>OX595842.1:1154200-2354200 GCA_951392215.1 Epirrita christyi | reverse complement strand
GACAAATAGGTATAAAGACTTATTTAAAAACGTTTGTAACCCAAATTAACCAGTTTCAACAAATTCAAATTTAATTTGTTGTCTTTTTGTCTAATTTTCAGGCTATTTCACCGGGTTAAAATCTAATCCTTTTACAAAGTTTTATTATTTCATCAAACCTTTTGCACTTCTGGGGTAAACAGGGTAAACCGGGGTTTACTGAATATTTTGCGGTTAGCTAGGGTCGGAAATAAGGGAGAAACTAAAACAACTGGGGCAAAACCACACCTGATTCGGATGTTACAAGTTTAAAGCTGAAAATACACTAAGCAACGCGACGCAAAAAATGTGACTGTAGTCACTTTGATTACGTCAAATATTATTTTGATACATCGCGTAACCATCATCATCATCATCATCAGCCTGTTAAAGTCCACTGCTGGGCATAGGCCTACCCCTTAGAATGCCACGACGAATGGTCTTGAGTCGCCTTCATTCACTGACTTCCCGCGACATTTATAATGTCTTTAATCCATCGAGTGGAGGGCCTTCCATAGGGTTCGTGTTCGCCACTCGAGAACTTTTGTACTCTGCCGGTTGGACGCTGGGAATATACGGGGCGTAACGATGTAGGTAGGTATAATACGCGTGGTGAGGCCACGCAGGATAATTTGTAAATAGCGCGATGCAAACGCCTAACGTGACGTGAAATGCGCCGCGTAAGATAAGCTCAGTGTGTTTTCTCCCTAAGGTAAACACTTGTTTGTTTGATAACATAAAACAAAGCACTGCTTTTCGGGCTTGGAGCCCGGACTTCGGATTATAATAACATAACATAACACCCAACAGTCACATACACAGTCGTAAATATTTGATGATAATGAGGGCTTTTCAACTAGGATTTAAAAAAAAAGTAGTTCAAATTGGTTCGATAGATGGCGCTGACTCAACTTTAGCTGACAAGAAGGTCAAAATGTATTATCTGTGGTGTACGAGTAATAACTAATAAGCTATTATCTAACCAATCTGTGGCTATTATATAGTCATGTTATTCAAGTGTTATCACTAGAATCGGGACCACCACTACTACTACTAGACTAGTAGAGTAGGGGAGTAGGGATAAAATGGGGGATACCATGATTTTTGAAATTTATTAATCCCTTAAAGTTTATTATCTCGTTTCTAGTGATAATTATGGTAATAACCATGATAGTTTCAAAAGAAATATTTGACGACTTTGCATATTTGAAAAATTATATTTTTTTAAGAAATATTGATTTATATCGCTGAAAAATACGATCAAAAAAAAAGGGTACGTCAATCAGAGCAAGAGGCATCAACGAGAGCCGGAAAAGTGCCCAAGCTATATAAGGTTCGATATCAAAAATCAAAATAAATCTCCTGCAACGATGCAAAGAAATCACAGAACATGACGTTTTTACGTAAGATCCTACGGCTCGGAAACGACCAAGCACATTGAATTTTTACTCAAAATGAAACTGAAATAGTGCAATCTTCATAAATACACTTAATATAAAATCTCGTTAAAATTCCTTACCTCTTCCTATTAAAGTGGAAATTCGCGTAAAATCCCAAGAATTTTATTTGATTTCGCTTCTGATTGCGCGTCTACAACAAAGTAGTACCTAATATTCTTTTACATTTTCTTCGATACTAAATTGGTTTATAGATTTCTCATATTCAGAGTTTTATTGAATTTCAGTCATTTGAACCTTCTAGTTATGCCAGATAAGGCTTCCAATAGTGTTAAGGGGCCTGCGAAGGCCGCAAGCAAATTCAATTTGAAACGAGTGTCAAAATCAGCTATCCCTGTTTGGCACCGGGGGGCCTCTCCCCCTGCATGCGCGATAGGTGTACGCTGTACGAGCCGTTCGGAATTTGTATCAAATTAGGTCGTGTTCCGTAATACCAAAAATTATGAATAAAAACTTAATGTTTTTTTTCATATCTTGTTGTTATTCTGTAACTTGACAATATAATGCTATGTTCTTAAACATAGAATACTAGAAAGTACGTTGTTTTTAATACGAAACAAATAAGATGAAAACACATACATATCGTAAAAGTCGTAAAAATATACAAAATGGAATTTGCTTAAATTTCGATTTAGGTAAGTATTTTGAAACAAAAACTATCTAGGAACCTAGATAAATACTACCTGAATCCGAATAATAGCAAAGTATGGTGGAAATATGCTCGAATTACAAATTATTTTGGTATTACCTACGTTTGCATGGATGGTTTCCTCGATCCCTTAACAGACAAATCAATTTTGTATGGGTTGATTGCTGTTCCAAACGTCATATGTGGCATTGAACATAACAAAGCACCCAACTGTCACATACGTATTAGTCCTGATCCCACAATAGGATTCCCTTTTGTTGTGGGTATCAGGAACTACGTGTACTATAGTACCATAACACCCAGACCCGGAACAAATATTTGCAGATCATACAAACATTTGTCCCGCAGCGGGTATCGAACCCGCAACCTCTCGCATTGAGATGCGAGAGGTTGCGGGTTCGATGTGGATTCGTCATGGAGCGGTTGATACAACCACGCCGGCGTCACGTCTAGAAACTCCTTAATGTTGCTAAAACTTTCGTTATTGTGTCTTTTTGGATCCCTTAAAGCCTTAGCAACGACCTTTTCACCTAGCTTGTCCTAAGTTGTATTGGTACTTGTATCCTTTGATCTAAGTAGTTTCTGTTCTTAAAAGAAAATTAAATAACTAGCTAAGTGCGAGTTGGACTCGCGCACGAAGGGTTCCGTACCATTGTCAACAAAAACGGCAAAAAAACACGTTTGTTGTATGGGAGCCCCCTTAAATATCTACTTTATTCTTTTTTTATATGTGTTATAGCAGCAACATAAATCCATCATCTGTGAAAATTTCAACTGTCTAACTATCACGGTTCATGAGATACAGCTTGGTGGCAGACGGACGGACGGACGGACGGAGCCTTAGTAATTGGGTCCGTTTTACCCTTTGGTTACGGAGCCCTAAAAATGTAAGGATGTTTTTTGTCCGACTAAAGGAGGGTCGTATTTATATTCGTATTCATTTATTCACAAACAGAATACGATTACATATCGTATTCTCAATAACACAAGAGCACAAACAAACAATTACAAAAAACTACATACAATAAAAATGTCACAAGTGATAAAACAACCAAAATGAAATACAAAAAAAACCCTACCTGTTCTAAATTATCACATGTCTTAAATTCATCAATTGTGTAATTTATTTTATCATGCGTCACTGTGGCTAGGTGTGTGGGTTTAAACAATAGGAGTATCCACAACATAAATAATATATTGAATTTGAATATAGTTTGGTAGCTACGAGCTAGTAAAGAATACTTTATAACCACGATACAAATACACTCGAGAGCAATGAATCCGGGTCACTTAAAGAATGTTAAAAATCTCGGAAACTAAAAATGATAGATTAATGCAATAAATTGTATTTAATAGACAATGTAATACTCCTTAAATGAAGGTAAAAAAAATATGAGTCACCATACATTTTATTAACACAAAATTACATAAAGAAAAAAACTGCTGATCTCTCCTTAAAACAAAAATAGGAAACATGAAATTTTTGAACTTTATTACGATTTTCTTGAATTTTAATACTTCGTATTGCCTCCTCGTGCTTCCATTACTGCGTTTACGCGGTTTGGCATGCTGTACACCAAGTTCCTTATACGATTTTGGGGAATATTCTCCCATTCCTCTGTGAGAGCAATTTTGAGCTCACGAAGCGTGATTGGGGGAGGGTTTCGTTGTTTTACGCATCTGCCTAGCTCGTCCCAAGCATGCTCGATCGGGTTGATATCCGGGCTGCGCGCTGGCCACTCCATACGAGTAATGTTCATCTCTTGAAGGTAGTCATTCACAATCCTACCTGTATGAGGTCGGGCATTGTCATGCATAAATATAGCATCCTCACCTAAATTGACCATAAATGGGCCAACGTGATCATTGAGGATTTCTTCCACATATCTTACGCTAGTTAAAGAGCCGTTTTCTATGATCACCAGCTCTGTGCGACTTTCAGAAGAAATTCCGGCCCACACAAGTACAGACCCACCACCGCAGGCTACTTTTTCTTCGATGCATGCTTGCTTGAATCTTTCCCCTGGTCTTCGATACACTCTGTGTCTTCCATCGTGCTTGTAGAGCATAAATTTTGATTCGTCGGAGAACATAACTTTTGACCAATCTTCAATACTCCAATTTACGTGGCTCTGGGCATATCTTAGTCTTGAAATACGATGCCCACGCTCCAGTTTAGGGCCGTTTGCAGGTCTAAGGGGTTTTAAGTTAGATTCAGCAAGCCGACGTCTTACTGTCCATGCACTTGGGTTACTTCCTCCGAGGCGTCGAAACTGATTTGTGAGTTCAGTTCCTGTGAGAAAGCGATTTCGAAGCATGGTGTTCACCAAGTATCGGTCTTCTCGTGCTGTGGTACACCTGGTTCTGCCCGTTCCTGGTCTGCGTAGGTTAGAACCAGTTTCTTCGTAACGTCGGAGAACTCTTTGTACTGTTGACAGCGACACACCGACAGTCCTGGCTGTATCGCGCTGACTCCGGCCGGTTTCCAGCATTGTAAGTATTCTGGTGCATTCTTCAGGCGTAAGCGACATAATTTCAGCTTGAATAATGAATATAGAGCACTATCAACATGGTTTATGTACCCACATAAATGACAGATTACAAACAAAAGCAAAACCAAATGCTGTAATTTCGTAGTTCCATCTTCGAAAGTGGCCCTTTTTCAAATTTGATTTTTTTATGATATAACTTTACAATAACTAAGAAGTTTTAATACCTTCATTTAAGGAGTATTACATTGTCTATTAAATACAATTTATTGCATTAACCTAGCATTTTTAGTTTCCGAGATTTTTAGGATTCTTTAAGTGACCCGGATTCATTGCTCTCGAGGGTATTATAGAATATACTAACAATATTACACATGTTTGTGTTTGACAATTCATTGATTGGGATTCCCTGTATCGTGGGTATCAGGAACTTTAAGTTGGTTACACAACACCCAGAACCACAACAAATATTTGCAGATCAAACAAACATTTGTCCTACAGAGGGAATCGAACCAGCACCTCTTGCATCTCAGCCGGTTACGTGCCCAGCGCGTCGTAACAATCGGTCGACTAAATTGAACTCTATAAAGTTTTAAAAGTGCCTACTGATTTCATCGAAAGTATTGCACAAAAGAAAAATCTCCAATTAGGTACCTAATTCGAATAACAATGGCCAGGTTATTAGCTGAATAAATATTTTAATTTCAATTTAGCTGTTCCATAAGTTTGTAATGGGGGCCAAGTTTTAGATGACTTAATACCTAATAGAACTGAAACTGCGTACCAAGTTGTTATGGGCTTTTAGTGCTTCCACGAGGCCTAAATTGGATTGCAAGGGCAATGACTTACACTGACCAAGCAAATTAGCGTTATAACAAGTTACATTATCATTGGGCAAATCTTTGATATTTGGAAATATATTCTAGTGATTTCGATTCAAAATTGATTGAAAAAAAAAGGCAAAGGAAAGATTTAACCTCAATAATTATTGAACACCAAAAATAAATCAAAGCACAAGATTACAACGAAATTAAAAATGTCAGAACACAATCAATGACCAATGTCAGAAACGGATGATGTTTACTCGGCGAAGGCTGGCGGTAAAGTGGCGGCCATTGGTACGCGCCGCTTTTTGTGCTGTTCTGGCGGCACAAAGCAATGTATCCCCTATAATTTATATATAATCGTTAAATGTAAGTAGGTACTATTTATTATTTTACAAACTTTAATTGCATGCGCGAAACGTTTATTATGGCTGTGAATTTAACAGTAGCATTAAACAACTGTTACTAACCCATAATACGCAATAAATGAATTTGAATTTGACTGTTTGCAGTCAGTCACTTGAGCTACCAAGAGTACTCAGGAAGGGTTTGTCTAGTCTTAAACTACACGCCCCTCCACCGCTTTTACATGGCATTTGACGTTTGAATACGGTGCTTGGTGGTTACAGATTATGGAATATTTTGTTTTAACGTAATTAATTAGACCACAGGAAGCTTCTGTGTTTCTGGACGGAGTTAGGCTGGCAAACTGCCTAGCCAGATAATTCTCACACATAGTGGACCCATAGAGTTCGAATGCGGAAAAGGGAGTTCTTTAACATTAACATTATGACCTAATCAAATAGTAGGGCGATTAGACGTACTCTACAATTCTATTGGTAGCCTGAGTTACCAATGGCGATTGAGTTGCAAGCAATGCTAGGGAAAATATTGCATAATTTGTCAACAGGGAACATGTATGAATGAGTTGCGTTTCTATACACATATCTACCTATTCACGTGCAAGATTGTCCACGGCTCACTACCCACGGCCCTCGGCCTCTCTCACATTGTTTGAGAACTTTGTAATTTCAGCTCCAGAGTATTTTTTGAGCCTCCTTTCAGAGCTTAGCTGTGAGACTTTAAAGTTTAATATTGACTTTTACTTTAAATATATTGTGATCCTAATTAGGCAGAAAATTTTAGCTTACAATTTCTTTGAATTTTTTAAGATAATGTTTTTGTAAACCAAGTAGATTGCTAATTGGATAGTAAATTAGTGAGCCTTCAAATAAATACCTTGGGCGTTTTTATTCCATAAAGTGTCGAAAATAGTTAATTAGCGTGTTTGAAACTGTATTTCCTTTGAAACTCTGTAAATATCTTGTTGTTTGTGTAAAAAAGAAGTAAATAGATTTGTTTACTAGTTATAAATGAAGTGGATATTTTGCTATAAAATAAATATACAGTGTTTTTCGTTGACAGTAAACTTTACCGAGTTTTTTGCCTCAGCTGTTTTTGTTATGACCTACCCCGTTTTTTATAGGAGCAAAAAGAGTTTGTAGAGTATTTTTTGTCCAAAATTTTTGGATGCTTACATTGTTCCGACTAATATTGGATTCTTTGAATTTTGCCAAGCTAGACCTAGCTATCTTTGCTTGAAACCGTCAAAGCGACGTGATTTTAAAATAACGACGAGAAATCAATTAGTCGGGCAACTAATTGATAGACCAACAAAACTATTTCGCTGGTGAATTTGCATTAGGTACATTTCCAATTACAAAGACTATACTCTGATTTTTATTCTTAGACAATTTTTGTAAACAATCAAATGTCAAGATATGCCACTGTGTGTACAAGTGTTTTGATTGTGTATCATACGTGTATATACACATAATGACACACATACATGACACTTATACACACAGTGACATTACTTTGTTTACAAAAATTGTCTAAGATTAAAAATCAGGGTTATAGCTTAGTTGTATAGGTATATACGCAATCTGTTACACATTAGGGCTTCCTTAAGTCCATGAATGCTAGTTTGATTATAATTTGCTGACTTATATGAAGACAGCCTAAAATAATATTTGTTTACTGATTTGAGGAATATTATGAACTGTTGACCTCAATGGCCCGGCGGGCAAGTAGCCGGATGTGGTTTTGATTCCCGCTGCCGGGTCTGGGTATTAGGTACCAAGATACTCGTAGTTCCTGGTGCTCATGCCAGAGGAAATCCTAGTGAAAATTTTAGGTGCTATTTATTATTATTATTTATAGTTTTGCTACGTTATTATCATAATATGGGCATCAACCAGTCTTAACAAAGGAGGTGAAAATCAATACGCCGCCATTGCTGGTGATATTTGAATAGTTATTTCGTTGCTATGTAAAGAATCACGGGGTGATCCTAGGATTTTTTTTATTTGCTGCGTTATTATCAAAAAATAATTATTCACTTTGACTTAAGAATTTGTTTATTTGTCTTCAATTTTTATATTGTTATTTCATAATTTAAAAACTTATCTTTCACGATAATAACTTATATCGTTTATTAAAAGTTTAAATGGTTACTTCAAATTTAAAAGTTATTCATCACGAAACAATTCATAGTCGTACCTACATATTGCGTGGGTGCGGATTTGGATCTTTTCTGTGGTATTGGATAGATTAGTTTGAATTAATATGGTAATTTACGTTTACCTAGTACGGTATAAGCACGGTTATTTACGCTAACTACTTTCCATCAGGTGGTTTGTTTGCTTGCCAAATAGTACAAAAAAAACATGTAATAAATACTAAAGTATCTCTTTTATAAATTAAATAATATCACCAAACACATTCTTACAAAAACACTTCCGTAAATTAAATAACCAACAAGAATAAAAGACAAAAAACCTCGAACTCTCGTTTGGCAGAAACTATGGCACTCACGTTCTACAAATTTTATTTAAAGAAACAGAAGTGAACCGTAATTCATTTTACTTTCAACTTACGCTCCAAATATTTTTCTCGAACTTCTACAGTCTACAAGTGATCGCTGAATTTCCAGTATAGAACAAGAGCTAGTGACTATTTTCTTACGACATGGTTTTTCTTAATTTCTTCGTCGAGTCACTGGTTTTTTTCTTGGCAACTGTACAGTCAGTGCGGTATAGTGGTCCTGGAAATGTCCTTGTGACCAATGGTAAAACAACAAGTGTGTTGAAGGTATTACTTCACCTCTAAAAACCTAAATTAAAATCCTAAATCTTTAAATTCCCACGGGAAACAGAAAATATTCGTACAGAGAAAATGCTTACAAAATTTGTGATAGACTTAATAAGTTTAAGTGGTCTTGTGGTTTAGTAACGACAAGACCAAGTGGTATTGTGGTCAAGTAAGGCTACCATAGTTGGTAGCCTTACTTGACGGAACCCTCTCTATACGTGAGTTCACTCATGACTGGTTTTTTATTTAGATCTAACGGACAAGATTTTAATGATATGTTTGACACTATACTTGTTCCATTCTCGGATATCAGTAGGGCGATTCTAAAACGTCGGAAACGTTTCCGATAGGATTCGTTAGTTTTTCATTTCGATGAGGTAAGTAACTTAAACAATTTTCTCTAGTAAAAACACAGTAAAAAACAATAAATATTGTATACTGTGTTTTACTAGAGCAAATTGTTAGAAAATTGTTTTAGTTACTTACCACATCGAAATTAAAAACTAACGAATCCGATCGGAAACGTTTTCGACGTTTTTGAATCGCCCTGCAGAACTTACAAATCATCACTAGCTCCAAGTCTATTATTTTATCGTTGAATTGCCAGTAGAGATTGCTAGTGTACTTAGCGTAAGTCTTTTCCTTGAGGAAATTGTTGGAAATTTGCTTAGATAAGTTATTTTTGAAAAATTCGGAGTCCAGTACTGTGAATGGTTGCTGGATAGATTTTGACGTGGCCCCGAAAAATGTTATACATCATGTACCTACATTCTGACAAATAAATTACTATGACTATGACTATGTTGCGAGGAATGTGTTGCCAGGAATGTGTTGCGAGGGATGTGTGTGAGAGATGTGCGCCAGGGATAGACGCGAGAGAAAGAGAGAAACTACTAGCTGTCAGTCTGAAAAGAGCCCGCTACTCATCCTAGCACCACTCATCTACTTATCTAAATGAATTTTTGACGTCGTTTAGAAAAACAAAGGTAGTTGGTAGGTTATTGCGTGTTTTTGCGAGATCTCAGTTCGGGGCGAACCACTAGTCTAATTAGTCGATGTACACTACCAGCTTACAAAAATGTCCAACACAAACTCCCCCGACCTTCTCAGAAATAGGAGAGTAGATATACTTCGCTACTTTACCGCTAACTGGTAAAATCATTAGTGCTGCTACTAAAACAGAGTTAATTTGGATGCTTTTATTTAGTCCTGCTTGTGGATTTTTGCTGAAACAATTGCCAACTTACTGGAGCTTGTGAATAATGAGTTTTTCAGAGGCGCCACTTCGGAACCACAGAATAAATACTAGAACTACACTCAGACATAAAATATCTGCCGGTTGCGTTTTAAACCAGTTTTTACTTAGACCAGCTACTTTTTAGACAACTTGCTAATTAGACCAGCTGCTTTTTTTAATCGACTTTACAAAAAGGAGGAGCTTCTCAATTCGGTTGTATTTTTTTATTATTTTTTTTATGTTTGTTACCTCATATCTCCGGCGTCTATGAACCGATTTGAAAAATTCTTTTTTTATTTGAATAGATATACTTCCAGATTGGTCCCATTTTTCAGAATCCAGTTCTGATGATGGAATCCATGAGGAATTGAGGGAACTCCTCAAATATTGTAGGCATACATGAGGCGATTTTGATATTTTCAGCAACAAACCAAGCATTTGCATTCAGAAAGTACCATAACCCTTTCACCACTATGGTTCTTTCATTATTTTTTTTTTCATCCAAATATTTTGTCGAATACAATGGTGGAAGTCGGTTTTTTAAATGAAAAGTTATTAGATATACGAGTGTGAATTTTATTACGTGTTTTCGGTAATAACACGTTCAAAAGAGTTCTTTATACATTAACACTCTTGTTCTCACTCTACTCTTCACAAGGTTCTGAAGTGTTATGTCTAGAATAGCCTTAACCGCCAAGCTGTTAAAGTAAGGACTTGTGCTTACATTTCCATTGTTACATTAAAAGCGGATATAGCCACAATGTGGAATTGTTCCGAATTGTGTGACAAATGTTTGCGTTTCGTAACTTTCTGAGCTATTGTGTGATAGTATTGTTTTGAGTACTTACTTATTTGTTAAATACTAAAAATTGTTATTTATGTAGAAACGGCAGCTTCAAAGCTTGCTATAATTAAGGAGCTTCCACACTTGCAGGCAGCAGGGCAGACGACTGGATAAAATAATGGTTTGACGGTTGCTCTGACCATCGAATTCTTCTAGCGTTTTCAATTGTAGAAAATAAGAAAGTATCTCATCATCATCATCATCAGCCTGTAGAAGTCCCCCGCTGGACATAGGCCTCCCCTTTAGAATACAAAGTACCTACTGAGTGCCATCATATCGAGGGTGACATAATGTTGATGATATAATGAGGGTTTACGTTAATAAATATTTTTTTTATAAAATCATAGGCATTTTTTTCTCGTCGCCAGCAATGCAGTACCTAAGTGTGGGACGCCTATTACTCACATGGTAGCACTTAAAGCATCATCATCATCATCATTATTATCATCAGCCTGTTGACGTCCACTGCTGGACGAGGTCATTGAATACAAATGGGGAGATTTGCCATAATCACCACGCTTGGCAGGTGTATTGGTGATAGCTGTAATGATACTGTTTATTCTTTTTAATATTTCGCGCGTAGGTATTAGTTGTATGTTACCTCTGTGGCCAAGCAACAGCTTCCACTATCGGATACCAGGAGGCGCTGATGCTAATGAACCTCGCACGGTTGGTACGAGAATCTCATCCATATGTTGGCACATTGTAGAAAGCCAAACCGCTGATTGGTTTAGTTTGAATACGCGAACTATCGTCTGATAGAAATGGGCGGATTTAGCCGGTACATTTCGAAGGTTTTTGAGAGGAAGGGTGTGGGAAGAGGGCTCGCGCTGTAACGGCCAAGCGCGGATGACGCAACATGGATTGGACCACAGATTTATATGTATAGTAATAAAGTACTAGAAGCGAGGATCGCGACTGGACGTCACTGAAACTAGATCCGTTCAGTTATTTTTGAGGCTGGAGGCTGTTCCTCAGCGAGGAGCTGGTCGTAATTGACCGAATACCCTGTGGAACTGGAGCGCCGCTGACTCTGGTGAGCTTTGATTCGGTCTCCGCCGCCGTAAGAGTTAAAGGATCTGTTGCCGCCCCCGGACTGCCCACCGAACGAGCGCTCCCTGAAGCCGCCATCTCGCCCCGGTAGACGCCCCTGGTAGCCTTTTCCGTTTAGTGTCCGGATTCCTATAGAAGCTTCTGGATTGGTTACCACCTTGGTATAATTTTAATGGTAATAACTTTAGAATAGTTTTTCCCTCTTTGTAAGTTTATTGTAGTCAATTTTATAATTTGAACCTGATTAGTTTCTCTGTCGAGGGACCACCTGCTGTAGGACACCTTAATATACCTAGGTTCTTACTAGGAGGACACGCTGTTCAATGTCACAACAGTGTTGATATCACACAGCGAGTTCGACTCCCACGCCCTGAAACCTTAAATTATCTCTCAGCTAGCCGGCACTATTTATCCAGTAGGTAAGTGATATATCCTAGGTACATTAAAGATAGCTATAGACTTTAGGCCCCCAACGCAGAATGGTGGGTGATAATTTATATTGTGACATAGCAGCTGGTGGTAAGTACTCAGATGGATGCTACTGCCCATCCCTTGTTAAGGCTTTACTACATCCACGGAAGGATTAGTAGGGGCCTGTCTTAGGCCGGACACACCTGCGGCACACTTATAAAATCAGCTTCCCCAATATCGTAAAAGACTACTTACATAGATTTTGACGACTATGCTTTAATTTTATATCTGTTGCTTCTTTATTTGTGAGATAAGAGAAATAACTCATAATAGAATTGAAATTATCGTGGCTCGTGAAGGTTTTGAGACAGGAATACAGAAGAATAGTAAAGTACGTGGTGTAGTTATACCTACACCATTATGAGTTATTTTTCTAAAATAACTCAAATAATAATTAATTAATAATAATTTTCCAAAAACTAAAAATTTACTTGAAATAAGCAAGGGGTAACCTATTGTTCAGATAGAAGTTAATAATGAAATTAAGCCTTTTGTAGGTGTTACCTCTGGAAACTAAAGTTTCTCAATCAAATTGCATAATATCTGATATAAGATGTCGCGCCCTTAGAAGTTTAAAACTTGATATGAAGTTGTCACAAGCTTCGTAGATGGGTTTTAGTAACATCAAGTTGAAGTGAGTATAGAACTTATAATGATTAGAAAACATTACTGCCTTATGACTGGTTATTGTAAAAGTAAAGTTTATGTGGTGGTTTGCATCTAATAAGTTACTAGATATGTAGCGCGGCGGGCGAAGGTTTGTCTGTGACGCAGGAGGTTGCGGGTTCGATTCCCACCTTGGAACAAATATTTGTACGATCTGCAGATATTTGTTCAGGGTGTTGTGGGTATTTTCTATGTATAATAAAAAATATCTATCTATGTAATGTATTGTATTAAGAGTTACCATAACACAAGCTCTGCTTAGCGTGGGGCTAGATAATGTTGTATGAAATATCCAGCATTTATTTATTTTATTTATTTGTAGGTGGCAGAAATTACATCTAATATATGCATCTGACTAATGACTATAATTGTCTATATATACAAATTATATATTTTATTGACAACATCCGTATTTTTTCTGCTTTTTCGAAAAAAGACGTCGTCCATTTTTATTTGGTTTCAATTTCTAGTGTTTTTTGAGTAATATTGTGGCGTAATTGGTGGCGTTTTAACCGTTGTAGTTTACTTAAAGAGCCACGAGAGGGTACGGGTGCCAGTGAAATTTCAAGCACATGAGACTTTTCATCTTTATGTCTCAGGGTCGGCAGCGCGCGCGTGATACCTCTGGTGTTTCAATATAAGTGTATCGTGTTTTTTGAATGGTTGGTTGTCCACAAATATTCTAATAAAAATGCTATCGTTTTAATTTATTTCCCAAAAGATAACCTCAAAAATGATTTTAAAAAATTTATAAAATAAAAACTATGCATTTCCTAAACTTCCCCCATGCGGGGGAGGGATCTCCTCCCCCTCCTCCACCCCGCTTACCCTCAAATATACATATCATATATATATGTACCCTTATATAATAGTCCTTCCAAAATAATATACATTCTTGAAACTAGCAAAATCGAGGAAACTTCCTTCACAGGCCTTAATTAAAAAGAAGAAGACGGCCGACGCGGGCGAATAGCCGGATGAGTCCAAATATTTGCATGATCTGCAAATATTTGTTCTGGGTCTGGATGTTGTTGATATCACCATGGTACTCGTAGTTCTTTTATACCCACGACACAGGGAATCCTAGTGTAGGATCAGGACTACACACAACAAACATAGTGTTTTTGAAAACGGACACAAAATCTTTAAAATACTGCGTTCAAGAGCCGCTGTTAATCAGTACAAATCTTTTGGTATTGTCAATCTACCTACATGGAAAATTAACAGTGTTTGAAAATTAGATAGGTACCTGAAATGTATAAACATTGCAGTTTTTATCCATTTTCCGGCGTGTTTTTAATATTTGTTGTTATCTGTTATTTTTAGAGTAGGTAATCGAAAAAAAACAAGGTTCTTATATAAACAAGTAGATAACGCGTGATTTCTAAATTTGATTGTACATTCCTTGACTAAAATGCATTCTCGTTTGAACAAGTTGTACAAACCACATTACGTTTGAGTAACTGTTCAGTGTTTGGGGTTCAGTATGTACTACAAAACCCTGAAACTGAACAGTTCGGTATTACGAAGAGTGAAGTTGATAATCCTGTGAAAGTTCCCCGTTCAATTCAAAAAGCTGGAACGGTGCAGAAATCAATATTAGCTTAACAACATTTGGTTTTCTTGCTTACAACACTCGGAAAATAATAGAATTTGTGAATTTACTTTTATAAAACTCTATAGTAATATACTCAATCGCTTCGGATCGTGGTGTGTTAACATAATTATCATTGGTGAGCCAATAATATGCTTAGAACGCCAGCGCGGAGATATCAGTAAGATTTTATTTTAAACGACGTAGGTGCCAAATTGGAGATTAAAAACGAATTAATTAAATTTAATTTCTGGTCACCAGAACTTTATAATGTACAAAAAGTACTTGTATGCCAAACAAACATAATTTTATTTGCTACTATTTCGAGATTTTGAGCGAAATATTGGATATACAGAGCCTATTTTTAACCGACTTCACAAAAAGGAGGAGGTTTTCAATTCGTTTTTTTTTATGTTTGTTACCTCATAATATCTCCGGCGTTTATGAACTGATTTGGAAAATTCTTATTTATTTGAATAGATATACTTCCAGATTGGTCTCATTTTTTTCAGAATCCAGTTCTGATGATGAAATCCATGAGGAATTGAGGGAACTCCTCAAATATTGTAGGCTGCGTGGTTTGTTGATGAAAATATCAATATCGCCATATGTATATGGCGATATTGATATTTTCATCAACAAACCAAGCATTTTCATTCAGAAAGTATCATAATCCTTTTACCACTATGGTTCTTTCATAATTTTTATTCATCTAAATATTTATTGGAATACAATGGCGGAAGACGGTTTTTTATATGAAAAGTTATGGAAAATAATTCTATCCATGAAATTAGATGTGGACTCAAAATTAATTCACATAGGTACACAAAAAAAAATTATATCTTTAATTGATATCCACATAATTGTCTAAGCTTTTCCAAAACCAAAATAAACAAAACAGTTGCTGTTCTGTTTAGAGAGAACGTAAGTTTTGAATTTGGAGTGTCCCAAATTTTAACGTATTTATTTTAGTTTATACGGTTTCTAGTAGTGTTTCGTTTTATTCATCATGTAGAATAATTTTGGTCGACAGCATTGTTCTTTAGTTGGCATACCTGTTTACGAAACCGATGGAATTACAAACGTTTCTAAACTTAATGTAATTTTAAAGAGGTATTAGGGCTGTTAAAGTTTTGGAACAAAGGGTGACGAAACTATTTGGGTAAATTAGGGGTGTTAAGGCTTTACAACTTACGCCTTAGGGTGATTAAAGTTGTACTACCGTCGTCGCGACGCATTAGAGTACCCAATGAATAAGATGTAAGTTACCAGACCAAAAAGTTCTAGGTCCTATTTGTAGAAAAACTTAATATCCTTATCTACATTTGACTATTTGTTTTTTTAGTATAGCTCTCAGAATTAGTAATTTGAAGTGGCAATGGTCTGGTTATATAACTCGCTGAACTGAAAACCGTCTAATTCTAAGTGGGGGTGTTAAGGCCTGCACTGACGTCCCGCTGTGGGGTGTATTGTGCATTGTCCCCCTGTGCTAACCCTACCCCAGCCAGCCCAGCTCCTTAAAGTAACGGAGCAGGACTTTGGGTTGGTGGCAACACCATTGAAGTGTGTCCGAAGGCGTCGATGCTGGAGAGCAGGATAGAAGTAGCTCCTACAAACCCGTCTGGGCCCTGGTCTCTTTTGTGGCCGCACAATCCAGGATCACGTGCTCCACTCTAGTTTAGCTCCTTCCCTAGTTAGGGAGTCGGCCCTGACATTTCCTAGACAGGGAACTGAAAACCGTTGGGGAATAAAAGTTCTCGAGTGGCGACCAAAACCCGGAAGACGCAGTAAAGGAAGATCCTAAAGACTTAAGACTTTATGAAGGTCGCAGGAAGTTAGTGGGTGAAGGCGGCACAAAACCGATCGTCATGGCATCGTATTTGGGTCTAATTTGATCAACTCATTTTGTTAGTAGTAAAACTTCTTTTGAAAAAGTTCGTCCGGGGAAGTACTACCACCGTACCTATTTCTGTCGCCAAGCAGTAGTGCTCGCATTGCTGTGTTTCGGTTTAAAGGGTACGGGTGTCTGTGAAATCACAGGCACATGAGACTTTTAATCTTTACGTCTCAGGATCGGAAGCGCTGTGATGCCTCTGGTGTTGCAAGCGTCCATAGGCCACGGTAACTACTTTCCATTAGGTGGGCCGTATGTTTATGTGGTTGCCTGAAAATGAAAAAAAAAAAAAAAAAAAAAAAAAACGGTTGGAACACTAATTTCATTATTATTCGTTATTAATTTTTTTTCTTCTAAATACAAAATTAAGCTAATTAATGTGTGTGTGTGTGTGTGTGTGTCTAAATGAGCTACTTAGCCAAACCATGTCTAAAACTGGGCAATTAAAAAAATGTTAGCTCCCGTTGAACTATCAAGTTGCGCCTTTTGTTAATAATCACAGCCCTGCGCTGACTGCGCTATTATCTGGCAGTGCTTTGTTAGCGCACAATGGTCTGACGTGTGGTTGGGAATCCGATACATCGCACAGAGTGGACAATGCAAGTTGCGAATGCGATAGGTCATGTAATATGGTATAGGACGATGACATTTCTAGATGTCAACCCTCTAAAACCAGTAAGATAAGATAAAGATAATTTATTACAAATTTAAAAGTACAAAATCTTTGTAATTTTAACAGTCAGCAAAATATTGTTTAGAATCTAGAAATATTAAATTTCGAATATAAATAATTTTAATTGAAGTTTAGTTTATTTTATATATTAAAGGTGATTTCCTGTATAACAAAAGCGTACCTTCCGTGCTAGATTTTATCTGTGTTATGGCAGGGTAGATGTGTCCGGCCTAAGAATAGACCCCTCCGTCTCCTCCCGTAGATGTTGTAAATCCTTGTACTAAGGTATAACACCAAGGGATGGCCAGACAGCATTCACCTTAAGTACTTAACACCAAACTGCGATTACCAATTCACCTGCCAAGCGTGCAGTAATGTCCTCGACCAGCTGTGGACGTAAACAGGATGGTGATGGTGATGATGATGATGATTATGACTTTTCATCATCATCATCAACGCGTCGTGTTCATCGAGCAACTTTTTACAACACGGTTTTTCCCAGACATTCGCACGACTCACGTTGCGAGATTCAGCAAGCAGCTGAGAGAAAAGTAGAGCAATTTTGTCTCTTGTGATGTTGGGCGATGTTTACGTACAACTTTCCCAACAGAGGCCGTACCATGAACTCTTATGGCGATTCAGTTCAAAATCTATTCAGTAGGTACATAACTTTTCATTTAAAAAACCGACTTCCGCCATTGTATTTGACTAAATATTTGGATGAAAAAACCATAGTGGTAAAAGGATTATGATACTTTCTAAATGAAAATGCTTGGTTTGTTGCTGAAAATATCAAAATCACCATATGTATGCCTACAATATTTGAGGAGTTCCCTCAATTCCTCATGGGTTCCATTATCAGAACTGGATTCTGAAAAAAAATGAGACCAATCTGGAAGTATATCTATTCAAATAAAAAAAGAATTTTCCAAATTAGTTCATAAACGCCGGAAATATGAGGTAATAAACATTAAAATAAAAAAAAATAAAAAAACAACTGAATTGAGAACCTCCTCTTTTTTGTGAAGTCGGATAAAAAAAAAATACAACCGAATTGAGAACCTCCTCCTTTTTGTGAAGTCGGTTAAAAACATTGGTTCGTCTTACTAAAGTAACTTTCGTGAATTATATCATTCATTTTGTAAAAACGGGAAATTTTCACGTACCGATATGTTGGTGGAAGCGCCAACAGGTTTCGATCCTAATCGTGGGTCTTCATCAGGGTGGATATAGGATCCGCGCTACACTCCCTCCGCGTCCTTCCTCGCGCTGCGTCTCTGAGCTCGCTCAATCCGAAAACCTGTTGTCAGGTCTAAACCTGTTGGTGCTTCCACCAACATATCGGTACGTGAAAATTTCCTATTTTTTATAAAATGTAATGGTTCGTCGTTGACATCCGTCATCATTAAATAACTTTAATTGCAGAAGTCTATAGACCTTACTGCTGTGCCTTTAAATACAGCTGCGGACATCACCGAACTGATATTTTGTTCTGAATAGTTTTTGAACTGAATCGCTATTATGAGCTCATGGTACGCCCTCAGAGGCCCAATTCTCTAAGTTATTTTAAAACTACACTGAAAGTTGACCGAATCGAGACTGAATTGTAAATTGACTGAAAGTTGAATTTCTAGTCCCTCATAAATAACAATTTAGTCTACTTTCAATTCATGGTGACCACCATTAGAGTAGGATTTGGAAAGAGTAAAGAGAGACTCCATCTACTTATGCTAAAATTAACGAAAAAACTTTGAATCGTTCAAGTTTCGGTCACATTTCGATATAATCACATTGCAGTGTTGTATTTTATGTCAGGAGAATACCATTTCTGACATTTAAGACATCGACACAAGATCGAAACATGATCCGAACTCTATTTTAACTATTTTTTAGTTAGTGAATTGGGCCTCTGGTTGCTCAATATTTTATCGCCTAGTTTTTGGATTTTGGTCGTTGTTGCTATGTGTTCCGTAACGTCGTGAGATTACCTAGGTAAGCTACCACGAGAAAATAAAAGCGTTTTAACTTGAAGCGGTGGTTTGAAAACAAATCGATGGGTACTATAACAGTCAATGATGACGTATATTGACGACCTATTGAAAGGGCAGTTGACAAAATAATCGAAATACTTTTTTCCTTACAACCTTTTCTGTAACATTTTGCTTTTGAACCAAATTACTTGGACTTCCGCCCTTTGGGTATCAGATGGGACTGCCCCTGATTGAAAATCAAATAATTGAATCTCTATGTTAAGAGGAGGTCACCGGGAGCTAGCAAAAGGCGCTTGCGGACGAAGTTTGCTTGTAATTTGGATATTATTTCTGCAAACTCCATGAAACTTTGTACACATGATCAGTACACTAATATCTAGACCCGTGGTGTGTTAGTATCTTATAAAATTATATGATTACTAAATTGTCAGCAATTTAAAAAAAAACATTTTTTTTTTTCAAATCTGGCGCACCACGGGTACATAATACGGGTATATTAGTGTACTGATTATGTGAAAAACAATTCATGGTATTTAATGAAATAATAGCCAAAATAGAAGCAAACTTGGTTTGCATACAAAATCGCGTAAGAGCGCCAAACCGGTAACCTCTTAAAATTGAAAAGTTTGGTATCATGTTTTAGTTTTTACCAGTTTCTTTTTGTGTCACTGGTTCTGTCTTGGGTATCCTAAGGTGCTAAAAAGGGCTTTGTGATAATTAAAAGAATTTACCATTGTCTTATTATCGACTGATCACTCGAACTGGAATCACTGTCATTAGATAACCAAGTCTTGAATTATGTTTGCTTGCCAAATAGTATATAAAAAAATACTTGTAAAGCGTCACACTAATATTATAAATGCGAAAGTTTGTGAGTATGTATGTTACTCCTTCACGCTGAAACAGCTGGTGAGATTTGGCTGAAACTTGGGATAGACATACGTTATACCCTGAATTAACATAAAGGCTACCTTTTATCTCGTTATTCCCACCGGATCGAGACTTATACGGGTGAAACCGCGGGGGCAGCTATAGTTGACCATAATTGATGGATATTGATGCAGTTACTCTTGCTAATCAGGAGCCTTAAGAATAAGCAGTAGAAACAATGACTATAATATATTATTTGATAATCGTCAGCTTTTTTAAGTAAGGAGTTCCTACTAGGGAGACGTCAGAGGTAAGTCTAAAAATTTAGTTAACATGACCACTTTAATAAGTGCCAAATCAAATTCAAATTAAAATCATCATCATCATCATCAGCCTATACAAGTCCACTGCTGGACATAGGCCTCCTCTTTAGAATGCCACGATGAACGGTCTTGAGCCGCCTCCATCCACCGACATCCTGCGACGTTTCTAATATCTTTAGTCTCTCGTGAACAATGTAGGGTCTCCTGCGCCAAATTTTCTAACAAAACATGTTATATGTTACACAAATACATTACATGTTATATGAACACCAAAACATGGCGCAGCAGACCCGTTTAAATACTTACAACAAACAAAAGCCGCAGAGTAAAGACGAGTAGTAGAGTTCTTCTACGAATAGGGCCCGGTTCCTCCAAAACAATGGACCTCGTTCTTATTCACTTACACATCTATCAGACCCTTGTCATCTTTACTCCTCGCTGGAATATGAATTCTTCTTCACCCGTCACTTCCATTCCATGAGTGCTCCATGATCTATATGAAAATGGCTCATTACCCATCTCATTTCCACATACACAACCGTTATATATTCGTCTTACTCACACAATAACAAATTGGTTCTGAGTAGGGTTGTCAAGTGCCTGGCTATTTTAAGATAATAACCGGCCAGTCATAGATGCTCTATTTCCTCAAGGAAAAAAAGTTGATAAATTTGAAACAATAAACTTCATAGAATAAGAAAATAAGTCGGAAGATACCGGAGTTTTGAGCTCTTATTTTATCTATTACTTGTTCACAAAATACGTATTGTAATGGATCCGGTATTATGATTGCTAGTATACATTACAAGGCGCTATTCAATTTAAAAAACGTTACAGTTTTTTTTACGCTAGAAACGATTTAAAAAAAAACTATGTATTTTCTTTTTGTTTTATTTAGCAATAATATTTCTACATTACTCTATACTTTTATCCAGTATTATTTAATTTTATTTTCTAGTGTTTTCTTGAGTGTTTTTTTGTGTTTTCTATCCTATCCTATCCTACTCCTACTAATATTATAAACGCGAAAGTTTGTGAGTATGGATGTTTATTACTCTTTCACGTAAAAACTACTGAATGGATTTGAGTGCAATTTGGAATGGAGATACTTTACGCCCTGGATTAACACATAGGCTACTTTTCATCATCATCATCATCATCAATTTTTATCATTATTCACGTGGGTGAAACCGCGGGGCGCAACTAGTATTGTATAATTTTGGTGGTATTTAAACCGGTGTAGCTTAATGAACGCGCGTGTAGTGAAATAAAATAGAACTTATTAAAATAGAAATAGAGAATCAGTAAAACTGTCACCGCTTTACTAGAACAAGACTTGACTTCGATAAATTGTAACGTTACAAATTGCAAATTGATGAAAATTATTTGAACAATTTCTTAAAAAAAACACATTCATATACCACTGCATGTACATGCATGGATGCATTTAATATAGAAATCAATTTATTTTTGAAATAACTTGTGTATGGCATTGTACCTACAATCCTACAATGTGTTTGACTAGTGCAAATAACTTATATGAAGAAAAATCAGACAGCCTCCTCTGAGGTGTTGCACTATTAAAAATCATTGTTATAGAGCAAGTGACATTGTCCTTGTCAATACCTATAGGGCTCTCTACTCGAGATATTTGACGACCTCTGTAACGCAGTGGGCGAGTAGCCGACTAAGATGCAAGAGGGTTCGATTCCCGCTGTGGGACAAATGTTTACATGATCTGCAAATATTTGTTTCGGGTCTGGATGTTGTGGTACCATAGTTTGACGACCTCTGTGGCGCGGCGGGTGAAGGTTTGTCTGCGACGCAAGAGGTTGCGGGTTCGATTCTTGCCTCGGAACAAATATTAATAAAATCTGCAGATATTTGTTCAGGGTTTTCTGGGTATTTTTCTATGCATAATAAAAATATCTATCTATGTAATATTATTGTATTAAGTATATAAGTTTTCTAGTACCCATAACACAAGCTCTGCTTAGCTTGGGGCTAGATAATGTTGTGTGAAATGTCCAGCATTTATTTATTTATTTATAGTACTCGTAGTTCCTGATACCCACGACACAGGGAATCCTAGTGTGGGATCAGGACTAGGTATGTATGTAACTATTGGGTGTTATATTATGTTTTTTGTCGTTTTCCGACTTTTCTTCACATCCCTAACCACGTCGAGTCATCTCTTAGCTCATGTAATAGGCACTTGACAATATATTTCACGAATGTGCGTGTAAAGATTTGCTTCGGAACAAGGGAATATTAAAAAAACGTTAATAGAAAAAGGGTCTTGGAAATTTGGTAATTGTGAAATTGGTCGAGTCATGGAATCTGATACTTTAAGAAATTTGTTGAGATATTTGCTTTTCGATAAAGTATGGTTGAAGTAAGTATGGCTGCATGTTGGTTCCATCTGACTTTGTATGCCTGATTACCTACCTACAGAATTGGGTATAAGTAGGTATCTTCACCTACTTATATGTATCTTCGTTTTTTGCATGTATATCACATATACTACCTAAATCTGTTTATTTACTAGACTCCTGGAAGAGACTAACCACCCACAACACAGGGAATCCTAGTGTGGGGGTTAGTAAATTACCTACTTACTTATGTATAAGTACCTTCTGTTCTGGTTTAAAAAAAAAAAATTTTGTTTATAGTGAGTACCTGGGGTACTTACAATAATATTAAGGTACCTATAACTTATTTACATGATTAAGTGTATGGATTCAGTGTTTTTTGGAAACAAATAAATGATTTGATTTGATTTTGATTTGATTTTGTATTTATTTACTAAATTAGAGACACTAAATTATTTTACTGAAGCTTCCTTCATTAACTTTATGGTAAATCTTTCTTGGGATTTATGCGTGTTTATCCGAAATCTTCATAAATATTTTGAATTTGAATATACATTCTGTTTTGAGATTAAATAAAATCTACTAGACAATATTATTGCACGCTATGCATACTATGGGGCAGACCACATCCAGTAGCAGATGTTTACTGGCTGATGAAGATACCCGTAGTGCGAGTTTTTAATTCAATCAAATCAATTGAAATTAGTCGTTCGTTAACCGTGGTACCATTAGATAGGGTCTTTCCCAGTCCTCCGATGGAAACTCCGATTGGTAGGAGGAGCGGGAACATTTTTTCCCATTCCTCCGATATAGTACCACTGATGGTACTGTGGTATTTTTATTTACCGTTGTACCATCACCACAAAGTCAATGCAATAATTATTTTAATACAGGAGATCTAACAAGAGCTGACAAGTTTATCTATACCTACTTCTCTAATCTAACGATGATGAACAGTCGTCTATCCTAAGATATTCCTATTTTTTAACCGACTTCATAAAAAGGAGGAGGTTCTCAATTCAGTTGAATGTTCAGTTGCAGTTGTTATTTTTTTTTTTTTTTTTATATTTGTTACCTCATGTCTCCGGCGTTTATGAACCGATTTGGAAAATTCGTTTTTTTATATGAATAGATCCAGATTGGTCCAATTTTTCAGAATTCAATTCTGATGATGGAATCCATGAGGAATTGCGGGAACTCCTCAAATATTGTAGGTATACATATGGTGATTTTGATATTTTCAACAACAAACCAAGCATTTGCATTCAGAAAATATCATAATCCTTTCACCACTATGGTTCTTACACCATTTTTTCATCCAAATAAGTAGTCGAATACAATGGCGGAAGTCGGTTTTTTAAATGAAAAGTTATGGATTAAGTAATGCAAGGTGCGAGTTAAGGAAATTAAAAACCATTCAGACCATTGGTCTAAAATATCAATTTTATTTTAAGTTCGCTATATATATGTTTTTTCGTTGATGACAATAACAATATTGAATTGAATTACATTTTGGTTTTTATTTATTAAAGTGGTAAAGTCGTGGCTTAAAACTTGCTTATGTGACTGGTCTATATTATGGCATTTTTGGATAGCATTAAAACCTTTGTTATATGTACTTACCGTTTTTGCACTTTACACTAAAAAGCTGTAAATCGTGTTTAAGTCCCGTTATTTTTCACATCGCACATAGCGTACGTCAGCTAAATGCATTTTAATCCATTTAATCCTTTGTTTTAGAGTGAAGGATTACTGACGGCTACTCAGCGTGCACTGAAAGAATGCTATGGTTGAATTTACCAGATTCCAGATTATATGTACCAAATCAAACGTTTGAATGAGGACCTACCGCTGGCTTAAGTTGATTTTACCAAACGGCGACGGTTAGCTGATCACCAAAGTAGTTTGGTATATTTAAATTACCAAATGATGCTGGTAGAATAGTTACCAAACTGCTTTGGTAGATTACTACCTACGATAGTTTCGGTAATAATGTATCAAATATCATATTGTGGATTTTACCATGAACTTTGTTATTTTTCACTAAACAAGTTTCATACTATTGTAATTGTTTACCAAAGTACTGGTAGGATAGTCAATAAACCACTTTGGTAAATTTTTAATTAAATTGTATTATTTACTTAACTCTTATTGTATATTTGGAAATTTTACCATCAACTATAGTAATTTTTACTAGACAACTTTGGTGCTATCTACTTTAAGGTTTTGTAATATCTACCTAATTGCTCTCGTATATTAACTATTAATTGTGGTAATTTTTACTAGACAACTTTAGTTTTATCTACTATAAAGTTTTGTAGTAAATACCTAATTGCTCTCGTATATTTAACTATGAATTGTGATAATTTTTACTAGACAACTATTTTGTTATCTACTTTAAGGTTTTGTAGTAAATACCTAATTGCTCTAGTATATTTAAATATGAATTGTGATAATTTTGACTAGACAACTATTGTGCTATCTACTTTAAGATTTTGTAGTAAATACCTAATTGCTCTCGTATATTTAACTATGAATTGTGATAATTTTCACTAGACAACTTTTGTGTTATCTACTGTAAGGTTTCGTAATAAATACCTAATTTCTTTCGTAGATTCTAATAGGAAATGAGGTAATTTTTACTAGATAGCTTTTGTATTATCTACCTATCTACTTAAATTTCTTTTGTAGATCCTACTATTAATTTTGGTAAGTTTAAGTAAACCACTTTTGTATAATCCATTAAATTACATTGGTAATATTTACCCAATAGCTTTTTTAAATTCTACTTTGGAACATTTGTATTTTCTATGAAATGCCTTTAGTGGTATCTACATAATTTGATGTATGATCTATCATAGTTATACTTTTGTTACTCACCCAATGCTTTTGTAAATTTTGCAATAAAATGGTGAAACCTACATAAGCAATTGGGTAATAATTACGACAAAAGAATAACTTATTATGATAGATTACACAAAAAATAGGTATGATGTGACTAAAAGCGTTTCACAAAAAATACCTACCAAAGTTTCAAAGCAGAACCTAAAAATCTGACAATACAATATAATATTATGCATAAGTATAAAAATACCACAATTGATGAAACAATATACAAAAGCAGTTGTTTTAAACAAAAATTGTAGAAACAAATGAAACATAAGGAAAGTTTTATTAATTTATTATAATAAGATAAAGATTTGGGATATTTTGACACCATCCCCTTTACCATCCATACTCAAAAATAACATTCAAAGTTATCTATAAGATTTAAATGAATACAAATACTTTGACTTCAGTTTGAAACAAACAAAATTGAGTGGCAGCACTAGCACCCATCCATAATTAAAAGTACTTTAATTAATTAACAATAAGATTTGTCTATGGCAGTTTAATAAGAGTTATTTATAATAAGGTCGGCGGATCAAGGCAGGCGTGAAGCTAACAGTGGGACCGCAAAAATGGTTTTATCACTGCATAAGGTCGTAAATTGTCTGCCCCGTCATCAAATAGCTAACTTCACGTTTGGCTAAATCCACCGATAGCACTATAATAGAACAAATATTTAAATCTTCAAAAAAAAAAATCTTAAAAAAAATTGTTCCATTTTTGCAAAGAATACAGTTATGCTTGAAAATGGTCACTAAAGCCTGAGCAATTCACATTTTTTACGTAGAAAATATACACTTAAGGTGGATCGTCTCGCTTGTGGCGCAAAATTTAAATTTTATTATGTTTTTTTACAATGGGTGGCCTCGGGGTGGTAACAAAAATAAGCAATGTAAAGTATTTAAGGTTTTAATCTATCTATGTACTAAATCTCACCAAAATTGGCCAAGCCGTTTGAACATGAAAGCTATTGTGTTTTTGCTCGTCCCAGCTTATCAACACTTCCTGAGATAACAAAACAGGTATTGCAAAAACTAAGAGACCAGACATATTTTAATTGATAGTATCTCATAAATATAAATAGTTAAGCTACAAAAAAAACACTGCAAAAATCATTGAAGAATATTCGTAGCTAAACTAATTATCTTTATGAGATACTATAAACTAAAACATGTGGTCTTACAGTTTTCGTAAAATCAGTTGTTGCTATCGCAAAATACATACTAAAATTCGAATTTCCAAATGCGAGACGATCCACCTTAAATAGGGCATCTAGTTAATTTTTACAAAGAAAATCGTCCTAGAACTCAGTATGGATGGGTTCTACGAGTTAAGTATTTTGGAATATGTAAGAAAATTTAATATTATTTAATTGGTTCTGCAAGAGTGAATACACGATATGAAATATCTTTGTTTGAGTGAGAACTCAGGAAACCTACCCAATTTGCTAGATGATACTAAATTTTCCATCTAAAGGTATTTATATTTATTAAGATTTGGATATTTTTACAGAAATATTTTTACAACATTAAACGCTACCGACCGCTGCGCACAGCATAACTGCGATCGTGAATTCCAACGCCTGAGGTCTTTTAGGCACCATCTGCTATCACTTCATAATAACATAGAATTTATATCAAATGAAACTCATGAAAAATTTTGCAACATTACATCTAATGCCTTCAATAAACTGTCAATCTTGCAAAAAATATAGTCACATGGCACGTAAAAATCTTGCAGTTTATCTTCAGTACAAACCACAATGACGAGCGATTGACATCTCGATTTCTTCTCCAACAGGACCTTTCTCCAACTGTCCAACTACTCCACCGTCATTCTGAAATATTCAAAAAATAAACTAGCTAAACCTTGCTACTTTTTGCTGAACTTCGGGATACAAAGTATACAAAAACACTCTTGGCTGTTGTAGAAATGCAATTCTGTAAAAAAATAAGTCAATCTATCAACTACGTTTTAAGTTTTGGTGACACAAACATACGAAAGCTGAGTTTTTAGGGTTCCGTACGCAAAAAGGGTAAAACGGATCCTCTTACTAAGGCTCCGCTATCCGTCCGTCTGTCACCAGGCGGACCCAAATGTCTAACTATCACGGTTCATGAGATACATCTTATGAACCGTGATAGTTAGACATTTGAAATTTTTACAGATGATGTACTTATATCTGTTGCCGCTACAACAACAAATACTAAAAACAGAATAAAATAAATATTTAAGGGGGCTCCCATACAATTCACTTGTTTTTTTACCGTTTTTATAGATAATGATACGGAACCCTTCGTGCGCGAGTCCGACTCGCACTTGGCTGGTTTTAGTTTATAATTTTAATATATAAATATGTCCAGCGGCCAGGGCAAATTTTATACCAACGAAACTTGCCCAACAAGTCTAGCCCCCCAATTACAGTAGCGAATGGCAATGGGGAGCACCCAGACCCGGAACAAATATTTGCAGATCATTAAACATTTGTCCTTCAGCGGGAATCGAACCCGCAACCTCTCAACCTAGTCCTCTTAGCCGGCTACTCGCCTGCTGCGCCACAGAGGTCTTCCTTATGCACCTTATGCAGTGACACAAACCCATTTTTAGGATTCCTTAATTCAAAAGGTACCAACAGAACCATTATAGGATTACTTAGGTGTCTGTCTGTCTGTTTGCAATAGTCTTTTTTGCTCTAAATCTACTGGACCCAAAAAGATGAAACTCGTAGTGAGAAAATGCTGACAAAATTGTGTGGATTGACTAATAAGTTAATTGGTCTACGGAACCCTCTCCACGCGAGTCTGACTAGCACTTGACCAGCTTTTTATTTAATTCCCACTGCTTACTTCACATATGCCTAGATCTGTTGAGGGAACTGTACGGTTGCATGGTGCAGTTGATTAAATCATGGTTATATTTTTTAACAGTAGCACAGTTGACTGTACGTTCAAAGTATTTTTAAAACATTGAACAGTGACCGAACTGCTTAATAAATAAATATAACATAAAACTCACCTTGTACAATATAGTTATTGTATTTGTTTGAATTTAAATCTTCAACTCGTCGCTTGGACGTTTTGTCCCATTTTTTGAGTATATCGTTAACTGGCTCATTATTAAATTTCATCCATACTTTGTGCTCTTCAAATTCTTCATACGATACTGAAAAATAAGTAGGTATAATAGTACAATATAGTAGGAGACAATTTATACTGTAATAGGTAAATTACTTACTGCTATGGTACCAGTACATGGTATGGTATGTCTTATCAACCAATTCTGTTGTTTTGGGTATGTGTTTTTGCCTTTTATAATGCCAAGACTTTGCAGTTTTTTTCATGGTTGTTGTATTTGTCAACCAATTTCAATCTTGCAGGGATGTATTTACCATGACCATATTTTTGGCTTGGTATATAGTAGGTTTCCTGTAATGTAACAACAACCAGAAATTAATCTTAGTTAAGTTAATAAATCATCGCCAGTGATGCTTAAAAGTACTACGACATAAATATTCTAACTTAAGTCCTCATCAGTAACTACTATCATTATCTAACTAATGTACTGCTATTACAAATTGAAATTAAAATTTGAATTTGAATTGAAAAATCTCTGGGTATACCTACCTACTCACTTTAATAGTCACTAGCTAAGTAGCTTACATTACCTTTTTTTATCCTTTTCTTTTGAGGACCCGGATCAATTTCATTTTCGTCATTTGTCCAATAAGTCTCAGAAGCACGACTCTAAAAAAAATACTTCGGTTAGGTAGTTACGTTAACAAGGTCCTACCTGCAGTCAAGTAGGTAGATAGGTATAATTCGGCCAACGGATCTAGGTACACGAACCCCTTATTTTCTCTAGGCGGGAATCAAACCCAAAACATGGGGGCAGGCAAGCGTACCAAAAAGTCATAACGGATTAATACTTACGTCATTTACAATGTCTACAGAGCTTATGAACTCGGCGTCAGTAGTAGAAAAGTTTGAAAGTTAACTCTAAAAAACATACACATTCTATTATTATAAAAGTTACCAGATTACTTTAGTCATATTTTCATTTAGGTACTCTAAAAGGTACCATACCTACCTAGCCTAATAATAAGATGTAGGTAAAAAGTTACTTACGCAAAAAATATTTTCTTTCATGTATTGTAGCAAGCCTCAATTTTATTCGATCCTTTATGCTTTCAGTGGGTATCAACGATTGTATATTGGATTCTGTCATTTTGTCTGAACAGGCTAAATCAATGTCATGCACTGAAACAATAATAGGTATAAGTTTGAGTGTTTTAGCATAGCACATACCTAAGTACCTACCTACTCACCTCATAAATAAGCGGTTAATTTTACATTAAACTTACGTAGCTAGTGTGAAACATACTGCGTACAGATTGGTGATCGTAGCATTGGTGTTGTGTACTCCGGTGGATGTTGCTGACCATCCCTTGGTATAAAATCGGCTTTTACGACATCTACGGGAGGAGTCTATTCGGTCTGAGTGTCGATAAGGGGGCCTAAGAACAATTTGATTGGCCGTGGTGTGATCGGGTTGCCGGACACACCACGGCCTATTAAATAAATTTAAATAAATATAAAAATAGCATATTAAATAAATTTAATATGCAGGGTTACATCGTTTTTTTACACATAGGTAGGAACATACCTCTAAATGCTTCCTGTGTCGTTAAAAAATTAGCCGGTAGGAATTGTTCGGTTTCACTATCTGTCATCCTCACGCACGGCTTTATTCACTTTGATAGTTTACTTATTTCTCTACTCACTGGGACTGGGACACACACTGGCTGAATAACTGAAACTTTGTAGTATTGGAGTGGACGGTGCAAACAGCACAACCACTCCTTATAGCGGCGCGAACAGAACAGAAAGAGGGAACGCGCCCGCGCCGCGGCAGGGAGCCACGGCGCGGGTGCGAGGGGGCCGCAGAAGCACGGTAGGGCTGCCCTAAAACCGAAACGATTCTGTTTGGGACAATATCGAAAAACGAAACACAAATTGTATGAAGTCTTTCTACACTAGCAAGCGAGAATCTTGAATCGCACCTTAATGAATATACGCTTTTAATTCATACGACTTAATTTTTTTTATTTTACCACCTAAGAGAAAATATGTCATCTTGAGCACATCTGCCCAACTACATACCTAGGTACTTAGCTGACAAATTAATTGATAACCTCCTTTTTTGAAGTCTGTTATCATCTCAAAATAATCTAGTAAGTGTATCATGATGGCAGTATTGCAAGAAAACCATAGGCATCATTGTAAACTTTAGTTTATTGAAAAATTAGTATCTATAACGATGTTCGTTATATTAATCATAGTTTTATGTCGAGTAACAAGTTTTTAAATTCTTTAATTTTAGACTTTTCCCGTATTTGTGTCACACGCAAAAGCTATCAGAATACCTAACTTCAGCATTGTGGGATTACTGAAAGTACACTAGAGGTGTTTTTTTTACATATTTGATTTTCCCTTATATCTCAGAAACTACATAGTCTAAAAAAATATAAAAAATAGTTTTGCAATGTCCAACCAAAGCGATTTCATATAACACCCTACTTGACCAGACTGTCTGACTTTTTGTTTACCCTTCTTGGACCCCAATATCTCAACAATCCCCCAAGCGATACAGCTCATCACCTTACCTACAAATTGTACCAATTTTATCTACCAATCTATTACCCCTCTACCAAATTTCATGAAGATCGAATTACCGGTTCAGAAGTTAGGTATCCTCGGACAAACATATACATACATTCTTCTAAGTTGACAGAGAGAACTCGCTTCGCTCGTTCAAAAATATATTTTTCAGTGTACTTTCCCTACAATAATAGTGTAGTTTTTTTTATTTACTAGATCCATTGTGTTGTGAATTAATTGGGCATCCCTAATTGTTTAGTTCTGTCTGTCCGTCCTTCGTCCACTCCTACTGCCAATCATAACAAATTATTGAAATTAATGCCAATGGCGTGATGCGTGTAAAATTACCTACCTATATATAACTATATACTACTTACAAAAAGTATCTGTAGGTATGATACATTTTACCAAACTTATTGGTAAGTATTATCGACTCCCGCGGTTTTTGGCTGATTCAATATAGCTATAAGGCACCTACCTAGGTCACTAGATTTAACGTTGTGTATCCGTTGGATGTACAGTAAGTTTCTGAAATAATTATGTTATGTACCTACATACTTACATTACAAGAAATAAACCTATCTAAAACTGGTTTGCTGAGATGATTAATTTAAAATACCAATTTCGAGAACTCGATTTAGTTGGATTTACGCTGCCTAAGTAGGTACCTAGGTCTACGGCACTAAGATCTATCTAAGTAACACTTAGTTGATTTACTTAAAGATAGGATTGCGATTGCGATGAGATTATTGATTCATCTTCGCATAGGTTAACTCAACTCTAGCTAGTCAAAGACCACAGACTAGGTACAATTTAACAGTAAAATGCCAAGAAAGAACCAGTGACACTACTTACCATTAGACAGTATTCGTCCAATGTTAATACCCACGTATAGGTAGGCAGGTGTATGATCTACCGTGTATCGTTTTTACATTAGTATTATTTAAGTAACCTACCTTAATAGGTAGGTACATAGCTACCAATTTATAAACCATTGCCGTAGTGGTTGCCGGCCTCGAATAACCCTCTCCTTATAATAAAGAGTGACCTGTTCTACGCCTTATAGGGACCTTCCATCTTCCCGTGGATGTCGTAGGCAACTAAGAGATCTCACCAGTGGATGGGCAGCTGCACCACCTGAGCACTTATCACTACTTACCTATTACTGCGATCACCATCCATCTGCAAAGCGTGGTTAGGGGAGGGAGACCATACCTGTGTCCAGCATGTAACCACTAGGTATGTAACTAGTTGGAATAGAGGAGGACTTCTAGTTGCTGTGAAGATGATGATGATAATGATGACTAATTAACCTTGGAATAGGTACTTAGTTAAACTGAGTTTTGTCATGTGCATTCACACGCAGTTTCAGATTCGATCGAAATAGAACTAGTCCATGCATAGGTAGGTATATGCTAGGTTTATTAGTAACATCATAAAATAAACAGCGTAACCCACGGCAATGCTACATGAAGGACATGTAGACCTACGTTAAATACTGAAGTTGGAAGTTTTCTGTCTTATTTCATAATGTCATGGTGTTCCATTAATTTACGTACCTACTTCTACTATGTTATTGGGAAGGAATTGATTCTTGTAGGTAGGTAGGTACCTAACCTACCTACCTATGTGCGTACCTAGTATGTTTGCTGTTGAACCTAAATTGGATAGGTAGGTACCTACTTGCTCAGGTAGATAGATAGGTATTATGTAATTACCTACTACATATCAACTATTTACCTAGATCTGTTTAAGTACCTAGTGGTAGGTAAGTATTTACGTATAAGTACTTACAGACAATACAATACCATGGTGACAGCGAGCTGATCTGATGATGGAAACGGAACTCCTCGATGGTTAATAGTACAGTCGTGTTTAGGCTCATTTTAATTAGCTCACGGTCCCAAAGAGTATTTCATAAAACCCTGTTTAGAAAGAGATATTTTTCAACAAAAATCTTATTATTAAAGTAAATAAGTAGGTAGGTAAGTAAGTACCGCTACACCTACTAACTGATTAATATTAAAGATTAATAAATCTTTGCCTGTAAGTATTTGCAGTATCTGTACCTACTACTAATATTCTATGCTAATAATATAATATTTCCAAAATAAAAAAGGTAGGTAGAGTGGTACCAGGTATTTACGTTGCACCTACCACTAGTCATGTAATGTAGTGCTTTCCGTCGTGTAGGAATAGGTATCTTTTGTTGCAGGAAGGTAGCTTAGCTACACTTAAACATAATGGTATGGATAGATATCATGCCCATGAGCATAGGTACTTAAGAGAAGGTTACCGGTAGGGCACTTACACTCTTTTGTATGCGAACGAAGTTTGCTTCTATTTTGGCTATTATTTCAACAAACTCCATGAAATTTTGTATACATGATCAGTACCTAGGTACACTTATATCTAGACCCGTAGAATGCCAGTTTTTTTTAAATTAGTTTTTTTAATTTGGTAACCATTAAATTTTATAAGAAACTGACGCACCATGGGTCTTGATATTAGTGTACTGATCATGTGTACAAAGTTTCCTGGAATTTGAAGTAATAATAGCCAAATTAGAAGCAAACTTCGTTCGCTGGCTACTGTTGACTTAAATCAAAGTCACACGACAGTAACAATGCTTTCGATTTGACACACATATGTGTAAATTCTTTAGCAATTGCTACCTAACATGCTTTCATTCTATCTACCTACTAGTATGTCTACCTATATCTTCAGTATACTTAATCTACTTAATTTTTTTATAATTTTACGTTTGTTAATGGTAACACACACAGCGTCTCCAGCGGTAAAAATAGGAACTTATCTATGATAGTGAGCTCGTAAATATAACAATGATTCCCGTGTAGATTTAAACCTTAATAACTGTGAAACGTGCAAAAGGTAAACAATATTATCTACTTCATGAAAATATCGCTGAAAATTTGATAAACCAATGATAATATTTGTAATACCAACATTATTTATTGTAGATACACACCAAACTCGTAAATATGACAATATTATCGGTTCGATTTCACATTCAAAACTGTGAAATTTGCAACAGCAAAATGGTTATTTCTAATAAACTTACAATTGTTATAATCTACTTAATTCTTTTGTAATTTAAACTTTAAATATGTGTTACGACATCATCTACCAATAATTTGTACCTATCTTTAGTAATAATAACCTAATGGAATTGTAATATTCATGAAAAAAATTGTTAAGCCCCGTTTTTGTCATCAACCTATATTGTTTTGCAAATTGTATAGCTAAGACTTAGTAACTTTTACTATTACTCTCGTAAATTTTATTAACCGTCGGGGCTTTTGTAAATTCAACCATAGCAAGTTGGTAAATTCATCAAAAAAAAAGCGTTAACTCTTTATTTTGCCGTCAACCTTAGTTGTTTTGTAAATTGTACAGATAGGACTTAGTAACTTTTACTATTACTCTCGTAAATTTTATCAACCGTTGGAGCTTTTGTAAATTCAACCATAGCAATTGTTAAATTCATCAAATAAAAGGGTTAATTCTATATTTTGCCGTCAACCTTAGTTGTTTTGTAAATTGAACAGCTAAGTCTTAGTAAATCTTACTATTACTCTTGTAAATTCTATCGACCGTCAGGACTTAAGTAAATTCAACCATAGCATTCTTTCAGTGTGTGTACGAAACAAGCTTGTAAAAACGGGTGCTTTCTATTTAATTTACGTTCCGGAAAGAATCCTAGGGCACAGAATAAATATCCTAGGGCCTTATTCATAATCATTTTTAAACCTATTTTGGTTAAAATATGTTTTGTCTTGTTTTGACGTATGAAATTATTCATCAGAGAGAACAAGACAAAGGCTATTTTAACTAAAATAGGTTTAAAAATGATTATGAATAAGGCCCTTAGTCTACAGAATAATTAATAAGTTTTAATTTTTTAATTCATACGCGTTCAAAAGACTACAAAATGATGCTTGTGATTTCAATGAATAAAATACTTATGACTTTGATATGCGTATCATGGTACCCAAACCCGAAACATTATGTTTGCAGATCATGTAAGCATGTAAGGTTATCACGCAGCGAGAATCGAACCTATACCTCTTGCATCTCAATCGGTTAATCGCACCGCGCCATGGAGGTCGTGAATGGTAAAACAAAGATTTAAACCCGATGAAACATCACCGAAAAACTCTAGTATCCCTTGTTTAAGAGTAGGAGGGCGTAAGGCGCTTGTACACGCTGGCGCTGGCCCAGCTATGTTCCCAATAATTGGACCAGCATTGGTGATAACGTTTACACATTGGCCCAATTATAAGGTCAGCAGCTGGGTCACTGCAAACTAAGCGCTTAGTGCTTAGCCAACGTGTGGACGTACTTGGCCCATTGACGCGGCACGGGTGGTGTACCAACGCTGGCTGCCAATGCCAAAACTACGCCAAGAACCCTTGTATACGCTGCGCCAGCCTGGACCAGCGTGTACAAAGACATAACCCGGCGTTTGCTCGCCAAGCAATGTACGAAATAAGCTTTTGAAAAGGCTTTTTAGGGTTCCGAAGGCAAAAGTCGAAAACGGGTCTCTAATAATTTCGTCGTGCCAGTCAGTGTCACATTCACTAAAGTAAAATTTAACAAAAATAACTTAGCAGCCAACTGTCACATAAATAGTCCTGCCCTCCCCCCTATTCCCTACCTGAAAGTCACTAACTAGGTGACGAACGTTTGACATGTAAAATGACTATCAATTGCTCAAAGTTATCACTAAGAATTGTCAATTGATATTAATTTTACTTGTCAAACGTTAGTCACCAAGTAGGTAACTTTCAAGATAGGGAATAGGGGGGCTGATCTCACACTAGAATTTACCACCAACACCCAAACCAGAAACAAATATTTATAGATCATGCAAACATTTGTCCCGCAGCGGGAATCGAACACGTAACCCACCTCGATGTAGTAGATAGACATGTAATGTTCTGCTGTCCAACCCAAAACAAGAAATAAAATTAGATTCAAATTTATGTTATTTTGAGAAAACTACATTTCGCACGTTCCGTAATTAATATTTTAATTGAGTTTTCGAAGTAGGAGATCTAAAGCGTCCAACTACATAGAAAGAAAAATAAAGAAAATTTATTTATTATTATATAGCTCTCCGCTTCATAGCTGGCCGAAATATGTCCGGGCTAAGAATATACCCCTCCGTCTCTTCCCGTGGATGTCGTAAATGTCGACTAAGGGTTTACACCAGGGGATGGGCAGCAGCATCTACCTGAGTACGCAACACCATTACTGGGATCACCAATCCACCTGCCAAGGGTGTTGATTATGGCAAATCCCCCCATTGTAATTTATGCAGGAGGCCTCGTCCAACAGTGGAAATCTAACGGCTGTTGAAAAAGTAGCTCTCAGAATTATCAAGTTCAAGTATACGGACAGGCCTTGAATCGCAGAACCGTTAACACTAGCGACCACGAACCAGACAACGCAGTATGAAAAGGTGTTTAAAAAAGTTGGTGGATGGAGGCGGCTCAAGACCGTTCGTCATTGCATGGGGGATGTCTTATATCCAGCAATGGACTTCAAAAGGCAGTTTTTTTTTGTTATTCTGTTCGTGTGGCTTAACTGGTTTGGCGTCCTAATGTTAAGCGGTTCATAACAAATGCAATACCTCATAGGTCACGTCCACCTAGGACGCAACCTACGTGACATTGCACTGCGCCTATCATCCTAAGACATAAAGATTAAAAGTATGATGTGCCTGTAATTTCACCGGCATGCACCAATACAAACCGTAACAAGATGCGAGCACTACTGCTTGGCAGCAGAAATAGGTATGTCGGTAGTAATTCCCCGAAAGAACTCTTATTACGATGGTGGTGATGATGACGAGGAAGCATACAACTTCGGGGCTTTATAATATCTAGGCTCAACACGACTTGGACAGTTATATTTCAATAAGACCGCGGCTAGGATGCTTCATTAGAGGCTTTTTAATTAAAAGCAGACGAAACAATGGCCCCGAGAAAATATGGCTGCATTTTGTGAATGCAATGTTATGCTAATAGTCCCTGTTTCGTTTTTGTCCTCAGTTGTTTTATGGCAATTGGTATGCCTGTTTTTATTTCAGCGGGTACCTGAATAATTAACCCAAGTTTGACAACACAGTAATAATTCAATGAACTGGGTAGGTTCTTACACAGCTTGAGTCTGTTCAGAAAGAGAGATATCGTGGCCAAATTGTGAACTAACGTTGTGAACTCTATAATTAGGAGCTGGTTTCTTTCTCTCGGCATTTTAAATCATAAACTAAATAAGTAGTAACAGTTGGAATAGGATCAAAACGGAACAGACGCACTTTTGTATTGTCCGCTAAAAAAAGCACAGCAGCGCCCTCCAATACCTTGACGGGTTTCTCGCTGAGCAGACTCTAAGAAGATGAATTTTATTTTTTTTCTACTATAAAGCTCGCTTCGTCATCTTCATCATCTTTTTTTTATACTACTTGGTAAGCAATCAAACATACGGCCCACTAGATGGAAAGTAATAACCGTAGCCAATGGACGCCTGCAACACCAGAGGCATCACACGCGCGCCGCCGACCCTGAGAGATAAAGATGAAAAGTCTCATGTGCCTGTAATTTTACCGGCACCCGTACCCTTCAACCCGAAACACAGCAATGCAAACACTGCTGCTTGGTGGCAGAAATAGGTACGATGGTAGTACTTCCTCGGGTGAACTTCTTCGCAAGAAGTTCTACTACAACAAAAAACTCATCATCAAACTGTAGAAGTCCACCGCTGGACACAAATGCCGCCCCATAGATTGCCAAAAAAAAGCTTGGTTATGTATAAATGCGAAAGTTTGAATTTTAGTAACGACTGAACCAATTTCTATGAAAATTGCTGCACAAATCGATTAAGTTACGTTATAGGCTACTTAAAACGGATTATTATCTCGGTATAACGCGAGCAAAGCCACGCGCGGAGCCTATAACAGATTAACTGCTCTTTAAAAATAACTGCTAAGTTTTCTGAAATAGCCCTGTATAATTTATAAAATAAATTCTCCAATATTTCAAGGATTAAAGTTTAAACTCGAAACTACTAATTATTTATTTTAACTGGGGTCACTTTGAAAGTTAAATCGTTCTCTTATTTATTAAAACTAAACCTGACCTATCTAGAAAGTCGTATTAACTCATTCGAAATAGTTTTGCTGCAAACCCATTTTAGATAACATTGCTGGAGTAATTCTGAAAATTATCTGGTGACTTACGGTTTAGAAAATGGCCATTGTTAATCAGACAAGGCATTGCCAAACACAATTCTAAGTACAAACGATATAAGCAATTTCACTTTGTATAACGACTTTTTGTTGAAAATGGGGTATTACTTTTTTAGATTGTCGAAAGAGCGTATGTATTGTTGAATTCTTAATATTACAGGAGTCATAAAGATAACAACACTCTTTTGTTTTTTTGACGTAAAAACGTGGAAAAATTCGGTTAATTAACCAGTTTTGGTTGGTGACAATTTTGTAAGCAAATAAAGTTTACGCGGTAACTGTAAATAATGGACAAATAGAAAATTACCGATAACATTCAGAAAGCTTATTCTATAAGGTTCTTTACTTTTAAGATTAATTATTTTTCATTTATTTATAACTATTTAAAAATTGTAGTCAGATATGGTTAATTAAGAAACAGTTTGACGTGAAAATAGTCTCTTTTTGATGCTGAATAGCGTTGGGGCTAATTCTAACACGTGTTTATCTTTAAACAACACTTGGTAACATGCGTTTGATTTATCGATAGTCTGAAGCCGAGGGAAATACACGTTATTTAGAATGTACCTACTAATGCTAAGCATTGTCTCTATTACTCTCTACCACAGTGACAGAGACGTAGCTATGCTTCGGGCTGTAACAGACGTAGTGTTCTTTATTTGTTTTAAAGTCTGCATTTGTACCCACTGCATTTAATTTTGTAGTCACTGCATTTATACCAACAGCATTGGTTGCAATGTTTCGTTCAAGTTATCTGCCAGTGTTCTAGAACCCGTTAGAAGGGATATTTAGTAGCTTTTATCTACGTTCCCGGCGTTCGGAACATATTTTCTTGCCTTTGTGTGCTTATTTATTTGTATTGCACAACTAAAAATAATAGTACAAATGGAGTACTTAATGCTTTGTAGCATTTTCTGCCAGTCATCGTGTTTGCTTATTTTGCGTAGGTACATATTCATAGATATTTGTTACAACCACTTGTATTTGGCGAAACAACGAGTAGAATTGAATTCAGTACCGACAAGAATTCCATTGCAAGAGGTTTTCGCTCAGCATTTATGTGAGCGAAAACCTCCCCCCACGGGATTTTTTCCGAGCCTTAGCGAGAGAGTAATTAGAAACCGAGTTATATAGGGTTTTTAGTGCCGAGTGTTACAAGCTACTTTTCACTACAATTGCGAAAAAAATACGCTAAATAGTTTATTTTATTAAAAATTAAATGTACAATTTGTACAATTCTGGATATTTAACGAGATATAAAATAGACGAACAAATATATAGTAACAATTCCGCTCCTCTCCAACAAAAACTCTGAAAGAATTCGACACGTGTTTCGCCTCTCAACGAAGCATCCTCAGGAAACAGTAGGCTCACTGTGTGCTAGAACGAAAAAGACACACTACTGCAAAAACTCCGCAGCCATGTTGCCTCTTCGAACGCCGAACAGAAAGTGAATCCCCCTGTACGCCAACCGCCCTTATATATTATTTGTTTCCTGAGGATGCTTCGTTGAGAGGCGAAACACGTGTCGAATTCTTTCAGAGTTTTTGTTGGAGAGGAGCGGAATTGTTACTATATATTTGTTCGTCTATTTTATATTGTAGAATGGATTTCCGCAAAGTCACGCTTGAATCAATTAATTATTTAACGAGATGTTTTTTCATGGCAAACTTAATTTCAGTCCTCTGTGAATTTTGCGTTGTCTGTGGGGTAAACGTGGGAGACACACGTTCCAGTTTTGAGGGTATCCCTCGTTCAAATGTTCTGAATAGAAAAGTAGCCGAGTTGACTCAATCCTCGATATCGATGGTGGTGGGCTAGTCGGGAGGTTAGTTGAAAACGGACAAAAATAAAAAAAATGTTTTTTCCCTAGGGGCAAATATGCTGTTTTTCCCCCGCTCTGGTACGCTACTAATGACGGACTTTTTGAGCAAAAGGAGTGAAAAGTATTTTTAATAAGTTCAGATACTGTTTAAAACTATTTCTTATGCTAAGCTGTCTCGACAGGCAAACAAAAGAGATCGAATAAAAATAAATATAAGTCTGTCTAATATAAGGTATATCAACCTTGAGCCTGTCTATCCTATTCGCACGTGGTGTCCTTAACAAACTGCAAACAAAGCCACATGTAGTAGCCAGTCGTAAAATCCCGACGGATATACAAAGGGTAGCCACCGGAGCGCGCTGCCAAATGAGACGTGAAACGCTCTGAATAGAAAATCTGGGTCTATTGAGTCTAGGTGACCTTCATTTTGGCTTGTAGTCGCCCCCAAGAAAAGACATTATTGAAGTTTTATTCAATTTGGAATTATATTTCGTACAATAACCGTATAACAGATAAACTCAATTTTTCTATGTATAATAAAAAATATCTATCTATGTAATGTATTGTAGTTATCTAGTACCCATAACACAAGCTCTGCTTAGCTTGGGGCTAGTTAATGTTGTGTGAAATGTCCAGCGTTTATTGATTATTGATTATTATTATTAACTCCTTAGGTTATTGGCTATTTATCTATCATCATCATCATCATCAGCCGGCCATCAAACATCGACTGTTTTTATGAGGCCTACCCCATAGCATGCATAGCTTACAACCCATAGTGTGCCATGGAAAGGGGCCATAACCACCAGGCAGGCACATTGGTGATTGCAGTTCAGTGTTAGGTATTCAGGTGAATGCTGTTGCCCATCCCCTGTGGTGCGATTAGCTAATTCGGTTGCTATCATTTTTTCCCTATTTCAATCACTTTCAATGCTATTTCTATTGAAAATGACGTCTTAGCGATCACCTAACTCTCGCTGTTGCTAACAAAGCATGATTGCAATACAAAGCATTTTTGATATGAAGTGTTTCATCGATAATATGATATAGCGATTATGTATTGCTATTTCTATCAAGAATGACAGCATTTGATTGCAATACGACCTTTTGCAATAGAAATAAGTCAATTGTTATTTCTAACGATAGAAATCGTAATTTTAAGTTATTTATGTGGATTGTTTATTGTTTGAACATGGTTTGAATACATTCCAAATCAAATAAAATCATTTGGTAATTACCATTGATGTCTATAATAACTAAAGTCTAGGTAGGTACTAAACAAAAAAACTATGAAATAAAATTCACCAATGTCTTAGTAGGTACCTATTCATTATTTACGGAAGGACTTTCCAATATCGACAATTAGTATTAGTACCATATACAAACATACCTTTTGCCCTGCCTACCCGACAGGCAGAGCCTCTATGGGGCTTTTTTAACAGTGGGTTGCACCATTATTATTATTAGTTATTTGTTATCACAATTAACTCATAAAACACTTATTTTCTTCAAATATGTGCCGTTCACTCATTTCCTTCCAAACTATTCCAAGACCAAAAATTTATTCAAAAACGTATTTGTAAACAAACAAATATAACACCGCCCCACAGAACAGAATAGATAATAGTACACACCGCACAGCTGGCGGGACCATAGTATAAAATATATTTCTATCATAGACAAAACATTAAAGGGTCGTATTATATTATTATTTATTACTATTGATTGAAAATGGTTAGTATGTTTATACACGGTCCATAGAACAATAAGGACTTTGTAAGTTGGTCCGGTTATCCAACAATTTGCGAGAACTTCACATTTTAATATATCGATAGAAATCGGAGCAAGAGGAGGTTACATAATCGGAAAATGTCGATAGAAACAATAGTCTGTTAGCAATAAGCCACCAAAAGAAAGTGTTAGTAACATAATTACGTAATCGCAGGGCTGGTGTAATACCTTAGTCGCCTTCTACGACATCCACAGGAGGAGTTGGAGGAGTCCAATTCTTAGGCTGAAACTACCACGGCGGCGATCGAAATTACCACGACGCATTCAATATGCTATAACTAAATACCAATAAATCACTTGCTATTTCAAAGAATAGAATAATTTTAAATTGTAAAAACGGCTTTAACACTATTTTTCGTCACTTTTGCGGGCGGTGCTCATGATGAAGAGGCTTCTGAACTCAGTCTCGAAACGTCAGCAAAAGTGACGAAAAAGAGTGGTAACTAGCCGTTTTAACAATTTAAAATGATTCCCAACCACGAAAGTTTCAATTCTGTTCAAATTATTGTTCAATGAAATTTCAGTGATAGGCCAGGGCCACAGTGCGGGCCTAGCGCGGTTGCGGAGGCGGGCGCGAAATATCAAACACATGAAACCGCCGTTTGCGTCCATAGTGTAGTGGCTAAGGCGGGCACCTAGAGCAACTGTCATGAGCGAGTAGCGTGCGTTTTTTTCAAACGTCCTATCCGCGCGTTATGGCCACAATACGGGCATAATAGGAAAGCTTCTCAATGCGCGGGTGGCGGGGATATCAAACCATTTTGGTCGTATCCGCGTCTAATAGGTCGCGCGACACTGTGGCAACCCGCACGCTCCCGCCGTCGCGCCCGCAAACGCCCCCGTCACGCATTCACTGTGGACGCGCACGTAGGCATAAGTTTTTAACCTTTTTGATTGCTACGTTGTCATGTAGCAGGCTATGGAGCTATGCTCGGAGTTTCAATACGTGATTGAAACCGAAACTTGGTAAAGCTCTCAGTATTAGCAAGTTAAAGTTGCAATAGGCAGGCCATATAGCTCGCAGAACTGACAACCGTTGGGCTATAAAGTTTCTCGAGTACCTCACAAACCAAACGATGCAGTGTAAGATAGACCGAAGACTGTGGATGGAGGCGGCTTAAGACCGGCCGTCATAGCATTCTATAGGGATGGCCCATATTCAGCAGTAGACTTCGATAGGGTGATGATGATAATTGCTACTAGTATGAGTTCTTTGTATGTCGTTCATTTTGAGGGTTTCTTTACCTGAATGGAAAAAAATACCGTTTGGAGTTAGAGAGAAATTCAAAATTTTCAATTTTTTTTTTTGAGAATTTTCAATCGTATAGAATTTGCTTAGTTCATAATTGAAAAGAGTCAGTCCTCAGACTTTTATTGCATAACTCTTTGCAAAGTTTTATTTAATATTTTGTATTTTGGTTTTACTCAAGTAAAATTCAAATCTATAATTGGCAATTTTGCTTTGAATACCCTCTTAAGTGGATACCAGCCCTCAGTTAGGAGAAAACATTAACTTTAACCATTTTATTTTTAAAGATTTATACTTTTGAATGAAATATGAAACCGTTTATGTAAACATGAGGGGATGCCTTTCAAATCCAGACATTGTTTATCCAAAGTTCGTGTGAGCTTGCCATTGTATTGGGTGACAAAGATTCTCAATTCCCAAAGTAATTAAGACTGTTAAGCGCAGGGAGTAAGTTAAAACATTCTCATAATTAAACAGTACCTACCTGTTTAAGTATTTAGTAGCGTAATATTAGATTACGTCACGTACTACGTGCTGTTCAGCCTCAGCAGTAGTAGTATTAAATAAATAACCCCCAACAGTCACATACAAAGTCCTTGATTCCATATTAGGACTCCATGTGTCGTGGGTATCAGGAACAACGAGTACTATGGTACCACAACACCCAGATCTGGAACAAACATTTGCTACGCAGCGAGAATCGAACCCGCAACCACTTGCTTCTCAGCTGGTTTACTAGCCTGTCGTGCCATGGAGGTCGTCGAGATAAGATTGCTTTTGCAGAACCATTATGGTATTTATGTATAAGTGCACAAAACATTGTTTTCTCAATCAAGCACTTAATTACCTTGCAACCACAACTGTTGCAACTTAATTAAAATGTCATTAGAATATATTAACAAGGTTAAAAATGTACTACCGCAAAAAAGACAGGTCATAAATACAAAAAAATGACGAGTTTACCCTTAAAATAACGAATTTATTTGACTTGTGACGAAAAACCCCTTACCTAATATTATGTGTAGGTGCTGATTTTAAAGGTTTTAAAATGTATCGTTTGGGTTTGGGTGTTTTGGCACCATGGTACTCGTAGTTTCTGATACTCGCAACTCCCTGTGTTGTATCCTAGTATGAGATCAGGGCTATTTATATATGTGACTATTGGGTTGTTGTGTTACGTTTTGTATAGTTGATATTCATTATATTATAATATAATATAGATGCCTGACTAACTCTTTGACTGACTGACTGTACCAACGCACAACCTGAACGTAAGTTCTAAATACCTGAAATTTGGAGGGTCTAAGGGTACATTAATACATTTTCGAAACTTACCCCCTAGGGTGCTAAAGTTATGGAAAAACTTCACGCGTACGAACTCGCAGGAATTTCATAACATTATTGGATTTGATTCTTTTAAATTTTTTTGGTTACTTTGGGCTTATATCTCATCCTTGTTACACCCTTGATTATGGAAATCAAAACACATTAAAATACGATTCGGAGGCAGCTCAAACATTCACAGAGCAAAAATATTTATTATTGGAACTTTTTTCTTTTTGTTGAAGCGGAAAAAAACAAGTTTATTATAGAACATCAAACATGTTATTTTCCGTGTTATGTATGATAAAACAAACCTAGGTACTTACATAAAGTAAGAAGAAGTAGGTTGTTATAAAGTTAAAAATAAAAGGTAATAGTAGGAAATTTATATACCCACAGAAGAAAATGCTTCAAACATTTTTTTTCGCAGTAACACGATGGACTAACAGAATACGATTGCTTGTTGTATGATTCAATTATATTAACCCTGATTTATATAACACCAACTCTGCCTAACCCTACGGGAAATAAACGTGAGTTTACAACAGACGAAAATCTAATTAAAAGCTGAAATAAGGGTAGAATAATATTTTATGTGACGCAAATTTTATATATTACAAACTTCGTTAACAGAAACAGCAAAAAGCTTTAACATTTCCTTAAAACGAGCAACCTGGTCACTAAACTATGTAATACAATTCCAGAATATAACATAACATAACACCCAACAGTCACATACATACTCCAGCCGGGTGATTACGTAACCATGTTGCTATAGGTTTCAACCGATTTCAATGCTGTTTCTATTCGAAATGACGCTCTTGCGACTACAAAATTTACGCATTTTGCTTACAAAGGTAACTTAGATTTGGACCGCGTAAATTAGGTAATCGCATAAACGTTATTTCAAATGGAAACAACATTGAAATCGATTGATATTATTAGCAACAGAATTACGTAATCACCCGCCTGATCCCACACTAGGATTATCTGTGCCGTGGGTATCAGGAACTATAAGTACCATGGTGCTACAAAACCCAGACTTGGAGCAAATACTTGCAGATCATGGAAATATTTGTCCCACAGCGGGAATCAAACCTGCAACTCTTCTGTGTCAGCCGGCTACTCGACCGCCGTGCCAAGGAAGTAGTCAGGTTCAAAAGACTGTAGTGTAGCACAATTGTTGAACTAAGTAGGTGTCTTGTCTAGTCTAGTTTTTCCTCCTCCGTGGGACATCCATGGCGCAGTTGGCGAGTAGCCGGCTGAAATGCAAGAGGTGCGGGTTCGATTCTCGGACAAATGTTTGCATCATCTGAAACTATTTAATCGAGTTCTGGGTGTTGTATGGTACCATAGTAGTTACTGATACCCACGACACATGTAATCCAAGTGTGGGATCAGGACTATGTATGTGACTAATGGGTGTTATTGTTATGTTATTTTAATACTTCATGAAACAAAGATTTAACACCTAAATGACAGCATTTCTAATTACTAAGGGCCTTATTCATAATCATTTTTTGAACCTATTTTTTTTGAAATGGCTTTTGTTTTGTTCTTTCTGACGTAAAATGTCATATGTCAAAACAAGAAAAACATATTTTAACTAAAATAAGTTTAAAAAATGATTATGTATGGGTTAATATTTTAAGCAACAGAAATTAACTAAACAAAAAAATAAGTGAACAAAAAGCCACTCATAAAACGAATAAATAAAAAATTTGCTGTTATATTGTCTTCAGCACGTTTTCGTTTTAAATTGAAATTGAGAGAAATTACGACGATGTTAATTTATTCTTTTATTGTTGTAATGATGGAATTTCATTGCTTTTTCTCTTTATGTTAGATCGTGTATTTACGTGATTACATTTCTCGTTTAGTTTGAGGGTTTATTTACTTGTCAACAAGCTGTCCGTGACTTCGTCCGCGGGTATAATATATTGATAATAGTTATAATCAAAGTAAGTACTTTGAATATAACTATTATCAATATCTACTCAATCAAAGTATATATCATAATATAACACATATTACGTATTACATAATATAATGTATATACGTATAAGTTTTATATCAAAGTACCAAATTTGCATAAGTAGGTATAACTATAATCAATATCTACCCGCGCACGAAGTCGTGGGCAGTTTTTTGACAAGTAAATAAATCCTCAAAACCTTCACCCTCACCTTAACATTTCACCCTCGTGAAATGTAATCATGTGATAGGTACTTACCTACTACCTAGTGTATCTACTTATCTACCAGTATGGTCTTGTATGTTGAGATCGTCTTTGTTATAATTGATCTGCTCAAGACACGCTATTAGATTGGTCAAATTGCTACGAGAATGTTAAGAGAATATCACCGGTGGCTAGCAAAAGAGCAAACGAAATTTGCTTCTAATTTGGCTATATTTTCATCAAACTCTATGAAACTTTGTACACATAATCAGTACACTAATATATCTAATAATCGCGTGCAAAAGGATGTAAGCGCTCTAGCGGTAACCTTCCCTTAAAGGCATAATGAAAAGTTAATAAACAACCTACCCATTGGCTAAAATGGACACTGGAATTATTACGGGCACTTTTGAATATCTAACTACGCATTCTTTACAAAGAAATTAAAAATACCTATAAATTAAAATACCTTTCAAAGTAAAAAATCAAATGATGTAGCATTCTGGAAGATTCACCCCATGTGGTGAACTTAGGAGAGTATTAAACTAGGCTTGAAGCAAATCACACCACGCGTTAGGATTCTCTCTTACAAACTGTATCACCCTCTTTTAGGGGTTATGTTGGAAAACCAAAAAGTCCATAAGCTTACATACAGTGAAAACCTCATCAAAATCGGTTTTTTAGTTTTTTCGTGATGTTGGGATCAGACAGAAAGAAAAGAATTATAAAAAAGGTCCATTTTTGTTTATTAGGTATCCTAACGTATTTTTGGGAAAATATTTCTACTGAACATGCTGAGCTCAACACAAACTCGGCTTTGTGTTCTGTGAGTTGGATGCAGTGGGTTGCTTACGTGCTCTCAGATGAAGATGTGACGAACGCTTCAGATAAATCAGTGAGTTCGCGACGCTAAAAAACATGCCTATGTATTTAAGACTGTGTATTTATAAACTATTTCAGTGATAAGACCCACTTCCCAAATAATGACGATGGGGATCATTTTGGCAGCCTTAGCGCTGTCCAAGTCTTGAAACTTGAAAGGAGAAATATTTAAGTCAAGAAATTTCACCTATTCAAGGTTAGTAAGATTTAGATAGCGCTAAGGCTGCCAAAATGACACAATTGTTGCGTTCCCATTGCCATTTGCTACTAATAATAAATAGGGACTAATGTAATAGGGCAGGACTATGTCTAAACTATACAACAAACCCATTACATTTCACTATGAGATTTTCCAGCATCGCAGATAGTTTATTTATCCAATTACTCATGCTGGTAGGTTAGTTACAAAGAGTGCAAACGAAGCCTAATGAGAACCGTGTCAGTTTCTACTTGTTTTGCTTATTCAGAGCTGGGAGGACAGATCTGCAAACGCGGTGTTCAGGCTGTGGAGAGGATCTTTGTTTATTTATGGAACGTTGCCGTTATTCAGAATCGAAAGTTTTTAAAACTTAGAATAAACTATATTATTAACAAAAACTTAGTTACAGTTTGTTGTACTTTGAAGTTTGGTAACAGTCTTTTAACCTTAAATAATACAAATAACTCTACGCCCATTTAGCAACTTACTGTCACTGTGACTTTGTTTTTTGCTTGTTAATGTTTTCTTATCTTCTTCTTCTTCTTTAAATTGTGGCTTTTGTGGCTCTATTTACCAATGTTAATGCCAATAAGATTTAAAACAGTAAGACGATAGAGATCTGAGGCCCAATTATCTAATTTAAAAACATTCAATTCGCAGTATAATCTCGTCTCAGTCGCACTGTTACGTATAGTAACTATTAGTTAATCTTTGCGTTTCTTGCTAAGAATATGTAATAGTTACTATACGAGATAGTGCGACTGACACGAGATTATATTGTGACTGGAATGTTTTTAAATTAGAGAATTGGGCCTCTCGATAATAAGTTGGTTAGTTTTATCAAAGGGAAACTCAAAAAGAATTGACGACAATAAAAGGTGATTTTGTACATCTTATGGATATTTTAACTACCTGTCTTCCTATTGTAGTCCTTCCATCGCAACCATGACTTCATAAAATGAATGTATAAAAAGTTCAGCTAGAACTTCATCTTTTCAAATGCTTCGAATAGCAATCAAAAGTCTCCGAAGTGGTCTCTTTGAACTATTATTGCACACGACTGTACCCAGTCAGTAAAGTCCATAATGAACAAAAGATCGTTGAAGTTAGTGCACGCATCGAACCGGCTTGAGACAGAAATTGCTGAAATTACAGTTCAGAGCACCATCAATTGTGTAATACCTTGGCACAACGTTTAGGCAAAAGCGATTAGCTTTTAAGCCAATAGCTTAAATAGTCATTATCTTTAACCTAGTAAAGGCCAACGAAACCACAAATCCACATGATGAAAAATTATCCTTGTTTTCAATTTACGATATATATTTGACATGGTAATAAAATAAATATTTCACATTTCGTAAAAACCTTTTTTACCATTTTTACGTATGTACGGGACACTTAGCGGATGTCAAGTTTAACATTCGTTTAGTGTCTCGTGACTCTAAGTAGTTGGTTAAAGTGAGTTTGTTTTTTAACCGACTTCCCAAAAAAGGAGGAGATTCTCAATTCGGCTTTTTTTAAATGTTTGTTACCTCATATCTCCGACGTTTATGAACTGATTTGGAAAATTATTTTTTTATTTGAATAGTATACTTCCAGATTGGTCCCATTTTTTTCAGAATCCAGTTCTGATGATGGGATCCATGAGGAATTGAGGGAACTCCTCAAATATTGTAGGCATACATATGGTGATTTTGATATTTTCAGCAAGACACCAAGCATTTGCATTCAGAAAGTATCATAATCCTTTTACCACTATGGTTCTTTCATAATTTTTTTTTCATCCAAAATTATTTAGACGTATACAATGGCGGAAGTCGGTTTTTTAACCGACTTCCCCAAAAAGGAGGAGGTTCTCAATTCGGTTGTATTTTTTTTTTTTTTTTTTTTTTTTTAATGTTTGTTACCGCATATCTCTGGCGTTTATGAACCGATTTGGAAAATTCTTTTTTTATTTGAATAGATAAACTTCCAGATTGGTCCCATTTTTTTCAGAATCCAGTTCTGATGATGGAATCCATGAGGAATTGAGGGAACTCCTCAAATATTGTAGGCATACATATGGCGATTTTGATATTTTCAGCAAGACACCAAGCATTTGCATTCAGAAAGCATCATAATCTTTTCACCACTATGGTTCTTTCATAATTTTTTTTTTCATCCAAAATTATTTAGTCGAATACAATGGCGGAAGTCGGTTTTTTAAATGAAAAGTTATTAAATGAAAAGTTATTATGCGCTTATATTCTGTCACTGCGGACATGTAAGTTTATGTCGGCATTTCTTAAGTATCGCTCTATGACGGAGGCGTTCACAGTTCAACTCTACAGCAGACTGAATAGTAGAATTTTCTTAGGGGTGATTTGTTTAACCTGATAGGTTCATTTGGACTGTAGATGTGTTTTGCTGCATTTGTTATGGCAAAAAAAAATGCTGTTTACTGCTTTCCATCAGATGGTTCGTATGCTTGTTTGCTAGCAAAGTAGTAAAAAAAAAAAGTTGACCGAATGCTTTTTGGACGCTTTTTCACTGATGTGAAGTCAGACATTATCGGCACTTAAAACAATGATACTTAAAATAATTTAATTCGCTTCCTCCTTTGCGCTATACCACCGCTTGTCTTTCACAGCTCGCTCTGCTGAGAAAGCCACTGGGGTCTTGCTACCGGCGTTTAACTAACGTTTAACTAGCACCAACTTGAGTGGATTTAAAACTTAAATTGCAGAGTAACGTGGATTAAGAGATGCTAAACATATTTTCAGATAATGATATACCTAAAGCGAGGAACTAAGTTGAAAAGAGATTTGAATCACAGAAGTATGGATGTGTGTTCTAAATTCTCCGAATGAGGCCAAATCCCTCGCAGAATTGACAACCGGGAATAAAGTTTTTTGAGTGGTAACACAGTGACGCAGTGCAGGACAACCCCCAATCGATGCGGACTAATGACATTCTAAAGGTGGTAGGAATTCTGTAGATGAAGGTGGATTAAAAACGTTAGTCGTGGCATTCTATAAGAAAAAGAGTTTATATTTTTGGCCTGTGCCCTTTGTGGGCCGTTCTATGTCCAGCCTAAGAATAGACCCTACTCCTCCCGTGGATGCACTAAAAGCCTTACCATGGGATTACACCAGGGAATGGGTAGCAGCATCCATTTGAGTATTTATCACCAACTGCGTTCAGCAATCCACCTGCCAAGCCTGGTGGAGGCCTCATCCAGCAGTGAACGTAAACAGGCTGGTGATGATATAATGATGATGCCCTTTGCAGTGAACGTATACCGGCTGATGCTGATGTCTATGAAAAATTATCACATTTTTATAAACGTGGCTTAGCTTCGGTATAATTAAGCTTTATTTAAGCTGAAAATAAATCTAATTTAATTTACAAAAAAGAATGACACAAATCCTATCCTTCCTATCCTATCCTACTTCCTACTATCCTATCCTATCCTACTAATATTATAAACGCGAAAGTTTGTTAGTATGGATGGATGTTTGTTACTCTTTCACGTAAAAATTACTGAATGGATTTGAGTGAAATTTGTAATGGAGATACTTTACGCCCTGGACTAACACATAGGCTACTTTTCATCATCATCATCATCATCATCATCAATTTTCATCATTATTTACGCGGGTGAAACCGCTGGGCGCAACTAGTATAATATACAAAGGTAATTCTGGAAGGCCATTGGAATTTCAAATTATTTAACACAGAATCAAATTACTACATAATGCCTGATATTATTCTAGTTATTTTTGAAAAAGCTCCAATAAAATTTATTTTAACTTTTTTGACTTGCTAATATTATATTTGTTAATCATTAGTTTCTATAAAGATGAGATTAATTTTTATTAGGCGTGAATAATTAAATAGCAAAAAGCTTTATTTTAGTTTCAACTTCAAAGTTTATTTTAGGATCTACTAGCTAGGTATTTGTAACTCTCACTCTTCGAGTTTCTCTGAAGGGTCAGTTAGTATTTAAATAATAATTACTATGCAAAATGGTTTAGAAAGGGTTACGCAAATAACGAAGTTCTTCGAAAACGTTTGTAGAAACGCGCGATTTTAACAGATAAATAAATACGCTTTTCAGGTACGGGTAAAATATTTTAATGGTAGGAAAACCATCTTCTAAAAAAACATTTAGTTATTTGTTTGTTGGTCGTTTACCAACAACTTGTATAATAATAATAATAAAACCGCAGGGCACGCTTGTGGCGAGCGTTCGGAGTGGCGACACCGTGGAGCCCCATTACTGCCTGGGGTCAACAGAGACCCCTGACCCTTGGCTTGCCTTAGCCGGCTGGCCGAGGGTGGAGGCGCAAGAGCGAAACCAAATGCTCCAAGGGTGGAAGTGTTAAAGGCATAAAGCCGGGAGTAGCGCTTAGTGAAACTGCAGCTCACCTCTCAACACCCTTAAGCCATCCACGCCAACGTTGCCCCTTACACCTTCATTGGCGGCACATTTAAGGGGCCCGTTTAGTGAACGGCAAGTCACTGCCTGCCTAAATCGTTTTCAATCATTTAAAATTGGCAGGTGCCGTTTCTCATATTATAATAGCCCAATAAACATTCAATTAGCATGGTCTCCTTACAATTGCACCAACTTTCATCCATTTCCACAATAGTTTAATCATCTGTCTTCCATCCACCATGACAATAATGTTTTTAATATCCTAATTGTAAAAGGGCCTCTTACTGTTGGCTAAAACGGCCACAGTAATGCCTCGTAAAGGTCCAGGTTAAGCCTGTGTTTGAAAATAAATGACTAGAATAACAATAATAATAAATTTATTGAGTCAGATATTAAAAATCCATTTTTGTTAGTAAGTACCTAATTTGTATGTTAAAAAGACATCATTGCGATTTGGCAGTGACAGGTGGAATGGTATTTATACCTAAGTCTACTGCTAAACGAGGCCTCCCCCCATTTTATATAGAATGGGAGGATTTATCAAAACCACCATGCTTGGCAGTCGGATTGGTCATCGCAGTATTGGTGTTAAGTACTCAGGTTGGTGCTGCTGCCCATCTTCCGTTGATCACGTTATTGTTTTTGAGTACTCAGGTGTATGTTGCTGCCCTTCCCCCAAAGGCGCTCAGTTAGCTTTTACGACATCCATGGGAGGAGATGGAGGCATCTTTTTATAGGCCAGACACACTAAAAGAAATACATGCAACTTATTGTCAATAAGTATAAACTGTTCATTTTTCTCACTATCATGGGCCATCAAATGATACCACTGTTTGAGACCTTATCCTATTCTCGTTAAGCGAGAGTGATTCTGGCATTACCAAAATCATTCTTATTTAAATAAAATACAAAGAGTTCCGAAAGCAACTTTCCAAACCCTCAATGACCATAATTTAAAGTGACGACTACAATTCCACATAAAATTACCTGCGATCAAACAGTATTTTCAGTTCTACCTGCTTCAGTTAAGGTTTAAAATCCGTATTTGTTCAGAAACGATATCCCAGGACCTTAGAACAGGGGCTTTAAATTGACCTGTGTAATGTACCAGAAAATAGAATTTCCCTGCGTAGGTATGTTATCGATAAAACGCTAACGAAATAGGTGCTTGGCGTAGAAGAAGAATATGCCATAGAGCTCGTTACTCTGTTGCTTTTATTGCTTAATGGTACTAAAATAAGTACTAGTACTTTTAAGGAGACACTATTTTGTGTCTGTGTCCAGAAAAGCGATTTTGATAGCTAAGTAATTATTATGTATGACCATGTATTGTCTGTATGTATTATTTTATTTATTTGAGTACTATTATTTATTTATTGTAAACGAACTGCCTGGTGGCCCATTTGAGGTTACCAGTACACCCTATGGTCATTATAACTGAAGTTATCCTTCCTTGTGAATTATGTAAGAATCTAAAATTAGAATTAAAATTATATATTTTGGAGCAGTCTATTATTTTAAAATTTCACCCTTTGTACTTTATACCTGGCTCCTACCTATATTACTTTGTGGAATTAGTATCGATTAAATAACCTAGCTAGGTTTATAATAAAATTATGTAGACTCGTGAGAGCACCAGCATATTAGTGGTTTTTAGATGCGCAAATATATTATGAGCAAATATTTATATAAAATTGTTTATGCGGAAGAGTAAATAAAAAAAAACTTCTTAGATCGCATGTACCTAGTAAATACGTGTCCTAGATGTATCAAAATGGATGCAATGCAATGCCACGTAGGGCGCATCCTAGGTAGATGGGACCTTAGAGGTATTGTATATAAACTGGGACACTTAACATCAGATGGGCCGTCATTTACTCAAATAAAAAAAACAACTCATAATTATGTGGCTGTAGTTTAATTAGCTTTTGGCACAGAATATGAACGTACATATTATTCGATGGAAATTCCTACTTCGTAGCGTGGCATCGCTAAAATTTATGGTCGTATAAGACCAGTCTACGGTTCGTAGCACGTTCGTGGCGCTCGTAGATGCTTGCTCTTGTATCTGTTTTTATGCCAATCTTAGACCAACCTTTTGTCTTACAATACAAACGCAATTCCCATTGGGTATATCTGTGCGTATCACGTTCGTACCATGCACGCTCTACATTATTTTTCCTCGTTGGGCCTACTTCGGAGATTCAATAATGGGATGGGGCGATGGAAGCTGTTAGTGGCTTGGAACGTGATTTTGTTCGCCTTCCTACTCCCTAAAAGGTTTCTAATTAGATGGTGACGTAACGAGAAATTATTATTGCCTCTGAAAATCGAAATATACAGGCTGATTTTCAATGTTTCGTTTTATTCTGACCCAATCGTATCTTCAATTAGTGTGCATAATATTATGTAAGGAAAGCAGCTGACTCAGCTGTTTTTTAAATATGAAACCCATTTATTCCATGCATCCACAAAACATAACACAAGCTCTGCTTAGCTTGGGGCTAGATAATGTTGTGTGAAATGTCCAGCATTTATTTATTATTTATTTATTATTATTTATTATCCAATATGCCTTAGATATTGGTGTTATTAGATAGATAGATAGAAAATTATTTTTTGCACATAAAAGAAGTACAAAGGCGAACTTAATGCTAAAAAGCATTCTCTTCCAGATAACCTTGGTGTATTGCAGAAAAAAATGTGTTGGGAGTGCACAGAAAGAGAATAGTGACAGTTAAACATAAAAAAATGCAAAAATAAAGCAAATATTAATGAAGTACCTACTAATAATGCATAAGATTAATCAAATAAGTATAATTATATGCTATTATGGAAACATACTTAAATTAAAAATAAATAAATAAAGAAATTGCTCTTTAGTCGATCTGTTATCAAAAACAGCTTGGAAAAACTATTATGTTTGTAGTTTGTCCCGATAATAAAACAAGTGTCACTAGGTTAACCGAAAGTAGAAAAAAGAGCCAGGAAAATATTTACAATCACCGGTTAAAATAATTATTACCTATTATTATCACATTGACGAGCTATTATGTATTATAAAGCTCTCAGTATTTGTATGTGGAAGTGGCAATAGACAGGCCGAATACAGCTCGCAGAACTAACAACCATTGGGAAAAAGGTTCTAGCGACCACGAATGGGACGACGCAGCAAAGAAAGGCCATTTCGATAGACCGAAGACATTTTAAAGGTAGCAGGATTCGGTGGATGGAGGTGGCTCATGACCGGTTGTTATAGCATTTTGCGGGGGAGGCCTTCGTCTAGGACTTCTGTAGGCTGATGATGATATACATAATACGTAAGCGAATCACGATTGCGCACTTATCCTGGAGTAAGCTACATTACCGATAACGAAGAAACTAACGAGAACTTAACAAGTTGTTCTTATAATTGAGCGTACATAGGCTGAGAGCTTTTATAGGTATACATATATACTTGACTTGCTATAGGTAGATAGGTATATATTTGTTTTTGTAAAATGTATTTTATAAGTACCTCATGTATGTTAATTAGTGTAATTAGTTTAGGCCGTGCTAATTAATTAAATAAATAAATTGTGCAATTTTGATGTTTTTTTTTTAACTTTTAATGTAGTTTTTGAGTTTTATGCGTAGTAGAGTATTTATTTATGGCAAATTTCTGGAAAATGCAAAAAGAGACAAAAAAAATGCAAATACATAGGCAACAAAATTTTACGTGCCGTACATACAAGACAAGCAGCCAAAAAGCCATGAGCCTAATCTGATGTACATACACCAAATTGTTTTTGTGAAGTTTGTTAATGCAATAAACTATTATTATTGTGTCACTAATTTATTTTAAATCTCGTTAAAAAAAACATTTTTTACTATAGTGAAATACTATATAAAAAAATCATAGTAAAAAAAACATTACAGTAAAAAATATATATCAAAACGGGAAACCTCCGGCAGCGGAGCAAGGCCCAAGCGGTCGGAGGCTAGGCTATTTATTATTTTTTCGAACTATTTCCTTTTGTTACCTAGAGTCTCACCTGTAAGTAGACATAAGAACATTGCTACTTTAGAAAATCTCTCGTTGAACTCTGTCAGGTAGAGGCCGGTATAGATGACTTAAAAGGCTTTTTACTCAGTATTTGTAATTTTCAACGGTAGGTACTCGGCAATTATTTATTCAAACTCCATAAAACTTTGTATACATGATCAGTACACTAATATCTAGACCCATGATGCGTTAGTTTCTTAAAATTATAGAAATGGCTACGAAATCACAAATAAAAAAAATAATTTAAAAAAAACTGATGCAACTCTTGTCTACATACCACGTCATGCACCATAGTTCTCGAAACCTGATAACCACGACACAGGGAATCCTAGTGTCAGATCAGGACTACGTATGTGACTGTTGGGTGTTATGTTATGTATGTTATGTTATGTATGCTATGCTATGTCATGTATGTTATGTTATGGTATGTCATGTGTACAAAATTTCATAGAGTTTGATGAAATAATAGCCAAAATTGGAGTTATCTTCGTTCGCGTACAAAAGGGCGTAAGTTCCCTACTGGTAACCTCCTCTTATTTCAATTCAGTTCGATAGCGTTGCAAATTTATTTTTAAATATTATGTGTTCCAAGGTTGAATTGGAGTTATTTTGAGACATCGGTTTACTGGCAAGATTTTTTTTTGTAAATTTTCCTTGTCTTACTTAATATTCATAGAAGTATCTTTGATCTCGTTTGTACGCACAATACGTACATGAAAAATAACCTACATACTGGTTAAACAACGGAAATCATACATTACGTGGGTGTTTCGAAACATTTTTGCATTTCTATTTCAGGATTTTTGCTAACTTTCAGTGAATGATAATTTGAAAACTTTTTGGGAAGATTTGTTTTACCACCGAAAAAAGAAAATTCTACGTATGTGGAAGAAACACACATCAAATTTCATATGGTTTTATTGAAATTAAATGAAATATTTATTATTTGTGAAAATAGGTATAAATAATGGTATAGTTTCTTCTAAAACAAAAACACAAGCAAACACAAATTCAATTCAATAAAAATAGAAGTTACAGTCATCTGTAACATATTAAACAACACTTCAATAATGACATATATTGCAAAACAAGTTAGACTTAAATTCAATGTCATATTAATTTAACAAAAAAATCGACAAACCATGATTATACTTTTTCAATGAGCAAGTCAAGTAGGCATGTTTGAACTCCGTAATGAATTGCTTGGGACGTATGTGGCACTTCACTTGGCGTATTTGCGTAAATATTTGCTTTATTTTACCAAGGCAAACAACATTGTGTTCTGATGGAGTCATGGTTGATTTTGCCTTAGATAAATAATGCAAACATTTGCGAATATACACCAAGTGAAGTTGCACCTTCACACGTACGCATAAGGCGAGTTTTGGTTGAGTGTTGATGCAAGCAAATATTAAGCAGTTACTACGCCTGTAGTTATAATGAGCGATAGATAACTCACAGGCTTAAGCCAAACAACATCGCTTATGTTATTTTTTGTAGATTATGAGGTTTTTGAATATGTAATTTTTGTGGCACTGGTGATTTATCCTCCTTGGGAATCCATAGGGATTTAAATCGTTTTCTATGTATGCACCTATGTATTAATACGTAGAGGTATTTCGTAATAATTGTCAAAAAAGCCCTTTCATTATTTATCCTCATGACCTCAATTTCTTTACTTCCCTTCGTTCGAATAATTTCCCGAATCTCTCGAGAATTCATCTATAAACCTTCGAAAAACAGTGCATGCTTTAGAAACATTCCTTTCATCTGAATATAAATTAGGTGTTTCGATTGGGATATCTCGAATATCTCGATTCAATTCCAATGCCTTATTACCGAAGGAGAAGGGTAAATTTTGTATGAATATTCTTATTTTGGGTCCCCAAACAATTCCACGGGATTTATGTGTATTTTGAGAAAATAACTTGGAAGAAAATCCCATATTCTATTTCTTGTAACATTTCGATGTATTTTTTGTATAGTAAGTTGTGCATATCTTTTCTTCTGTATTTTGTTTGTATTTTGTTCTATGTTTTCTTACTCGATTTTATGCTACTCTGTAATGGAATATTATAGGTTGCACTTAATAACAAACAGTCGATAAATATGACGATTCCTAGCAGTTTCAAGTACCATGATTCACCTGTAAGTGCAACTGCATAGAAGTAACCAATTACGTCCACTGCTGGATGAAGCTTCTCCCATTGAATACAATGTCAAAGTCAAAGTCAAAGTCAAAGTCAAAGTCAAAGTCAAAGTCAAAGTCAAAAAGAACTTTATTCATTGAAATCACAAGGATCATTTTGAATCGTCTTATATAAAATTAAATTACTCCTGTTCCAACGCGACCAAGCCTAGAAGAATCAGGCAACAAACTCGGCTTGGCTTACATAAATGGTCCGTCTTACCACTAGGTGAGAAGCGCCTGTGTGGTGCCTCGGAGCAAGGAGTTGCTGATACATAGTAAATGAGAACTTAAAAACCATAGGAAGGTAGTCAAAAGTAAATAAACATCAGCAAAAATATGCAAGACAGCACACGCTACGCTTGTTATACTTATAAATAATAATCTAATACAAACATGTAAATAGGTAAGTACAGATATTGCAAATTTCCATTTTAGCAGTCGAGGGGCAGAGCGACATCAGGCCACGCGGCTTTATCATTAATATAGTCATCAAGAGTGTAATACGCTTTTTTAATTAGATTCATCTTTATGTAGGATTTAAATCTTCGAATAGGAAGTTTAAATGCACCTTCTGGAAGTTTATTATAGAACCGTACAGAATTCCCCATAAAAGACCCACTTACTTTCTTTAATCGAAATTTTGGTATATTTAGTTTGTGTTTATTTCTCGTGTTAATACCATGCACGTCACTTTTTATCATAAAACTATCCAAGTGTTTATGTGTATGTAATAATAATGGGGGGGGGTTTCCATAATCACCACGCTTAGCAGGTGGAATGTTAATCTCAGTATTGGTGTTAAGTACTCAGATGCTGAGTACAGACGCGGTATAGAGAAAGGTCCTCTACTCGATGGACTAAAGACATTATAACAGTTGCAGGAAGTCGGTGGTTGAAGGCAACTCAGGACCGTTTGTCGTGGCGTCGTGGCATTCTAAGGGGAAGACCAATGTCCAGTAGTGGTCTTCTAAAGGTTGATGATGACGAATGGTGGATTTATAGTACAGAACCCCTTCCAAGTCTTCTTCTTTATAGCAACTTCCACTTCACTTCAGTTTTCACACTTCATTTTGCGTTGCGATAAAAACTGTTCGCAAAAATACGTAGGTATACCTTCATTTCTTTAAAATAAATTGACACTGACTGACTGACTGACCATAGACTAAAAGTGCTCTGTGCCATAGACAATACAAATTGCCATTACCAAGGAGAGTACTATAACTACTACTAACAGACCTGAGTACTTTTATATTATATTTTATTGATAACTATGTAGTATAACTATTTATTTATATTTTAGTTTGCTGATGAATTAATTATTTATTTACATAATATATTTAGTATATTCGTCTTCAACGTTCGTGATGTCACTCGGGCAGGCTCTGTCTGAAAACCAGCGCCGCGCCGTATCTACTTGTAGGTTCGGTGTAGCTGTATGCTGAGACAGGGACCTATTTGACCCCCACACAACATGCCTTACGCCATTTGGTGTTTAGTTTAGTTAAGTTTTTTGTAAAGTTACCTACTACTTAGGTAGTTAGCTACCTAGGTACTGTTGTTTTTATTTTTTGTTTCTTTTTAAGTGGGGACAAATAAACGTATTTTCTTTCTTCTTTCTTTCTTTCTAGAACAAAGATTTTAATACCTACTAATTTTATAAAAAATTTAAAAATCTGTGTCGATGTCAAAAGCACCAGCGTAGATTTTTTACGGTTATTAAGTTTACAGAATTTGTAATTGGCTGAATAATACACCTCGTAAAATGGAAGTAAAAAAGAAATATTGTCACCAGCAGCCATTTCCTCTTTTACTACCAAATTTTATTACAAAGCATTGTAATAATAAATCTAGGTATTTTATCTGCTTAATATAAACCCTAGGTGCGTCGGTTTTGGAATCGTTAGTGAGTAATTCAGCAAATTTTCTCAAAGTCAGCAATTATTTACCTTCATAAAAACATAAAACGGAATGTAATTAATACACTTTTAAATAATTTTATGACTTTTGTGGCGCAGCGGGCGAGTGCCCGGCTGATGAGATGCGAGAGGTTGCGGGTTCGATTCCCGTGCGAGACGAATGTATGTAGGTATGATGCGCAAATATTTTTTCCGGGTCTGCGTGTTATGGTATACCATGGTGATTGTAGTTCCTGATATGACACATGGAATTCTAGTGTGGGATCAAGACTACGTATGTGACTGTTGGGTGTTATGTAATTCAAGAAAAGTATATCATACATTTTGGTTAATCACCATCATCAGCTTGTAAACGTCCGCTCTAGGACGCGGCTTTCCCGATAGAATACAATGGGGGGATTTACCAAAATCACCTGCAGGCATAATCGCTTGGGAGGCAAAATCAAAAATATATCAACATGGACTACAATTAAAACCGGGAGTTATCTATTACAAATGGTAGCGTAACAGGCTCTTGGCAACATGGCTAATCCCTCCTCGCAAAGTGATTGGAGCGAGGAGGGTATTGAAAATCAAACTGGCAATCACTTTCGATTACAATTTTGCAGTACATTGCGCTGCGTGCTTTAGCAATTTTTCTTAGACCAGAAATATTCGAAACATAATGAGCAATGTACATTAAAGTCGTATTCGAAAGTAATTACCAGTTTGATAGACAATACTGCTGGTGAGATAGACAGCGCAAAAGATAAATCCTTGTTCTATATCCGCGTAAATATAAATATATTCTACTTAATAAATAAGGTTCGAGGTCTATCCTTATTGGTCCAGGATATCGAGATATTAATTAATAATTACTAATTTGTATTGAATATTAGAAAAGACGAACCAAGATCACCGTCATAGCTCTCAGAATTAGCAAGTTGAAGTGGCAATGGGCATCATAAAGCGTTGGGGAATAATGGTTCTCGAATGGCAACCACAAACCGGACGGCCCCACTCGATGGACTAAAGACATTATAATGGATGCAGGAAGTCGATGGATGGAGGCAGCTCGAGACCATTCGTTGTGGCGTTCTAGGGGGAAGGCTTTTGTCCAGCTGTGGACTTCTACAGACTGATAATGATGATGATATAAGAAGCACAACAGTAGCTTATATAGTTTTAATTTTACACTAGAGTTCCGTGTTTTATGATAATTGAAATCTACAAGTACACTACCAAGACCCAAAACAAATATGTTTAGATCATGCAAACATGCCCCGAAGCGTGAATCGAACCCGCACCTGCGTCAATCAGGATGTGGGTAGACCTGTGGTGAGAAATCTGCTAGCAGGCAAAGTAATATAACGAAGAGTTAAATATGATTAGAAACTATTTGGAGCGATTAGGAAGAATTTCGCTACTCGCACGCCTCGCCACGGAGGTCGCTTTTTATCCTACTAATGTTATAAACGCGAAAGTTTGTGAGTATGGATGGATGGATGGATGGATGTTTGTTACTCTTTTACGTAAAAACTACGGAATGGATTTTAATGAAACTTTACAACAGAATAACACATAGGATACAATTTATAAAGATATTGTGTGAATTGTTTATAATATGACGATAAGTGTCAAGTAAGTTGGAAAAAATCCGGGTGGTCCGACGCACGGCGGGTGAGGTGGGGGAAGAAGTCGCTCATCGCTGAGTGCGCGACCCGAACGCGGGCAAACGCGTGAGGGCAAACGTCATTGACAGTTGTGTCCGTTTTGCGAATTTTCAAGGCACTAGGATTTGTTAAAAACGCATTGTACTTAAAGTAATATAGGCCCAAGGTTAGGCAAGTATTGCATTTTTAAAGTATAATAAACATAATAATAATTACCGTACTGTATTTTTTGGAAGTGTAGAAAAAGCACGTACTAAGAATTATGCCGCCAAAATTATTTACGTGATAAATTCATAATGTTAGTTCTTTTCTACGCCACGCTAATATAAGCTACTCGAAATACTAATCCTGCGCAGACGAAGTCGCGGGCACCAGCTAGTAAAATATAAATAGATTTTCATCGTATATTTATGAGTTTGAGTAACTCAATAGGAACCAAACAAACATAAATATTACTGTTTCAGACTTAGGTAGGTACAGGAAGATAAAACTTAGGCACAAGAAAACGGGACACGTTTTGTATCAAAATAAATTCAAGACTTATTCCATTTCAGTTACTTTCAGAATCGCTTTCATATAAATATAGCAAATTTTTAGTTTGTAGAAGTGAACATTACTTTTCAATAAGAAAGTTACTACGAAAGTTCATCTATTGGTTAGTATAACTCTTATTTCCAGTCTTATTTTTATTTTTATTTTAACAGGTTACTTATAAGTTTGATGACAGAGTTCTCTTTCGCTCGTGATTGATCTATGATATATTATTAAACTTTTAGCAGAAAGGATTCTCCAAATTCACTGCATTTTTTTCAATTAACTTTTTACCATGTTTAAACAAGATCGGTCCAACGTATCGAGCTTTCGAGATTACATGAAGGCAATTCTCGATTCACAATATAGTCTCATCTCAGTGATCTTTGAGTTAATCATCAACCTTTCTGTCCCTTAAGGACGGCGTTCGTTAGAGCGAGACAGATAACGTTTACATGCGAAGATTAGGTAGTAGTTACTACGTCTACGCACGCAGTGACAGATGTGACAGTTCACTAAGATAAGATTCTCAGAATAATGACTGAATTAGATTATATTGTGAATAGAATAACACTAAAATTATAAATGCGTAAGTTTGTGAGTATGTTTGTTACTTCTTCACGCTCAAAAGGTTTAACAAAGAGTGTTTGGAATAGAGATTTCATATTTAATTTATTCCGGAACAATTGTTTTACAAATCGTATATGAATATCTTACTTACTAATTTCGTCTGCTTATTCTATTTTCTTATACACATAAATATCATTATGTAATTGTAGTTCACCCTAATAATTAAAACCAATAGAACAAACACAAATTAAAATAATATCTCCATAATTTATTTTTATTTATTTATTTATTGATAAGGAAAACCAACAGCTAAAATTAATTTACTTAGGTAACTAACAATAGCATCAGAGAGCAAATTACAGGTTTTCACTGATTGATAATTTACTATATACCTTGGATTAACATATAAGCTACTATTTCATTATCATACATTTTTATAATAATTCACGCGGGTGAAACCGCGTGGCGCAGCTAATGTTCAATAATTACAAGAATTGGGGCTCTGGTTACAACAGTCAGGTTAAGAATAAAGGCCACAGCACACCGGCTGCACATGCAGCACGTAACGTAGACACGCGCGTCACTTCGTATGTACACGCTTGCGTGCACGTCACGCAAGCGGTGTGCCATGTCTCATACAGTTTCATACATTACAAGGTCATGGTACGTCGACGTACACGTATACATTTACGCATACGCAGCCTGTGTGATGTGGGCTTTAAAGTCTAATTTTCCACCAAATAGAAACTAAGAACTCTTCATTTATTTTCAGGTGTCACAAGCCTCCGAGACGTGATGCTTTTGGTTCACCCCGAAACTATCATCAGAGGTGGTACGGCCGCGTTGATCTGCTCACGAGATATGCAAGGAGCACCTCTATATTCTGTGAAGTGGTACAGAGGTAACCACGAGTTCTACCGATACACGCCTATGGAAGAACCGGATACAAGAGTCTTTGGTTTACCAGGAATATACGTGGATGTGAGTACAATGAATTTAGCTACATTTAATTAATAATAATAGTCACACCCTATAATTTAATTTGAGGGATTTAAATTCGACGACTTGAAGGATTTTGCGGGTTCGATCCCCGCCTCGGAACAAATATTTGTGCGATCTGCAGATAATTGTTCCGGGTGTTCTGGGTATTTTCTATGTATAATTGTTAAATTGGGAGAAAAAGAAAGGCAGGCAGCTATAACAAAGATTCAAAATATATTATTCCGTAGGTCTTTTCACAGTGATGTCCGTCCAAAAAGAGGATCGCTCAAACTCAATCATCCCCGCTTGTCAGTTGCAGCAGCGCCACAAGCGGGGACAATCGGAACAAAATGAATAGCTAGGTGGCTTTCTAAGAGGATGAAATCAATTAGGTTTACATACCTTGTGTTGTAGTTCCACAGTTGATCCCTAGATGGTGCTAGGGTCAACAATAATAAAAATATCTATCTATGTAATGTATTATATTACGTATATCAGTTATCTAGTTGCCATAACACAAGCTCTGCTTAGCTTGGGGCTACATAATGTTGTGTGAAATGTCCAGATTGTCCAGCATTATTTATTTATTTATTTATTTAATTCTAAAATATGTGCCGTGGTGAGTCTGGCCTAAGAATAGATCCCTAAAGCTTCTCCCGTGGATGTTGTAAAAGCTGACTCAGGGATTCCACCAGCGGATGGGCAACAGCATCCACCTGAGTACTCAACAGCAATACTGCGATCACCAATCCGCCTGCCAAACGTGGTGATTATGGCATTTACCCTCATTGTATTTTATGTGGGAGACCTCGGCAAAGGCTGCTGAAAGAAGAAATGTATTCTAAAACTCCTAAACAAACTTTTTAGATAATATCCGTGAGAAAGCCGGTATCTAAAAGCAAAATTCGAAGACAGTGACATGTGCATTAAAGAGACCTTGGTTTATTTTTGACAATCTAAAGCTTATCGAGCCAAATATCTCAGACAGACCAAGAAAGCCTTTATCTTAAAATACTGTACCCGTAATTTTTTCTTTTCCGTTCTTCCAGATTTTATTATTTAAGTGATATCGTTTAGTCTATGTATTTTATTTATTTATGTTTGTGCTTTTTAAGATTTAATTATGTGTTAGCACGCCTTAAATGCTTACCACCTTCTTGGTTGGCAGGTAGAAAATGACTTTCGCATTATGCCCTCCATTTGTTCATTTACTTTAAGTTTTGTGTGCAATAAAGTATATACAAACAAACAATTGTTTGTTTGTTTGTTTGTATATATTTTATTGCTTTATTGAAAGAAATAGTTAAAACGAGATAAGAAACACTTCTTCCTGAACTTTAATCTCACCACTACTCTTCACTCACTCACTTGCTACTTGTCACATTTCAGATGAACAGATCAAATGGGACGCAGGTGCTGCTCCGAAGGCTGGACCTCAGCTTAGCTGGTAACTTCAGCTGCGAAGTGACTGCTGACTCTCCTTCCTTCGCCACGCAGATTGCTACCAAATTAATTGACGTTATAGGTAAATAAAGTAATTTTTAGAAAACAAAACTGAACCGACTTCATTCAAAGAGCGCTGAATCAATTTCAATAAAATTTCACGTCTGAAACATGACCTACCAAACAAATAAAGAATCATCAAAATTAATTCACAATTATCGTGTAACAAACATACAGTCAAATTGAGAACCTCCTTTTTTGAAGTCGGTTGAAAAATGATCGTCGTTACTATAATTCTGTTGACCTCATTTCCATTGGTAATCATGTACTATCTATCATACTGGGTTGCTGACTGTTGATTATTTTGTACCAATGTTTACTTTACTAGCTTCCAACCACGGCCTCGTTCTGTTGGTTGGTCCGGGCTTTACACATAGGCTGTGTCAATCCGGGTCGTATCTACTTTTTTTTTAATTATAGCCTCCGAGAAATATCTTCTCAATTTTGACAATGTCAAGAAGGATTGATTATTCAATTCAATAGTAATTAAAAAAAATCAAGTAGGTACCTATATTATGAAGTTACAATTGAATTGAATAATATACCTACTTGAATTTAGCTGTATATTATTCAAGGGTTATATATTTATATTTGACGACCTCTGTGGCGCGGCGGGCGAAGGTTCGATTCCCGCCTCGGAACAAATATTTGTACGATCTGCAGATATTTTTCAGGGTGTTCTGAGTATTTTTCTATGTATAATAAAAAAGTATCTATCTATATGTCAATGTATTGTATTAAGTAATACCAGTCATCTAGTACCCATAACACAAGCTCTGCTTAGCTTGGGGCTAAATAATGTTGTGTGAAATGTCCAGCATTTATTTATTTATTATTTATATAGGTCAATTCGTTAAAGTCCTCGCTCAAGTCATATTCTAGTAAAGCGATGGCAGTTTTATTAGAATGTTTCTGGTCAATTTCCACTCCTTCGAAAAGACACGCAATAAACCTTGATTTTAATTCACTACCATGTGCTCTTTATAATCTACGCCGGATAAAATGCCACCAATGTTTTTAAAAACATGGTTTAGATCTGGCCTAACAGAGGCCCAATTCACTAACTAAAAAATAGTTAAAATAGAGTTCGGATCATGTTTCGATCTTGTGTCGATGTCTTAAATGTCAGAAATGGTATTCTCCTGATAAAAAATACAACACTGTAATGTGATTATATCGAAATGTGACCGAAACTTGAACGATTCAAAGTTTTTTCGTTAATTTTAGCATAAGTAGATGGAGTCTCTCTTTACTCTTTCCAATTATATATATAACTACCCTACTCTAATGGTGGTAACTATGAATTGAAAGTAGACTAAAATGTTATTTATGAGGGACTAGAAATTCAACTTTCAGTCAACTTACAATTCAGTCTCGATTCGGTCAACTTTCAGTGTAGTTTTAAAATAACTTAGAGAATTGGGCCTCTGATGTCTACAGGCTACGCATTTCACAAACGGACCCTTTTTCATTGGACGCCAGTTTATTAATAGGATTTGTATCCACACTTAATAACATTGTTGGATAAAATCTACATACTCTCATTAAATTGATAATTATTTTGCACGATTACCGACACAATAAAGTTTTCTTATTACGGAAGCTCTGTAAAGTACCATAACTTGGTCTCTATTCCACCAATGATCTACATCAAAAGTTTCACCTGCATCAACTAAGTTACACGTACCCGAAACTTAACTTAGTTTAAGGAATTAAAGCTGTATTACCAACTAGAACGGTTCAAATTCAAATCCTGTTTTCAAAACAGACTTTCAAATGAAACAGGGAAATTCACCCTCAGATATTTGCAGCGTGACGAAACACGAGGAAATTAAGCTTAGCTTCGAATGTTAAACTTGAAATTCATGATCAAAATAATCGCTATTCACAGTTATTACTAGGTACTAAATTAAATGATAGCTACCTATTTCTGCCACCAAGAAGTAATGTTAACATTGCTGTATTCCAGTTTGGGGGGTGGGCGAAGGGAGTTGGTATGGGTGTAAGTGAATTTACAGGCAAATGAGACTTCATCTTTATGTCTTAGGATGACGGGCGCAGTGCAATGCCATGAATAGTATGTCTTAGTGCTCTTGTACACGAATGGAAAATTGCCAACGGTAGAGGCAACTGTAGCTGTCAACGCATCGGCGGCAGCCGTCGACCTATAGCGACGCTTGCAGTTGTTTGTGGTTTTTGCAACGGGCTCGATGGCTTCGATGTTGTCATGTCAACGGCTGCCGCCGACGGGTGCAGTTGCCTCTGCCTTTGACATCGTACCGCTCGTGTATGTGAAGCCTTAGATGGACGTACTTTAAGGTGGATAGTCTCGCAAGTGGCGTGAAATTCAAATTTATTCGTGTTTATTGCTCATCACAGCTTATCAACAATTCTGGTGATAGCAAATATAGATTTTGTGAAAACTAGGAGACATGTTTCAGTTTATAATATCTCATAAAGATAATATTTTTCATGATTTTTACATAGTTTTGTTTTGGTTTAGAGATATTTGTAGCGTAATTAATGATATTAATGAGATACTACCAATTAAAACATATGTGTTGGGCCTCCTAGTTTTCGAAAAATCTGTTTTTGCTATCTCAAGAAGTGTTGATGAGCAAAAAACACAATAAAATTTAAATTACGAGACCCATGCGAGACGATCCACCCTTAACTTAAATAAAAAACAAGTGGGTATTAACATTTAGTCATTTTAAGTTGAGTCGGTTGTGTTGTTGCTATTAGTAGCATAAGTAGTAGTAAAGAGGTATAGGCTTAAGAGGTATTGCATTTGCTATGTGGTTGGGTTACTACTTAACACCAGGCCAGGCATATCAGTTCCTTCATTTACTTAAATAAAAAAAACCTAAATAATTAGCTAGCGTAGTTTCTTTAAATTCGAATTTGTGTTGTAACTAATCCCTAATTTAATATGAGAATAAATTACTAGCCCACGCTGTCCTATTGTTGAATAAAAGCCTTCCCCCATTTCTACCAGTCACTACGGTACTTGCGCAACCTTCTACGTTCGTTTGCATTAAATTGTTCCAAGCTGCTATTAATCCTGTGCCAATTGTAAAAGTTAATCTTTTATCGTGAATTTAATTGATAATTGATTAATAAGGCGACTTAATTACTAAGAGATTAATTAATTCATCGAGTGCTAGCATCCGCTAGTGGTTTTGCTCGCGTAGTACCGGGATAAAAGCCTGTGTCAATCTAGGTCATCTATATCTGTAGGATAGTGACAAAATCCAGCAGTGGATATCCTGGATGGTTATTCGCTATGACCTAAGAGATTTCTTGTCAATAACGTGTGACGTCACCGATGCGTTTCGTGTATCCCACTATTTCCACTAGGTGTTTCTATTGATAGAAATACTGGGACCGATTTTTCCACTGTTTCCATAGCGGCCGCGGCAAAAAAAAAACACTGCATCACCTCTTATGACGGCGTGCACATATAAACTATTTATTTATTTCCTCTTTAGATAAATCTTCGGTTTCGTTCGCGGCCGAAGTGGAGAAAACTCATGAACCTTTGTTCATGAGTTTTCTCCACTTCGACAATTACTACTTAGTAATTGACTCGTAGAAAGAGTTTTTTTTTTATTTTATTCTATTGATTAAATTCTCGATATCTCTTTAGAATTTTATTTATCAGTAATTTATCAGGCCGACATGAATATTAAAGTGCAAACAGATTCTCAAATAACACAACGGCGTTTTTTTGCCTCTTATAGTGGGATACACCCTACGTTTCAGCGATGATTTCACGCAGATATATCGTAACGAGCCCGCGTTATGTTATGTTTGTTCATAGCGAATAAGGGGGCTGATGAAAGCTAGGACACCCAGGTAGGTACTTAAAATATTATCCATCACAGATACCTGAATCAAATTTTTTAATAGAAGTTTCAACTAAGTAGGTTATGAAAAATAGGTTTTTACAAATAGTTTGCTAAATCAAACAATTTTTATATTTAATCGTTCCATCATGATAATTTATTATAAATTAGTTTAAAAAAATGAGCAAGTAAAATTATTACCATCATTAAAAATCTTACAGCGAACAATAACGACTGTTTTTGATAAGTTAACGAGTTTTTATTCCATCGTTAAATTATCGTTCGTTAAATGAAGGCCATCGCATCTAATTTTCTACCGATTTTTAACCGACTTCACAAAAAGGAAGCGGTTCTCAATTAAGGTTAATTTAGGTTCTAATTTTTTATTTTTTTAATGTTGCTACCTCATATCTCCGGCGCTTATGAACCGATTTGGAAAATTCTTTTTTTATTTGAATAGATTACTTCCAGATTGGTCAGAATCCAGTTCTGATGATGGGATCCATGAGGAATTGAGGGAACTCCTCAAATATTGTAGGCATACATATGGCGATTTTGATATTTTCAGCAACAAACCAAGCATTTGCATTCAGAAAGTATCATAATCCTTTCACCACTATGGTTCTTTAATCCTTTTTTTTTCATCCAAAATTATTTAGTCGAATATAATACAATGGCGGAAGTCGGTTTTTTAATTGAAAAAATATTTAAATAACGTTTAGGACATATGGTTGAGTAAGTTTATTTTTTAATTGCCATGGGTAAAATGCTCAATACATTTAAGAGGAGGTCACCGGTAGTTAACTAATGGGCGCTTACGCCGTTTCGCACGCGAACGAAGTTACCTTCTAATTTGGCTATCATTACTTCAATCTTCATGAAACTTTGTACACGTGATCTGTACAATACACGTGTACACGTGGTGTGTTAGTTTCTTTTAAAATTATATGATTCACAAATAAATAAAAAAAAAAACTAATTTACAAAAAATTACGCACCTAATGGGTCTATAGATATTAGTGTACTAATGTTTACAACATTTCATGGAAAAGAAGAAATAATAGCTAAAATATATGCAAACTTTGTTCGCGTACAAAAATACATAACCCCCTACCGGTAACCTTTACTTAATTACTCCAATAAAAAATTTAACTTCACCTAATCCTATTTGCCGGTGAAGAATACATAGCTAGAAACCTGATATGATGACAGTGACTTAAATTTTACTACTAAGAAGAGTCCTACTCGCTGAGCTCACGAAAACAATATATCACTGCAATATAAAATATAGATGTCCATCCTAAGAGGTCCAAGTGGGAACGCAAAACAGCTTTATGTAAAATCACCTCAATTTATTCTGGCCATCACTTGCGGGCATTGAAATCAAGTCGGGACTTGGGACAAACCCAATGTTCACGCAAATATAGGTAAAGGAACGTATTTGCTCTTTGAAGCTGTTTGCAAAACTAAATTGTGAATTTTCTCGATGCCACACACTATGCATATTTTTATAGCGCGAGAACTTTAGGTCTATATTATGTTAGTTGTGCCTTTATGCTCATTTGCGGTTCTATTTGTGGTCTGAGGGCCTAGCCAAGCGGCATTCGCTTCGAAGCGATTCCATTTCTACAGTCGTAATTCAATACAAAAAAACCACGTGACATATCGACAGCTAACGTCAATCCCATACATTTTCGACTTTTCTACTGGCGTCATCGCTAATAGAATGTTACTTTGTCTACGGCCTCTGGTATTTCAAGTTTGCCCGTAATATTGACCCAATGATTTTTATCAGGATTTAACAGAAGTTCTAGCTGATACTCGTGTCTCATTGTAACGCTCCCGTTTTATAGAAATCAATATTCTGACAGTAGTATTTCTATTATATCTATGAAATCTTATGCACATACACATAAATATAAGTTTATCCGTTGATTAATTATTGACTCTCAAATAATGATTAAAATATTACAGCTAATAAAGAAAAATAAGAACCTATTACATTTCAGGAAATATATGAATCTGGGTAGTCATAGTTTTAATACCACTTCATTATTCACTGTGACACATGTTTTAGGGTTGGGTTGAAACAAGAAAGGAAATTTAATAAAATGGGTTGAGTCGATATAAATACCTAAAAGTTGTGACTTTTTGGGTTGAGACAAGAAGCACTTAATATTTGGATAGGTTTATGAAAAAAAGTGATGTGCATGGTATCACGAGAAATAAAAATAAACGGAAAATTCCAAAATTTCAATTAAGGAGAGCAAATGGGTCTTTTATGGGGAAATCTGTGTGGCTGAGGCCTTTATTTGAGCCCTGTAAGGGCTGGGTGTCGGTCAAATAACAGAAATATGCAACCTGTTGTAATTTACATTGTATAACATCCCAAATATTACCAACCAGATGGGGGTCGAACCTGCAACCTCCTTGATACGGAGATGCCTCCACGGTTGGTTGAAATAGTGTAATGGTATCACCGGTTCAAAGCGCCGTAGCTGTTATATATAGATATATAGAAAGTGCACAAGACAAAAAAACAAGTACATGGCCACCTAGGACATAACCTACGTGTCATTGCATTGTAAGGTCTTGCTATTTTAATAGCCAGACGTGACGTTGCATCTAGAGGGTCATAAGCTACGTCAATTTCTTGAATATATAAATATGTTTATTGTTGAAAAATGTATTTTTCAAAACAAGCTTTTGTTAAATTCGTTATCTGAACCTGATCAAAATGAGCCCAAACACTACGAGTCTACTACTAATCACCGAGGAGTTCCGTTGTCTCCATCATCAGAGCAGTTCGCCGTCACCATAATATTGTATTGTCATCTGAACTTGACAGGTATTAAAAATTTCAGCTCAATCGGTTAAAGATAACTGATTTAAAATTCATTAACAAGATTCCACCGGGACAAAAATACATACATTGCAAGTTACATAAATGCTTGTAAAAAAAACATTCAAAAGTATAATCTATCACCGTTCTCGTTTCAGTTCTTCCATCATCAGGGCCAGTGCTGCTGGCAGATAAAGACAGCTACCAGCCAGGTGAGGTGCTCGAAGCTAACTGCACCTCTTCGCCTGCGAAGCCAGCTGCCAACCTCACCATTTACATCAATGAGGAACCGGTACGAATTACTTAAACAATTTTATCTTAATAACTTTTTATTTAAAAAACCGACTTCCACCATTGTATTCAACTAAATATTTGGATGAAAAAAAAATGATGAAAGAACCATAGTGGTGAAAAGATTATGATACTTTTGTAATGCAAATGCTTGGTTTGTTGCTGAAAATATCAAAATCGCTTTTAAATTTTGAACTCTATAGTTTCAGAAATTGGGGGGAATAATAAATTTTCGCAAGTATTCTTTATTATCTTTAAATACATAGAATTTTAAAATCATGTAAAAAAAAATTTCTGTATAATATGTACTTATATTTTTTTTTTGCTTCTGTATATTTGTAGAATACTAGGTACGGAACCCTTAAAGCAAAATAAGTCAAAAAATATTAAAATTGTTCCAAAAGCTTGAACCAAATTATTTCCCGTGTTTCAGCTCCGCTCAACAGAAACCAGTTTCCACCCATCAGAGAGCGGGCTTCTCTGGACAACTGTCAAATCAGATGTGGCGGTTACCAGCAATCTGTTCCACAGTGGTAGAATGCGGGTCGCGTGCCGTGCCAATGTTTACAATGTGTACAACAGCTCAGCGAAGCTGGACTTCTTCACTCCTGATACTGATCCGAGGCCTGAGAGGAGTATGTGTAACACCCAACAGTCACACATAACACCCAACAGTCACACATAACACCCAACAGTCACATAGTCCTTGATCCCATACTAGGATTCCCTGTATCGTGGGTATGACGAACCACGAGTACTGTACTAAAACACCCAGTTCCAGAACAAAATATTGCCAGATCATGCAAAGTCACACATAACACCCAACAGTCAAATACTAGTCCTTGATCCCACAATAGGAGTCCTTGGGTATCACGAACTACGAGTACCTGGTACTAAAACACCCAGTTCCAGAACAAAATATTGCCAGATCATGCAAAGTCACACATAACACCCAACAGTCAAATACTAGTCCTTGATCCCACAATAGGAGTCCTTGGGTATCACGAACTACGAGTACCTGGTACTAAAACACCCAGTTCCAGAACAAAATATTGCCAGATCATGCAAAGTCACACATAACACCCAACAGTCAAATACTAGTCCTTGATCCCACAATAGGAGTCCTTGGGTATCACGAACTACGAGTACCTGGTACTAAAACACCCAGTTCCAGAACAAAATATTGCCAGATCATGCAAAGTCACACATAACACCCAACAGTCAAATACTAGTCCTTGATCCCACAATAGGAGTCCTTGTATCGTGGGTATCACGAACTACGAGTACCTGGTACTAAAACACCCAGTTCCAGAACAAAATATTTTCAGATTATGCAAAGTTACACATAACACCCAACAGTCACATACATAGTAATTGATCTCACACTAGCACTCCCTGAATAGTGGGTATTAGGAACTACGAGTACCTGGTATTACAACACCCAGAACAAATATTTGCAGATCATGCAAACATTTGTTCCGCAGCGGGAATGGAACCCGTAATCTCTTGCTCCTGAGTCAGCTTCTCGCCCGCCGCGCCACGGAGGTTGACGTTGTTCATTAATATCAACGTAAGTTTAACCTGGAGGTCACCAGTGAGCTGTTACATGCGATCAGCATACGCTTGCAATGCCAGTGTGTTCAACGTGTATAATAGCTGAGTTAATAGTAGATTATGCACTAAGGGAATAAAGCAGTGTCGTATGTCGCGGGCGGCATATTGAACCCTGAGCGTAACGAGGGACTCTAAAGTTAACTCCCGAGTGTAGCGAAGGAGTTATATAGAGTCCTGAGTGAAGCGAGGGGTTCAAGCTGCCCAAGAGGAAGACAGGCTTTATTCCAGAGGAGCATACTCTACTTTTCACACTTTCTGCGAGACAATAAAAAGCCAGGGATTTAGATTTTTGCGGTAGTAGATTATCAATAATTTCTAAAGCGTTTGTTTTGATAAACTTTGGAGTACTATCGTTTGTATTTTTTTATCAACATGAATATTGCAATTAAATTTACTGAAAATCATAGCACCAAACACGCGCACAGCGTGTTTTGTTTTTGCTTCACATTCATTGTAAACGCACCTTTTTCTTTTTTTTTTGAGTTCTGCTTATGGTGGCCTGTTCGATTTTCGAACAAACCTCTTTACAATGCCATATGGGCATTTTTTTACTTAGAGTTTTCCACGAGTCTCCACACTAATTTGACGTTCCAAATTCAAATCGCTCTAATCCCTAGGGAGTTTCATACAACTTTATATCCCTAGAGAGACAATGCTTTACTTTACGTTGAGGTTGCATGATTTGTAATTGGACATTGTCGAGCAGGTGGTGTGAAAACATGATTTATTCACTCCAGAGGCCGAAGCCAAAGTTTTGAAAAAGCAAATGATACGGACGTATGTTGTGGACGACCTCCGTGGTGTAATGGGCGAGTAGTCGGCTGAGACGCAAGAGGTTGCGGTTTTGATTCCCGAATATTTGCATGATCGGCAAATATTTGTTCCAGATCAGGGTGTTCTGGTACCATGGTATTCGTAGTTCCTGATGCTCACGACACAGGAAATCTTAGTGGACTATGTATGTGACTGTTGGGTGTTATGTTATGTGCAACACGGATTTTTGTATGGATATTATGGATCTCAAAATGTCCACTAGGGTAGCTCATCAGTGTCTGTCTACATAATATAAAATCAGTGTTACACATCACCCTCTGTCTGTGTAAATTGTATGTTAAAAACTCTTGGCTCTCTGCACACGGCTCAGATACAGATTCTTATGCAGTGGCAGAACTGACAACCGCTGGGGAATAAAGGTTCGCGAGTGGCAACCACAAACCGGACAGCGCGGTAGAGGAAGGCTCTCCACTCGATGGACTAAAAATATTATAAACGTCACAAGAAGTCGGTGGATAGAGGCGGCTCAAGACCGTTCGTCGTGGAGTTCTAAGGGGGAGGCCTATGTCCAGCAGTGAAATCCTAGTGTTGTGGACCCAGGACTATACTACGTGACTATAGGGTGTTATGATAATATGTTATGTATGTGTTTGTTTGGTGTTGTTTTATTTACGTCACGTAAATTTGCATTTTCAGTAACACTTAACCGGGGTGAGTCCAAGGGCATCCAAAGTTGGATCATCTGCTTACTCCTCACTCTACTGCTGGTGAAGAAAGCTACTTCCACGTTTTGAAGACACCACTGAATAGGATTAAGAAGACTTTACCAACTGCTAGTTTAATTTTAAGAAAAACCCGGACTTATTATCTTGGGGCTTGTGGGATGCGATTTTATTCAACCATCATGATTTCATACTCCTCTTATACCCGACTGACGGTGGGTTATGTTTATCGTTTGTGTATTTTCATATACACCAACTCAGTGATGAAAATAACGACGAAAAACTTAAAGCTGTTGATTGCTTCCGAAGCACTGCTACGCTAAAAGAGGTATCAATCAAGTCTCAAGTTGTTGTTGTGTTGTACTGTTCAACAGAATACAGGACGATTTTAAATATTTAGGTGTAAGGATACGAATTTAGGTAAATATCGAAATAGCTTCAATCACTACACATGCACCAAGGAAAGATTAATAACATAAATTAAAAAAAAAAGCGCAATGGGTCTATTCGTTATTCTTCCTTCATACTTTATTGTACACAAAATTACAGACAAAAAAACTGAAAAGGGACATCAAAGGCGAGTTTGTCCATAAAAGAGTTTTCTTCGCAATCTAATGCAGATACCTTGGTAAACTTTCATTGGTTTTTCTACTTACTCTAAACCAAAACAAACCCGTATTGTGTTATCAAATTGGGACTTTTATTTGAAAGATATTAGGAATCTATAGACATCATACTCGAACAAACTTAAACCAAAAAGTCAGTTTTTTGTTTTTATCATAATAGTTATTTCTTGGTCACCTTGCTAACTTTAGGTATGGTGGCTATGAAATGGACCGTTGTTTTACTAAGCGACTGATGGGGAAAGAACAATGATATGAAAGGATTCAGTATGCCACGCAGTATCCTTTTATGTACAATATTTTGATTAATTATTATATAAAATACAACGGTGTTCAATCAATTCACATTTTAAAACCTACCACAAATTGTACCACAATTCTATTTAAATTAATTCAATTATAATATAGGTAATGTACTTATGCAATATGTCCTGTTGTAAATAAGTAAGTATAAGAGGTTTCTTGTAAAAAGTCTTATAACTAGAAAATAATTAAAACAATTTATTTATAAAATAATTTATTTTGAAGATAAGATGATTATCTTGTAAAACATCGAATGTTGATATAAAATATTAAAACTATATAAATGTCGGATACAGATGCTGTACATTTCCAGTTAGCTATATTATAATATTTTATAGATACCTACTAAGCATTAATATCGTACATTCTTTGAAAGTTTAATGTTTCAATGCATGTTGATAGTTTTCACCACATTATGAAAAAATAAGCGTCAGCACTTTTAGGTACAACATACCTAACCTTTATGGAATATATATTTATGATACACTACACCATTAATGATTCGCTTTAGTTGATATTTTTGGACAAAATGTGTAAAGAATTTCTAGATCATTGAGTGGATCAATTTCCAATCTAAGCAGATCTAATCAATTCAAGCAATCGTTTAAAGCACTATTTAGAAATGTATAGAATAAAAGCATGGATAATGCATAGGTACTAACTACGATGATAAATCCGTGATACAAATATGCCTATCTTTTTAGGCTATACAGAAACCTACAAAAATAGAACAGGATAAATGATTTGTATTGTAAACAATACAAACCGCTTAAAAGCGGTGGTTGACTCGGCCTCAGACTATAGGACTACTCCAACTCCTCCTGTGGATGTAATAAAAGGCGACTTAGGGATTATACCAGGGGATAGGCAGCAGCATTCACCTTAACACCAAACTGCGATCACCAATCCGCCTGCCAAAGCGTGGTGATTATGGTAAACCGCCCATTGCACGCGTGGGTTTATTCGCTATGCATGTTAACGGGGGAGGCCTCATCCAGCAGTGGATATCTAACGCCTGATTATGGTTGTTTGATTTTTGGTAGTTTTTTTTATGTTTAGAATCGGAAAGAAACTTTTTAGAAGTTATGAATAAAAGTAAGGTAACTTTAACACACAAATATTGTAAATTATTTAATTAAAAGAGTGGAGAGCACAGACAATTTTGTAGCATATGCCGCTGCGTCACGAAGGGCCGTATACAATGAATTCTGATCTCTCTCAGTTATCATAAGAATGAAAGTGGCTGCCGGAGATTTATTGCAATCTTGTACATCAAATAAAATAAAATTACAATAATGCGGTTTTCTTTTTATTGTGTTAAATTTTTATTTTAAGGTTTTTTGACGATCTTTGTCGTTGATGGTGACAGAAAAATATAATAAACTTTGTATACGTAAAAACATAAATAAGTGAATATATGATCCAATATTATTAATTATAAGAAAAAAATACCTAAGGAATAACAGCGTAATTTCGTTAAGATTTCTATCTTTTATCTAGTGGATGTGGCTGAGATGCGAGAGGCTGCAGGTTCGATTCACGGTACAAATGTTTGTATGATCTGTAAATATTTGTTTCGGGTCTGGGTGTTGTACCATGGTGCTCGTAGTTCCTGATACTAACGACACAGAGAATCCTAGTGTGCGATCATGACTACGTATGTAACTGTTGGGTATGTTATGTTAAGTTACCTTAAATGTTGGAGCCGAGCTGACGCAGCGGGAACGAAGCGAATCCACCTTATGATCCAAGGATCCTATAGGGTAGTGGGTTTGTATTCAGGTAACATGCGTGGTCTACCTATAAAAATGATGTGTGCATTGCTACGTGCTCCAAACGGTAAAGGGAAACATCATGAGAAGTCTGGCATATCTTAGATCTAAAGTAGAAAGACATGAAAGAAACCTGTGATGCCTCTGGTGTTGCAGGCGTCCATAGGCTACGGTAACTACTTTCCATCAGGTGGGCCGTATGCATGTTTGCTTGCCCAGAGGTATTAAAAAAAAATCTTGCGGGGTACGCCATCATAATACTTTACCATACGATCCATCTAGCAACGGTCACAATGAAAGGCTCTATTATCCACACACGAAACAAGTTTTGCTGGTTTCTTTAATTATTGTGATATTGTGATTTTGTCTAAAATAATTGTTTTCACATATTTTTAGCAATGGCAAAAACACAATGTTATTATAGAGCACTGATAACATACAACAATTACAAAGTACCTTTACTTTCATAACTGTTTTTAAAATAAAAATAAACTACATACGAGAAACGTTTCCAGCATTTTGCGTTCGCAATGGAAAAACAACAAGCGAATTGTTGGCGAGGAATGAGTGGAAAATAACGCGAAGCAATTAGAACGTGCTAGAAAAATCACATTAGTCACACCTCTAATGAACAAACATGTGACTGCGAGGCCCCGTGAAGAGCAACGTTTTATTATGAGGCAGATAACACTCAGAAATTTAAGCATCTTCAGTGTGTTTTATATTTTATTTAAGTCCATTGCGGAACAAGCAGTTGGCTCACCTGACGCCTTACCATGAGCTCTTTTAGCGATTCAGTTCAAAAACTATTCAGTACAAAATATCGGTACCGTGATGTCCGCAGCTATATTTTAAAAGCGCAGTAGCAGAAGGTCTTTAGACTTCTGCGATTACGCAGAAGTCTAAAGACCTTCTGCTACTGCGAATTACTGAATTGTGAATTGTGATTGAATAACTTTAATAAGTTATTCAATGATGACAGATGTCAACGACGAACCGATATTTTGTACTGAATAGTTTTTGAACTGAATTGCTATAAGAGCTCATGGTACGGCCTCTAATGTTAAGTGATAACCTCTGCCTTTAAGAGGAGGTTACCGGTATAACTTACGCCCTTACGCGGACGCAGTTTGCTTCTATTTTGGCTATTATTTTATCAAAGTTTATAATTGTTTTTAAATATGATTAATACACTTATATCTAGACTGGTGGAGCGTTAGTTTCTTATAAAGTTATATAGTTACCATGATCTTCTGTTAATGGTCCATCTGAAGTTAAGTGGTAACCTCTGCTTCTTACAATGCATTACCTCACAGGTCCACCTGCAAGGCACCCTACGTGGCATTGTACTGCGCCTCTGAGACACTGCCTATAATTTCAACAGCATTACTGCTTTGCGGCATAAATAGGTAGATGGATATCCCCCGGACGAATTCTTTCACAAGAAAGTTCTACTAATACTAAGTTTACTATTTTCTGGAAAAAATTTGGAATTTATCGAACGTGTGGCTCCAACCTCAATAAGGGAAATTAACTACCATAAAATTATGCAATATTGATTCTCTAGTTCAGATACCGACATTGACCACGCATCATGATAATTTAAGTTATCATCATTATGTGTAATAAGCATCTCTTGTTAGTAGGACAAAAGCAGTAGGACCACGTGGCCAGAGGGTGTCAAACCTGTCTTAATACATTTCTTAAACTTTCTTTCACATCTCCCAGGTAGTGTATATACCTACTTATTAAAATCGTTCTAAACTGTATTCTCTGGAACAAAACAGTACTCTGCGTCGCATTGAGTTTCCTGCTCGGAGCCTGTGGTTAAGGTTTCTAAAGGAATGCCATTTTGCTATCTTCACTGCAGTTATTTGAATATCTCCCTATAAATGGTGGCTTAGATGAGTTTTCTATGTAAATAGATAAAAATACATGAGAAAATAGCTTTGACACAAGGGAGAGACACTTATGCCGAGATAAATAGACGTGCTAAGCTTGTGCTAAGTACAAGCTTAGCACGTACTTATGCTTAGACCTGTCCCTGTCACTGTCACACAAATGTTAAAACACGCGTATTAGAGAGAGATAGGGACGATTTCAAAGTAAGACTTAGACTTAGTCACCGTGAAGTACGTTCTATTTATCTGGACCTAAAACTTTCTTCATCTTCTGTCTTGATTGAACATGTAACTCTCGTTTTGGATAATCTCTTAAATTGCTCAACCTGTTTGAACGCCTCATCTCTAGAAAGATAAAAATGATATACCTAAATATATACGGAAACCTATTTATGACGACCTCTGTGGCGCAGCGGGCGAGTAGGCGGTTGAGATGCAAGAGGTTGCAGGTTCGATTCCCGCTGTGGGGAAAATGTTCGTATGATCTCTTTTATACTCTTCTTTATCTTTTGTACTCGTAGTTCCTGATATCCACGACACAGGGAATCCTAGTGTGGGATCATGACTACGTATGTGACTGCTGGTATCTTTGACAAATTTCACCAGCTACGCCCCGCGGTTACAATCGCGTGAGCAATGACATAAATTGATGATGATGATGATGAAAAGATGCCTATGTGTTAATCCACGGTATAAAGTATCTCCATTTCATAATTCACTCAAATCCGTTTAGCCGTTTGAACGTGAAAAAGTAACAAACATACTCACAAACTTTCGTATTCATAATATTAGTGGGGTTTTTTTATGCTACTTGGCAAGCAACAAGCATACGGCCCACCTGATGGAAAATAGCGCCTGATGGAATACGCGCGCTGCCGACCCTGAGACATAAAGATGAAAAGTCTCATGTGCCTGTAATTTTACCGGCACCCGTAGGTACACATCAAACCGAAACACAGCAATGCGACCACTACTGCTTGGCGACAAAAATAGTTACGGTGGTAGTACTTCCCCGGACGAACTCGTTCACAAAAAGTTCTACTATACTAACAAATATAGTAAATTATAGTAGGATAGTGTGTTTCTACTATAACTAAATGTTTTATCGACTACCTACAAAACGCCCAACAATAAGAAAATGCATTAGAAAAACAGCAAGACCCGGCAAAGCCTAGAATAATGCAACAATTTAAACTATGTCACATCTAAATCCTCACTAGCTCGTCGCAAATACCTGCTTGAGCCCTTAGAGAGAAAATAATGTAGAGCTTAACTGCAAGAACAAAGCAAGCGCAGAAAACATATGAACAGTGAGCACCTATTGTATTGTTTTTTATTTTTATCTCTTTGACATTATAATCCCAAAATTTCTTAAAATTGTTAATTATTATGTACTATTATAATGAGATGGTAATGGATGTATCTACCAAGTACCTACTTATGGGAACTAAATTATTTGTATGTCATAATGTATAACTGAGTATGTTGGACGTGTGAATTATGATCATCTATGTAAAATTACCATATTCAAAACAAATAAATTATCTTTATCTTTATCTTCCTACTGATAAATAAGTTGTATATGAAGAAGTTGTGACAACCTCCGTGGCAAAGCGGGCGAGTAGCCGGCTGAGACGCAAGATGTGCGGGTTCGATTCCCGCTGTGAGACAAATGTTTGCATGATCTGCATATATTTATTCTGGGTTTGGATGTTATCGTCCCACGGTACTCGTAGTTCCTGATACCCATGACATAATAGTCCAGTCAGTGAGGGGGTTTGACCCTGACAATAATTCCTCTGTCGCTGAAACTTTGCAGTGTGATAAAGTAAAGTTCATAAATTACGGTTGACAAGTTATCCATGATTTTTTTTATTTTTAAATGTTGTATTTCTACCTAAACATGAAAATCACTAATAACTTTTGGTGGAAAATTGCTCTGTCCAAAATTCCTTCGGTATATGTTAGTATACATTAATAAGTATACATATGTAACGGTATCCAGGAATATTTCGATTTCAGTGAGACAGAAATTTAAGAATATCTGTTTTTTTATCACAACTTTTTCAGGAAAATTGCTCCGTCAGTTTTAATTTTTTTGTACTTGTAAGGTTGTTTAAACTAATCGCCTTGCAGAGTTATCCAAAAGATTTGCCTTTTTGTTCATAGTTTTATGGATTTTTGGAAATAACTTACGGCGGAAAATTGCTCCGTCCATTTTTATTCATTTGTTAGTTACAGTATACTTAATTATAATAGAATTTTAAGTTATCCAATAAAATTTCGCCAAAACACATAAACACATAAACTTTTAAATATCAACATTTCATACTTAGACAATTTTCGTACCGCGCAGAGTTCTGTGGGCTCAGCAAGAACAATTAATGTTACCGAGACGCAATCGAGACGATCTCAAACGTCAAATATTGGCCAAAGACACAGGAGTGACTTGAAATTTTCAATATTTGTGAGTAGATATTTGAAGTTTACTATCGTGTCTTCGTAACTTTAGATGTTTGTGTTTGGGCCTCTGATAATACAGCGGGGCACCGCACCACGCATGCGCTCCGCGCAAGGGCTGCCAGATATACCGCTTTTCCTTTTTTGACACAGCTTTTTTGCTTAGGGATCCGCATTCCGTTTTTGGTTATCGAGGTTCTGTTTTTTTTTGGATGATACTATGAGCAACCTTTTTATCACTTTTACACCGAAAAAAACGCCTAAAAGTAGCTGTCCTTAAACTTATCTCCAAAATAACGTAAAAAAGATGTGGAAAAAATAAGAATATTGAGAACACGATGAAGAATTAAACGAAAGTTATCGCGAGTGTCTGTTAAAACAATCAAAACTATAACGCTATTGAAAATTCTCCCAGGGACACTCAACTCGTTTTTGAATAAAAAATTAAAATAAATTACTTACTGAAATTATATCAAAATCATGGAAAACTACCACATTCAAAACCGTCAGTCAGCACACCTACTCGAGTACTTACGACTCGCACTTGGCAAGCTTATTTTGTATGTAGTCGTACTTTTTTTTAATCTCGTTAGAAATCAATTGAAACATACTGGCCACCTAGAAGTCGTCATAAAAACAGCCAACGCATCGAAGAAGAAATGATCCACGTTACAAAATTTGACAGTTTAGGTAAGACCACAAAATATAGAAATAGACAGAAGGTCCGCTCCCACCGTCCTTGAAAATAATTACCTAAACTTGCCTGACTCACTAAGGTTGCTACTGTATTTATTCAGAATTTTGAAAAGGAGTAGATTATTAGGAGTTGGAACAAGTTACAAACAATCTCGTTTGGAAAGGTGAAGAACGTTTTCATTTGGTTATATTTAAACAACCAAATACACTGCAAGCGTAATAATACCGCTACTCATTTTGTTAACAAGTGACAAATGCCTGCACTCGCTATTATAGTCGCGACTGAGCTCTGCTCGAGATTGCGTGAGAATACATGTAAACGTAAAGTCAATGTGTCCTTACCAGAAATGGCGCTATGTTCTGAGTGGACCCTCTGTAGCTGTTTGTTCACGACGACTCTGTCTCTCATTTTTTTTCGTCTGAGAAACTTTACGATTTTGCTTCGGCTTTCAACTTCTATGTGATGACGTTAGGTTCAATTTGGCTCTAACTTTTTTCATACAAATATTAAACTTACAAGCACTTAGAAGCCGAAAGAAACATTATTTATTATTATTTCGTTCTTGAGATATCGTGAGAGTCAGCAAGTAGGTGAGTGATATTTGCCTCATATACACTCGAGAGCAATGAATCTGGGTCACTTAAAGAATGTTAAAAATCTCGGAAACTAAAAATGATAGATTAATGCAATAAATTGTATTTAATAGACAATGTAATACTCCTTAAATGAAGGTAAAAAAAATATGAGTCACCATACATTTTATTAACACAAAATTACATAAAGAAAAAAACTGCTGATCTCTCCTTAAAACAAAAATAGGAAACATGAAATTTTTGAACTTTATTACGATTTTCTTGAATTTTAATACTTCGTATTGCCTCCTCGTGCTTCCATTACTGCGTTTACGCAGAAAAAAAACAACAAAAAAACAGAAATCAAACAATGATAAATGACAGATTACAAACAAAAGCAAAACCAAATGCTGTAATTTCGTAGTTCCATCTTCGAAAGTGGCCCTTTTTCAAATTTGATTTTTTTATGATATAACTTTACAATAACTAAGAAGTTTTAATACCTTCATTTAAGGAGTATTACATTGTCTATTAAATACAATTTATTGCATTAACCTAGAATTTTTAGTTTCCGAGATTTTTAGGATTCTTTAAGTGACCCGGATTCATTGCTCTCGAGTGTATATATTGATTCTCATTGATCAAAACTATTGTCTCAAGAAGTAGTAAAAGTAGCTCCCGGCGGCTGTGCGCGTAATGTTGATAGTCTAAAATGCGTATGCGACGCCGAAATTTTATTGGATACTTTAAAATGCTGTTGTATTTAAGTGTACTTTAACTAATAAATGAATAAAAAAGGACGGAGCAATTTTCCGCCGAAAGTTATTTCCAAAAAACCATAAAGCTATGAACGAAAAGGCAAATCTTTTAGATAACTCTGCAAGGCGATTCGTTTAAACAACCTTACGCGTACAAAAAAATAAAAACTGACTGAGCAATTTTCCTGAAAAAGTTGTGATAAAAAAACAGATATTCTTTAATTTCTGCCTCACTGAAATCGAAATATTCCTGGATACCATTACATATCTATACTTATTAATGTATACTAACATACACCGAAGAAATTTCAGACTGAGCAATTTTCCACCGAATGTTATAAGTGATTTCCATGTTTAGGTAGGAATACCTAATTTAAAAATAAAAAAAATCCTAGATAACCTGTCAACCGTAATCTATAAACCTTACTTTATCACACAGCAAAGTTTCAGCGACAGAGGAATTATTGTTAGGGTGTGCATACAAAGAATTGCCTCGTTCATCGGACTATAAGGAATCCTAGTTTGGGATCAGAGGCCGTAGACAAAGCAACATTCTAATAGCGATGACGCTAGTAGAAAAGTCCAAAATGTATGAGATTGACGTAAGCTATCGATATGTCTCGTGGTCTTCGTGGACCCTTCGAGGTGAACTAACTTTTTCACCACATACTGTTGCACCAATGGTCACAAGCAAAGACGCCTTCGATGTTCAGAGTCACGTACCTCAGTCAGGCTGACAAAAAACTAATCAGTTACACAAAACTAAAATCTGGATGGCAATTTAGCTATAGATGTGTGCACTGTTACATATTTTTGCTCTTATGTTAGAACTATTCCCCGGGAAAATCCAGTCTCTGGGACTTCTCAATCACAGGACGGGATTCCTTTGCGAATATTCAAGCAAACTCTTATATTAAATATTTTATAGTTTCTCACAGGCAGAGGTTTTGATGACTTTTATAAAGTTGCAGGAAGTCATTGGATGGAGACCGCTCGTTCGATCCTCGTGATATTAATTGGGGGAGGATAATTTCCAGCGGTTGACTTCTTTCGGCTGGTGATGATGTTTTAACTAACATAACATAACACTAAACGGTCACATACATAGTCTTGATCCCACAATAGTGTCCAGATAAATAGAACGTACTTCACGGTGACTAAATCTAAGTCTTACTTTGAAATCGTCCGTCTCTCTCCAAAACGCGTGTTTTAACATTTGTGTGACAGTGACGGGACGATTTCAAAGTAAAGCTTAGACTTAGTCACCGTGAAGTACGTTCTATTTATCTGGACCTAGGATTCTCTGTGTCGTGGGTATCAGGAACAATGAGTACCATGGTAGCATAACACCCAGACCGGGAACAAGTATTTGCAGATAATGCAAAGATTTGTCCCGCAGTGGGAATCGAACCAGCACCTCTTGCATCACAACTTCGTGACTTGATGCTTCGCTGAGAGGTGAAACACGTGTCGAATTCTTTAAGAGTTTTCGTTGGAGAGCGGAATTGTTACTAAAATATATTAATTGTTCGTCTATTCAATATTGTGGAATGGATATCCGCAAAGTCACGCTTGAATCAATTAATTATTTAAATCAGCTGACTAAGGGGGGGGGGTCCAGTTCATGCAATGGGCTAGCTGTAAAATGAAAGAGGGCATCAACCTCAACACACGTACATCAAACTTCCTTCAAACTTGAACCACCAGCAAACCAAGGTACAAAGTACCAACTTATGTTAAACACGAACTCGAGGCAAGTCGCAGTAGGAGCCACAATTAACAATGCAAATGTATCTTGGTGCGAAGCTGTTCTGAATTTCATACTACGTATACATATGGTAATTAGTTTTTGGCGGGAAAAACCATCAACTGGCTCTTGCATCTGTCACTGTGTGCTATTTCCTTGCTCTTTATCAATCACCACGCAAACCTGTATAACACGCATGTAGACTCATCCTTCCATTTTCAAAAAGAGACGTCAACTACTTTTATTTTATTTTATTTTCTAGTGTTTTTATAACTTATTTATACTATTTGGAAAACAAACAAGCGTACGGTCCACCTGATGGAAAGTAGTTACCGTAGTCTATGGGACTCATCCCAGAGGCATCACACGCGCGCTGCTTACTCTGATACATAAAGATGAAAAGTCTTATGTGCCTGTAATATCATCGGCACCCATACCTTTAAATCTAAAACACAGCAATGCGAGCACTGCTTGGCGGCAAAAATAGGTATGGTATACTTTCCTAGACAAGGACAAATCCATTCTTTCTCAAAAAAGCTCGAATACTAATAACATCTCATAATTATGCTTATCGTAGACTAGAAAGAGTATGCAGCATTTCAAACCATGTTATCTTATTTTCGAAGACACCTTACAAAACTACCTTTCACATAGCATGTGAATGATGGTTGTATGTCTGTCCGTTCACTCGTTTATATATAGATAGAGAACATAGCTTATCTTGTTAAGATTTCGTGAAATCCTGCTAGCGCAGTGGCTTGACTCATTTCTCGAGTTAAGGTTTTGTTGGATGTTAATTTATACGCACGCTTTCGTTTCTTTGAACTCTGGTTTGTTTTGAGACGTGTGGTATTGTGGTTTGGAAAAGTCTTAAGAAGAGGTTACTGGTAGAGAGCGTACGCCCTTTTGTACGCAAACGAAGTTCACTTCTGTTTTGGTTATTAATTCATTAAACTCCATGAAATTTTGTACACAATGGCCAGTACACTAATATCTAGACCCGAAAGATTCATGGAATTTGAAGAAATAATAGCCAAAACTAGCCGGTATCTTAAAATAAATGAGTATTTCAGTACTTTTATCATAATAATGTCAAAATAATTGGAGTTACTTTGTCTATCTGACGCAATGATTTTTGATCATAAAAGTAATGATGCCATAACAGCTGGATCTATTAGATTATGTCAAAAAGGGCAGTTAAAAACAAAAATTTGATACTCCTTCCAAAGCCATTCAACAACTACTAGTATGTAGTTCAATAGAACAATAGCATAAATAAAACAAACAATGTTTTTCAATAAAATTTGCTATAAATCGTTTTTATTCGTAAAACATTTATTACATTGCCGGCAGTAAGGCCATCAGATATGCATGTTGCATTTACCAGAATGAAATCTGTTTTAACTGGGACTCTGTTTTTCATTGTTTTTCGGTGCGTTGAAATGAAAGTTTTTTATAGCACATACCCACACCAGATTTCGAGAGCGACGCCCTACGATCCTCGTGGTAAAATTATTTGATGTTACTTCTTACAAACTTACTTCTTCCTTCTTTCTTACTTCTATAATGTTCTTCTTCTTGTTTTTCTTCTTTGTTGATGGTACTTGCATTGTATTTCACAAATGACGACCTCTGTGGCGCGACGGGGGAGTAGCCAGCTGAGATGCAAGAGGTTGCGGATTCGATTCCCGCTGCGGGACAAATGTTTGTATATGATCTGCAAATACTTGTTCTGGGCCTGGGTGTTATGGTACCATGGTAGGTACTCGTAGTTCCTGACACCTATGACACAGGGAATCCGTGTGTGGGATCAAAACTACGTATGTGACTGTTGGGTGTTATGTTATGTTATCTTACATATAAATCTCCCATCAACATCATTTTTAAATTCTTCTCTTTTCCCGGTCCAACTTATACTGATGTGCATTTCTTTCAAAGTCCTGGGTGATATTAAAATAACTTGCCCAGGGCTATTAAATTATACTAAAGTTTGGGTACTTGTGGTAATAGTGGTCCTCAGAAGCTGCTTCTTGAAGCCGGACCCTGGGCCTTGCCGGGGCAACATCACAATGTACTACTTGAATCCTGAAAAACTGGAGTGCAAAACTTTCAACTGGGGTGGCTGCCAGGGCAACGGTAACAGGTTCAACTCCGAAGAAGAGTGCACTGGTATGTGCTTAAACAAACCTAATGAGAAAGGTAAGTCCAAGATGATTTTCATCTTTTTTTTATATATTTGGCAAGCGAACTAGCATGAGGCCCACCTGATGAAAAGTAGTTACCGTAGCCTATGGACACCTGCAACACCAGAGGCATAACACGCGCGCAGCCGACCCTGAGACATAAAGATTAAAAGTCTCATGTGTCTGTAATTTTACCGGTACCCGTACCCTTCAAACCGAAACACAGCAATGCGAGCACTACTGCTTGGTGGCACAAATAGGTACAGTGGTAGCACTTCCCCGGACGAACTCTTTCACAAGAAGTTCTACTACTGTTATCTTTTAGTAAGGCTTTTAAAACATCCAAAGGAGGAGAAAGAGGGGTATATTCTACCGGTAGGTAGGTACCATTATCATAATAACGGTTATAGTTGTTATTTATTATAATAGTATTATATTGGTTAGGTAGCTGCTAGTATTCAGATTAACAAAATCAAGTTATTTTCAAAGCACTGAAAATATTACGACAGTAGCACAAAGTACCTAATGGCCGTGCGGTTTCTATATTCTATATTTTTATATTCTATGTTTATATAGTGGGTGGATGTTTGATATTTAATTGAGACATGAATATTAATTACTTTCGTTTTATTTGCGGAATGAAACAGTGAAACCTCAGAATACAGAAAGAACTGTATTCTGAGAGTGAAACGTTTCGCCAGTGGCGCGCAGTTCAAATTGTGTTGTGTTTTTTTCTCATCACTATACTAACAATAGTATCTCATACATAATAGTAGATTATGCACTAAGGGAATAAAGCAGTGTCTTATGTCGCGGGCGGCATATTGAACCCTGAGTGTAACGAGGGACTCTAAAGTTAACTCCCGAGTGTAGCGAGGGAGTTATATAGAGTCCTGAGTGAAGCGAGGGGTTCAAGCTGCCCAAGACGAAGACAGGCTTTATTCCAGAGGAGCATACTCTACTTTTTACACCTACTGCGAGACAATAAAAAGCCAGGGCTCCATAAAATAAGTATCGTCTGTTTTGATGAACTCTGGAGTAGAATCATTATCGCTCGACATTTTTTGTTAACACTAATATTGCCATTGACATAATTATATATTGCTAGAATATTGCAATAAATTTCACTGAAAAACACAGCACCAACCTAACATCTCTTTTGTTTCACATTCTTTAAAGTCGCGCCTATTTCTTTTTTTTATGAGTTCTGCCTTTGGTGGCCAGTTCGATTTTCGAACAAACCTCTTTACAATACCATATGGGCATTTTTTTACTTGGAGTTTTCCACGAGTTTCCACACGAATTTGACTTTCCAAATTCAAATCACTTTAATCCCTAGGGAGTTTCATACAACTTTATATCCCTAGAGAGACAATGCTTTACTTTACGTTGAGGTTGCATGATTTGTAATTGGACATTGTCGAGCAGGTGGTGTGAAAATATTATTAGTTTAGCTACGTATATTCTTCAAATGGTTCAATGGTTTTTACAACGTTTTTTTGGTTTAGGGTAATTCTTATAGATAATAATATAATTATATTTTTTTGTTACTAGCGAAACGACCCAGGGCTTGCAACTTATCATACGACTATGGTTTCTGTTTTGGATCTGAGAGCAGATGGTACTATGACCACATGTGGAAGGTCTGCAAAGAAACCATATACTCAGGATGTGGAGGAAACAAAAACAACTTTTATGATAAAGAACAGGTAAATAAAACAGGAGGTTTAATAAGTTAGTAAATTTTTGTTTTTATTACTAGCTGCGCTTCACGGTTTTACCCGTATAAGCCTCGATCCGGTAGAAATATCGGGATAAACGGTAGCCTATATGTTAATCCAGGGTATAAGATATTTCCATTCCAAATTTCAACCAAATCGCTTCTGCTGTTTCAGCGTGAAGGAGTAACATACCTACATACTCACAAACTTTCGCATTTATAAAATTTTGTGAGATGAGAATTTCTTTCGACCACTTTCAGACACAACACGTAGGCCCTGATAAATAGAACGTACTACACGGTGACTAAATCTAAACCTTACTTTGAAATTGTTTCTGTCACTGTCATACAAATGTTAAAACACACGTATTAGAGAGAGACAGGGACGATTTTAATGTAAGGCTTAGCCTTAGTCACCTTGAAGTACTTTCTATTTATCTGGACCTTAGACTCGCAGTCTTTAGAAGTACCTACAAATATATTAAAATTAAATAAATCATAAGGGATTTACACCAGGGGATGGGCAGCAGCATCCACTTGAGTACTCAACACCAATACTGTAATCATCAATCCACCTGCCAAGCGTTGCTGGTGATTATGGTAAATCCCCCCATAGCATTACCTATACGGGGGAGGCCTCCCCCGTATGAAAGACGACGTTATGGGGGGACGTCCAGCAATGGACGTCGGAAGGCCGTTGAAGAAAAGAAGAAATGATGATGGCCGTTGTGGTCTTGGCTGAATAATCCTCCAACTCTTCTTGGGAGATCATACAAGGCAACTAAAGGGATTTCGCCAGGAAATAGGTACCAGCATCCATCTGAGTAACGGTGATTATGGCAAATCCCCAAATTGAATTCTATGGGAGGCCTCCTCCAGCATCTATTGGCTGATATTGATGACTCTCATTTTTATCAGGATCCGAGAGCTGATTCTAAGTTTTTTTTAAACAATTGACACGGACGTTTCGTGAAGTGTAACAATAATTTTGTATGGCGATACCGATGAGCGCCCCTAGCGTACACTCTATGAACCTCATTTTCCATACAAAAAACCGTGTTACACTACACCAAACGTCCGTGACAATTGTTTGCAAAAAACTTAGAATCAGCTCTCCAAAAAAAAAAGTAAATAAAAGGTAAATTTAAAAGTTTGTTTTGGAAACATGTTTCAACAAAAAAACTTTTTTTACAGTGTGATTCAATCTGCCGTTTGGGCAATGGCCCGATTTTCCGTGCCAACGAAAAGGATAGCAGTGGCTTGAAGAAAATCCTAATTATCAACCCTCCGAACGCAGCTCCATCTAGAGGGAAACATCAATCAGTTATTACTACTACTTTTGCTACAAGCAGCAACACAACTGTCTCAACTTAAAATTACTAAATGTTAATATCCACTTGTGTTTTATTTAAGTTAAGGGTGGATCGTCTCGCGATTGGCGCGAAATTCAAATTTTATTGTGTTTTTGCTCGTCACAGCTCATCAACACTTCTTGATATCGCGAAAATAGATTTTGCGAAAACTAGGAGACCTAACATAAATGTTTTATTTAATAGGTATCTCATAAATATCATTCGTTTAGTTACGAATGTCCCTGAACCAAAAAATACTGTATAAACCATTGAAGGATATTTGTAGCTAAACTAATTATATTTATGAGAAACTATCAATTGAAACATGTGTGTTATGTCTTTTAGTTTTCGCAAAATCATTTTTTGCTATCACAAGAGTGTTGATGCGCTATGATGAGCAAAAAACATGATTAAATTTGAATTTTGCACCACTTACGAAACGGCACCTTAACTCAAAAAAATATTAGGTTACCTTCTTGAGTTTATATTTTTTGTGTAAATTTAGTGCCTACGGTTTAATAATAGATAAAGTACATTACTTCTTTTTACCGTGACCATGGTGTCTGGTCTAAGAATAGACCCTCGCTCTATCACTTCTCGTTGATGTCATAAAAGCCAATTATGGGGTTACACCAGAGGCCGAAATCAGGGTACTGATTCTAAGTTTTGACAAGCAATTGACACGGACGTCTGGTGTAGTGTAGTGTGGATTTTTGTATGGAGACACTGATAAGCGCCCCTAGCGTACACTCTACGAAACTCATTTTGTACAGTACTTAACACAATCTATAGTACAGTAAAGGTCTCTACCCATTACACCGTATCATACCATGACCGTGCTATGAACGTGTCAGGCAAAAAAGTATTCTTTGTATTGAAAAGTATGGGACTATGCTCACTAGACCGTTCTGTCACCAACCAACAACGTCGTGTGTCATGCACGGAGCGGCAACTATTCTCGATGAGAATATTTTGCCGGTGCTGATACGCTCCGTGCATGACACGAGCCGGTGAACAAACGGGTTGGTTTTTCGTTCTTTTATAGAATCGTGAATCCAGTAGCGTCGAGTTCTTGTTGTACGTTCTTCTTCATCCAATATTATTCCAATCATTGCCAACTATCTAGTGGTTCTTCTAATAGCCATACTTATATAGTGACATAAAAGCACACGTCCGCAACAGTCTGATATGCACATAAAAATTACGGATTCCGAATCAACTATGTTACACACGGACATCGTACGGGTTGTATGCGGTCATCATACGCTTTACAAACGGGTACAGAACGCCGTCGATCCGTACAGTGGGCAAGGTACACCGTGTCGTATTATTTTCGTGTCTGACACGTTCATAGCACGGTCATGGTATGATACGGTGTAATGGGTAGAGACCTTTAAGTTAGAATGTTGGATCACGTCGCAGGAAGTTGGTGGATGGAAGCGGCCTAGGACCGTATGTCGTGGCATTCTATGGGATGGCCTATGTACATTGTACAGCAGTGGACTTCTATAGGCTGATGATGATGATGATGATGTAGGATTGGCATAAGTGTGCAGTTTTTTTGCACCGTTGTGTAGAGCGCGTTGGGAAAGTTATTGAAAATTCAACTAACAACATTTCCAATGAATCATTTTAATTTTTCACTAGCATTTAACAAACCAAGCGTATCTATTACCATCAAATTATCACTATTTAGGTAGTAACCGCAATAATTGGACCACTTTGCACGAAAAGTGCGGTATTTAGGCCTGAAATTAAATAATCTATTTTTAGTACTCCCAAGACCAAAAGTTATCTAGTTCAACATACAAAACATAACGTATTATTATCTAACATAACACCCAACAGTCACATACGTAGTCTCTATACTACACTAGGATTCCCTGTGTCATGGAAATCAGGAACTACGACTACCATGAGTAATACCCAGACCCGGAACAAATATTTGCAGATCATACAAACAAAAAGTACTGATGTAGTGGCCCTTGGCGCTTGAGCGCGTAAAGGCCTTACTAAAGGATTACCAGGGGATGGGCAGCAGCTTTCACCTGAGTACTTAACACCAATCTGCGATCACCAATACGCCTGCCAAGCGTGGTGATTATGGCAAATTACCCCATTGTATTCAATTTTGGAGGCCTCGTCCAGCAGTGGACGTAAACAGACTGGGTATGATGATGATGATGAATGAAATAGTGGGTGTTAAGTTTTAGATTCGACGCACTCTTATATAGTTATGTTTATAAAAGTTAGTGTAGTATTTTCCTTAAGAAAGTCAAATTATACATAATAGAGTAATAGTTCTATAGAGCTCTCTTTATGACTTCTGAAAAGTTGTCGCTTATCCATTCAGATCTGAAAAACAAATGAAATACAATTTTAAATGGTCAGCATCATCACCATGGAATTGGGTACATAGTTTATTAATGACGGGTTTTCACGGGCGTTTCAAATCATGCTTTTAGCGTTGAAAATAGATGACGCTGCTCTGTTACGTAGCTGTCAAGTGTCAAAATAAAGTTAAATGTCAACATCAACAACGTGGATATATTTTCGTTTCGTGGTATTTATTTTTGATTACTTATAAAAACACCACGAAATTACTAGTGCACTCGCAAGAAGCAGAGACAAACAGAATATCATGACTAATAGCCACAGATTAGTTAGATAACAGCCTAGTACGCGTACACCGCAGATAATACATTTGACAATCCTTTCAGGTACAGTTGAATCAGCGCCATCTATCAAACCAATTTGAACTACTTTTTTTTTTATCGAAGTTGAAGAGCCCTCGTTACTAGTTATAAGTTATCATATTTTAATGGTAGGTTATACCTTTATTATATTTATCCAGAAGATAAGAGGTAGGATTCAGGTATAACGTATCATTAACGTTCCTATTACCTAACTTAACTTATTAACCCTTAACTTTTCATCCAGTAATAAGCTTAGCTTAGCTAAGCAGTAGCTTTAATTTAACTTGCAATGTATGTATGTTTGTTCTGGTGGAATAGCTTGCAAATGAACTTTAAATCAGTTATCTTTAACCGATTGAGCTGAAATTTTTCAAGTCATGTTCAGATGACAATACAATATTATGGTGACGGCAAGCTGATCTGATAATGGAGACACTGGACAACTGAACTCCTCGATGATTAGTGTTTGGGCAAATTTTGATCAGATTCCGATAACGAATTTAAGAAAAGCTTGTTTTGAAAAATACATTTTTTCAACAATAAACTTATTAATTTCAACTATTTTTGTTCAGTAAATGACTGAAATGTTTTATCCGTGTTCTAATAGCTATTGAAAGTCTACTAACCTTCCATTACTGACGGTCTTCATCAGGTTGAACACATAGCTGGGACATGTTTCTGGCTGCATGATCCTCGCGTTGAATAGTACTCCTTGGAAGATACAGTACAGCAGCTCCGGCAGTGGAATGTTGGTTGGTAGGATCTTCTTTTCATATAGTATTGTCGAATAAAGCTAAAAAAAAATTACGCTAAGGTTTTGTTTCGTAGAGAGATAGGCAGCAGCATTCACCTGAGTACTTAACACACCAAACAGCGATCACCAATCCGCCTGCCAAGGTGATTATGGCAAATTTCCTCCCCATTGTTGAAATGGGGGAAGCCTCGTCCAGCAGTGGATCTAAACAGGCTGGTGATTTGATGATGATGAGTAGTATCAATTATTAACTATCCTTCATAATAACAATTTAGTCTACTTTCGATTCACGTTGACTACCATTATAGTTATTTTTTACATGTCATTGGAAAGAGTAAAGAGAGGCTCCATCTATAGTATTTAAGCTAAAATTATCGAATAAGCTTTGAATACCTAGTTCAAGTTTCTGTCACATTTTGATATAATCAAATTACCGTGTTGAATTTTATGTTAGGGAATACCATTTCTGACATTTAAAATATCGACACTAGATCGGAACGTGATCCGAACTTTATTTTGACTATTTTTTATTACGAGAATTGGGCCTTTGGACTATGTGTTACTACTTATACGTTATACTGCTAAGTGCATTGTGTTATGTTATACCTTGAAAGCCGCAGTAACCGAAGCTATTGACAGTCCAAGAGCGGGACTAAACAGGAACGAGAGTCCTGCCAGGTAGCCAGCTGGTAACGCATATAGAGCTGAATCGTAGCCTTTCTTACGACATAAGTAGCAGATCACAGCCTAAAACACAAAATTAAAAATATTACTCATTAAAACATCATTGTTTTCTCTATCTCAAGAAGTGTTGATGAGTTGTGACGAGCAAAAAACAAAGTAAAATTTGAATTTCACGCTACATGCGATACGATCCACCTTAATACAGAGTTGCTGTAACCGCTGTAACCAATGAAACCAAACCATGTCAGATTAATGGGTGAAATAAGTCTGAACTCTTGATAATGGTGGGTTCTACCTGTGTGTCAAACTGGTATGACTGTCATGATCCAAGTAGCACCTGGAAGTGATTACGATACTCAAACTGAACAAAAAATGCCCAAAATATTTCATAGCTAAAACTAAGTCGTACTCTGTAAATACCGATATAGCTTCCGAAGAACAGCGCCAGCTTGAAGTGCCTGCCTCTGATAGAGGAAATGGCTTTAACCGGAGACCTGATTTGGGGGAGGATGACCCGTGCTAATGAGATACCGAGACCCACTCCAAAGTAGGTTGCGTAGCCCTGGAAAAAGAAACGTTTTGTTTAGTTGAATACTTAGCCTACTAAGCTGGGTTACGTCTACTGCTAGACGAGGCCTCCCCATTGAATACAATTTGGGGATTTGTCATATCGCCACCCTTGGTAAGCTGATTGTTGATCGCAGTTTGGTGTAATTTTTTTAAAGCTTAATTGACACGTAAACACCAAAAAAACAAGTAAAACGATGAACAAACATAGTATGAGATAATCTGAAGTTTGGGCGAGTAGCTGGCTGAGACGCGAAAGATTGCGGGTACGATTCCCGCTACGGGACAAATGTTTGCATGATCTGTAAATATTTGTTCCAGGTCTGGGTGGTGTGGAACCATGGTACTCGTAGTTCCTGATACCCACGACACAGAGAATCCTAGTGTGGGACCAGGATTATGTATGTAACTGTTGGGTGTTATGTTATGTTATTCCGATCCCCTAAAAATGTAATCACCATCAGCAGCCTTTAGACGTCCAATGCGCTGGACGAAGCCTCCCACATGAAATAAAATAGGGGGAGCTGCCATAATCACCACGCTTGGCAGGCGGATTGGTGATCGCAGTATTAGTATCTAGTACTCAGATGGATGCTTCTGCCCGTCCCCTGGTGTAATCCTTTAGTTTGTTTTTTACGAAATCTACGGGAGGTAATGGAGAGGTATATTCTTATTCTTATTGCCATGGTTTGTCCGGCTTGAGTATAAATGTAAGTACCTATCTAAATCCAAAAACGATGCTTAGTTTTAGTTCATATTTGCATCAAAAGAGCCTTATGTGCAAGGAACCTTGGGTATGAAAGGAGGCTCTACTGTGTGAGGTGGAATGAATCCTTTCATCATACTAGTTCTTTGCTGTACCAATTGTTTCATGTAAGTTTTGAAATGAATATTCAAAATGTAGAATCGTTACAATAACGTATTTGTTATTCATTATTTTATTTAAAAGCTACATAGAATCAATCGAATAGAATAGAGTCGATCTATAAAATACATTCCTATTACTTTTGATTAGGTACAGTGTTCTTCCGTTCGTTCATTTAACTCAGACCTTTGTTCTATTTACAATGATAAACGGAGTTAATTTGGCCCCGCGTTAGCAACACTTTGCTCTAAGCAATGTAGCTATTTGAAGAAAATACATAGATAGGTTCTGGAGTGGAGTGTTCGAACCGGACGACGCAGTAAACGATATTTTCAAGGTTACATGAAGTCGGTGGACGGAGGTGGCTCAGGCCAGTCGTACTGGCATTCTATGGGGGAGGTTTTTTCTAGCAGTGGACTTCTACAGGTTAAAATTGAGATCTTTGATAACATGCTCGCCTCATTCTTAGAAAATACAATTAGGTTCTTTTACCAAAACGTCCGGCACATTAAAGTCTATCATAAGTCTAGTATTTAAAAAACAATACAACCGAATTGAGAACCTCCTCCTTTTGAAGTTGGTTAAAATGTAACGGAAGATACGTAAGCAATCGAAAAGACACTTGTTGTTGCTTGTAACAACAACAAATTATATTATACTAGTTGCGTGAATAATGATGAAAATTGATGATGATGATGATGATGAAAAGTAGCCTATGTGTAAATCCAGGGCGTAAAGTATCTCCATTCCAAATTTCACTCAAATCCATTCAGTACTTTTTACGTGAAAGAGTAACAAACATCCATCCATACTCACAAACTTTCACGTTTAGTGATGATGATGATGATGAAAAGTAGCCTATGTGTTAATCCAGGGCGTAAAGTATCTCCATTCCAAATTTCACTCAAATCCATTCAGTAGTTTTTACGTGAAAGAGTAACAAACATCCATAGATAGATAGATAGATAGATAAGGTCTTTATTTGCATCTGCAGACACACGCATACAAATTACAACAAAATACAGAGTGCACAAGTAGAAATAAACAATAAAATGCAGTTTACTAATAAAAACAAACAATTATACATACTAAAACCAAGTAACATGTCTGTGTGTGCTGCAGTATGTCAAAAAGGCCATGGCTCAGCGTGATATTTTGCTTAAGAAGCAAAAACACTGATTTTCAGCCATAACCCATTGAGAGCAAGCAGAACGAGTTTCAATTTAATATGTAATGTGCAGCTAGCTACTAAATGTTTGTGTATGTGTAGTAATAATGGAGTCCCTATAATATTGGAGTTTGCTACCTTCCTAGTAGGTGACGTAATGATAACACGTGTAAATGCGAAGTGATAACAGATGATACGTAGTATCTCTTAGTAGTCTATGAACACATGGTAGTTTTATTTTATTTTCGGCGAACGAAGTGCTTAGGAATACCTTCAATTTGTTTCTGTAACAAAAACTTTTTAAAATGTATTTTAAAGGAGTACTTTGTTTTTACATTTCGGATCGGGGGCCATACTCACAAACTTTCGCGTTTATAATATTAGTAGGATAGGATAATTATGCTTTTTATTTAATTTTATTCCTAATTTAAATTAACATTTAGTTTAGGAACTAGATATTTATAAAACCTAAAAATCATTTATTCAATCATTAATTTATCATTGTTTTCATTATAATAAAGAACTTTTCCGCCTTAGTCTGGAGGGAGGTATAGGTATACCATCATACAGGTCCAACCCAGTTTGGGTACCTATGTTTTCCATCCAGCATTGTACCACCTTAGTTAAACCATTGTTAAATTTAAACTGAGTTTTTGTAACGTTTGTTGTGAAATTTATTATTATTATTATTGTTATATCAAAACATCGCTAATTCTAAGGTTGTTAAGCAAAACTTCATGATTCATCTAATATTTAGTAGGCACTTGGTACAAACTGATATAAAACTGAAGGTAAAATTAATTTAACATTCCATAATATTAAATAGACGTATAAATATATAGTAACAATTCCGCTCCTCCCCAACGAAAACTCTGAAAGAATTCGACACGTGTTTCGCCTCTCAACGAAGCATCCTCAAGAAACAGCTCACTGCGTGCTAGAACGACAAAGACACACTACTGCAAAAACTCCGCAGCCATGTTGCCTAGCACGCAGTGAGCCTACTGTTTCTTGAGGATGCTTCGTTGAGAGGCGAAACACGTGTCGAATTGTTTCAGAGTTTTTGTTGGAGAGGAGCGGAATTGTAACTATATATTTGTTCATCTATTTTATATTGTAGAATGGATATCCGCAAAGTCACGCTTGAAATAATTAATTAACATTCCATGTTCATGATACTAATAATAATTTCGAACTGCATCAATACACTTAGTACGTACAAAGATCTATGAACCAGTCTGTGTACATAACAGCGTAATGGCTCTAATAAAACTGTTTAGTATGAACTGATTTTGCCTTTGTCTGTTATTATTATTGTAATAGTGTTTGGTAACGGTTACTGCCTCTGCTCTATGTATTATGTTACCTATTATACTTTACATTACAATGCAACTGGCAACTGTTTTGAAGAGTATGCCAGTGGAACAAGTTAGTAGATATTTAATAGTATAAATGGTTTATAAGGGCCGTCTGGGCCGTAAGCGATCAATTACATCCTGAGATTATTATATTTAATTTTGGTGAATGGTAAGCTAGGACGATAAAGAGTTCTATGGTTAAATTGATCGCTTATACTCGAGAATAACACATAAATTTTCATCACGGATGCGAGGAAATTAAAAAATTCTTAAATACATTGAATATTCATAACAGTTTGTTGCTAAGCAAAGAAAATTTGCGTTCCCGCCATGTTTTATTTTTTTTCGCTACCTGACTGTGGCCAGTTCCATTTTTAAACAGAAATAAGAATTAGTCGTAGAGATTGTATTTCATTGTAGCATAAATTATTATGAATGTAATGAGTCTCGTTCTATTTTCAAATTTACCTTCGGCCCGTAAATCACGTTTACGGACTTTTCGATTTAACTATGACCTACTTTCAGACCATGAGTATATACTTAATGAAAAAATTGTATCTTTTTAATTTTAGCGAGGCGGTTATATTTTTATACGTAGGTAGGTATGTAGGTATTTCTCCTCAAGGCTGGGCTAATGACTAATAAAAATGACTGTTATTTTAATGATTAATGAAATATATATATTTTGTCATTTATCTTGGCATCGTAGAAAAGTCAAAAGAGTATATTTATTGCTGAATTACATGTTAATAAGATGTCATACAAACTAAAACTTAACTTTCTGTTTTGATTATGTAAGATAATAATCATGTTGAAGAATGTTAGTGTTACTGTTAGTCTCATAAAGAAGTGAGTATTCTCGAGTCGCTTCTAAATATTGTAATCGATCTAATAATTTATAATAACATGCGGTGCCAATACTTATACTACTAATACTGGTAATTATAATAACAGGGGCTATGTACTAGCATAGTAGCTATACCTACTATTGGATGTAAGCTTAACATTACATTAAGCATAAACAAATAAAATTTAAATTGGATATGTTATTTACAGTTTGTGCTCTGTCGATTGAAATATACTTCAGAGTTGCTACTTGGGTATTAAGTTATAAGTTAGTATTATTACTAGTTTTAAGTTCATGCAATTAACTATTACAATGAGTAATTAAATATAAATAAATAATTAAATTAAAAGCACGAGGGCGTGCTAAAATAATTTTGGATGGCCGACTGTTGTAAATTATTTAAAGTTGTATTAAAATAGAGTTTATTTTATGATAACAAAGCTTATGTAAACCATACAAAACACTGCTTAATAATTAATGTAATAGCAGTGTTTTGACTTCCTTATTAGCGACTGCCTGAGTGAACTAACTCGACCAATCGTAGCCGGTGGTGGTACGGCTTTAGCCGACTACCACCGAGTATGATTATGGGGTAACGATGAGACATTGCGTAGCTGTGATATCGGTAGCTCACAGCTCAGTCTATCGTTGATTTTGGAAGGAATAAGTTGTTTAGTAGTGAAGTGAAGAAGTGATCTGTATTTCCGGATTGGTGATTATGGAACTAAAGGAGTATATTAAAATTGAGTATTATCCATTTTTATTATTTTATTTTACCATCTATCCTAGCTGACGCATCCTGGAGGGTAGAAACTGTTGGAAATTCTAGAAGTGCCAACATCAAGTACAAGGTTACCTTAGCAACATGTTTCTCGCATGGACCACTATGTGGACACACATTTTCGTCGTCACTTTTTCTTCTAACTTTTTCTGGGGTGTATAACCTGAAAGAAAATGAAAGATTGACACAGAATTTAAAATAACTGGATATAACTTTATGAATACTATACGATTCTCCATAGTCACGCAGCGGGCTATGGAGAGAGCTATGTTTCACTACGTAATATAATGAGAAAAGAGGACAATTTTGTTGAAGAACAACGATCGCCGAAATAGCTATCCGAATTAGCAAGGTGAAGTGGTGAAGTGGTGAGTGGGCAGGCAGGCCATAATAGGTCGCAGAACTGACAAAATAATAATGGGATTATAGGTTCTCGAATCGCGATCACGAACCGGACGACGCACTGTTAGTAAGTTCTTATTGGGCCGACGATGTCTAGTCGCAGGAAGTTGGTGCATTCTACATGTAGAAGTCCACATGTACATAATATGTTTATGTGCAAACGGTATTAGTAAATTGGACCTCTGTATGCTTGAGTGTGCACGATCACTTTGATTTAATTTCATTTTATAATTGGTAAGCCTTTAATTTATGTTTACAAAGAAGTGCATGAATTAGATTTTGTGTGTACAAAGATGTTATGTAAATAAGATTATGAATTGACGACCTCTGTGGCGCGGCGGGTGAGTAGCTGGCTGAGATGCGAGAGTGTGCGGGTTCGATTCCCGCTGCGGGACTAATGTTTGCATGATCTGCAATATTTGTTGCAATGGTGTTGTGGTACCATGGTACTCGTAGTTACTGATAACCACGACGCAGGGAATCTTAGTGTGCGATCAGGACTATGTACGTGACTGTTGGGTGTAATGTTATGTTAATGTACCTATGTTATGTTTTGATTATCATTTCCTGAATGTACTTCGGATAACAAAACGTGTTACTATTAAAGTAATGGAACGACGACGGTTTGAAAAAAATACCACAGTACCATTAATGGTACATTTTATGTAATAGTACCATTAATGGTACATTCTATGTAATGGTACCACGGTAAACAAACGATTTAAGTCGACTAACCAACAGAAAAAAATTTCTACTGTTTAAACATTAAATTTCATGCGTTCTGACGAATGGAGGACGATGGCACTTTTTGTCCTAACGTCCCCCAGTGAGGCTATACCCTTTGGTCCATTTTCATAACTGTACAGGTGGGGGACGCTGGGAGTATACCATTCAAACGTAATAATCTTTGTGAACGTACCTTTGACTAAAGTATGTAGGTAATACAAAGGCACATTTTGAACCCGGACTTACAAATTATATTTTAGATTAACACTATAGTTATTTCCTGTACCAAACGAGTCATAACATAGGTAGGTACTGAGCTATTGTAAACAATGATTAGATTAAAATTGCATTGTAAGTACAGTCAACTCTGTTAGGTTTGTTGATAACCCAGCTATTCACCTATAGTATTATTCATGGTTAGGTAGACTTTGACCGCCACAGTGATTGCTCACTAGCCTTTGAACTAGAGTTGAACATAAAATCTATTAGATTATTATTATTATCTAATCATTAATTTGATTTAAAGAAACGGCTATAGAATTAGGTGCCTATTCAAATAACGAGTAATAATAATAAAAACCATGCGTTTTTCTTTGAATGATGGGACTCAAAGCGGAGTAGTTCGAATAATGAAATGTAATAGGAATAGAAAAGAATAGAAAATAATTTATTGTAGACAGATTGATTCAAAAAAAACGGTTGTCTGTAAAGTCAGTTTACTGACGATAGTTCAACGTGTCAACGTCGTTATTGTGATTCTTTGCCGCTCGTTCCGCGCTCGCGCGCATGCGGCGTCAGCGCATGCGCATATATATATATATATATATATATATAGCGCATGTGATATATATATATCACATGCGCTATGCGCATGCGCATGCGCATATATATATATATAGCATATATAGCGCATGCGGTGACGCTGCATGCGCTTTGCGAGGTGACGCATGACGAGGTAACGACGAATGACGAGGTGACGACGCATTAGTCATGTTTTTTCGAGCGTGCAGCCGGCTCCATCGATTTATAAGACGTTAACACGTCAAAAAATAACAAAACTTAACATGATAGTAAAAAGTGCAATAGGCGGTCTTATCGCTTAGTCGTGATTTCTTCCAGACAACCTTTGGATGGAGAGTCCTAACATTCTAGTTGATGTGATACGCTACTAGACCAGGATTTCCCGAATAAGTTAAATAAGTATTATAATTACATTGAGCATTAACCACGTAATTACTTACCAAAACAACGCCGTCCGTTCTTTCTTCTCCCCCTCCAACCTCATGAGATAGAAAAGGAGGGAGCTACCCAGCATAAACATGAAAGTCTGTTGCGTCTTTGTCACGGCTAGGTAGCCAGAGCGTTGCAGGTTTCGAAGCCAATACTCGATGAACTGGAATGAATATTGCGTTTAATTGTTTCAACTTTATCAAAAGAACCAGTGTGCTAGCTTTGTGCCAATTGAAAAGGATATAAATAAATAAATAAATAAATGTTGGACATTTCACACAACATTATCTAGCCCCAAGCTAAGCAGAGCTTGTGTTATGGGTGCTAGATAACTGATATACTTAATACAATACATTACACAAATAGATATTTTTTATTATACATAGAAAATACCCAGAACACAATAACTGTGTAATTTTAGAATAGATTCATCATTACCACCATTATCAGCCTAAAAGTCCACTGCTGGATAGACCTTCTCCATAGAATGCCACAACCACTGATTTTAAGCAACCTCCATCCACTGACTTCAAATAATAATCAATGAATCAGTATCTAACACCAATTCAGTTTTTTTACACATAATTTAGTAACGCCTTAGTACGTTTTCACTGATGAATTTAGAACTAATTTGTTATTTCAAAATAACTCACCAAGTTACAAAACAAATTGATGACCAGCCCTCGTCTGCTTGGGGGCTCCAGATATATGAACAGACCAGTTAGTGTGAATGGAGCCCAAAGGTAGGCGTAGTAATGAAATTTGTTACCTAGTATTTTCCTGCAAAAAAATTTGGTTTTTAAAGATAGCTGAATAAAACTACACAGGCTGATTTCGGGCGCGTGAGACCGAGTTTTAACCTCCCGTCAAGTCGACCCACTTTAAGCTTTCCACTGCTAAAACTATGGTGTTATTATGCTACATATAAAACATACTAAATTGAAAATCTTTAAGCCCACTCCACACTCCACATGTGCGAATCACTTGCGAATAAGAACTTTGCTTGGCCTTGCTTTAGTGCAAATCAAATCAAATCAAAATAATTTGATTCATTGAAATCACAAGGATCATTTTGAATATACTAAAATTATTCCTTGGCACATGATCTTGACTTACATCGAACATATCGTGTCAGAGTAACGTTTATGTTATTTTATCTAAAGATGATGCTAAGTAACGATTTGAAACTAAAGCTATGCGTAAGTTACCTCTATTTCTCTCAGTCTTTGTGTTAAAAGTTTTTATTGTATGTAACTTTCGAACACTGGCAGACAATGACGTCACATGCTTGATGAGCATAAGTTGTATCGCTGTTTCAGTATGGTGGCAAACTCAGGGTAGATATACTAAGCAAGTTGTAAACAACTTTCTTGGTATGTTGTCAAAGTTGTTCTGTGACCGTGAAAACCCAACTTACTAGAGTGGTTCACCCCGAACTGAGCTCTTGCGAATAACATAATATATATGTATATTAAAATATAATGAACCGATATTTTGGTTTGAACGGACAGATTGAGATAATCATTATAAAATAAAACAATTGTATAATGATGGCAGATGTTATTGAAAAAAAAACAATTGTCTTGGGGGCTTAGTACAGGTTTTGATAGTTTACGAAACTATATGAAGTTTCGTTTCCTTCGTACTAACCCCCTGATTCTTCTAGGCTCGGTCGCGATAGAAAAGGAGTAATTTTAGTTTATAAGATGATCCAAAATGATCTTTGTGATTTCAATGAATACAATAATACTTATTGATTTGATTTGATTGATTTCTAAGGGACATTGACCTTTCTTGCAAATGAGGGACCTATACGGTCAATTGATGGGCTACGGACAAGCGGATTGTATTACCTTACCACTATTTATGTGATCTGCATCACATATGGTGGCTGCCTCACGCGCGTCTTCGCCTTACCGCCTCAACGTGTCACCAAGATAGGTAGCAGCGTGTGATGATGCATGTGCATGATCCACCTTAGCTACACCTCTGGATCACGTGATCACATGGGATATACCCCGAGACTTATATTATACGTCCATGCATCAAGTACAAACATTTTTTACACTAAATTCGTGTTTGTTTTTTGTACACTAGTCTAGGCAAGCAAACAGGCATACGGCCCACTTGATGGAAAGTAGTAACCGCGTATGGACACCTGCAATAGTAGATGCATCAGACGCGCGCTGCCAACCCTGAGATATAAAGATAAAAATACCCATACTCTTTAATCCGAAACACAGCAATGCGAGCACTAACACGGCAGAAAAAAGAATGCTGGTAGTTCTTCCCCGGACGAACAAAAACAACCTCTGCTATCGTTGCAATATCACTTTACCTAAGAGCGCAACTAACAGATGGAGCAGTAGCGGTGACTAGAAGACCAAGCATTGTGGATCTGACGTAGTATGAGCCCATTTTGACCCATTCCTCTTTTTTGAGCATCTTCTTTCCTCGCATTGCGATTTGTGCCTGAAACAACATAATTTGTCGTAGGGATTATTATGTAGAGAGGCGTGGTAGTATCAGTCTAAAATTAGGACACATCCAACTCCTCCTGTGGATGTCGTAAGGGGGACTAAGGGATGACGCCAGGAGACGAGCAGCAGCATCCACCCTGCGATCACCAATCGGCCTGCCAAGCGTGGTGATACCGGCAAATCCTAAGAGATCTTTTAGTACAAGCCTACCGGCTGATGAAGCTGATTGTTCTGTAGGAAACTTGTTGCGTCGGTAACTATAGTTAACAAAAAAAAAAAAACAAACAAAACTTAAACTGTTAAGTTTAAACGTAATAATGCTTATTTTGTATGAAATTATACTCACAAAAATAATAATCTATTGTTTAAAAATAATACACGTGGCTGACCTCGCATTCAGATCTTGCTCTTTAACCCAGTACTACGCTTCAGTACTACGCGTACTAATGACAGTGTAGGTAATTAATTTCATGGGCATTATCTTCTTAATAATAATATATTAAATTAACCATGAATCAGTTTTCGAAAATAAACTTTTTTAAATATAAAAAATCGCAACTAAATAATCTCAAACACTACCAGCCTTCTCTTATCTGTTGAGGAGTTCCGTTGTCCATCTCCATCATCAGATCAGCTCGCCGTCATAATACTATTATTATATAATTGTCATTGGAACTTGCGAATATGCAAAATTTCAAATCAATCGGATAGCAGAAACTGGGTCAAAACCATCTTGCAAGATTTGACCCAAACATATTAACATACATAAACTCTTAACATTATAATTTATTTATTTTATATGACTGTTTGGCGATAATCATTATCTAAATTTATTTATTTCAAAACATAATACACTCGAGAGCAATGAATCCGGGTCACTTAAAGAATGTTAAAAATCTCGGAAACTAAAAATGATAGATTAATGCAATAAATTGTATTTAATAGACAATGTAATACTCCTTAAATGAAGGTAAAAAAAATATGAGTCACCATACATTTTATTAACACAAAATTACATAAAGAAAAAAACTGCTGATCTCTCCTTAAAACAAAAATAGGAAACATGAAATTTTTGAACTTTATTAGGATTTTCTTGAATTTTAATACTTCGTATTGCCTCCTCGTGCTTCCATTACTGCGTTTACGCAGAAAAAAAACAACAAAAAAACAGAAATCAAACAATGATAAATGACAGATTACAAACAAAAGCAAAACCAAATGCTGTAATTTCGTAGTTCCATCTTCGAAAGTGGCCCTTTTTCAAATTTGATTTTTTTATGATATAACTTTACAATAACTAAGAAGTTTTAATACCTTCATTTAAGGAGTATTACATTGTCTATTAAATACAATTTATTGCATTAACCTAGCATTTTTAGTTTCCGAGATTTTTAGGATTCTTTAAGTGACCCGGATTCATTGCTCTCGAGTGTATAAGTATTATGAAATGTGAATTTTGACTATAAATAAGTATTATCTAAATTTATTATAATTCCTTTCAAAACCCGGCATACTTATTTAGAATATAACACAAGAAAACTACGTAAATGATCCTCTTACTCCCTATAATCTATAAATACGTTTTGGAAAGAGGCAATCTTTGGTTTGCTCTAAATTGAACCTGAAAACTTGTGAAGGAGGTGTCTAGATAAAAAGACAATCTAAGCGATTTATTTGGCACAAAGTGGATTTTGGGAACCAAAAATCAGGCTTAGTCGTAAGCTTAGTGCTGACGTAGGTCTCAGTTAGTGGGAGAGACCTACCTTCGTCCCCTGAAGCCTAATTCGCGTAATAATAAAAAGTCAAAATATACACTCGAGAGCAATGAATCCGGGTCACTTAAAGAATGTTAAAAATCTCGGAAACTAAAAATGATAGATTAATGCAATAAATTGTATTTAATAGACAATGTAATACTCCTTAAATGAAGGTAAAAAAAAATATGAGTCACCATACATTTTATTAACACAAAATTACATAAAGAAAAAAACTGCTGATCTCTCCTTAAAACAAAAATAGGAAACATGAAATTTTTGAACTTTATTACGATTTTCTTGAATTTTAATACTTCGTATTGCCTCCTCGTGCTTCCATTACTGCGTTTACGCAGAAAAAAAACAACAAAAAAACAGAAATCAAACAATGATAAATGACAGATTACAAACAAAAGCAAAACCAAATGCTGTAATTTCGTAGTTCCATCTTCGAAAGTGGCCCTTTTTTAAATTTGATTTTTTTATGATATAACTTTACAATAACTAAGAAGTTTTAATACCTTCATTTAAGGAGTATTACATTGTCTATTAAATACAATTTATTGCATTAACCTAGCATTTTTAGTTTCCGAGATTTTTAGGATTCTTTAAGTGACCCGGATTCATTGCTCTCGAGTGTAGTTCAATTCATGTTCCGACCAGGGTGGTTATTCGCTATGACCTAAGGAGATTCCTTGTCAATAACGTGTGACGTCACATACGATTCAGCGATGATTCCACGCAGATATCGTAACGAGCCCGCGTTATGTTACGTTTTTGGTCATGGCGAATAAGGGCCCTGATGACCGATGTTGATGTTGTAAATGTTACAAATGGTATTCTCCTGAACTGATAATACAACGCGGAAATGTGATTATTTAGATCGAAATGTGACCGAAACTTGTACGCCGATAATGAAACTATTTCAAAATTTTACGAGAATTTGTCAAAGAACTTTATCATAATGGATACGTCTCTTTTCACTCTTTCCAACGGTATGCGACACTATCCTACTCTAATCTACAGTTGCCATGGATTAAAGTACTACATTTTTGTTATGAGAGAGCAGAAATAACCTCTCAAAATAATTTTCAGTCAATTCACAATTCAGTCTCGATTCGTTCAAAATTTCAGTGAGGTTTTAAAATAATTACGAAAAAATTGGTATTTTTTTTTTATTTTTGATGGTGATTTGCTGTTAAATTGATTGGAATGACAAACAGTCATATAGAAAGTCAGTTTCAAACAAATTTTCAAAAGTTTCGATAAAATATAAAGTAAATGCCACCAATCCACAAATTACCAAGTTCTAAGTTTGAAAACTAGATGTTTATTTGTTTTGTTTTGTTGTGATGTTTTACGATTGTGATTCATCGTTGGTGATCTAAATAAAGAAATAAATTAAGTAAAATGGTCTCTGCTTTTTCTGGAGTTGGTAGCTTGAACCAGGCGTGAGCTTGTACATGATTAAAAAACTTACAGCATAAACAACAGCATAGAACTTGGCACTTCCAATGGTGGATGCCAGGAACAGCGAGGGGATTGCCTTGAGGCAGCTCTCGTTCCATGGATGCAGTATCTGATGACACGTCACATCTCGACACGCGATCTCAAAGAGATGCTTGCTCACTTGCACCATCGTGATTTAATTCATTCGATCTGCAACAAAGACAGAATTTATAAAAGGGATCGTCTTATACGGGACTTATAGTAGACTTTAATAGTTATTTGTTATACAAGAGTGCAAGTTGCTTTATTACCGCGTGCTCAATTTTGATGACCGAGCAAGCGAAGGATTCTTAAGGAGGCTCGTGATTAAAATATTAGAATCCTGAGCGTTAGTGAGGGAGTCAAAAGAGCACGAGGTAAAAAATCTTTGCACTCGAATGCAACACGTAACTTTTCATCACACCTCAGCGAGGAAATGACAAAAAACATTTACAATCACAAGATACTTTTACGAATTTTTAACAGTTTCAGTCAATTCTGTTTGTCAAATAAACTTCTTCGTCGCTAGAATGACTCATTTTAGGGTTTTCACTTGTTTTCAAGTTTCTTGTTTTTAACCTAATGTTTTAACAATATGACATGAAAAGAAAATGGCGTGCGTAAAGCAAATAAAAAAAAGTAATACACCAAGAAGGTTCCGAGTCTGAGTTTTTAGCAAATTAAAAAAGGTTGCATGATAAATTCGGCACCTGGAGGTAGAAGTAAATTGGTTTAATGATATTTTGAATTCACAAACTTAGTGCACACGATGTTCTAAATTCAATTTGACTTTATCCTCTAGCGGTTAAAAACGGCTTTTGCACTCAGATATCGAATAGCAAAAATACTCTTTCCGAGATGGTGGGATGAAAAATATATTTTTTATGCAAAATACTTAATTATCTTGAACAATCTGACGAAGTTTCAGATATAGGAAATATTGTTAGTTTTTTGTATATAGGTAAAAAAAATCTCGAGACCACAAGAAAACTACTAATCACAGGCTATTGTATAGATAGGCCCTCGGTAGGTTGTTAGGTTTTTTTAAAGCTATGTGTTCTAAACGCAATAACTTCTATCACAGGACATAGTATAGAAAAATTACAAAAACACAACCTCAAAATAAGAATTTAAATAATTATAAAAAAACTTTGCATTTACTAAACTTCCCTCATACAGGGGGGGTCTCCTCTCCCTCCCCCTTCCCTCCCTCAAATATACATTTATAATATCAATAACCTTATATAAAAGTCCTCCCGTCATTAACTAAAATTAACACGCACAGATAACTTTTTTAAAGATCTGAGACGTCTGAACAGAACACTCTTGAGCAGTTTATATAATTGCTTTTATAAATACACCGTCATCATGAACCTTATCATGATACCATTGTTCTTTGAAAATCAAAAAATCTAAATACAAAGCAACACCCACGGCTTTGCTTGTATTAATCCTCTATCCTCTTCCTCTATATATATAAAAATCAATTGCTGTTCGTTTGTCTCGCTTAAACTCTAGAACGGCTGGGCGGATTTATTTGATTTTGGTTTTGTTGTGTTTATAATTGTCACGGAAAGGTTTACATGTACCGGGACCACCGGGAACACCGGGACCACGCGAACGAAGTCACGCGCGGGCAGCTAGTAAATATATAAAAAGTACCTAGCATGCGTCAATCTAGATAATCATCTCTGTACCTCAAAACCATATTTTAGTCATAGCTAATAAATCTGTAAATTTTCTTACAAGTTAGTATACAATTTTTTATAAATACTATTTAATCTTGTTTCTTTTTTTTTCCACAGAGAGCATGATTCCAAAAAGAGATTTTATTACAAGATACAAAACTGAGAATTCTTTTTAAAAAAATTTGCTTACTCTGGTTTATCTCTAAGATAATCTTTACTTCACAAAGGGCGAGACTTCGCATTAGAAGGCTTTGCGGTGGCTTGTAATACGAAATATCACTTGTCTTGACATTGACTGTAACTTATAACAGCTAATAACTATTATTGTGTATAGAAACACAACTTATGTGTAGGTATATGCTGATTGCTGAGTAGAACTCCGTGTTTAGTAGAAGTACAGCAATACCAGTTCAGTGAAACATTAAACTCTTGACGAGTTTTGGCCGGTGGCATGACAAAATCTCGCCTAGCTAATTTATTTGATTCATTCCCACTAGTTCCTTTTTACGCAATCAATAAAAGTCGTTAGTTTTGAACTTTTCAAAATGTAAAGTGTGAACTGTACGAAATCACTACACTGAATCGCACGGCAAGTGCAGAAGCACCAAAATTCACGGAGTTTCTAGTGTTAGAGTGTCACTTCTACGTACGGTAGCTTAGCCTATTTAATGGATATACCTAGACTCAAACAATTTCATAAACCTATCCCGTGAGATTTGAATCTTGTTACCTAAGCTGAAAGTACACGATGCGAGATATTACCGTGTCCTAGCTATAATACGTTTTTTTAAGTTTTTGATAAGTTGAACATAACGCTATTGGCAGTGCTTTCTGAAATTTTTGGCGAATGACGTGATTTCTAGGTTTCATTGAAGACATTATAGGGCTTCGGGTACCTTAAAAAAAATCACATCAAAAACATTAATAATTTCGTTATATATTTATATTGTTATTCTAGTCTATTGTTATATGATGTGACTTTTGTTATGTTATGTCCGTCTGTCCATCGGAGTGTGACATAATGTAATGTAAAAGAACTTCCTATTCCGTATTCAAATTCTATGAATGATCCATTATGCGTGAGAGTTATCTGCCTAGGTAGTTAGCCAACCTAACTTCGTAGAAAAGGACAGAAGTTTATATGGGATCTTCACAGTCTTCTCAAAGTGACCTCGGGTTGGATTTGTTCACATTGAGCTGCTACGCACGCATTCCAGAGGCCGTAGCCAAAGTAACATTCTATCAGCGATGACGCCAGTAGAAAAGTCCAAAATGTATGGGATTGACGTTAGCTTTCGATATGTCACGTGGTCTTTTGTATTGAATTACGACTGTAGAAATGGAATCGTTTCGAAACGAATGCCACTTGGCTAGACCCTCAGGACTACATGGAGAGCCGATTATTCTTCGATCAGACTCCCTCTGTAGAGTGGCCTGTCTGTGGCCTCGATATTGTAAAGGTGTTTGTCCAGAAGACAGGAGTACACACACCCCGATTGTCCTCTCAGTTTTACATCTATCGTATGGCATTTAGATATGTGATAATCACGTTACGGTACTTGGTTGTACACGTGTCAAAAATACACCAAAACTACTAATGAGATGTAATAAAAAAATAATGACATAACATTCTGACATTAAAATAAAGTAGACTTACATTCAAAATTATATAATTTTGATTCTTAATTATATTTTATTCTGCACTATATTTTCATTAATTTGAAATAAATAAATAAATGCTGGACATTTCACACAACATTATCTAGCCCCAAGCTAAGCAGAGCTTGTGTTATGGGTACTAGATAACTGATGTACTTAATACAATACATTACATAGATAGATATTTTTTAGTATAAGTAAATAGAAAATACCCAGAATACCCTGAACAAATATCTGCAGATCGTACAAATATTTGTTCCGAGGCGGGAATCGAACCCGCAACCTCCTGCGTCGCAGGCGAACCTTCGCCCGCCGCGCCACAGAGGTCGTCATATAAAAAAAAAGATTAGTATCGTGTGAACACATTCCCTATTTCTAATGTTTAACCTCTAGACATGAACAGCGAAGAGCAGATTATTTTGAAATTGAGATAATAATATAAAAAATTAGGAATTTCTGTAAATAAAATGCACGATCTCAGAGGTAATTTATCATAACATAATAATAACATAACACCCAACAGTCACATACACAGTCCTGATCCCACATTAGGATTTCCTTTATCATGGGTATCATGAATTACGAGTATCATGGTACCACAACACCCAGACCCGGAAAAAATATTTGCAGATCATGCAAATATTTGTCCCACAGCGGGAATCGAACATGTAACCGGCTGTTCGGCTGTCTGCGCCACTTATTAAAAAGAAATCAAATCAAATCAAATATCATTTATATATTTATTTATTTACACATAGGTGGAAAAATTATAAGCAATGTCCGCTAATGTTACGAAGATTGGTGATTGAAATTCTTATATACCTACGTACTAACATATTATTACAATATCAATAATACTTTATTGATATTGTAATAATATATTAGTATGTATTGTATATAAGAATTTCAATGTCAAACTAATTACACATAACTACGTCAGGGACTTTTTCTGCTCTTTCGAAGGGAGACGTCGTCCTTTTTTATTTTATTTTAATTTCTAGTGTTTTTTTGAGTTATATCGTGTAATTTTGGTGGCATTTTAACCGGTGTAGCTTATAAAGAGCACATAGTAGTGAATTTAAATAAAATAAGTGTATTGCGTGTCTTTTCGAAGGGGTGGAAATTGTCCAGGAACATTCTAGTAAACTGCCATCAATTTACTAGAACATGACTTGACAGAAGACTTTGACGACTGGACATTGTTTGATTATATCAATAACTTGACATTGGCAAAATTGAGTAAATACTCAGATGCCATATAACAAAAAAAAAAAAAAAAAAAAACTACGTCAGACTATGGACTCTTGTTTCTTTTCAGGGCTACCTGAAACTGACCACTGAAAAGAACCAAGAGTCCAATTGGTGAAAGAGTTCAAATGCACGACGCTCCTTTATTCGTAATGCTAGTTCTTTCTCTTGCCTCACAGACTCTACTAGAATTTATTTGGATTTCAATAATGTTTCGAATCGCTGAGCATTGAGAAAGCAACATAACAATCTGATTGTATCACAAGTTGTGTTGCCTCATTTACCGTGTAGGAAACACTAATCTATACGATACTATACCCTGATTTTTAATTTTAGACAATTTATGTAAACAAAGAAATGTCAAGATATACCACTGTGTGTATAAGTGTCAAATATGTGTATCATATGTGTATATACACATATGATACACATACATATATCTTTGTTTCCAAAATTTGTTTAAAATTAAAAATCAGGGTATAGGTGCGTCCAGGAGCGATTTTGAATGTCAACGAGTGATGCCCGATTTTCAAATTTCTATATATTTGAAACTCAATAATGACTAAAATTATTATATTACCTATGATATCAATACAAGTGCCTACTCCAGCACATCTGTATTTTGTTATCGATAAAATCGCTGTAATATTACCAAAAAAAAACCATTCACAATAATTGCTTTAGCAATCATAAATACATTTGATGAGTCGGTCTAACTGATTCCATCCTTTTGTGTTCTTCATCATAATTTTAATACTAGTATCATAATAACCGTGGTAGCCTTGGCTTAAGAATATGACTCCTCGAACTCCTCATGTGGATGTCATAAAATGCGACTAAGGAATTACACCAGACGATGGGCACAACCTGCTGAGTACTTTACATCAAACTGCGATCACCAATCCGCCTGCCAAGCGTGGTAATTATGGCCTATCCTCCCATTGCATGCTATGGGTTGTTGGTAGGTACGTTATGCATGATGAAGTATATTTTATTTTGATGGTGTAATGCTAAGAATTTCACTACGTGATAGAAAACGAGAAGATTCATAGATGAACCAAAATCAACAACTTAGAATCAGAATTAGCAAGTTTTAGTGGCAATGGAATCGCAAAACCGACAACTGTTGCGGAATTAGGTTCTCGAGTGGCAACCACGAACCGAACCCAGCGAAGAACGGCCATTCTCGATGAGCTCAAGGATAGAAGTAGGTGGATAGAGGCGACTCAAGAATGTTCGTTGTGATATTCTATGGGGAGGCTACTTCTACAGGCTGATGTGATGACAGCACGGGATTAATTTCAACGCCTGTGTTCATATTATTGATACAAATCCCCTGTTGGTGTGCAACAGCCCCTAGTGTAGTAAAATTACTACACTATATGAATGAAAGTTGGGTTGCAATGGTCTGTTTTTTTATCGTTTTTTTTTTAATCACAATAATAGTTTGACTTTCAGTTCCTGGTAAAATTAAAACTGTCAAAAAGAAGTTGTTTTTGTGTCGCTATAAAACCCTATATAATAATGTGGAATACCCTATACAGGCTGTCCCACGGCTATGCCACATGCAGGGAAAGTACCTTGAATATTGTAGATGGAACATTTTACTGCAAGAAGACATTATTTGAATTTAAAAAACTATTTAAACTGCATTCATAGATATTTAAATAATTACATGGTTGAACCGGGAATCGAACCCGTTACAAGAGAAAAATAATCATCCCTGTAGCTTTATCATACCGATCGAAAGGCTTCATCACAAGGATTATTTTTTGCTAAGTAACATAGTGTCAGAAATAAAAGGAAGACCATGAAATTTTACATTTTTTACACAAAATTAATCAATTTATCAAATGCTCAAAATGAGTCCCTGTTCAATACAAAGTCGCACTCTTTTGATTATTTCGCTCCCTGACGATTTTTTGATCTTGTTTTGGTGGATATTTAGAATAATACGTTTAACTTCTGCATGTAGCTCATGGACACTTTAATACTGGTTCTTCTCAAGTGGGTACATTTATTAGTAATAGGTACTTATGATAATGTCAGTTTTATGTCCTTACGGCAATGTCAGCTTTTCATTTTTCTGAACAAAATTTATCATCAAATGGTAAAATTCTTGTTCTTCCTTTTATTTCTGATACTATGTTACTTAGCAAAAAATAATCCTTATGATGAAGCCTTACAATCGGTATGATAAAGCTACAGGGTGATTATTTTTCTCGTGTAACGGGTTCGATTCCCGGTTCAACCATGTAATTATTTAAATATCTATGAATACAGTTTAAATTGTTTTTTAAATTCAAATAATGTCTTCTTTCAGTAAAATGTTCCATCTACAATATTTAAGGTACTTTCCCTCCATGTGGCATAGCCGTGGGACACCCTGTATAATACGCTATATACCCATAGGTATATAGCGTATTATATAGGGTATTCCAAATTACATTGAGATTAGCGAACGCTGACGTTAATCTCTCTACCAACATGCCGTGATCCGTATTACCTCGACATAAGGCTGATTTTACTGCTTAATCCCTTATTAGTAAACATCAAACAGAATGTGGACTGATGACGCAAGAATTAGGTATCGTTATCGTAATCCTTCGGTTATCAAATAATCTAGAGAATTAAATTGTTTTATCTATTTCTCTAGATTGTTTTGTATTCAGATTTTTTTCTAGCAAAAACATTAACAAAACATTTCTGATTTGCATAACCCGAAATTATGAAATTAATTAATTAGGTCTTCCCTACTTGCAGTCACTTAGCTTTAATTAAAATTATGATATTAATTAAGACTAGCAAAGTTTAATTATTTATTCATCAATGTAGTAATGGAGTGCCCCAGGGGGCTATGGCATGTTACGGACTAAATTTATATCTCATCACATTATCTCACTTCCCACTGTCTTATTCACATGACTTACCGAACTTCTAAGTATTTTCTAAGTTAGTGAAATATTACTCCATCCAACTAGAACTTCCCAATATTTTTACTATGTCTATTTTTGTAGTAGATTCGTATCACTAATATTTTTGTACGATAACACAAATAAACACAACAATTGCAGCAAAATAAAGTCTACTGCGGCATGTATGCGCACGCGCCTATCACGCAAACATCTAGAGCGTATTGTGTTGTGCATTCGAGCAAGCTAAGCCAACTGTTGTTTATTGTGGCTTGTGGCAAAGAGTATGGAATACAAACAGATGGGACTCTACCATGCTCCATGACCCAAAACTCAATAACTTGTGAAAGTGTACCTATGCAAGGAGCCTCAGTGAGGCGCACTGAATCCTTTGACTGGTTCCATCAACACTGGTCACTGGACTTTTTTCAAGGCCACCATATCTTAAGCTAGTCTCTGACTTATCGTCTTATTGTCTATGACAGACAGACGCAATAGATTGTCAATATATATTTAAAAATAAATTAAGAAAGCTTTTGTTGGAAGGGTGTTTTTACTCTGTTGACGATTTTATGACACGAAATTTATTATTATGACATTTAATTTTTGTGACATTTATATTTTTAATTCTATTGTAGTTGTAATAAAATTGTTGTGTGTTATTTAAATTATGGAGTCGTTATTTTAATTTGTGTTTGTTCTATTGGTTTTAATTATTTATATGAGCTACAATTTGATATATGTGTATAAAGAAATAAAATAAGTAATAATAATTAATTAGTTAATTAGTATGTAAGACATTCAAATACGATTTTTAAGACAATTGTTCTGAATAAATGAAATGAAATGAAATGAAAATGACGACACCTGAGTGATCCTTTAATGGTTCCGTTGGTATCATTGAGAAACGGAACCCTAAAAAGCAAATGATACCACGCTGTATCATATACTAAAATGCTCCATCAGATGGTAACTACTGTTATAACCAAAACTTTTATAGACAAATTAAGTTAGTATTCTAATTGTCACTATGCAATTTTTATGGAAATTATTGTTTATTTTCCTTAATGTAATATATCTAAATCTACAGCTTTATCTATACAGGTAGATAGCAAGATAGATATTTTATCGGTTTAAACAAATATTATCGATTATACTCTCGAATCTCGATATAAGATAAACATTCCTGTTTATGTCCTTTGAATAATTATTCTATTTGTAAATGAAAGGTCACACCACTCGAATCAGTACGTAGCAACAATGATTTGCATTTTTACAAGAATTGTGTTATCGCTAACTATTTTGACCTTATGCTCAAAGTTACGCAGTGGGCTATGGAGAGAACTATGCTTCGAGTTTCACTACGAGATATAATCCAAAATGATGAGATCCATAGAAGAACCAAGATTACGCCCATAGCTCTTAGAATTTGCAAGTTGAAGTGGCAATGGGCAGGCCATTATAGCCCACAGAACTGACAATCGTCGGGGAAAAAGGCAGTATTGGGGATGAGTACTCATTTGGATGCTACTGCCCATCCCCTGGTAAATTCTTTAGTCAACTTTTACGACATCCACGGGAGGAAACGGAGGGGTCTATTTTAAGGCTAGACACACCACAGCATAAATTTGTAATATGACTACAGAAGTAAAGGTGGTAGTCCTAGTACAAAAACTTTTACAAAGAAAACACAGTCAGCTATACTCTATTATATGTTAGACATTTTTTGTAAACAAAAAAATGTTAATATAGCCCACTGTGTGTATAAGTGTGATGTATGTGTATCATATATATAACCCCAACTAGTAGGCTTAAGCGCTTACTCAGTGACAAATTTTCCTATAATATTAGGTAACTTAACTTTGCATTTATCATTTAATTTCATTTTGTTTTTTGTATCTTCTTTTTTTTCTCTCTTCGTCGTCTACGGTTACTGTTTTTATGTTTACTCGTTTGTGACCTACATGTGGAAACTTTTAAATGGCCCTCTGGATACATGTAGGTAGTTCTTACATGTATTTTAGTTTATAATCCGTATGTGTAGTAGCTGTAAGTTTTCCCAAAATTTGTAAAATAAATAAAATAAAATAAATAAAATATGTGTAAGTATATAATATACACATATGATACACAAAAATGGCACTTATACACACAGTGACATTTCTTTGTTTACAAAAGATGTCTAAGATGAAAAATCAGAGTAAGTATAGGTATCTATGTGTATATCTATATGTTATTATGTTCGCATGAAATGGCGAAATTATCAATTTTATAGCTTCCATTTACTGAACACTAAACGTCTCTTATTTATTTAGGGGCGCACCGTAAACCACTAAACGTTGTAAACCGAACATGACCCTTCTCAAGCGGCAGTCTTCACGTAATAAATTATAGCTGTTAAATTTTTAGTAACCCATAAATATTAGAGCAATTTGCGTTGCGTTTGGGTGCTTTGAGTAATGTGTGGAAATGGCGTGCTTTCTTTTATAGATGGTTGGTCATCTTCATTATTTGAAGGGTAATTATGCCGACGCACCGGTATAACTGTCCATAATCGAGTGAAGTGACACGTGCCAAAAAATGCCACGTGCTCGTGACGTGACATTTCGCTTGACACTTGAAAGTCCCCTGTCCTTTGTCAGAACATAATAATAGAACAGGCAGAACGATAATTCTCCTAATGATTTAGATTAACAAACCACAGGGACAAGAAGGATTTTTAAAAGGCAAATAGATAGTCCAAAGTTTTTAAATAGTTATCTCTTTTTTCATTAAATATAACTCAGATGATACATCCACAATGGGTGAATATAACAGCGCAGTACATAACTGGAGACATTGGCGGAGTAGAACGATATTCCTCGAATGATTTAGATTAACAAACCACGGTGACAAAAAGGATTTTTAAAGGGCAAATAGATCATCCAAAGTTATTACGTAGTTATATCATTTACTTATTCAATATTATTCAGATGATACATCCAAAATGGATGAATATAATAGCGCAGTACCTATACTGGAGACATTGGCGGAGTAGAACGATATTCCTCGAATGATTTAGATTAACAAACCACAGTGACAAGAAGGATTTTTAAAGGGCAAATAGATCATCCAAAGTTTTTAAATAGTTATCTCTTTTTTCATTAAATATAACTCAGATGATACATCCACAATGGGTGAATATAACAGCGCAGTACATAACTGGAGACATTGGCGGAGTAGAACGATATTCCTCGAATGATTTAGATTAACAAACCACAGTGACAAAAAGGATTTTTAAAGGGCAAATAGATCATCCAAAGTTATTACGTAGTTATATCATTTACTTATTCAATATTATTCAGATGATACATCCAAAATGGATGAATATAATAGCGCAGTACCTATACTGGAGACATTGGTGGAGTAGAACGATATTTCTCCTAATCATTTAGATTAACAAACAACAGTGACAAGAAGGATTTTTAAAGGGTAAATAGATCATCCAAAGTTATTACGTGGTTTTCTCAATTTACTTATTGAATATTACTCAGATGATACATCCAAAATGGATGAATATAATAGCGCAGAACCTATACTGGAGACATTGGCGGAGTAGAACGATATTTCTCCTAATCATTTAGATTAACAAACAACAGTGACAAGAAGGATTTTTAAAGGGTAAATAGATCATCCAAAGTTATTACGTAGTTAGCTCAATTACTTATTCAATATTACTCATAATATACATCTACAATGGATGAATATAATAGCGCAGTACCTACTGGAGAGATTGACAGAGTATACCATACACTTGTTCATACAATAAGGAAAAACGATTTTTGTATGTTATTGATACAATACAAATATTAGTATATAAAAACTCGTGATGTATTCCAAGTTTTCAAGGAACCTCAAATGTGTTTATTTTGTGCTTTATACTTTGTTGTAGTTATAACATTAAATAAGTAAAACGTATAAAAAAGCGAAACACAGATTATCTATAAATATAAATATACTTTTAAACCACTTCATGAAACAAACAAAACAATATTTTTTCAGGTTTTGCATGATTTCAATAACACATTGTGTATATAAACATTAATTCGTCGACCATTCCATCCATTATTTTGATTATTCTCATCAATTATTTAAATACCTTAAAAGGGTTTTCTGCAGCCAACCAATTTATAATATGTTTATTTTTATATGAACATATTTGTCATTTACAAAAAGGAATGTCATATTTTTGTTTCACATACTCAATACTTATGTAAATGATCCATTTTGTATGCAAAACAAAACAATGTCAAGTTTCAACGTAATTAAGTGAAGTAAGTATATTGTGGTCGTGTTGGTCTCGGCCTATGAATAGGACTCCTCCAACTTTCCTTGGATGTCGTAATAGGTGACTTAATGATACGCCACAGGAGATGGCCAACATCATCCACATGAGTATGTACTTATAGTACAGGCAAATTAGCAAAAAGTGTGGACCTAAGTCGTGTAGTCGTGGATTCTTATGGAAACGTTAGATGACACGAAAAGAAGCTTATTCTAGGTTTGCACCGTTTCTGGCGCTTACGGAAGGCTTTTAAATATTAGGTACAAACTTAAAAAGGCCGTAAATTTTAAAATATAAAGAAATTACTTGATGCAAGTTAAATTACGTATAGAGAGACTGTCTTAGTGCATTATGATTTTAATAAAAACCACGTGCATGTAGGGAACACAGTGTTGAACAAATGCATCTTCCGTAAAAAAAAACCAGTATAAAACTTCCGGCGGATGTAGTGCTAATTAAATTAATAAGTTTAAGTCGATTTCCAGAACTTCATTAATTTTCCCCGAAGTAGAGCGACAATAAAATATGGAAAAGTGCCTTCCGTGAGACGCACCATGGTGCAAACCTGGTAATGTATTTCGAACATTTTTCTGATATGTCTATCAATTTGCACCGACTACCTTAATTTTCCCGGAGCCGTAATAACCACAAAAAGTTTTTTTTGTAAATGATTTTTTTTGTATATTCCGTATGTCGGATTTAAAAAATACTTGGTGCAAATGTAGATCATAACGGTTCAAAGTCTATGCCAAATTGCACCGACTACTTCTATTTCCCTCATTAAGTTACGGATATTTTTATGGTCTTCACCCTATTTCACCCTGTTCCGGAGGGTGAAATTACTGATGCTTATTATTAGAGGTGATTTTTAAGCCATAAAAAACAATTAGAAAAGTTTTCATGACTACATCTAATTAGTTCCACACTTGTGCAAAAAATCACCTAATTTGACTGTACTATTAATACCAATACATAAATAAAAAGCTTCATAAAGATGAAAAGTCTCATGTGCCTGTAATTTCACTGGCACCAACCGAAACACAGCGATGCGAACACTACTGATTGGCGACAGAAATAGTAAATAGTAATAGTAATAGTACTCTTTCACAAGAAGTTCTACTACTAACGTTCTTCTACTAACTTTTGACGAGTATTTGTGGCGCTCTTTTAGTTCAAACAAACTAAAAATGTTGTGTAGCTCATACTTTGGACAATAAACTATTTCATTTCATTTTCATTTCATTTCATTTCTTACAAAATTAGTTTATGAGGTGGTAAATGTTATCTATAGAGCCACGATGCTAAGCATTCTCTATTGACAGGTTCCTAAGTAATGATCCCGTGAAATTAATAGAGCATATTTTCATAATATTCTTAAAAAAAGTATATGTGGAGGTAACAATTACATGGCTGACTTTAGCAATGACAAAGTATCAATTCTCGGATTATTATACATAAGGTCTAATAATAAAATATGATAAACTTGTAATTATCATACATTATATTATATTATTATAGGCTAATTTCAGAATAATAACTATAGCAAATGCTAATTCTCTGATTGGAGGTCTTATTAATAATAATTTTTTAAACCTATTTTAGTTAAAATATCTTTTGTTTTGTTCTCTTTGATGTAAAATGTCATACATCAAAACAAGACAAAAGCTATTTTAGCTATCAAAGGTTTAATAGTAGATTATGCACTAAGGGAATAAAGCAGTGTCTTATGTCGCGGGCGGCATATTGAACCCTGAGCGTAGGAGTTATATAGAGTCCTGAGTAAAGCGAGGGGTTCAAGCTGCCCAAGACGAAGACAGGCTTTATTCCAGAGGAGCATACTCTACTTTTCACACCTACTGCGAGGCAATAAAAGGCCAGGGCTCCATTAAATAAGTATCGTCTGTTTTGATAAACTCTGGGGTAGAATCATTATCGCTCGACATTTTTTGTTAACACTAATATTATATTACAAAAATATTGCAATAAAGTTCACTGAAAATCACAGCACCAAACATCTCTTTTGTTTCACATTCTTTAAAATCGCGCCTATTTCTTTTTTTTTCGAGTTTTGCTATAGTGTCCAGTTCGATTTTCGAACAAACCTCTTTACAATGCCATATGGACATTTTTTTACTCAGAGTTTTCCATGAGTTTCCAACACGAATTTGACGTTCTAAATTCAAATCACTTTAATCCCTAGGGAGTTTCATACAACTTTATATCCCTAGAGAGACAATGCTGTACTTTACGTTGAGGTTGCATGATTTGTAATTGGACATTGTCGAGCAGGTGGTGTGAAAAAATATTTTAACCTAACCTAACATGTCAAGCACGACAAGATAGTGTCAAAGTTCTGTGAAATCTTGGTGTGAAAATATCGGGTTTGGAGTCATATCTATAACCCAAGGATTGGACTTGATTGGCCCACTGATATATTGCATAGAAAACAGTTCAATTGAATTTAGTAAGACACAGGCAAAATAATTAGGTAGGTACGGTATTGTACAGAGTGTAAATTAATAAATTTTTATGTTTATCATTAGCCTGTAGAATTCCACTCCTACCCGATAGAATGCCACAACGAACGATCTTAAGCCGGGTCCATCCAACGACTTATTGCAATCTTTATAGGTGATGTCCTTGGTCCATCGAGAGGAGGGACATCCCTCTCTGCATCGTCCATTTTGTGGTCATTACTCGAGCACCTTTATTACGCAATGGTTGTCAGTTCTGCATGCTATATGACCTGCTCATTGCCTCTTCAACTTGCCAATTCTGAGGGCTATGTCGGTGATCTTGGTTTTTGAAACTTGGTTTTAGGTTAGTGAAACTTTGAGTTGAGCTCTCCCCATAGCCCGCTGCACGACTCTGAGCTAAATTAATTAAATTAGTTTGCATAATGCCAACAGTGAGCGACCACGTCTCAGTGCTGTATTTTTGTGTAAAAAAATCGAAAATCATCCAGAATGGTTCGTTTATTGTATCAAGAGTCTATCCTTAATTAATCTATATGAAAATTTTAAGCTTTATCCGGTCTATGAAATAAATCTGATATTTCATTGATTGATGATAACATTATCTTGTTTACTTATAAATCTCATAACTAAATAACATAGTGCTGGCAAAAAGGTTTATTCTGAGTTTTTTCCTAATGTTGCTGGTTCCTTCTTGGTTTCTTTTTCAGTAAATTAACTGCTTTAGATGGAAAAAAATATCAAAAGATTGAGAAAGACATTGAAAATTATAGTTTGTACAATAAACCAGCGTCAGCGTGGCAAAAGAATGCATGATGGCTTATTATTACGAGTTTTGCATTGCAACTATTGGTTTTCGAATTGTGAGCGTTTGCCTGTGACCTAAACCTGACTTATGTTTTTTTTGCGTGAACTATTATTGCCGCGCAGTTCAAAGAAAAAGCACATACTAATTATTTATTAAAAAACAGTATTTTAATTATTTAATAATATTGAATTAAATTAATTTTAAATATTAATAAAAAAAATATCTTGTAAAAGGGCCTTTTACTGTTGGCTAATTAATACGGCTCCATTAAACCCTCATAAAGGCCCAGGGGATAAACTTCCGAAAAGCGCATACCGCCGTTCGATCTGAAATTTGGTATACTAACGTAGCGCAAACGCTATTTTAAATAAGAAAAATAATAATAAATAAATGCTGGACATTTCACAAAACATTATCTAGCCCCAAGCTAAGCAGAGCTTGTGTTATAGGTACTAGATAACTGATATAAGTAGGTCCTTAAAACAATACATTACATAAACAGATATTTTTATTATACATAGAAAATATCCAGAACACCCTGAACAAATATCAGCAGATTGTACAAATATTTGTTCCATGGCCGGAATCGAACCCGCAACCTCCTACGTCGCAGGCGAACCTTCACCCACCGCGCCACATAAGTCGTCAAGATTTTATTCCTTAGTTAAAAATTCCTTATTTTAAAATAATCTTATAAATTTGTGTCATAACAAATACAATACAATACAAGGATTTCTTAGTAACATGTTAGATACCAATTTTTTTTAACTTACCTTTTTTTGTAACAAATGAGGTAATATTTATAACAAACACACTTCAGACCGGCACCATACACGAAAAATCACTGAATGCAACACACACTTATCAGGTGATTACTATACTATTGATAAAACTCGTCGATGAAAACACAAGGCTGGTAAAAATAAAAACCACCATAACAAAGCCCGGCCCTTCACTACCCCAGTGTCAGTCGTACGGACCATATTATAGTGGTGCCCCATACTAGATTTAGTAAGCTAGCGAGGTTCTCAATTAGAACCTCGTCCTTTTTAAAGTCGGTTGAAAATTATATACTAGCCCATTTAGAGATGAAACTGTGTATTCTGGCTGTAAGCCAATATAATTATATCGTTGGTAAGTGTACTCGACTGAATAACGCATCAGATCGCGTTGGATTACCTTTGCAGTACCGTTTTTGAAAACGTTTGCACTTGAGTTCGTAATTGGTCACACTTTTTATCCGACTTCAAAAAGAGGAGGAGGTTCTCAATTCGGTCGTATTTGTTTATTTATTTTTATGTTTTTTACCTCATATCTTCGTCATTTATAAACCGATTAGGAAAAATCTATCTTTTCTTTGATAGGATATACTAACCTGCAGCTCTTGTAGTCTTTGAGGCAATTTTCATCAAAACGAAAAATCGGAAGGTGTCGTGAACACGACCCCGTGTTTTACGTGAATACGAAATTATCTTAGCGAAAAAACCTCAAAATAACGACGCTTCCCGCTGCCGCGCGCGATACGTCATAGTTACAAAGAAACGATTTTTTGAATCCTTTAGCTATCGATTGGTGTTATTTAATTTTGGGTGTAGATGATAGATATGTAGTTGCAACACCAAACTCTATCCCCCAATTTTGTTATCATCAGTTTTCTGGATTGCCTCTTTCCATACAAGCAAATTTAATTACGTATTCACGTCAAAAACCATACCGCTAAAATAAGCATCGAAATTTGACCATCCATTCCGGAGGTAATATACAAAAAAACACAAATACAACGCAATCGAATTTATATCATAGACAAAACGCCATCTTAGTCGCTCGTAAAAATGTACTGTTGGCGACAAAAGCAAGAGCACCCACTTAGTAATCGCTCAACAATATCTACTTCATAAAGGCCACAGCACACCGGCTGCGTACACGCAGACGTAGACGAACACGTCGACGTAACATGACGTTGTAATGTATGACACTATATGAGACTATGGCACACCGCTTGCGTGACGTGCACGCAAGCGTGTACACCCGAAGTGACGCGCGTGTCTACGTTACGTGCTGCATAAGCAACCGGTGTGCTGTGACCTTAAATGCAGGCACGTTACATCCGATCCGTCGCGATAAAATAACAGCCACTATAAGATTATATTGGCTACAGGCCAATTTTAATTTCGCATGTAGTGTTACGCGTATATTTCGCAGAGATATGGGTTCACTTGTAATGCCAGGGATATACCTACTGAGAATACGTCTGAGAGCACACAATGGGAAGTTTTCTGACAGCTGAAAGAAAATAGTTCTAAATCCATTCATACATGGCGCAGTCCAGATACGGTTTAAAAAAAAAAGAGAAAACAAAGAGAATTTGTTCTCTGTGGTGCTTTTGCAAAATCTTCAGAAGAGACAACCAAGTCGAGTTACTGCCATCAACCGGAATTTTAAGAACTACTTTTTATTTTTAATAGCCTCTCTGAAAACTTCCCATTGACACGGACGTATGGTGTTGTGTAACAAGGATTTTGTATGGCGACACTGATGAGCGCCCCTAGCGTACACTCTGACCTAATTTTCCATTCAGAAATCCGTGTTAAACTACACCATAATTATGTCCATGTCAATTGCTTGTTAAAACTTTAGAATCAGCTCTCTGAACATTATTTTCTGATGCACTAGTTTCTACGAAGGCGTGCATACTACGAATACCCGATAACACGTCAGACCAGCAAGCACGCCTCCATATAGAAACTAGTATCTACTTCAGAAATTCATCTGAAATGAGAAAATCCGTAAAAGAACCAAGGTCACCGACATAGCTCTCAGAATTAGCAAGTTGAAGTGGCAATGGGCAGGGCATATAGCTCGCAGAACTGACAACCGTTGGGGGATTAATGGTTCTCGAGTGGCGACCACAAACCCGACGTCTCGGTATACATAATGTATATCGAGGAAAGCCCTCCACTCGATGGACTAAAGACGTTATAAACGTCGCAGGAAGTCGTTGGATGGAGGCGGCTCAAGACCATTCGTCGTGGCATTTAAAGGGGCAGGCCTATATCTAGCAGTGGACTTCTACAGGCAAATGATGATGATGATGACGACTTCAAAAACTTGAACAAGTCTGATTGTGGTTAGGGTGTGTGCGGTAAACTAGCTTTTATTGTGCTAACTAGTAGCCTCACCTACTTTCTTACTCTGAATGATTATGATATAATGATATTTTATGCCTAGCATGTGCATATTTTTTTTATAACAGTGCATCTTTCGTAATTGTTAATGATTCTTTCTAATGATGTTTTGTTGACGGGAAGTACCTGATTCAATACTATTTATTCAATAACTTATCTGTGACAATACTTCATACATCTCTGTTTCGGCGGAATGCCTTCATGGTGCGTTGCCGCTGCGCTAGTCGTCTCTTGTCAACTGCTGTCAATGTCAAAGTCAGTGATCACATTTTCCTACGTAGTGCTTATTACTTCCATGCATTTTCCATACCCTCGAAAGCACTTATGATTGTCTATCCTTGGTGCGTGCTAATTTTTACAAGAGCAAACTGTATTACGGAATTCGAAATAAAACTACATAATTACCTACTCAAAATCATCTTTTAATTATTTGTGTCATACCTAATCCTCTATATATATAAAAATCAATTGCTGTTCGTTTGTCTCGCTAAAACTCTAGAACGGCTGGGCGGATTTATTTGATTTTAGTTTTGTTGTGTTCATAATTTTAGTGTCACGGAAAGGTTTAAATGTACCGGGACCACCAGGAACACCGGGACCACGCGAACGACGTCGCGCGCGGGCAGTTAGTGCCAAATAAATAATCGTCCTTGCCAGAAGCAACACTCTTTTGTTTAAATTATGATCGACTAAAAACATCAAATCCCATAATACTTTACAAAAACTAGGTCAAATTAATACAGCTAGTTCTATTGAACGCCAGAGACGCCAGTGCGTCGTGATTTCAAATTGGTACAAATACAGACCCATATAAAAGTTATAAAAGTCAATCAATTGAAGCATAAATATATATTTGTCGACTCCACTATTCATTGGATTGCGTGGTGAGTGTGATCGAGAGATGGGAATTGGTTTTGAATGGGAAGAAAGGATTATTTGGGCAATATCCAAATAGGTAGGGAAAACTTTGAACCGCCATAAAACTCAAGTGTTTATGAAATTATATTAGTTATTATAGAAATTCTCTAAAAATCTTGTAGAATTACATCGTAAAATTATTTGAATCTAAGATTTTGCGTAGCAGGTTCGATCCTATTTTGAATTTAAATCTAATGTAATAGACAATAGACAGCGACAACTTTCAAATTAGTTATGTCATTAATCGGTGAAATTATAGTCAAATGAAGATTTTCTAGCTTTGTCTCAATGACGGGCGCAGTGCAATGCTATGTGGGCGTAAGGTGGATCACAAAACAGTAGCGTCATTTATTCAAATAAAAAATAAAATATGCATAAATAGATCGAAAATCTTGGTACAGATAATTGCGAGTCCACCGTAGCGCATGTTTGATCAGCAAATTCTGCAACACACGTGACAGACACGTTGAAATAATAACAAATCTTGATGGAGCTCGATGGTAATAGAAAGATGCTAATTATCAAGGTCAGCCCCCTATTCTCTAACTGAAAGTCACTCTGTGACTAATGTTTGACAAGTAAAATGACCATCAATTATATTGCTCAAAATTATCACCAAGAATTGACAATTTTATGGTAATTTTACTTGTCAACGTTAGTCACCGAGTGACTTCTCTGTGGTGTGGACGACCTCTGTGGCGCGACGGGCGAAAGTTCGCCTGCGACGCAGGAGGTTGCGGGTTCGATTCCCGCCTCGGAACAAATATTTGTACGATCTGCAGATATTTGTTCAGGGTGTTCTGGGTATTTCTATGTATAATAAAAAATATCTATCTATGTAATGTATTGTATTAAGTATATCAGTTATCTAGTAACCATAACACAAGCTCTGCTTAGCTAGGGGCTAGATAATGTTGTGTGAAATGTCCAGCATTTACTTTACTTACTTTCAGTTAGGAAATAGGGGAGCTGAATTTGTTTACTGGAATTATAGAATAGAGGTCGATCTATAAACTAGGTACCTACTCCTCAGTTTTATTTCCATGCCTTCATATTTACCCCAAACACCATTACTAAGGCCCCTGAGACTGTGTTTAAACCGTACATTTTACAGCTTAGCGGCAGCTCGTCGAAATGCGGATAAATATCGGACGTCGTGCTTCAGAGTGCTGCCCAGTCGTATATCCTCGTTTGTAACGTCTAGTGGATACCTGTAATTTCTCACTGCGGTGCCTAATAGCTGAGTACTCACTAGGATGAAGCAACGCTCTACGCTTTTACAGGCTTTTATTTATCTTGCCTTCTGTGTTTGTTTATTTGTATTTGTAAGTAGATTTATTTTTCCCGTTTAAATCTTGCGATATGATTTTGACCAAGTTCTTGTTTTTCCTTATCGTTAGTAACCAGAATTCGAGAAAAAACCTTACCAAGACGCTAGTTAATGAAGTTTGATTGCAAAAACTCACTAAAGGGCTGATGGATACGTGTTAAAATTCTATGAGAAAACAATGATGGCAGCTAGATCATCAGCTGTCATCATCTAAACACAGCAAATATATTTATATTTATTAAGAATAATTAATATTAAATTTTATTATTAATTTCAGCCAACATGAGAAATGTACTATTGTAATAATACCTAAACAATAAACCCATAGAAATATATACCTTATGGAGTAACATACATATTTATACTATCACTATACATATATATATTTTTTCGATATTCAATTCTATTAAGTAAATATCTGGCCTAAGAATAAACCCTGCCGTTTCCTCCCGTGGATGTAGTAAAAGCCTTTCTAAGGGATTACACCAGGGGATGGAAAGCAGCATCCACCTGTACACCAAACTGTGATCACCAATCCTCCTGCATGCAAAGCGTGGTGATTAAGGCAAATCCCCCCATTCTATTCAATGTACATTGAATAGAATGGGGGGATTTGCCTTAAAGCTTAAGGCTTTTTGCCTTGTCTCGTCCAGTACTGGACATAAACAGGTGGGTGATGATGATGATGATGATGAAGTTAAATCGCTTTACGTTTTGTGTTAAAACTTTAAGCTGAATACTGTGTGTAGGAAAAAGGACTCGGTCTTTTTCCCTACATGTTTGGCAGTAGTTTCTGCAGATCCTGAAAGAGTTATAAATTGACCTAATGAAGTTACAACTTTAGAAATGTTAGTAAAAACGCGACTTTTCGACTCAGTGCGTAAAGCAAACTTGGCGTTACGTACACTTTTCACTATGAATGTTATGACGTACGCCTAACCGCTAGCCGCTCATAAAATATGCGCCTGAATTATGAGCGGTCGGGCTCAGAAATACAACTGGGGCTCAGAATTACAACTGAAAATTAAACGCGCCGTTTTCAAAGTAAATATCGGTGATTCACTTACCTTGTTTATGTTTGGGTTGATCTTATTTTGATGGTTGCGGCGTGAAATAGGAGCGCTATTTCGTACGGAAATTGTAGAGTTGATAAGCCCTGTGGCAGAAGGATTGTTGTGAAATTCGATAAATAAACTGCTTTGATGTGATCATAACGCTTTGGAGAGAGAGATACATAAATTTGTTATTGAAACTTACCTATATTTTAATGAATAATTAATATTCCTTGTTACTATGTATCTGTATATTCAGAGAAACATATTATAAAAAAAAAATATAGTTGAAATTATCGTAACTTGGTATCATTTTAGAAATATTATCACGGTTATTAAAACGGTCAACGAAAAGTCATCACGAGAAATAGAAGAGTACCCTATAAGTAGCGTATTGTCATACTTAACATAGAAACATAATGGTCTCTCTATAATATACTAGTTGCGCCCCGCGGTTTCACCCGCGTGAATAATGATGAAAATTGATGATGATGATGATGATGATGATGAAAAGTAGCCTATGTGTTAATCCAGGGCGTAAAGTATCTCCATTCCAAATTTTACTCAAATCCATTCAGTAGTTTTTACGTGAAAGAGTAACAAACATCCATACTCACTAACTTTCGCGTTTATAATATTAGTAGGAAGTAGGATTATATATATAATAATATCTGAGTAGATAAAGTCTATACTCACTCGAGACATCGCATTATATAATATGACCATTAAATAGTTCCCCAACACATACATTTTGGATCCACAAATTTATTGCTAAGTTACCAAAAATATGCTGTTTCAAAACAAGAAAACTCTTGAGCAAAGAGCGGCCTACGTTGTCTTAAACCGCTTATCCAACGAAAATTGGAAGAAAAGATAAAAATGCCAGCATATGTCGCATTGGCGTGCTTCCACTGATTTTGCTACTCTAGAAGCACGCTTCCAGCTTTCTTGTATCTACGTTTTACAGTGAGTTTGTTACAGTGGATGATATACATTGCGAGTTAAACAATACCGCATGTAATACAAAAAATCAAATTGGCCTAATAAAGTGATTATCTAAGGAAATAAAACTACCTAATTAGCAACACAAAAAAAAACAGTTAATTATATAGGTACCTATACAGTTTTACATTCAGGGTTTGGAATCTTCTTTTATGCAGATATTTGCTTATATTATGAGATCCCGCTCTTCTATAGCCATTAGAATTAAGGTTTCAATAAGTATTTCAAAGAACATAAACATAATAAACATTTGTAAAAAGGAAACAAGATAAAAGTGCACTACAAATGTTCGTGAAAAAGTGTGAGGAAGTATGTGTGAGAGTGAGTTGGTGGGTAAGTGGGCGCGTGTTTGTTTGAGTGTGAGTCTGGTATCTGGTTAAAACCATCATTGAGCTTTGGTTCATTTCAACATCATCATAATTAGCCGTAAGACGTCCACAGCTGTCAGTACCTACCTCCCCTCCATTCACAGTGTTCCTGCGAACGTAACAATGTTATCAATCGGTCAATCTGTTAGCAATCACACACTGCGTATTTGGGTCTGACGTTGCCAGCCAAAAACATTTTACCCAATGGATTTTGGGTTAAACTTTGTAAAATAGAAGACAGTTGGCGATAAACAAATGCAACTCTATATTTTCAACAAAGGAGCAACCTACATTGAGCAAAGTTCTTCCACAGCAAGTTGCACTACAATCCATCACACAGTACCGAGGCAGGTCAAGCAGTAGCCAAATCGATTTGAAGAGGGTGCCTCAGGCAGATTCATGTGGCCATACAACCGATGCTGTTTAGTTTAGCTACGAATTGTTTGAGCTAGTTTAAAAAGTAAACCCCACTTTGTGAATATTCGGATGGACTGCTTTATTCTATTTTTGGTATGTTGTGAGATTCATCTTGATTGACGAAACATAAGACTTTTTAAAGTACGTAAATTACATTAGACTTATCACATGATAGTTAATACTGAGCCTTAAGTCTTAGTTTTAACAAGCAATTGACACGGACTGAGTGCAAAACGTGCACCGTTAAAATTTACAATGTTGTTACAACATATTTTTCAGTGAGATTCAATTATTTTACACCATCGGGGCAACTGAAAAAAAGCAGTTAGGAAGCAAGCAGTAAATATAGATGCATATACACAGTTACAGGAAGTTTTTGGTCAATAATAGCAACGTATCCTGACAGTAATTGTAACGATTTCACTACAGAAACAACAATAAAGTTATTGACACTGTTTTAACTGTTTTTTCAGTTATGCTAACGTGTTTAATGTGTTGGTTCCATTTTAACCTTGCAAAACAGTAACTTTTATCAGTTTTCGGGTTACTCTAACTGCATATTTTTTTCAGTGTATAACACAGGTGTAGTGTAACACAGATTTTCATGAAGCCACCAATGAGCGTCCCTAGCGTACACTTTGGTAACCTCAGATTATTATTGTTAATACAGAAAGTTCTGAATAGTTTTACCATACCTCCCAACAACATCTGTTGGTCGTACAACCCCCAACAAGTGGATAGTCCAATCTGCACTTTTAGGAGACATATTTTCAACCGTTGTTCTCAATATCATCATCATCATCCTGAAGGAGCCCACCGCTGGAATGAACGGTTTCGGGTCACCTTGTTCCACCGCCTTCCAGCTATCTTTAAAATATCATTAGTCCATCGAGAGGATCGCCTTGCGCCATCGTCCGGTTTGTTTATGCGGTTCTCCATATAGGTATTTTTTATTTTTACGCTCTCTCCTTTTATGTGCAAGACTTAAAACGTGACATCATCATCATCATCATCATCACCAGCCTGTTTAAGTCCACTTCTGAGCGAGGCCTTCCCCATTGAATACAATGGGGGTAATTCACCATAATCACCATACGTTTGGCAGGCGGATTGGTGATCGCAATTTGGTTTTGAGTTCTCAGACAGATACTGCTGGCCATCCCCTTGTGTAATCCCTTTTAATACATCCACGGGAGGAGAAGGAGGGGTGTATTCTTACGCCGGATGCCCCATGGCATAAACTGTGCAGTTAGTGTAGTACGAATACGAGTGCCAGTGACATTACAGGCACATGAGACTTTTCATCTATTATATCTCAGGGTCGGCTGCGTGCGTGTGATGCCTCTGGTGTTGCAGGCGTCCATAGGCTACGGTAACTACTTGCCAGAAGGTAGGCCGTATGATTGTTTGCTTGCCCTAGTAGTATAAAAAATGTGTAGAGTTGTACAAACGTTTGCCTTGCTTGTTTGACTCGTCCTTCAGTCAGCTGCCATCCATTGAAATCATCTACACGAATGAGCACAACAGAAACATAACAGGAAAAACTAAAACATTATTTTTTGTCACAAAGACTATTGTGACACAAAAGTCACAAAGGGCAAGGCTAAGCACATTCATTTCATTCTACAAATAATATGCCCCATATATTATTATTCCTTTACTTCTAACATGAGGCTGAATCTTCAGGTAAATGCAATAGGAAGGGATAAAAAAAATACTGTCTTGAAAAGCAATTTCCCCGTAAAATATTACGTAACACATAGTGAGGATATTCCATCCGGTCGAGGGGTTCATATAAATACTTGCCAAAAATACCATTTGATTTTTTCCGTACTGAATTTACACCGTGGCGATCATCGTTATGAAACCATTTACGATATTGGTATCTATACCAATATAGAAGTATGGATGTGGTCATCTGTAATAATACTGCCTTCAATTTCAAAAAGAAAAATAAAGTAGGAGAAAGTCGCTGCGTAAGTGCATCACACACGTAGCAGACGCGGTAATATTGTATATACGTATAAAAACTTATCGCATCTGAAGGTATCACACCAGGTACACACGTAGCAGGTACGATAATATATGAAAATGATACATTCACGCGTAAACCTTCAAACTGTGTTGTATTTCAATTTTTATACACAGATATCATCTGTCCATCTTTTGATATTTGTCGGTGCCTACAGATGCTTGACGGTAAAATATAAGTGATCTGCTTCGTGTGTGTTGCTCCTTGAGTTTAGTATAGAGAGATATGGACAGATACGCGCTCAGATACAGATAATATCTTACCGCATATGCTACGTGTGTGACACACTTTAATGGTTATTTGTGATTAAAAATGGATGAAGTTGTAAGTAAAAAATGTAAGCATTAGGTATAATCTAACGATCTACTACTGTATTCATAATTATTATTTTGTTTGTTAATAACTTTTGGGTGCAAACGAGTTTTTTTAACGGCAAGCTCCCATTTACATACCAATGTTTATTTTGTATAAATTATAAATAATAAAAATAAAGATATTTTATGTAGCGTTTTTTTGTAGTTCCGCCGGCCTAAAACTTATTTCTTACAAATATGTTTTATACAGTAAAATTTCCGTCGACAGTGAACAAGGAAGTGAACACTGTATTCAAATCCTTCAAAAATAACTTCAGCTATTGTACATTACCTGCAAGATGTATCTTTATTATACACCAGCTGTTATAAAATAAAGAGAAGTGATATTAATAATCTATTCACAGATACATTTCGGTGTAAATGATATCAGACAGGAATTATGTATCTTCTTCCCTGTACTCAAGAAATATTTTATTCAAGAAATATTTATGCTAAAGTATTCTGAAGTTCATTCATCTTAATCAAATAGAAAAATCACACAACTTTGATCATAGAAATTAGCTATCATTCATACATTATTATGTCATAGTATAAGAAAATTATTCGAAGTAACCCTGTCTTATGTACCGTAAACTGCAGACCTATTTACAGCATTTAACTGATCTAGCACCCTTAACCTCCATAATCATCATTATTTCCAAACACGATTGTTTTATAAACTAAATTAATTTCCGTTAATTTAATGTGGCTTAACGTTTATATACATGCAAGTAAAATTTTTGTTATTCCTTTGTTCATGTTTGAGTAATTTTCCTACTTCTTCACTATCGCGTGATTTTCTCAGCAGTTTTCATCCACATTTTTCTAACTGACACGCCATTAGGTAAGGGTATTAGATTGCTCGTTTTATATTATACGTAGTTCAGATAATATAAAAAGATGTTACCTAGTTCTTTGGTAAACTTTTGATAATTTTAAATAAACTTGCGTGCAATCAAACTAGACTTAGAAAAACCGCAATATATCCCAAACTTATCGAACAATGATATCGAATTTGAATAAAAATCATATTAAGATATATTTCTTATGCCATTAATTACAATAATACAGTGCATGAAGCTGAGACAGGGACTATTTGACCCCATAGAACACGTCATATTAATGCCGACCAAAAACACATAAAAAAATATTAATAAGTAATATAAGTATAAGTTAATAAAGTATAAGTTAGTTAATTATAAGTAATATAAGTTATTTATAAGTATTAATAGATACATTATTAATTTTAAAGGTAATTTGTATCATCTTTAGGAAAAAAAACAAGTTATCAAAAAATTAAGTTATATAGGCTAGATTTACCAGGTATTAAACATGCAATTATCTGCAGACCGATACGAGAAACTAATTCGACGAACTCAGGCTCTTCTACTGAAAAACTAGACGCCTAGATACCAATATATTTTCTTCGAATTTTTGGTGGACATTCGCTAGGTTGTTCCATGAAATATTTTTCATAAAATTGCCTTACATTGTTCTGCTATATCAATTTCCGTCAGCAGCACCCTGGCGGATAAGCTTTGGGGTAATAATATTGATGGATTGTAGATGGCATCGTAAATAATACTGCTCAATACAAACATTCTTTTGAAAGCAACTTGAAGGTATTCTCGATGGGATTGGACTGATTTGATGATAGGAATAGATGGATAGAAAATTCTATATAGAATTGGAACTTTACAATTTGATACTGGTTACTAATCACTATAAACTTAATAAAAAAATACAACCAAATTAAGAACCTCCTTTCTTACAGTCGGTAAAAAATGATGAAAAGGCTTCTGAATTCAGTCTCGAGCAAAAATGACGGAAAACAGTTGTAATTAGTCGTATTTTTAATTTAGAAAGTTCTTTATTGGACAAATATGTAGAAGTACTAATGAAAACTTAATGTTAGCTAGCATTTTTTCCAACTTACCTAATTGTAGTACCTGGTGGCTTTTAAATTAAATTTTAATGTTCATTTTTAGGGTTTCGTAGGCAAAAAGAGTAAAATGAGACCTTATTGCAAAGCCTGCACCGTACGTCTATCTGTCTGTATGTCTGTCTAAATTCTATCACAAGGGTTCAGTCAAGCAGTTGTAAAAGGTAGCCAGTTAAAAAAAAAATACAATAGGAAAAAAATTGATAGCGCGTTCTAACCTTCTCGTGGTGACATCTTGTCTTCAGTTGTGTAAACTTCGGAAGCATGCGACAATTTAAGGTTTGAGAGGAAACGCAATTCTGGTTTAAACTGGTTTATTGAACCTTTTTATGTTTTTTGCAGCATTAAAAAACACGAATGCTCTTTATACATAAATCGGTGAAGGAAACAAAAAAACAGCATTTATTGTAGAGACCAAGAAATAAGGTAGGACCCTTTGGTCAGTTAGTAGCTTGTATATCTATTTATGTATGGAGGCGGCTCAAGACCGTTCGTCGTGGCATTCAAAGGTCCAAGGGTCCAAGGGCCTATGACCATCAGTGGACTTCTACAGATTGATGATGATGATGATCATAGCTATCTATATCACAATAAATATAAATAAATAAATAAATACTGGACATTTCACACAACATTATCTAGCCCCAAGCTAAGCAGAGCTTGTGTTACGGGTAATAGATAACTGATATGCTTAATACAATAGATAGATATTTTTTATTATACATATAAAAATACCCAGAACACCCTGAACAAATATATGCACATTGTACAAATATTTGTTCCGAGGCTGGAATCAAAACCTCCTGCGTCGCAGGCGAACCTTCGCCCGCGCGCCACAGAGGTCGTCATACAGTGAAAACTATTACGTCGCCGTTTTTACCAAAAAAAGTTACCAAGGGTTTGGTATCTGCCCGTATAATCTTGAAGTGTTTGTGTTCGGCGGAGCGCACTGTAAGGTAGCCTGCCATTAGATCTGTGAGAAAATACTCATGTTTGCACAGCCTTGGGGCTACGCAGTTCAGGAAATGGATTAGATACTGTAAAAGGCTTTTGCTAAGAAGGTATTAGGAAAAGGGAGCTATGAACTGTCGAACTGGTGATTGTCAAAAAAAGTTATTTCTTAAAAGGTTTGAAAGAAAGAAAGAAAGAACGAAAGAAAGAAAGAAAGAAAATTATTTATAGTCTAACAAAAAACACACAGGCACTAAAATATCAAACATATTAAATAACAATGACAAAATGCTGCCGTTTTCTGGAAGAAAACTCATGCATAACAGTCACATACATATTACATAGTCCTGGTCCCACACTAGGAATCCCTGTGTCGTGAGTATCGGGAACTACGAGTACCATGGTACCACAACACGCAGACTCGGAACAAATATTTGCAGATCATACAAACATATGTCCCGCAGCGGGAATCGAACTTGCAACCTCTCGCATCTCAACCCCCCCTTCAACACACACCCGCCGCGCCACAGGGGTCGTCAAAGTACTATATATACTACTAATACTAAGTACTTCTAAGTACTATATTATACTAAGCGTTACTTTTGCCCTTATCAATATATACATAAAATCATTGCATGACTGCCTATCTCCGCACAGCCTAAGCCATTTTTTAACCGACTTCCCAAAAAAGGAGGAGGTCCTCAATTCAGTTTTTTTTTTTTTTTTGTTTTGTTTTTGAATGTTTAACCCGCATAACATGCGGGTTAAACCGGAGTTTATCAACCGATTTGGAAAATTCTTTTTTTATTTGTATAGATATACTTACAGATTGGTCCCATTTTTTTCTGAATCCAGTTCTGATGATGGAATCCATGAGGAATTGAGGGAACTCCTCAAATATTGTAGGCATACATATGGCGATTTTGATATTTTCAGCAACAAACCAAGCATTTGCTTTGATTTGATTTACTTTTTTTTCAAAAAGTATAATAATCCTTTCACCACTATGGTTCTTTCGTAATTTTTTTTCCATCCAAATATTTTGTCGAATACAATGGCGGAAGTCGGTTTTTTAAATGAAAAGTTATTTTTATTTCATTTCTTCTAGACATAAAATTTGGAGGGTAACATACCTTTTGTGGTCTAGGGGTGTTAAAAACAAAATAAAAAAGCTACTTAGTAGAAAAAACCTATTCACCTCGTACCCTACTTTTTATTTAACCTGGTTGTTTAAATTTGAAACATTAAGAAATACCTGCAGTAATTTTCAGTGATCAAAAAACTGTGTATTAAATAAATAGTATTGAATGAACTCGTCATTAAAGCGAGTACCCCAGTCTCTACAACCCAAGTTACCCGTTAAGTGCTCACTTAACTTGAGTCGTGTTAAATTACTTCAGTGGAAAAAATAACTTCTCCAAGTGAATTCTAAGTGTCTCATCTTCATAATTACGGAAAGATAGTTTGTCTGATTGCTGCGTTTTGCGTTCTTGCTAAGAGATTTGTCGACTAGCAAGGACTTTTTAGCTTTTTAACCTCTTCAAACGGTTTAATTTTGCCCTGTTTGTTTTTTGGGTCAAATTTAGTTCATAAAAAATTGCCAGTAACAAACTTGGAGTCTAACCCCCTTATTAGTACAATTAGTACCTATTATTGCCATTAGTAGTATTACTAAATAATATACTCAAGCAAATTACTCATTAACAGATAAAAGGACCTGTTACAAATATCAGAGCAATAGCTTAAATGCTTTTTGCCCTAATTAGTTTCACAGCCACTCCATTTCCAGACGAAATGGTATCAAAATGATATTACTGAATCGCAAGATGTCACCTTCATGAGATAGACATAATAGGGTCCCAACTGCTGAAAGATTCTACAACTCTTAGATAATTGATCTCCGTGGCGTGGCGGATGAATTGCTGGCTTAGACGCAAGAGGTGTGGGTTTAATTCCCGCTGCGGGACAAATGCTTACATGATCTGTAAAATTTTGTTCCGAGTCTGCTGATTCTACAGAGGTCCCATTTTTTCATGTTGGTACGGAACCCTAACAAAAAAAACTGGTACATATAACACAACACCTATACGTAGTTTTGATCCTACACTAGGATACCCGGTATCAGGAACTACGTCACGAGTACTATAGTACCATAACACCCAGACCCGGAACAAATATTTGCAGATCATACAATCATTTGTACCGCAGCGGGAATCGAACCCGCAACCTTTTACATCTCAGCCGTTTACTCGCCCGCCGCGCCACAGAGGTCGCCAATATATACCTCTAGTCTCTAGTATACATACTGTAGCAATGCAAAATCGTTCATCGAATAGGACCTAGTTATTCTGACGTCACAAACAACCTTGTTAGCTGGTTAATATAATTCTGTTACATATTCAATGCCCTTAGTAAGTTAAGTTAGAAGGTACTGAATTATGTAACGCAATGATTGTGAACATAGAAATTCTGTCATTGAGGCAGAAATAATCTAAGATGATACCTATTTCGTTAAGGTCACCGGTAGCTAGCGTAAGCGCCCATTTGCACGCGAACGAGGTTTGATTCTAATTTGGCTATTATTTCTTCAAACTCCATGATACTTTGTACACATGATCAATACAGTTATATCTAGACCCATGATGTGTTAGTTTCTTACTAAATTATATGGTTACTAAATCATTAATTTTCAGCATTGCCAACAGCAGATGGATGCTGCTGCCCATCCCCTGGTGTGATCCCTTTTTTACTACATCCACGGGAGGAGAAGGAGGGGTCTATTCTTAGGTCGGACATACCACGGCAAAACAAAACATTAATTACCAAAATACAAACAATACAATGGCAATTTATTTGTGCATAAATGGCTTGAAGGGCGAAACTGAGTCAAGCCACAGTGAATAAGCAAACAGTTCACACAACTCAGCTCTGATGCAGATTTGCAGTACTCTTTCTACACTTCGACTCTTGTTAAAAGCTCTGCAAATCAAAACACCTTCATCATCATCACCAGCTATTAGACGTCCACTGTTAGACGAGGCCTGCCCCATAGAATGCATAAAGAGAATTTGCCATAACACCATGCTCACCAGGCAGACTGGTGATCGCAGTATTGTTGTTGAGTACTCAGATGGATGCTACTGCCCATCCCCTGTGTAGACGATACGCGTCTTATGTAAAAGTAATTTGATGTATAGCTATTTAGGTATTGTTTACACTGTCTTCTTTTCTAAATTTCTACATAGTATTCTGTTTTTAGTGTATTAGCTACATGTAATGCCATATATTGGCATCTTTTGGTATATTAAAAAGAAAGACGAATTTTGAGGGTGGGTACAGAGACCATTAACTTTATTGTTTTTGCTAGGGTAGATTAGTCGCGAACATACGGAGACACACAACGCGTCTCCGATATAAGAAAAAAACAAAAAAGTGTCAAAAATTGGCGATATACCGCTCTGTACGCACTCTCAACTTTCATCTTATGTTGATTTAAAAGTAAGTGGTTTCATTTAATCATCTACAACCGGGTTTAATCCACTAATCGCCTTTTACGACATCCATGGGAGGAGACGAAGGGGTCTATTCTTAGGTCGAGCACACCACGAAACGAATACCATCTCAAAACACCTTTAATTTTTCTGAAAATAATAATTATACTTAGCCATAAACAAGTATTGTTTCATAATTCCGCCTCACTTCTCAAACAGTTTTCAAGCTTTTCACGATGAACGGTATAGCCAAACATTGTACAAAAACCTGCATGTTATAAATTGAACCAAAAATTCAAAGCCATGAATGACATGTGCTCGAATTGAGCCTTTGCAAGGCGCACTGAATCCTCTCACCATTGGTTTTTTCACCGTTGCAAGGCCCTTTTCAGGGCCACCATACTCCTAACCTTAAGCAGAGTGACCAAGAAACAACCAGTAGCACGAAGTAGAAGGTAGTACCTGTACTATTTTCGTGGATATGCAAAGTCATCTTTGAACAACTGATGTTTTTCATGCTTAAGTTTTTTTTTTTATTTTATTTATTTATTGAGTTTATGTATTTATGTTTTTAGTTATTTAAATGATCTAGGTATTTTGTTCGTAAGCTGTGACCAAAGGTCCCCAAAACGGGCCCACAATCAGTCAACGTCAGACCTCTTATTTATCACTACATAACTATACCTTCAAATATTTGGAAATCTCTATTTTCGGCGACATAAGTCTGCTTTCCTGTCTTAGGGGCATTTATCTGGTTTATTCTATGAGACTTACGTGAAATGGTTTGTGTATTCAAATACAGATAGTGTATACATAGGGTTGGCTGTATTTGCTCAGGCATAGTTTAGTTTCAAAATTCATTTGGCTAGTTGTTTATTTAGAATTCAAATGTTATGTACAGCCACAAAAGTTTATGTTGACCAAGTATTCCCTATGTTCCAACCATCATCATCATCAGCCTGTAGAAGTCCACTGCTGGACATAGGCCTCCCCTTAGAATGCCACGATGAACGGTCTTGAGCCGCCTCCATTCACTGACTTCCTGCGACGTTTATTATATCTTTAGTCCATCGAGTGGAGCGCCTTCCTCTACCGCGTCGTCCGGTTTGTGGTTGCTACTGGAGAACTTTCATTCCCCAACAGTCATCAGTTCTTCGAGCTATATGACCTGACCATTGCCACTTCAACTTGCTAATTCTGAGAGCTATGTCGGTGACCTTGGTCGATGTTCCAAAGGTAAACAAGTAAAGATGACTTTAACTAGACGCGTAGTCACCTACGCGCTAGTTATATAGTCATTTATAGAATAGGTTTTTGGTAGGCTCGTAGCACACGCTACGCGCGTAGCGAAACCGCTCCGTAGAGATGAGCAACGCTTAGGTTTTAGGTCTCAGCTTTTCACGCCCACGACGTCGGCATCGTCTGTGATTGAAGTTCGAATGTTTTTTTTCTTGTATGAGCTTATTGATACCCAGTAGAAAAAAAAACTTTTTAAACTATATAAACTGATTTCCAACTTTTCAAATAAATACATCGGCTTCCAAATCGAATTTCAATGCAAAATATGCTTTAGAGAGATGTCGTAAGATTCAATTTGGATTTTTTACTTTGTTTATAATACAAACTTAAAACATCCATTCTATGGGAGCATAGAAGCCGAAAAGAACATTCATGCCAAATTTCAAGTTTTTTTTTATATTTCGGAGATGAGTATCTGAGGATGAGTCTGTTTGGTTTCTATAGATATAGATTAATTCTAGCATTTATCTCTCAATTTATCGCATATAAAGGGCAACGTCAAAGATTTATTTTAAAATACCAAACACTGAACTTGGTTGAAGTAAGTTGGCTACAACACGCAACGTCGAAGTGACGATTGAATTGCATGTTTTTTTACAAAAAAATCTTGAATATCCATTACCTTGTTAATTTACGTACACCCCATTCTTCTTATCTTTCAGATCTCTCTCCATCCAAAGGTTGTCTGGAAAAAATCAATAAGCGATAAGACCACTTCTTGAACTTTTAATTATCTTGTTTAGTTTTGATTATTTTTTAATAAATTAAGGTGGACACTATGTTATTTTATATTCTTTTCTATTCTATTCTACGTTGTATTGTTAAAAGACAAGTTCATTTATTTTTACATTCTAAGCCCCAGATTGGTAGATGTCTTACAAAAATGACACACTGAAGAATTAGTGCTGCAAGAATGATGAAGGTAGCAGAACAATATACAAAACAATAAAATAAAGAAAATGGTCCAACAACTAACCTCGGTTGCTTTTGACACGAAAGGGAGGGACAGAGAGGAATCAGAGGAAACTAGGACGTCTAAGCGCGCTTCATTGGAGCTAAATTCAAGCGAAGCCGGTTTATTGCGACAAATAATAATTCGCACGACTTCGTTGAAAATAAAATAACTGGACCAGTATAGTAAAAAGAATTTCCAGAGTTGAGTGTTATTTAAAATATGTACTAAATAGTTTTATGTATAGGTAGTATAAAGCTAAGCTTTTACTGTTATTATTATATCAACCTGCTCACAAAACAAGGTTAGTAGTCGGTTTGGGAAACATTTACTTTTCCTTAAACATATAATTTCACGTAACTGTAACCTTAAAACAAAATACATTCGCAATCTATCATTTCACAGACATAAAGGTAAAAAAAACTTGTCATCTTCTCTGTTTGACGAGTTCCGTGGCACCGCTGGCACGGAATCAGCTAAGACGCAAGAGTTGCCGGTTTGAATCTACTAATGTTTGCATGGTCTGCAAATATTTATTCCGTGTCTGTTCGTCGTAAGACCATGGTACTCCGATTTTCCTGATACCCACGACACAGGGAACCCTATTGTGGAATCAGGACTATGTATGTGACTGTTGGGTCTTATGGGAAGTCTTATAGGTTAATTCGTAAGGAATATCGCAGGGTATGTAGCTTTATCAAATCCGAGGTATAAGTGAAATACTTGCCCCCTCTTTTGCAAGTCCTGAGTACATTCCTGGTCATAGGGAGTAGCGCAGGGCTCGTAAACTTGTCAACGCCAGGGTCCGTATATATCGCTGGGTCCGTTGGATTTCTGTGTATTATTGTAGTGGCGAGCCATTATTTTAGACGCTTGAGACAACCGGATTTAGATGGAGTCTGGGAAAAAGGTTTTAATTTTATATTTCAGTAATAGTTTTAGCACAAAAAGTCGTTTCTGTAGCCGTAAAATGTAAACAGAGTTCCTCAATCAATTCATGTTGAAATAATTCAGTAATTCATTTATTTGAGTATCGTTTTTAATCTTTGAAATGGATAGTATCCGAAAAAATCACTCATCAGTACTAAATTTATCAATTTTATTACTTTTTGTTAATATAAAAAAAACATACACAGACACATGCTTATTTCCCGAAGGGGTAGACGTAGCCTGGATGGGCCTCTTTTCACTGTGGGTTACACAATCGTTGGTTTAAAGATATGATTAATGGTAAAGCCAGTATGCCGTGGTGCATGTGGTCTGAGGGAAGAGATGGGATCTATTCTTTGGCTGGACTAAGAATAGACCCTTTCTTTTCCCTCGGATGTAGTAAAAGAACGAACTTCGGCAAAAAAAATGATTATTTGTGAAGGCGCAAAGCTATATAACAATCTACCCTCAGAAATAAAAAATGTAAACTCATTTAACATATTTAAATCCAAACTTGGTCAGCATATAATCCAGGATCATACACTTTTAGAAAAGTAGATGTGTTAGATGCGTACATAAACTATGGCTACCTACTAGAACGACTTCTGTAATTTTTACTTATAATATTGTTCTCATGTAAGTGACTTATTGTCTTTTTTGAGAAATAAAAAAAAATCTATAAACTTAAAAGCCTTACTAAGGGATCACACCAGGAGATGGGCAGCATAATCCACCTGAGTACTTAACACAAAACTGCGAACACCAATCCACCTGCCAAGCATGGCCTGCCAAGCCTGTCCATTGCATTTCATAGGGGTGGTTTTGTCCAACAGTGGACGTCTAAAGGTTGTTGAAGAATGGTAAAGCCATAGTAAAGCTCAACGCTGCCATTTTTCTATGCCTAGCAAACAATTTCGTTTAGTAAACACGCTATTAAATAAACATGCAGCCAGAATATATCTTACCAACTACAATTGCTGAACAAGTCCGGCTGGAATTAAAATAGTTACTTTATCATTATAAAGTTTGTCACTAAGGTGCACTTTAAGAAACAGTATTTCTATTTTCTTCTTTTTGTAAGACAGTCAACTTTCATGAACTAGCACAATTTTATTTTTTCCTGAACTTAAAGGACACTTTTTCATTCTACTGTCATCGAGTAAGAGTTAAATAATATTTTAGTTTTAAAACTGCTGTTCAGTACTTCTTCTATTCAGAAAGCAGCTAGCATATATTTAAGGTTTTGTAAGAAACTCGAATAATTTATGTGTGTGTATGTATATGTAGTTTTGGCTTACTCCACGCATTGGTGTATACTGTAAGTGCAGTAAGCAGTGGAATTCAAATAAATAAATAACAATAATAACTACGATAATTAATCATAAAAATTTTTTGCAGGAACAGCCTTTCTTATCGGTCTTTAAATAAAATAAATAAATAAATGCTGGACATTTCACACAACATTATCTAGCCCCAAGCTAAGCAGAGCTTGTGTTATGGGTACTGATATACTTAATACATTAGATAGATATTTTTTATTGTATATAGAAAAATACATAGAACATCTGAACAAATATATGCAGATCGTATAAATATTTGTTCCGAGGCGGGAAGCGGACCCACAACCTCCTGCATCGCAGGCGAAAACCCGCCCCGCCACAGAGGTAGTCTTTGAAATCATCATCATCAATTAACATCAAAACCGTTACGTGACTGACTGACTGATCACTGACTGACTGATCACTGACTGACTGATCAAACGGTAAGCCCTAGAGACCTTTACTTTGGAGGGAACATTCTTTTGTGTTCTAAGGATACAATAAGAATGGAATTTCCAAAATTTACCCTTTAAATGCAGCCAAAATTATGCCCCAAATTATGGGGTGCAGCGGGGTTTTGAAACTCCACGCGGTAGAAGTCGGGGGTGCGTTCCACTAGTAGCATACATTATGTTGACTGACCTTAATAAAAAAGCAAAATTTGAGAAATTCTTGGCTTTTAAATATACCACTTTTTAAGCGATTCCGCAAACTGGTCCCTTTAACAAGTCATACATTTAATTCTACCATCATTAAATGAGACTAAATTTATCAGCAAAGTGAATTTATGTAAATATAGTGCTATTCAAGCACCTAGAACTTTCGTTTGACGAACGAAATCGCTTATTAAACTAGTACACATTTATTTTATCCAATTTTACAAGCCCTACTTTATTTACTAGCACAGTTGGTTGAGTGCTAACATTCATAAAAGGTGCACTGATTTACTGTACTTTTTAAACCAAGTACTAGAATCCCACCCCACAAGACAAACATTTAATCCCACCGTCATCTGTAAGATATAACTAATATTTTTACTAGCACAGTGGGTTGAGTGCAAACATCCAAGTTGTGAGGTGCAATAACACGGAAGTGGCTCTCAAGAAGCATCCGAGCCGTGGCACAGTGGGCGAAATGTTTTACTTGAATAAAAATAATGTAGTGAAATATTCTTAAATAAGTGACTTTATTTAGGTCAGACGATTCAAGGAAAACAATGCAGCTTATAATAAAAATACTCAATGTTTCTATCAATTCAATGATATCTATCAAGGACAGTCTATAAAAGTAGTTTCGTGAAGGTATATTGTGCGCTGGGACTATAAATAAAATAGTGCTTTCTTGCTGCCTGGAAGAAATTGCTTTCAGCGACCCGTTGTAATGCTAATTTTAATAAATCGTTTAATGTATTCCTGGTGTACAATAGTGTTAATAATTATTGTGTTGGGTTGAAATTGAAACTTATGCTATATAACTATATCTAGCTAAACTATTGACATACATGTATATAAATTAATTTTTATTAACCAACCCGTACAATCGTGTTGCTATGCGCATACCTAATAGCTTTTAATGTTTGGTTTTTTTCCAGGTTTTCTGAATCAGATCCACTGTGCAAGACTGTGAGATTGATAAATGCACTAAGCGTTCCCCCGGTATCACCTGCTAAATTTCACTTGTTAACTGTATGAGAAAATTGGAACACAATTATTTATTTGTCGGAAGTAATAGTTGTTTAGTGTTTGATAAAAATTGAGGAAAATTGTGTACGTTTTAGTGATTTTGACCATTATCTCACTTAATGGAAAGTTATGATTTAGTCGAAGATGTAGCACGACTTATAGAAAATATACCTTCGACTTGAAGACTCCTAAATTGTCTACCGTAGGCAGAGACATGTAATACAAGAAGATCGTTGACCGTTAGGTGCTCTTCGTGGTATGGTTTTTAATATGTTCTACTAATCCACTAAGAGCACGGATCGAAAATATGAATCGGTGCTCAAAGTGGAATAGGACCGGTGATATTTAAATTGGTGCTCTTAGTGAAAGGGTTCGTATTAATCGAGGTAAACACACGACGGCAACGTGTTCTGTTCAAATGATGAACGTCGAATCAAACAGTTTGGTGCGGATAAGTCGGATTCCCGGCAGAAAAGTATGGCACACTAGCTGCGCCCCGCGGTTTCAAATACGTGAAAAATTATGAAAATGGATGATGTGATACTTAAAATGTAGCCTATGTGCTAATCCAAGGTATAAGGTATCTCCATTCCAAATTGCACTCAAATACGTTCAGCCATTTGAGCGTGAAAGAGTAACAAACATACTCACAAACTTTTGCATTCATAATATTAGTGTGATAGTGTGATTGCATTCCGGTTGTGCGAATACGAAATAGGGATGCCAGTCCAGAAAACGTAGTTTGAGTTTTGACAAGCATTGACGCGAACGTATATGCTGTAGTAATAATAATAATAATAATAATAATAAATTTATTTCAGGCTTAAATGGGAAATGTACAATAAATTATACCTAAACATAAAGCCCATAGAAATATATACCTTAAAGACTAACATACATATTTTATACCTAAAAAACTTATTTATTGTTAACACGTGAATACGGTGACGTGTAGTGCACCTGAGAGGTGTCTCGTGTCAGGCGTCCGTTGAACTTCCTGAACTTGACACCCTTCGGCCAAAACTCCTCACTCATGAAAGTCGATAGACGGTCAGTCGGTACTCTCACCATAAAAGAAATAAAATTCACATTATGGCGAGACTCCAACTTCTCGACCCTTAAGGTGAGCCCGGTCTTCTGCTTAAGGTACTCCAGCACCTCTTCAGGCTTCACGTTGAAGTGTACCCGCGACACGTACAACGGAGTGGTGGGTACCGCCGCACGCAACAAGCAATGCTGGCTCATATCAGTCAGCACGGCAGTTCCGCACTGATTTCTGCAAGTGGGCTTCTTCTTCTTTTCCACTCTGATGAAGCCCTCCTTGTCACATCGGTCCGCAGAATGACCAGCAAGACCAGCGCTGCGTTTGGGTTCATGGCTGGTCTGTGTAGTGTAACACTGATTTTTGTGTGGAAATTAAGGTTCGCATAGTGTCTGCTTGGAACGCTCCTCAAAATAGAATAGAAACCTATCATGGTTATCATTACTTTTCAATAAAAAAAACCGACTTCCGCCATTGAATTCGGCTATCTGCATGTTTTTATTTGCTAAAAGCATACAAAACAATAATTTGTTGCTAAAAATACCAAAATTGCTATGTGTATACCTATAACATTTGAGGAGTTCCCTCAATTCCTCATAGATTCCATCATCAGAACTGGGTAATTTCACCGACACCCGTACCCTTCAAACCGAAACTCACGAAACCAAACACTACTGCTTGGCGGTAGAAATATGTACGGTGGGAGTACAGTTAAAAGTAAATAAAAATAATGTCGCATTTCCTGTATCCAATCAATCGATACACTGTACAAACTGGCAGTGTATTTTCATCCATTAAACGCGCACACAGGGCGATGTATCGCTAAACGCTCACCACTCGCAGCAAGATGGATCATGATGAATGGGCGCGCACAAATTACTTGCTATTTCTTATAAATGTTCGCGTAATTTGTTATTTTATCGGAGTTTGTAATGCCTTAAGAATACGTTTTGGAAATGAATATCACATTGCTAACGTATCCTCAATAGGTACGTCTACACACTTCCGTCAAGCAATGTTTAAAGATGGAAGTTGACTGTACTTACGAAGACATTATAATTTAGTATGAATAACACATAACATACATACATAACACTCAACAGTCACAAACGTAGTTATGATCCCACACTAGGATTCTCTGTGTCGTGGGTATCAGGTACTACAAATACCATGGTATACTATAACACACAGACCCGAAACAAATATTTGCAGATCATACAAACATATTTTTTCCGCAGTGGGAATCGAACCTGCAACCTCTTGCATGTCAGCCGGCAAATCGCCCACCACGCTACAGTGGTCGTCAAAAATGAATAAAAATACCTTATACACCTCACAAAATATTTAAGAATTACACACATCAATAAAATTAAACTTAATATAATGGGCGGTCTTATCGCATAAAAGCAACTACTAGAAACTGTCCGGGAGAAATCGTGTTCAGCGATAAGGCCGTCCATTGTACTGTTCTAATAATGCACCTTTGTCTAGTAATTATGTAAGCAATTAGGGAATTAGTTAACGACGTTAACAACACGAAATAGGTAACAACGAATTTGACAACCTCTGTGGCACGGTGCGTGAGCAGCCAGCTGAGATGCGAGAGGTTGCGGGTTCGATTCCCCCTGCGGGACAAATGTATGATCTGCCAATATATGCTCCGGGTCTGGGTGTTGTAGTACCATACTTGTTGTAGTTCATTGTTGTAGTATTTGTAGTTCCTTGATATGCATGATACAGGGAATCCTAGTGCTAGTGCTAGTGGTCAGGGCTATGCATGCTGACTGTTGGGTTGTTAGGTAGTTTGTTCATGTTTTGACTCACTTTTCATCGTTTATTTGACTGCATTTTTATTTCTACCCAAAATTTAATTTATAAATTTTATTCTAGAATCAGATTATACTAACCAGGATAGCAAGTTGGCAACACAAAACTTTGGCCTGGTTTTATGTAAATTCCAGTTTTTCCCGCTAACAAACGCAACAGCTAACATCACGGAAGACATAACAGTACTTACTATCGTACATAATTTTCACTCTAAATTATAAATAGACACTATGTATAAAACTGTGGCAAGCACGTCTTAGCCAGGGTAAAGATTCGCGGGGGGTTCAAGAAAATAAAAAAACAAAAATGTACACGAAACGACGTTAATATTCATGTGAAAAAAAACACATTCACCACACTGGTGTTTCTTTAAAAAGTATCAGATTTTGACAACATTTTGAATATTCAGGGGGAGGGTTTGAACCCCCAAAATCACCCTTGGCTACGCCCATGATGGCAAGCACGCGAGTGGTATTGAAACCCATAGCCAGCTTGATAGCTCAATCCCATTTGTTCATCCATCAAATATGTGAATCACTTCTATTTTGCAGTATGTTAAGTTATATTGTGTAATTTTTAGGTTTTAACCAAAACCACGTTGTAATTAAAGGAACTAGAGAGAAGCTTGTCAAAAAAAAATTTGTAGTGTGGAAATTGACCACGAAAGTTTTAGTAATACTGCTACCGCTTTACTAAAACATGAATTGATTGAGACTTTGACGACTTCGAATAGTATAACGCAATAGATAGTCGGTACAGTCAACATGCAACACATGCAAAAACAGCAAGAAAGTAAGATCTATGGCCCGTATTAATATACCAAACTCAACTCTAAGAACGATCTCGAGAAGACAAAAAAAAATATTTGTATGGGAATTTTTGATTGGAACGCACTCAAGACCGTTCTCAGAGTTAAGTTCGATTTATTAATCTGGAAGTAAGAAGTATTAGGGTCAGTGTTTTTTTGCGAAAAAAGCTTTTTTGTTGATTCGGTTGACTTGCTTTGTTGTTTAAGAAAATGACACTTATAGTCATAACGCGGCTTAGTCCCTCTACGCATTAAGTATATCGATTTGAAACGAGGTAAAAATTGTTTGTATGATCTGCAAATATTTGTTCCGGGTGTGGGTGTTATGGTACCATGAAACTCGTAGGTCCTAATACCCACGACACAGGGATCTACGTATCTAACTGTTATGTTATTCAATAAACAAATGAATAAAATTGGTCTAGTGACACAGGCCTGCCAAAAACACCAAAATCTGTAAGCCAAAGTGTTGGAACGCTCGCCAGCCGATATTAAACGCCATTATCCAGAGGAATATTCATGAGAAACCGCATCGCAAACTACGCACGGCTCAGGCTCAGTGCTATTTAGGATTTCATGTTGAGAATCGAGACTTTGCTTGCTGAGGATTTTGTTTACACTCGACCTTCATTTTATTGTGCACATACGTTAAACAAATAGATCTCTATATATACTTTAATAAACATAAAATATACAGCTCGACGAACTGATAACCGTTGTGGAAGGTTCTCGAGTGGCGACAACAAAGCGGACGAAGCGGTATAGGAAGGCCCTCCACTCGATGGACTAAAGACATTATAAATGTCACGGGGAGTCGGTGGATGGAGGCAGTTCAGGACTGTTCGTCGTGACATTCTAAGGGGGAGGCTTATGTCCAGCAGTGGATGGTTCTACAGGCTGATGATAATAATGATTATGACATAGAATATATATTATACATTGTACAGTATAGTTAGTAAACAATAGTTAATTTTAATATAATATAGTATAGTGTAGTATAGTGCCGTGGTGCGCCCGGCCTAAGAATAGGCCCCTCCATCTCCTCCCGTGGATGTCGTAAAAGCCGACTATAAGGGATTACACCACGGGATGGGATGCAACATCCACCTGAGTACAAAACTAATACTGCGATTACCAATCCACCTGCCAAGCTTGGTAATTATGGCAAATCACCCCATTGTATTCTATGGGGGAGGTTTTGTCAAGCAGTGGACGGTTAAAGGCCGTTGAAGGTCTAGTTTAGTGTAGTGTATAGGTATATACAAGTACTACAATACCCAGACCAGTATCAAATACTTGCAGATCATGTAAACATGTCCTGCAGCGGGAATGGAAGCTCTTTTGCCTCAGTCGGCTACTCGTACGCATCGCCAAGGAGGTGATCTACTAGACCTCTGACTTCATATCCTATTGCTACTATTTTTATGGTATTATTAATTTTCTATAAAACTGTTTTGGTACTTGTGAATTTTAAGTCCATCTTTATTCATTATTGTAGAATCACTTACCCAATACGCCGAAATAGCACAAAAATCCAATTACCAAATACAATGTATGCCAATTGCACAATAATGCCGGTTTCAATCCCTCACAAATGGGTTATCCCAGGGAAACAAAGCCACAGCCTAAAGAGAAAGTGGTTGGTACATACCTACATAAATCGTTTCGATCGAGACAGAGTACTGTCGAGATGGCATTTCTTGAATTTCAGTATGTATGTATGCGTATTATTTAAACATTTTGAAGGACCTAGCTTCAGAAGCCCAATAATAATTCTCGTATGATAAAAATTATTCAAAATAAATCGATCGTATTCCAATCTAGTGTCGATGTCTTAAATGTCAAAAATAGTTGTATATAGTATTGCTCTAATATAACACGGTAAATTGTGATTATATCGAAATGTGACAGAAACATGAACGATTCAAAGCTTTTCCATAAATTTATTAAAAGATGGAGTATCTCTTTACTCTTTCCAATGATATACATAACTATCCTACTCTAATGGTAGTCACGTGAATCGAAAGTAGACTAAATTGTTATTATGAGAGAGCAGAATACCAACTTTCTGTCAATTCACAATTCAGCCTCGAGTCGGTCAACTTCAGTGTAGTTTTTAAATAGTTAAGAGATTGAACCATAAGTGATTGTGCGTGCGTCTGCTTAAGAGTTTGTTAGTTGATCGTTATGTATCTGTGCAATATACATATGTATATATATAATAAAAATCAGTTATTAAACCAACCCAAAAATGGATCAAGCTAGAAGGAACTACTTTGAGTTTGGTGTCGATTAGGCTCTATTCTCGTGGATCTTTCTTATGCTTTCGTCGAAAGGTATTTGGCTAACTGGTAAGTAGCGCAGACTCTACTCTTCTGGACTGTGACCAAAGCCTCGAATGGACAGGAGGGATCAATAGAAAACACATCGGCAAAGATGAGGCAGAGGTTGCCACAGGATTTGGTAAATTGTTACCAATGAAAGTAGAACTATTGAAACGGTAAAGAATAGAAAGAGATATTTTTGAAGTCAAGACGATTGCAGTAACCGTAAAATTTGCATGTATGTCTTCGTGAGAGACAAAAATATAATATTTATCATTGACATTTATATATTACTAGCGTAAATATTTATACAATCATTTTTGTGTTGAAAAATTGTATTGTTGCTATTCAAAGTAAAGAGCATTTGATTGCCAAAAGTTTTTTAGGGTGGTCATATTTTGTGCTATTTTTATTTACAAATCTAATTTTTTTCAAAATTCTGTTTAGTTACAACTATTATTAGTATATTTGTTCTACCTAGACTATTTTTTGCATCTCATTATTTAACCTTGTCACGTCGCATTGTGCGTTCAAAATACTACTTTTGAGATCAGTCCTTACCTTAAATGAAAATACGTTGAGGCCATGATCTTCCGAATAAATTCTGATAAAAGGAAGACTGGTAGTTTTTTTCAAATAATTACATAAGATAATCTAACCACAGTGAGTTATCTGATTAAGACTCCTCCAGACATGCTTTTAATGTTACTAACTCAATTATAAGCACTAAGAAAATTTCATCAACCCATTAGGAACAGTACAAACGAGCTAAACGTATTTAGGGATTACTTTGAGCAGCTATTTTAGCTATTTCTGCAGCCAAGCAGAACACTCGCATTACTATATGTTTCGGTTTGAAGGGTGCTGAAGAAATAATGGCAAGTCTCTTCTTATTCATTATGTCATATGTAATTTAATAAAATCTTAAAGTTATACCCAAACGCAGCGTTAAATGACTCCTCACGAAACGATAGCATTAAAAAAAAATACGTTAAAATAGATAAAAAAACTCATATAGTAAGTCTATGGTTTATTGTATTCATTTTATGGTAATTATCATAATTGAGAATCAATCCAATCTATGTAACTTTTTTACGATTATCATTTTGCATTAGGCGCACCCTTAAATGCCTCGACGAACGGTCTAATTCCGCCTCCATCCACTGTTGTTCCTGTGACTTTTATAATGTCTTTAGTCCATCGAGCGGATTCCTCTACCGCGTTGTCCGGTTTGTGGTCGCTACTCGAGAACCTTTATTCTTCAACGGTTGTAACTAAGTAAAGTTGATTAGGAAGTAGTGTATAAGTTATTAGTTTATTGTAATATTACAAACCTGGACAGAACCCTAATATGCTATGTTTCAAAAGATCAATAATTGTAAACAATGCCTTCGATACATACATAGAGTTAAATGTGGATGTACGTATTGATGTTTGCAATAAGTAAACAGAATGTAGATTTTTGCTCTCCTGTGACGAGGAGAAATCTAATAACAGAATTATTGTTTAACCAAGGCCCTTGGCCCAACATACCCCCGCGTCTGTTGACTTAGGTATTTCTAAATAACATAACTCACCTCTTGATGCTTACCATTGTAACTCGAAGACAACTCGAAATTCAATACTCTACATTCACTTACCAAATTACCAAATGACTACGAGCAGACCACATACGCCTTTGTCGCCTGAATGATTCTTTTTCTATGTACAAATGAATACAGTTTCTTTTCAGTCAGTGAGGACTTTATGAATCTATACAGTTCTAGATTCGTTCTTAGAGATGTCTGCACTTATTTGGACTTTGATCAGATAATATATCTTCATCTACAACCCATGACAATGAGGTTTTTATTTCAAACATTTATCATAAAATCACGCCTGTTTCCCGGAGGGGTAGGCAGCGACCGCGGATTTCCTGCACTTGCTACGATCCTGACATACCTCGGTAGTTTCATTCACTCTCAATACATTGTTCAAACATGCACGTTGGTTAAGGGTACTTTTGACCTGGCCTTTCTCCAAAACGTCTCCGATTTGGTCAGAATAAGTACGACGAGGTCTTCTTCTTCCAACTGGCCCATCACCATCACCTTATGCACCTGTTTTGTCAATCTTCTTTCATTGTGTATCTCTCTCTATAGATCGCTTCGCTTTTTTCTCCCCGCTACGTTCATGTTGTTGAGTGAGCACATCTTCCCTAGGTTTTTTCGCAAAACTACTATATGGAGTGGTTCCAAATAAAAATAAAAAGAGTACTTTAGGATAGGCAAGACATCAGTAATGCATCAGGTTTTGCAGATGGCATCAGGCGACGGTTACCACATACCATCAGGAGGGGCGCTTCTAATTCAAAAAAAATATTTTTGTACGTTCTTGTTTGGAGTTCAGTTTGCTAGCTAGAATGATGCAATGCAATTATCAAAATAATAATTATATTTTTTCAATAGCAACATCTCATTTAAGAATATATTTTCTCATAATAACCATGATTCATAGACTCGTACAAAAACTATCATGAAAAAACTATAATTGTCGTCACTTTTGCGAGGAGATCACGTGGTAGGGCTCACATTGTTTTATGTTAAAACATGTTTACTGTATACTCTACGAGATAAAACAATATATTATATGTAAGTTGTAGACGCAGACAATGTTTGTTAGCAAAGCTTTCTAACTGAAAAATTCGTTACTTTATATGAAATTGGTTTCCATTTTTAGTTATTGTTCGTAGAAACTTTCGTGTTGTACGTAAAAATTTTAGAATTTCAAGAAGTGATTTTTAATACTACTTTTTGGCTCAGGTTATTGATAAAAGGCTTTCTATAGCCTTTTATTATTATTAACTAAAATTTAGATAGATAGCTAAATAGATAACACTTTATTGCACAACACATCACTGAAAGTGATCTCTTTTAGACAACCTTGGGATGGGCTCGAATAAGATAGGTACATAATTGATATTTTTTAGTTTGTTGTTTAGCTACAATTTATACCGATTCACTGTTCTTAGAAGTTGTTTTAAAAATTAATATTAAAAAAAAACAATTGTTTTCGGTTTTTATAATTTATTTAATTTTTACGTTTGACATCTACTTCACAATTCTAAACTTGTAATCAACTTTATATCCGTTCCTCTTTGCATTCCGGTTGAGAGATCTGGTGATCTCTTTTATTTTAGCAAACACCTCATGCAGAGTCAGGTTGCTAATGGTTCGTTTCTTCGCATGTGGCAATGGTCTGTATTTGTCCTTCTGACGAAGTGCTCGCCGTATGTACATCGGTACTGCTGCAAGAAATAAAGATAACATGAATGTTACCCCATGCATGTTGTGTTGTTATGTTATGTCTGACCTGAAGGTCAGAGGAATTTCAGTTCAAGAGTTCCACCTAAGTGGGATAAGGGCAGGGAAATGATGATGATTCAGGTCAGAGGAAGCTGTGATGTTTGGAGTGAGAGAAGCCAATAGGTAAGTGTAGTAGTGAGGAATCAGCGCTAACAAGGGTCTAGCAGCTTCGTAGCCTACGAAATTTACTTCTAATAGGACCCTATAAATACAACATTATTTAAATTCATTACGGTCTCTAATATAACGGTGACCAAGAAAGAACCGAACAAGAAAGACAACAAACAGCCGGACAAGTCTTGGCAAGAGTTGACAAGAGTATGTAATAGGATGCTGTCATTTAAATAAACTTATCATACTGATGAGATTGGTTTGTTGTTCGATTTGAAAAATGATAATTTTGTGATTACATAGATTTTAACATATTTTATATGGTATTCTCACTCCGCGCCGCGCAGCGAGAATAACACTCATACATGATTAAGAGCATAAATTGCTCGAAATCTCAGGTCGTAAGTATATACTTGAATAATATAATCTACGTAAGTTAAACAGGTTATTTTGATTTCACTGTACCTACTTCACTTGCTTTAGTTATATGGAATAAAACTGGGTGAAAATCCAAATTCCAAACTGTCCGACTAGTCAGGCTAACGGTTTAGAATATTTTTGTCCAAACAGTTAGATCATCGAACTGTTTGTAGGAAAGATCGGAATAAACTGTAAAATCTATGCAATCACGAAGAAAAGTTTTTATCAAAAAATTACAAATTTAGTTTCTGTTTAGACCACGGTGACTTCGACATAGTTAACTCAGGTCGCTGTGGTTGTCTTTACAAAGTTAGCCAAAGGAACGCACCCACGTTTTTGATTATATTTTAAAGCTATGCGAATTACTCATTGGCAATCTTAGTAAATACATAAATACATTTTTTTTGCCAACCATTTTTATAAATGAAAATCGGGCCACATATTCTTACCATAGTTTGCTGTTAAATCGTACTGCGAGATGGCGAACGTGAATGCTAGCACAATCAAATACAAAGAAGTCAACATTTTCAAATCCAGCTAGCAATCTACTTAGACCTAGTGTTTACAAAACAATGTTTTGTGAAACTGTGTTTCCTTTACCAACATACTAAATCATCGATAACTCAAATACCTATTACTTTGATTGTTCACATGTTCCAAGTGCCGTGGCGTAACAAGCCTAAACGCCCTCCATTTCCTTCCGTGGATGTACCCTAGACTCTAGGGTCTGCTGCTGCTGCCCATCCTCTAGAACCTAGAGGATGGGCAGCAGCATCCACGAATAACCAATCCACCTGCCAAGCGTGTTGATTATGGCAATTTATTGTATTTTATGGGGGAGACCTCGTCCAGCAGGGAACATCTAGTAGCTGATGCTGATGATGTCGACCTCTGTGGCGCAGCGGGCGAGTAGCCGGCTGAGATGCGAGAGGATGCGGGTTCAATTCCCGCTGCGATAAATGTTTGTATAATCTGCAAATCTTTGTTTCGAGTCCGGGTGACTGGTATCGTGGTAATCGTAGTGCCTGATACCCACGACACAGGGAATCCTGATGCCTTACAGTGTGGGATCAGGAGTACGTATGTGACTGTTGGGTGTTATGTTATTACAATATAGTTTTTTAAGTTTTTTGTGTCTTTATTTACGTAGTCTTGATCGCACACTAGGATTCCCTGTGTCGTGGGTATCAGGAACTACGAGTACCATGGTACCGTAACACCCAGAACCTGAATGAATATTTGCAGATCATACAAACATTTGTCCCGCAGCGGGAATCGATCCCTCAACCTCTTGCTGCTCAGCCGGCTAATCGCCCGCCGCGCCACAGAGGTCGTCATTATATTGATGATGATGAAAGTGTACTTATTAATTGCAATAACTTTTCATTTAAAAAACCGACTTCCGCCGTTGTATTCGACTAAACATTTGGACGAAAAAAAAATGATGAAAGAACCATAGTGGTGAAAGAATTATGATACTTTCCGAATGCAAATGCTTGGTTAGTTGTTGAAAATGACAAAATCGCCATATGTATGCCTACAATATTTGAGGAGTACCCTCAATTCCTCATGGATTCATCATCAGAACTGGATTCTGAAAAAAAATGGGATCAGTCTGAAAGTATATCTATTCAAATAAAAAAAAACCAAATCGGTTCATAAACGCCGGAGATATGAGGTAACAAACATAAAAAAAATATATAAAAATACAACTGAATTGAGAACCTCCTCCTTTTTTGTGAAGTCGGTTAAAAAACTAGTTTATACGCAATAAGTTCCAACAAAAGGCAAGTGAAAATTATCACACCCAATATCTCGATACCTTCTTTTCCCAATAACAGTGTTATGACAGCATAGGAACTTCTCGTTACTGTGCAGTCAACAGCATCTGTGGCGTATCTGAGTGGAGTAGAAACTTTGCTAATATATATTGTTGCTGTGATTTATCTAAAGGTTTCTTACTTTTTGATAGCTATAGTTGGGATTTTTGGTATAGTTTCTTCAGTGAAACAATGAATTTATAATTTAGCGAGCTGAAAACCAGTCTTGGATTTGTCATACTTATTTAATTCTCAAAAATATCAAGTTTTGGTTTAATTATATTATAATTTAATAAGGAATCCTTTCACGATTGATACTGATTGAAGTCTTTTGGCTGCTTTATCAACCGTAGTGACATTTTCGGTTCAATTATCGGAGAATTCTAAGTTTTTTAGCAAAGAAATCTAAAATTTTATTGGAAACAATATATTTTTAAAGTCCTCCAAACAGTCCCAACTAGAAACAATTGGGTCTCACTTACATCACAATTCAATTAGCTAAACGTATCACACGCGATCACCTCTTGCCTCTCCGACCCCAATATATTACTTTTCCTAATGCTGTTAGAACATAGGACGTGTAGACCCTACTCTGACCATAGTGTAAGCTGTTGAAGTGGAACTGTACTATGATGGAACTGGAAAGTCTTAAATTTATTTAACTCAGGTTCATCGAAGAGCTATGTATAGTATAAGTCATTCATTCGATGATTCATGTAAACTAGTCTTGAAAAAAGTAGCTGGAACCAAATGGAGAAGAGCAGCTATGGATAGAAATGAGTGGAAATAACTTTTAATTTAATAAACCGACTTCCGCCATTGTATTCGACAAAATATCTGGATGAAAGAAAAACTATGAAAAAACCATAGTGGTGAAAGGGTCATGATACTTTCTGAATGCAAATGCTTGGTTTGTTGCTGAAAATATCAAAATCGCTATATGTATGCCTACAATATTTGAGGAGTTCCCTCAATTCCTCATGGATGCCATCATCAGAACTGGATTCTGAAAAAAATGGGACCAATCTGGAAGTATATATATTCAAATAAAAAAAGATTTTTCCAAATCTGTTCATAAACGCCGGAGATATGCGGTAACAAACAATAAAAAAAAAAAAAAAATACAACCGAATTGAGAACCTCCTCCTTTTTTGGGAAGTCGGTTAAAAATAATTACGTGCATTATTTTGTTCATCTTGTCACTGGTTCCCCCTATCAATGACAAGGCCCTCAAATGACCTTATGACCGTTATTGAAAGACCCAGCGTGGTGATAGGATTCAGCACAGCTTGCGGCCTGAGGCTCCATTTCATTAACCGACTTCCCAAAAAAGGAGGAGGTTCTCAATTCGGTTGTATTTTTTTTTTTTTTTTTTTTTTATGTTTGTTTCCGCATATCTCCGGCGTTTATGACCCGATTTGGAAAATTCTTTTTTTATTTGTATAGATATACTTCCAGATTGGTCCCATTTTTTTCAAAATCCAGTTCTGATGATGGGATCCATGAGGAATTGAGGGAACTCCTCAAATATTGTAGGCATACATATGGCGATTTTGATATTTTCAGCAACAAACCAAGCATTTGCATTCAAAAAGTATAATAATCCTTTCACCACTATGGTTCTTTCATCATTTTTTTTTCATCCAAATATTTTGTCAAATTCTATGGCGGAAGTCGGTTTTTTAAATGAAAAGTTATGTATATCACGTTACTAGGTACTGTAGAGGCTAAATTACCTTTGAATAAGGCTGTCGTTTTTTAAACAGAAATAATCTTTGAAGGATTATGATGAATGGCTCCAGAGACGTTGACGGCGACAAGGTTCGCCTGCCGTCACGTTTAGGTTCCCACGAGGACGAAAACAGATGCACGGAAATTGTACCGCGCGACTGTTTTTTTTTAATGATTTATATTTGTAAAATGTTTTTAACTGTGAGACTATCAGTTAAAAAACAATGCCACAAACTAAGGTAACCCAGGTGGACAAACTTGGAACTAGAGCTGATTAGAATACATAAATATTACATATTAAATTATTAAAATAATTCTGCATGGTGAGACTGGTTTGACAGACTCTTCACTGTGTTTGAATTCCCATTTTTAGTTTTTTTTATCATCTTCATCAGCCATTAGAAGTCCACTGCTGGTCATAAGCCTTCCCCCTAGATTGCCACAACAAACGGCCTTAAGCCACCTCCATCCACCGACTTCCTGCGATGTTTATAATGTCTAGTCCATCGAGTGGAGGGCCTTCCTCTACTGCGATGGTTTGTGGTTGCCTCGAAACCGTTCGAAACTAGCTAACAAAATTTGCCAACGGTTGTCAGTTCTGCGAGGCATATGACCTGCCCATTCCCACTTTAACTTGCTATTTCTGAGAGCTTTGTAGGTGGTCTTAGTTCTTCTACAGATTTCTTAATTTTGGATTCTATCACTTACTGAAACTCTTAGCATAGCTCCTTACATAGCCCGATGCACGACTTGTGAGCTTGTTTATAAGAAAAATAGTCTCATCTGCGGTATCTGTGACGAGAAGATATGGCGTAGTTTCCCGAACGCTGCCCATCCTTATTGGTTTCGTTGGTTGACCTCTTTGTCGAAGTCGGACCTTCCTAGTTAAATAGACAACAAAGTTGGTGTCACTGCAGGTTTGTATTTTTTTTCAGATGACCATGAGGGCTGTATTCTTATTACTGAAGCCTGAATTACTCTCTGACCAAGGGCCAATTTTCCGCCAGACGTGTCTAGGGACCTCTACCCAACCTTTTAACGTTGAAAACTTTTATAAAGGGTAATTTGAAATTAGTTTTATAAAGGTATATAAACTTGGGTAATAATTACCCAAATTATAATCGTGGTGCCTACATTTTCACTTGTAAAATTTGCGAACAGTTCACGAAATTAAACCAGCCACGTTTTTGTTTCGAGAGAATTGCAAGTTATTTGCGTTGATGCAATTTTTTTTGTAATTCATGGTCTATTTCTAGAACTTGCGATTAATTGTGCCAAAGTTGTTTTGATACGGAAAAAACATTCATATTCATATTCATTCATATTCATATATTTATTCAAACTGTAGGAACACTTGGGGAACACTTAATTACGTCAGACTAGGTAGGTACATAACAAAATGGAGAATAAAATAAATTTAAAAATACACGATGAAAATAGATGCAGCTGTATAGGGGCTTTGTCATTAACCTAAGAAAAGTAATAATAAAACAATGTCAAATTTGCAGCGGCTGTATAAAGGCCTTGTCGATAAAAAAATAAATTAAAACAATTGTTAGCAGCTGTACAGGGGCTTTGTCAAAACTAAAACTACCTTATTCCTCATCATCCCAAGCATTTGTGTCAGCTAGGTAATCACCTGTGGTGTAATATGCCTTTTTTACCAGTTTTTGCTTGATACATTTTTTGAATCTTTTTTCTGTTAGATCTATTATATGTGTTGGTAGTTTGTTGTAGAAGCGCACCGAATTTCCTACAAAACTTTTGTTAGTTTTTTGTAACCTATGTGCAGAGTTTATCAATTTATCTTTATTGCGTGTATTGAAACCATGTACGTCACTTGGCTTCTTGAAATTGTATGAGTTTTTCCGAGTGTACATAATGTTTTCGTAAATGTACAGTGACGGCAAAGTCAAAATATTAATTTTATTAAACAAATCTCTAAGGGAGTCTCTACTTTTTAGATTATAAATAGCCCGAATTGCCCGCTTCTGCAGGATAAAAATTACACTAATGTCAGCACCAGCACCCCACAATAAGATTCCATAGCTCATGAGACTATGGAAATAAGCAAAGTAGACAAGTCTAGCAGTGGCTAAGTCTGTGAGTTTCCTAACCTCTCGAATTGCATAGACTGCCGAACTCAACCTATTCCCAAGTGCATAAACATGGGGACCCCACTGCAGTTTGCTGTCTAATACTATCCCTAGAAACTTTGTGTACTCAATGGTGTCAATTTTAGTGCCCATTGTTACATGCGTTTGAGCTTGATTAACATTTGGCAAGGTAAACTTTATGCATTTTGTTTTTGAAGGGTTTAAAACTAAGTTATTGACCGCGAACCAATTAGAAATTAAGCCTAAAGCATAATTTACTGCACTTAGATCTGAGGATCCACTTTTAGTTTTAAACAGTAACGATGTGTCATCAGCAAATAGCACGACTTCATTACTCGTTTGCCTTTGAATCACGTAAGGCAAGTCATTGACATATATGAGAAACAAGAAAGGACCCAGTATGGAGCCTTGAGGAACCCCAAGTTTTAAAAGAGAACCTGAAGACTTGACGTCAGATACAGCAACTCGTTGTCCTCTGTCAGCAAGATAAGACGCAATCAGACTTAGAGCTTGTGCCGCTATACCGTAGTATTCAAGCTTCATTAAAAGCGTATCGTGATGGACGGAGTCAAATGATTTCGAAAGATCGCAAAAAACACCTGAAGCATCATGCTTAGATTCCCAAGCATCGAGTATGAATGATATTAATTTTGTCCCTGCATCAAGGGTAGAACGCCCTTTGGTGAAGCCAAACTGACGTTCGTGTAATAATTTGTTAGAATAAAAATAAGTTGTTAATTGATTTAGTATCATTTTCTCAAAGACCTTACTTAGAGCTGGTAAAATTGAAATCGGCCGGTAATTTGATGGATCCTCCTTGCATCCCGATTTATACAATGGTATAATTTTACATTCTTTCATAAGGCTGGGAAATATGCCTTTGTCAATACACGAGTTAAAAATTACTGTCAAAAGAGGAGATATTTGATAGATTATGGTACCTAATATCTTTACTGATAACCCCCATAAATCTTCTGTTTTTTTTACCTTGAGAGTCCTAAAGGTTTTTTCAACTGTTTGTGCTGTAACGTAATGGAAAGTGAATTTGGAAGGTGATATCAGCACATTATCTTTTAAAAATGATTCCGTAGCGGAAAAGGACCTATCTAGATCTTTCGTTAGAAGGAATGGGATATCTGTGAAGAATTTTTCGAAAGCATTTGCTACGCCAAGTCTGTCACTTATGACATTGCAGTCAACTCGTAAACTGCCTACACTTTCTTTCACTTCAGTTTTACCCGTTTCCTTTTTTATGATATCCCAAGTAGTTTTAATTTTATTATTTGAGTTCAAAACTTTCCCCCTAATGTATAATGACATTGCCTGACAACAAACTTGTTTAAAAATGTTGGAGTACCTTTTGAAATATTCGAAAAAAGTTTTATTTGTAGTGTAGTTCTTTTTTTCATAGAGACCATACAGTGTCTCCCTACTCAAAGTTATTCCTTTAGTAGCCCAGTCAGCAAATTTTGGCTTTACATTGATTTAATTTCAGTTTTTTTGAAAATTGATTGGAATGTGGCAGAAACTATCTCAAATAATGAGTTAAATAACAAATTTGGACAGTCAAAATTAAATGTAAAATTTTCTAATTGCTCTGTAATAGCAGTACGGAATAATTCTTGTCTCTTTTGTGTGAAGGTTTCATTATTACATAGATTTTAACTGGTTTAACTTAAGTAGATTATATTCGAGCATACGACCCGGGTTTCAAACAATTTAGATGCTCTTAGTCATGTATGATTGTTAACTTCGCTGCGCGGCGCGGAGGGCAATGCACCTCTCAGCTCTCGCGGCCCGGTTGGTGAGCGCTGGCGGCGGTGCAATTTGCGATGCGGATGACTCATCCTCGTCTCCCAAGCTACTTGAATATGTCGATTGTAGAGCGACTCACACTGAACTAATCGCATCAGGGCTATCGTTGGTCATGCAGACTTGAAGTTTTGCCAACGAGTATCCAGCAGAGGTTTCCAAATTTGCGGAAGCATCCAACCTCTGTCCTTGTTGGAAGTGTAGTTTTGTACAGTGTAATATTACATGCTCCACTGTCTCTACGTCCTGAAAACAGCCGATGTAGCCCACTGTCCGTGGCCCCTCTGTCCTCAGTAGATGGTGGCTGAGATCACAGTGTTCCGTGATGATACCTACCCATCATCTGTAGGCCTTCGCGTTTCATCTTTAAAAATGTGTTTGTTATCTTTTTGTTTTTGACTGGAAGCATTGACTTTGTTGGCTTACAGTCCGGTCTGTCTTTTAGGTGTTATATTATGTATGTATGTATATTTTATCTTCTGCTGACGGATAACGCTCCCAAGTGAAAAGGAATTCTGTATCGCGTTGAGCCTACTATCAACTTCACATTAATTACAAGTAAAGACTCATCGAAAGACAGTAATATCCATTAAGATTTTAAATTATCGATAAAATTCAAGTACTTGACCCAAAAAAGTAGCGTAACAGACACCTTGTAGGGCTGTATCGCTTTGATAATGGAATTAATTAGTCGGAAAGTGGATTAGCTGAACGGACAATGTAACACCCAATTGTCGCCATCTGCCTTCTTAAAGCGAGGGGAATACGGATGAAAAAGTTAGCAAATTAGTCAAAAATATCAATCAAGTGAAATAAGTGAGTAAATATTTATCAAGGTAGGTTAATTAATTTTAAACAAATAATTTAAGTGCAAGAAAATATGATTAAAAATGCCTAAACAAAATTGAATAATATTAACCTATAATGCTCCACTAAACTGTCCCAATGATTAACAATCAAGTATCTTCCAAGGTATACGTTATGATGGTTTATATAACACTAAAAAAAATATTATTCAATAAAACGACCTTATGGCTCGGCAAGCGAGTAGCTTGCTGAGATACAAGAGGTGCGGGTTCCATTCCCGCTACGGGACAAATGTTTGTAAATATTAGTTCTAGATCTGTGTGTTTTGGCGTAGTTCCTGATAGCCATGACACGGGGAACCCTAGGCCCGTAGACCGAAGTCAACTCTAAGAACGACCTTGAGAACACCAAAAATTAAATTTTTGGATGAGGATTTTGAAATTGGAACAGAAGCCTGTTGTGGTTATTACGTATTCTATGACAGAGGCCCAAAATTCTCTAATGTAAAAACATTTCAGTCACAATATAATCTCGTTTCAGTCACACTGTCACGTATAGTAACTATTACATAAACTTTGCTTATTATGCAAAGATTAAGTACTAGTTACTATACGTGACAGTGCGACTGAAACAAGATTATATTGTGACTGGAATGTTTTTAAATCAGAGAATTGGGCCTCTGATTCAAGATAGTTCTGAATCAAGTTCGATTTATTAAAATATGGGCCCTAGTGTCGGATCAGTACTATAAATATGTGACTGTTGGGTTTAATTGCCTGTTTTACTTTATCTGGTCGGAAGACACCATCAAGACTCTTTCGTTTCGTTAGTAGTAGAACTTCTTGTGAAAGAGTTCGTCCGGGGAAGTACTACCACCGTACCTATTTCTGCCGCCAAGCAGTAGTGTTCGCATTGCTGTGTTTCAGTTTGAAGGGTACGGGTGCCGGTGAAATTACAGGCACATGAGACTTTTTATCTTTATGTCTCAGGGTCGGCAGCGCGCGTGTGATGCCTCTGGTGTTACAGGAGTTCATAGGCTACGGTAACTGCTTTCCATCAGGTGGGCTATAAGCTTGTTTGCTTGCCAAATAGCATTAAAAAAAATCTTTGCTGGTGTAATTTTGATGTTTTCAAATAATGCCCTCTCCAACATGTTTCCTTATCTGACCAGCAGTGTGCGTCACTAACAAGGGACGTCGCAAAGTCGTTATGCACATTATCATATTACATTATTATAATTATCTACATCCATTTTGACTCGTGGTTATACGCAATTTGCTGGCTTGCTCCGGTAAATGTGTGTCCCCAAGTAATAACACTGATTAGAACCACTTTTACACAAATTAATAAGACAGGCTAAGTATTTTCGGACATGGGATAAGTGTGTATGATAATTGAAAAAGGTTTCCGTGGAGATGAGTATTAAATAATAATTAGCAATAATGAAACGTGTAAGTAATAATATTAATATCACCTCCGACCGCTTGGGCCTTACTCCGCGACCGGAGGTTTCCCGTTTTGATATATATTTTTTACTATAATATTTTTATACTATTATGTTTTTATAGATAGTCCTTTATAGTAAAAAATGATTTTTTTAACGAGATTTAAAATTAATTTTGTGAAATACTAATAATAATGCTGGACATTTCACACAACATTATCTAGCCCCAAGCTATATAAGCAGAGCTTGTGTTATGGGTACTAGATAACTGATATACTTAATAGAATACATTAAATAGATAGATAAATAATTATTAATATTAAATAATTAATACATAATTACCACTTACTAAGAATACCTTTCAGCATTTATTTTTATATAATAATGCGTACCTATTATGGCCCAAATAATAATCTGCAATCACAGCGATACTACTAGTTGCCGTGGTGTGGCCGGTCTAAAAATATACCCCTTTGTCTCTTCCTGTAGATGTCGTACAAGGCAACAAAGGGATTACACCAGAAAACGGGCAGCAGCATCCACCTGAGTGCTTAACACAAAAATATTGCGATCACCAATCCGCTTGCCAAGCGTGTGATTCCGGCAGTTCCACCCATTGTATTTTATGGCCTCGTCTAACAGTGGACATCTAAAGACTGATACTATTACTTCGTATCATCGGTTCTTTCTTGGTCACCATTGACCCGGACATTAGTTCAGAGAATAGCTTAAGGTACGGCCCCTGAATCATTTACCAAAATAAAATTTCTTGGTAATGTTTTTCGTAAACCGTTTTCAGTTTTCGTGTGGGCCATTAATATTCCTTGAAAAATTGACACTTTGATCGCATAGACAATCTCCCCTTCACCAAAGTGACTTGTGAGCTCATTGTGTCTTAAGAATAGCCCAGAAATTGCGCCTCCGATTTGTCAACGTCACAGCTCATATTTTATCAACTCGGGACAATGGTAACTACATTTTGATATCGGCCGTAGTTTTGAATCGTTTGATGAATAGCCAGAGGTCGAAAACAGTTTGTCTTCGGGTTTATTCTTTTTGCGGCAAGTTTTTGTGACGTATTGGTGTAGGCAGTGGCTTTATTTGGATTTATTTGATGCTAGGTTTGCTGTTGTATAACTTATGTGTTGTGTCAGTCAGACACATTTTTCGGTTTCCGTAGAGTGTCTAAGGAACCATTATACTTTTACTATCAAATTTTGTGCAATTCAAAATGAAAAATACAGTATTAGCTCTTTGAGTTTTTTGGACTATCAATAATTGTTTGATCACGTAACTGCTTAAATGTTATGGTAAAAAAAACTAAAGCTTAAGTTGTACCATAAAATCAAGTTAAAGGAGTACTTTTTAATATAAAGTTAATTTTATCGCGAGTTTAGCGAGAAATGCTAACTGGATGTGAATTTGGTGCAAATTTAAATTACTGAATGCCATATAGCTAAGGTTGTTATCCTAAGAGGACATCCTAAGGTTGTCTGAAAGCAACCGCTATAAGCAATGAAAACGCCAAGTGTATATTTATTAAGTTTTTATATATCTGTGTGTTATGCTTATCTATCTAATACTGACCAGTCAAAATAGCTCGTAAAATCAGGTAGACCTGGGGGCTTAGTACAAGTTTTGATAGTTTTCGAAACTATATTATGAGGTTTCGTTTCCTTCCATATATTTACTTGCAGCGCCCCTAGCGAAAACGTGAAGAAAACTAAGGACGCTGTCAGTAAATGTATAGATGGAAACGAAACTTCATATAGTTTCGAAAACTATCATAACCCATACTAAGCCCCCTGAAAGAGTTTATCGCCATAGCGAGTGTTTTGCAGTCAATCCGGATCCCAATTCGTATGATTGTGATAAGGGTAACTTTTAATCTCTATTGCAATTTTACGGCCCTTCGCATCAGTATCATTCAAAATGTCATAAAACAACGTTAACAAGTTCAGGAAAGACATAAAAGCAAAGCTCTTCCAAGTTACTAAACTCAAGTGGCAGAGTGACAGCGATATGTCAAAGTCCGCCTATTCAAGCCGAGATAAATACTCTCGACGTGATAAGACTTGCTTTGCAAACAGTTGTGTGTTGTTTGTGATTAATGTGGGGAAGGAATTATAAGGGATTGGCATTACAAAAACATCAGCTCATAATGTCATTATTTTTTTATTTTTTTATTTTTCTGATTACCCTAGTAGCTATGCGGCTCTGAGCCTCTAGGTTAGAGATAATATTATAAGCAAATTCTCGGGCATATTGGATTTTGTAACAATAATTTAGGTTCTCAAAGTGTCAGCTCGGAGAATTCAAATGCTGTTTGCATATAAAAATCCGTGTAGCGTACATCCACATCACACGTTCGTGTAAATAATTGCTTGTTACATTTAACCGCTGGTAGAGAACTATTGTTGGCTAGGGCCAACAATAGTTCTCTACAGGTTCTCTGTAGGCAGGAAGATGGGACGCAACGGGAAGAAAGTGGACGAGGGTGCCTTAAGACCGTAATACCATTCTATGAAGTATAAGGGACTCCAGCATTGGACGTTATCTGGGCTGATGATGATACTGACCACTTTCATATCAAAAGGCATGATTGATTCATGAATGTTCAATATCGAAATGGCATACTAATTTACAATGACAGTTCGCTCACTAAACCAGCCTATCAAGTGCCTCCAGCAAGTTGACTTTGCACACCTTAATGTCTCTGGTAATGTATCATTAATACGTCATTTGGTTTCCGATTCGGTATGATTAATGTGCTTAGTAATTATTGTGATCGAAACGTGCGGTGCCGATAAATTCTGGGTAATGACTTGAGGGTATAACTTTAGTTTGCGTAAGGTTTGTACAGTCAGAAGCACACATGGTTACCCTCCTGAACTACAAACATGAGGGATACATAATTTTTTTTTTTCAATCAAAATAATAAAGCGTAAGCCACGTGCCGTGGTGTGTCTGGCCTAATAATAGACAACTCCTTCTCCTCTCGTGGATGTAGTAAACCCCTTACTAAGGAATCACACCAGGTCGGGTAGCATCATCTACTAACTGCGATCACCAACCCGCCTGCCAAGCGTGGTGATTATGGCAAATCCCCCCATTGTATTCAATAGGGGAAGCTTCGTCCAGTAGTAGACGTAAACAGGCTGGTGATGAAGCCACGTCATAAAAACGTACCTTTCCATGGCTACAAAGAAGAGAGGAAGAGGGAGACCTCAAATCACCTGCCTGATTAAAGTACAAAGGGACATGAAAGGGTTTGTCCTTATAGATAAAAAATGAGCAAGGAAAACCAGGCTATAACAGAGATTAAAATATATTACCGGTAGGTGTGTTATTCACAACGGTGTCCATAAAAAGAGGCTTGCTCAAGCTCGATCATCCCGTCCTGTGGCGCAGCAGTGTCACAAAAGGGGATAATCGGAACTAAATCAATTAGCTAGGTGGATGTAGAATCATTAGGTTTACATACCTTGTCTTGTGGTTACACAATAAATCCCTAGATGGTGCTAAGGTCAACAGTACTGTTAGCTGGTGTGGGGTTCAGACACCCATTTATGGGTCTGGGAACTGGTAGGAAATCAGAACAAACAAACAGATTGTAATAAATTACAAGCGATACGCCCGTCCGGTCCGAACGTTGTCCAAGCAATGACATTCCACGGGGGCGCCTCGATCGCAATCGCTTTATTTCAAAGGCTGAATACCACATCTCTTCCTTTTTAACAAATTAAAAATTAACAATTGCTTATTTCCAAAAGTTAACTTACTATTCTTATTTTACTATATACCTCTAGTGATTTTACAACATAAAGTAAGCCATCATTATTCTAAACTGATACTTCTAATGATTTTACAACATAATTATTGTTCTAAATCGAATTTTATTTTAACCAGTAATTAAACTACGCCGTTGATGTAATTTTTAATTAAGTACCTATACAATTATCGATCTCTTTACTAGGTACGCTATTATTGTCCTCCTCAATTTCTTCATGATCTTCCAATTACTACCTTCTACTCTTTTCAAGTGTAGGTATTATATTCCAACGATACTCCCGATCTTCCTGTATCAGAGCCTTCCAGATTTCTGATCCATGTGCATCGCAGAAGCAGCCTACACCTTCTGTATAGATAGATTGAAGTAGTTCCCACCTCTGCTTGTACGCAGTCTCCGGTTAGACAGGTTAAATTCTGGTGGCAGACTTGGAAGACTGTGGCGTATTCAGATAAGATAGGCGTTGGGATGGGTTTGCTACTCAGTGATCTGTTAGGGCAAGTTGTCACAAATAATTGCTTTCCAAATGCCTTCATTCACAAAACTTAAAGATACTACGACACCACTCTGATAATACAATTAGGTGAAAGTGTGGTGTCATGCGATATGATATTATTAGCTAGTTGTAAGTTAGTGCAGACAATCAATTAATTTTTAATCTTAATTTAATGTTGCACAATTTGACATGTCGTCATAGAGACGTTTTGTATTTTAATACTAATAATTTTATTAGAAATTTTGTTTTGACACGAGATACTGTTGATACATAGTATCTTGAGTCAAAACAGACGGCAGACATAGTAAATTAATAATTGCTAAATTGTTAGCATTTCATATTTTTGATCTCGTTATAAGTATCTACTATAACGCAGTTCACGAGCTCGTGGTTAGAAGTAGGTAGTACTAATGAGGATAAAAGGTAGGAGTGTCAGCTGACAGTCATTTAGTTCGACAATGAGAAGGCCGGCCACATAAAATGTACAAGCCCTTCCCAGCAAAATCTTAGGCTTAGAAACATTTTTAAACAGTTTTAATGTACATTATCATGTATGTAACTGAACACTGGATGTTACGATTTTAGTTACTCCCTTATTATGAGAATTACAATATTGTAAGTTCATACAAACGCAAGAACGCCATAGGGTTCCTTAACTGTTGTTCGAAATACTTTAAAATGCAAGAAACGTAAAGATGTTGCAAATCTCACTATTGAGAGGACTATTGAGCTGTTGAGCTAGAGCTGCATATCATTGTGTGTTTACCGTCCCCCTGACGCAGACTTCGCGTTATTTTAATCCACTATGGAAAAAGTATTGCTCAAAACTTTTGTACATAGTAAAATGCTTATAGTCTGCGGAAATTTCAATATAGGTTAGTTCTTTTTCTGAGAGGCTGCTTAATTTGTTTAAATGTTTTAATTTACATTACCTCTTCGAATAACCAACAAGAGTGACACTAACAACATCCACCTGTTTTGATAATATTTATTGTAGTAGTGTTCCAATTGATACATCAGTAATTAAACATTTCACCTCAGATCACTATGGTCACAGCACAGTGCTTTAAATACTTGTAATTTCACTTATCACAGATAGTCGCATTATGAAATTCCACGGCAGTATTGATTTAACAATGCCCCTTGTACGTACCGTGCGTAGATGATCCGAATGACCTTTTTACCAGTTTGTCTAAATTGATAAGTGAGGAACATAGTGAGATTGTAAAGCTAGAGCGAATGTCGGGTTAGCTGATTGGGCTACAACCCTATATGAACTCTATACGGCTGGGGAATCAATGTTGCACGACCCAACGTTTATCTTGTACATAAAGAACTATTCCAAGTCCTTCAAAAAGTTTGTCATACATTAAAATCATTGCATTTGAGAAATTCAATAGAAAAGTCAGCAAATAAAATTAATACAACTTGGAAATTAATAATGAAACAGGTAAATCTAAACCTTGTAGTAACCAGATGAATTTAAACATAAACAATACTATGTTATCAAAAATATTCAGGTCATCATTGCCTTTGATAGTTTTTCTCTAGTAATTGTGCTATTGTGCTAGGTGCTGATATTGCGCCGTGTATGGCCTACATTTTCAATAGATGTCTTGACGAGAGTCTTTCCTCATCTTATGAAACATAGTAAATTAATCCTTTGTTCAAGTCTGGAAATGATAAAGATCCAGGTAACTATAGGCCAATTTCTATATTGCCTGCTTTAAGTAAGATCTTCGAGAAACTTATTCTTACTCAGTTATTGTCACACTTCGACCTCCACGGACTTCTTCAGTCATTCATTTGGAATAACTAAGGTTCATTCGACAGCCGATGCTGATACCATGCTCTTAGAACACATATTTGAAGCGTAGGAGAACTCACAGAACGCGATCGTCCAAAGCTTTTGACTGTGTGTGGCATGATACATTAATTTCCAAGTTAAAAGATTATGGCCACAGGGTTCAATACTAGGCCCTTTTTATTTCTAGTTTACACTATCAATCTCTTTTTTTATATTATGTGGCATAGTTCTGTTTGCTGACGATACTTCTTTGATTTTAAAAGTTGATAGATCTAAAGCAAATTACGTTAGAGTAAATAATTCACTGTCGCGAGTTCTTGTAAATAATGTTTTGATCACAGTAAATAATCTTTTGCTTAATGCTTAAAACGAAAAGCATCAAATTCACATAGCCAAATGTAAAACATTATCAAACTAAATATTAAAATAAATGGGAAGACACTTGATCTTGTTAAGTCTAGTATTTTCTTAGAGCTTAATATTGATCCGGGGGGTCAGTGGGCACCGCAAATTGTGGCTTTAGCTGGTAGACTTAGTTCCACTGCATATGCAGTTTGTATGTTAAGGCAGCTTACTAATGAAGCTACAGCTAGGCTTGTTTATTTTAGCTACTTCATAGTGTTATGTCATATGGTATCATGCTGTGGGGTAAAACAGCTATATTTCCAGCTATATTTGTCTTACAAAATCGGGCAATACGTGCCATTTATAAAATGAAGTCACGAGACCCCTTGAACGCCTTGCGTTTCAAAGAAATCAATATTCTCACAGTAATTTCGCAATATATCTATGAAATATTATTACATACACATAAGCACTTGGATAGTTGTATGAAAAAGGGTGACTTGCACGGGGTTTGGATTTATAAATACAACCAAACTAAATATACCAAAATTTCGATTGAAGAAAGTAAATGGGTCTTTTATGAGGACTTCTGTACAGTTCTATAATAAACTTCCAGAAGGTGCATCCAAACATCTTACTCGAAGATAAATGGAAATTTCATATTCATATTCATATTTATATCATTTATTCACCGTAGGAAAGGAACACTGGGAGCACTTGGTTTTGTTATGGTGTACATACATTTTAGCGGCCGCACATAAGCCTTGTCAGATAATTGCTACATCTGATTTGAGCTGATTTGCTATAATATCTGTACTTTTCTCTTTACATGGTTCTATTATATTGTTATTTATAAGTAGGTATACTCATACTGATACTCATACTCATTTATTAAAACCATAGGAACAATTATTAAGAACACTTGGTCACGTCATACATTATATTTAGAAATTAGGTTATATCAGAGACTAGTTTTACTAGTCTCTGGTTATATAAAGTGGAGCGTGTACTGTCTTATAAACTTTTGCTGATGTTTATTTGCATTTGACTAACTTTCTTAGGTTTTTAAGTTCTCATTTAATATGTATCAGCAACTTCCTGCTCAGAGGCACCACACAGGCGCTTCCCACCTTGTGGTAAGACATATCATCAAAGTAAGTCAAGCCGTTTTTGTTGCCTGATTCTTCTAGGCTTGAGCGCGTTGGAACAGGAGTAATTTTAGTTTATAAGGCGATTCAAAATGGTCCTTGTGATTTCAATGAATAAAATTCATTTCATTTGATTAACAAAGGGATCAAAATGCACTACCTTAGAGTACGTACCTACATTAAACATGTGTAGGTATCGGAGGTTATTGCCATTTATCGCTCCATACTGTCACCATTTTGTAGACATTAACATTCGTCTTTTAGGCAAACTTGCGTAAATATGTACGTGGCACAATTTCAATGAGTAGGTACAAGTTTAATTGACTCATTAAGCAAACTTGCGTAAAATAAATACGTGGCACAATTTCACTGAGTAGGTAAAAGTTTAATTGACTCATTGAAAACAACTTTATAGAAGCTCGTAACACTTTTGTCCATTCCCTGGAGTTGGTTCACATCAACAAGAACTTTATAGGTAGTTATTTGCTATAAGCAAGGTACCAGAAATAAACTCATAAATTGGTTGACATGAACTGGAACATTTTGCCTCATTATTTTGTCATTTCATTATGGTTGCGACGTGTTGCGAGATAATTAGCCACCATAAATTTATTTCAAATAAGAGGGTACTTAGTAAAAACTTTTAAATTCGTGTGGCAGGTTAAAAATCAAGTCAAAAATATCTAGTTACGACCACGTTACGACTGATTTAAATCACAAAGAATAAGTATCCTTCCTCGAGTTTTAGAAAAGTTTTCCATGTATGTCGGTATTCAATTAACACAACACTACGCAACTTTTAGTCGAATTATCGACTAGGTACTCACAATTTTTTATCCTCGTCGCCAATGTGGGGTTCAGACACCCATTTATGGGTCTGGGAACTGGTAGGAAATCAGAACAAACAAACAGATTGTAATAAATTACAAGCGATACGCCCGTCCGGTCCGAACGTTGTCCAAGCAATGACATTCCACGGGGGCGCCTCGATCGCAATCGCTTTATTTCAAAGGCTGAATACCACAGCTGGTTTGTTGTAAAGTCTTGCCTATGTCAACTTGACACCAAACTTGGTATCAAATAAATCCGTATTTTCAATTATTCCTTTGTCCCAGACTCGTGTTAGCAATAGTTTAATGCCGGTAGTAAACCAGCTCCCACTTCCATTCCACAGAACCGAAACGTCACTCCACATTGATATGGGTTAAAGTTACGCACTCCAGTCCAACCAACTTCACAACTTTTACTAGTATACAACCATCGCCGGACTCTGTCGCTGTAACTTTTCCGACATTTTGTACTTACCAGCGTATAGAAGAATGTCTGACAATCTTATTTTGACATGGTTCCAAACTTGTTCAGTTATTTATAAGCGGGTCTTGTACCGACTAAATCGAGTTTTGCTTTTTATTTTTCGCATATTTCCTCCGGGTTCCGGTTGAAAAGTTTCGAAAGTGTAGTTTGTGACAAAACCCTTTTTAGGTTTGAAAGGAAATTGGTTTCTTGTATTACTTAGATATTGGTCTGGGGTTGCTAGAGTTTAAAAACCATGTCGAAGTTTTTATTATTGTACATTTGAACATGTTTATGAGCACAGCCAATCAAAAGCCCAAAAAAACAAAAAGATCTACAAATCTAAAATTACTATTAATATCTTTTCCCTCTTGGAGTCCCCTCGGTAGCGTACCGGGAAGAAATTGCTTTCAGCAATAAGGCTGCCTATTGCACTGTGTTTATTTAATTATCTATTTATATTGTTGACAACCTCAGTGGCGCAGCGGGCGAGTAGCCGGCTGAGATACCGCTGCGGGACAAATGTTTGCATGATCTTCAAATATTTTTCAAATATGGGTCTGAGTTTTGTAATACCATGGTACTTCATAGTTCTCACTCTTAATGACCCACGACACAGGGAATCCTAGTGTGGAATCAGGGTGATGTAATGTACATAACTTATGGGTGTTATGATAGGTTTTTTTAGCTTGGTGAAGATACGACAAAGTGTTCATCCATTCGAAAGTCCAAATGATCTAAAGAGTGAAGGAAAAGATACTTAGGAAACCATCACATCCTAGAACCAAAAACTCGAAACTATTGTGACATGACCATGAAATACCCTTCTTGGGAAGAGAACTAAATCATTTTTGTTCTGTGGTTTTCTACAATGGTCACATTCGGCTCTATTAAGGGCCACCAAGAAAAAGCTAGTGATAAGCGACGAAGAATAGTGGAAACAAAGTAAGCAGTAAGATCCCCTTATGAACGAGTTCGTCCGTGTAAGTACTACCGCCGTACCTGTTTCTGCAACCAAGCTGTTATTATGTGAGCATTGTTGTGTTTCGGTTTTGAAGGATAATGGGTGCTTGTGAAATTACAAGTGTTCAGGGTAGCGGGTGCAGTGCAATGCCAGGATAGGTATGCATTGCAGCTATAATGGGAATTAGTTACTGGACCAATGTCCAGTTCAGACAGAAAAAAAAACCTGTTATTTTACGGTGTCAATAAATATAAACTATAATTTTTTGAAGACCACTACCACTACCTTAATACCAGTAAATGATTGAATATTACAAAGGTGAAGAGAAACAATGTAACTCAATTGAGTTAATATGAGGGCGATAGTAAATTTTCTACTGCCCAATCGCAAATGACCAAACCTCCACTTTGTGTAACCTACAAAATTATAACTCGGACTGTTGTGATAAGGTTGAGAATCGTATGCTGTGTCGTGTACAGGGTGACACAATGTATATTAGGGAATCCAAGTGAACCGGCGATGTTGATAAGGGTCGCAGTTCCTAAGGCAACGGTGTCCTATCGAGCTTTGCTCCTACTTACAACACTACTTCAAGTTATAAGGACTAAGCGATGTTATGGCTCTACAACATAGACGCAAAATATGCCGGCTGGAATACTGAAGACTATACCATACGGTTGGTTTTACAACTCTCCCACAAAATAGCAAAATTCCTGCCAGTTTATAAATCATAGGTTATAAAATGTCATGACAAACGGTCTTGAGCCAATTTCATCCACCGTTCCAATGATATTGCTCCATTAGTTGCCGGGTCATTCTACAGTTCTGCCGAAGGATCTAGGACGAGTCACAGAATAAATAATAGTACAAGTGTAGGTATACTAGATGTGAGCTAGTTCCCGTCTCACGAGCTTCGAGCGTGGCCGCGGTCAGTGCTCATGAGGAATGGTCAACGAAACGTCAGCAGGAGAATAGTAAATTTTTCATAATTTTTCTATTTTTTTATTTTTTTCATTTAAATTTCATTATTTCATTAAAATGATTCAATTACCTTTACAGTATCATTCTCTTCATTATAGTTAGGGCTAGTACCTATATTTTAACCGGTCTACGTGATTCATTGAATCGCTCCAGTCTTAAATTTTTAGGCATGAAGCAAGTCCTCGGTAACAAATTGAGTTTACAAGATTGGATTAAGAACTAAATTAGATCATATTTCGCAAGCCAGTTTGTGTTACGATCAGTTGGTATTATGAAGTCTTATCATATTACACTACTGATGGTCATTTTATGATTTGTGATCGCCGTGGATCTCTATAAAAAGTAAAGTTTCATAGATATACAAGTGTAACGCCCGCGAATTCGTCCGCGTGGAGTTTATTCCATACAAACTTCAACACTTTCACCTCTAGACCACAAAAGCAATGTCCAAACTTCACGTCTCTAGGACTTAGAGTTTAAGCTGTGGGGTGTTATACATATTGATAGATAGATTTGTTAGTACTTAATAGTTAGAACTTCTTGTGAAAGAGTCCGCCCAGGGAAGTACTATTTCTGCCGCGAAGCAGAAGTGCTTGAATTGCTGTGTTTCGGTTTGAAGGTTATGGGTCCCGGTGAAGTTACAGACACATGAGTCTTTTTTTATCTTTGTCTCAAGATGACAGGCACAGTGCAATATATCACGTAGGACGCATCCTAGGTGACGTGACCTAAGAGGTATTGTATTTATTATGGGATGGTATTACCGCTTAACATCAGGTTGGCCACATTCCAGATAAATTATCATTATAATTTATAGATCAATTATAAATTATCTATCCGTCTATTTGGCTGGTAATTTGCTTAAGTCATTATTCTGAGGGTAAAGCCCACGCTGAATGAAGCCTCTCTTATATAGGTCATAATGTCAAACTCGGTATTTTCATTCAAAATATTATGTCAATTTTTTTAGAATTATTTTCTGAAAATCTGAGAATTGCCCATAATATATATGTCAATGGAATTGGCATTAGGAAAAGGTGATCATCACTACTGGATTCACTATTCTCCTACTGCCCTGAAAATGTTGTCAGACAGGTGGCTTCCAGGCCGCCACATGTCTCTGGATACCTCGGTGATGCTTTGCCTCATCAGTGATATAAGCAAATAGAACGAATAATATGAGTGCAATCTGTACTAAAACTATTTATGACTTTTCCAGGAAAGCGTCCTTCGAAAATTCAAAACAGAATAATTCAATACCAAAACGGAGTCAACATTCAAATTGAAAAAGAGTTCGATAATCCTTGCTCAATCGATACGCATAAACTTTTAAACGAGTACAACGGAGCTGTTAGCAAATCCGCCCGAACATCGGAACGTTTTGTTAAACCGTACCAACTCAATAAAATGGAAAAAAAAAACATCAAATCTACAATTGATACACAGTAATGTTTATATAAAGTGAGGAAATGTTTTACGGGCTATGCGGCTATGCTGTTGAACTTTTATTATAAACTGTGATCTGCTTTATCAGATACTTTTTCAGAGTGGTCCACAATTGGAACATACTGCCAGATGACGTTGTTTCTGCCACATTTGTAATTGCCATCAAAAACAAGCTCGATAACTAGCTACGAAAGGACAATTCAGAACTTAAAAAAGTGACCCAAAATTAGACATTCCTCACTGTGTTGATGTAGACATATCAGTGAAAGCTACTCGTCTATATAAATAAATGGGTGTTCCCGGTCTACAAGCGACGGTGACTACATCAGGTTGGCCTTAAGCAAATATGTCGTATCTTTTTCATAAAAAAAAACACTGTATTGGTACTCAATTGGTTGGCCGTGGTGAGTATTTGTTATTTTTTTTTTTGACGACCTCTTTGACGTGGCGGGCCAGTAGCCGGCTGAGATGTAAGAGGTTGCGGGTTCGATTCCCGCTGCGGAACAAATGTTTGTATGATCTGCAAATATTTGTTCCGGGTCTGGGTGGTATGGTACCATGGTACTCGTAGTTCCTGATACTCACGACACAGGGAATCCCAGTGGGATCAAGACTACGTATGTGACTCACGTGTGTGTGGTTTTATGTTATGTTAATTTAGCATGAAATGGTTCCTCCTGTGTATGTAAAAAATTATAGGATGGGCAGCAGCATCCGCCTGAGTACTCAACACCAAACTGTGATCACCAATCTGCTTGCCAAGCGTAATGCATATGGAAAATCCCCCGTTGAATACAATAGGGGAGGCCTCGTCCAGCAATGGACGTAAACAGGATGGTAATGATGATGGTCGATACTCTGGTGAATGCTGCTGGCTATCCCCTGCTGTTATCCCTTAGTAGGCTCTTACGCTAACCACGGGAACCACGTCTCCTTCTTAGGAGGCGTCTATTTTTAGGCCGGACCACACCCCGGACACTTCATACAGTCGCAGCGTTTGTATTAGAGATCGTTGCAGCGTTTTCACTGCCGAATGCTGACAAGTTCACTGACGCTACACAGATGAAGTTTTCGTACACGCGCAACTGTGTTTGTAAAATCTAGGGTTGCAGTCCTTGACATGATTTAATTATTAAGTTACCTACGTATTTTTAACTTTTGTAATAATGGATCACTGTATCCCAAATCCACTTTTTTAGTTCGGTTTTAGTTGAATTTATTCATAGTAAGGTGAATAGAAATGCAATCAAAATATAAAAGGAGGATTTAACCTTAAATTCTCTCATTCGGTAGTTTTGACACCTGTCAAAACCGATAAATATATAGGTATACAATAATCTGAATCGAAGCCAATCGTCAATAAATCATAAATTTAACGAGCTCTATTTTTTCAATACCACCTCGGGCTGATTGCAATTGCATTTTTGGTCACTTATGTTGAATTTCAACAAATGTAGGTGTTGTGGACTTCTACAGGCTGATAATGATGATAATAATGATGTTGAATTTTGACAATACTTTCTTGACTGACTTTAGCGAATAAGGCACCCATGGAAGAATTCTTCCGTGAAGGCACCCGTTGGACTTTTTCTGCTCTTTCGAAGGGAGTCGTCGTCCTTTTTTATTTAATTTAAATTTCTAGTGTTGTTTTGAGTTATATCGTGTAATTTTGGTGGCATCTTAACCGGTGTAGCTTATAAAGAGCACATGGTTGTGAGTTTAAATAAAATAAGTGTATTGCGTGTCTTTTCGATGGGGTGGAAATTGTCCAGGAACATTCTAGTAAACTGCCATCGATTTACTAGAAATGAAAGTTCAAGAACATGACTTGACATATTACTTGACGACTGGACATTGTTTGATAATTATCTATGCTACTTGACATTGGCAAAATTGAGAAAATCATCAGATGCCACTAAAAAAAAAAAAAAAAAGGCACCCGTTTTATAGCTCTTCATTGCTTTACCCGGACTTTTTGGGCAATTTTCGTTGGAATAAGATTTGTCCTGGCTGCTGGCTTATTTAGGAGTGTGTTAAATTACTGGAAGAAAGCGTGAGCAGAGTTGGTCGTAGAAAACAATGGCGGTGATGAGCTCACCACTTGGCACGTCTATATTTCTGCGATCCACGGTGAAAAGACGCCTTTTGAGGCTCTGCCTACCCCTTCTGGGAAAAAGACGTGTGTTTGTGTGTGTATATACAGTATTTTCTACCTTGCGGTTACGTTCTGTAGATATTATTTGTACAAACCAACACAGTTGACCAGTGTTTGCAGTGTAAACGTATCCAAGTTCTGGGTAATGAAATTACTGCACCTCTCGCATACATCGCTTCGGAGAATTCATAGACTTGTAGATGTAAGTCTAGTTCTAGTTTATTATTAGTATCTTTCATGTTTGAAGGGGTTTAAATAGTTATTGAATAGTTATTTAGATATTGTACTCTCTAAATATCTACTGCACCTATTTCCTTGTATTCATTCTTGAACTTTAATTTTTCAAAGGAAGGAGGGCGTTGCTGTTAATCTTACTAATATTATAAACGCGAAAGTTTGTGAGTATGGATGGATGTTTGTTACTCTTTCACGTAAAAACTACTGAATGGATTTGAGTGAAATTTGGAATGGAGATACTTTACGCCCTGGATTAACACATAGGCTACTTTTCATCATCATCATCATCATCAATTTTCATCATTATTCACGCGGGTGAAACCGCGGGGCGCAACTAGTATCATATAAATATCGTTTCCCATTGTACTGCATACCCTGCTTTTCTGTTTCAAATACATTTTGTTGTTTTTTTAAAACACTAACAAAAGTGAGTCTCTTTATAGGTTATACTTTGAATGAAGCTGTAAATATCCCTTCTAAACTGCAGAGGCTGTAGACAAAGTAACATTCTAATAGCGATTACGCCAGTAGAAAAGTCCAAAATGTATGGGATTGACGTTAGCTATCGATATGTCACGTGGTCATTTGTATTGAATTACGACTGTAGAAATGGAATCGCTTCGAAGCGAATGCCACTTGGCTAGGCCCTCAGGTCTCTAGGAGTTACGGCTTAGATTGAGCGTACATAGTCAGTCAGAGAGTCAGGTCCGCAACGATTTTATAAATATGAATATAAGGTATTTGTCTCGTAGTAGGAATTGAATCTGCACCTCTTACGTCTCAGCTGGCATTTCACTCACCTTGCAACAGAGCTACAAAGGGCATTGTAAGAAAATAAAACTGATAGTTGAACATAAATAATATTCTTTCCTATCAACTAAACAAAGAAGCATTATAAAACTTTCCCCGTTCTCGGGTCATTAACAATTAGTGGAGGTTTTTGTATTCAAAAGAAACTAAACTATTTTTATTCCAAGGTCACTCTGAATCAGGGTTCAATGTAAAACGACCTTTATTGTGCTGGTTTAAGATTTGAAATTTCATGGATGCAATTGCCTAGGACAGCTGGCGATGTTGGCCCAGCCTCCATGTACTTCACATCACGTGACTGATTCTCTGAGAGGTATGGTGGCTTGAATATGTGAATGTGACCGTTGGTAGACGGAACCAATGTGGTGAAAGGAGGATTTTTTATTTTTTTTCACTTTTGATATGCAACAAATCGTCGAATTTTCGCTTCTATCAATTGATGGCTTGATCACATTTTTTTCTTTGAACCAAACCTGAAGATTATGGCATTTTAACGATTTTTGTGACGCGGTGGGTGAGTAGCTGGCTGAGATGCGAGAGGTTGCGGGTTCGATCCCCACTATGGGACAAATATTTGTTCCGGGTCTGGGTGTTATGCTACCATGGTACTCGTAGTTCTTGTTACCCACGACACAGGGAGTCGTAGTGTGGGATCAGGACTATGCAATTTCCGCCATGGTATTTCATCGGGGAGACCTCGTCCAGCAGTGTACGTCTAAAAGGCTGCCATTGATTCTGATGAAGCATGGTAGGAGTGAAATTTCCGTACGTTAGTAAGAACTGTTATTTTCTTCTGCACTGTTTACCTTTTTCCACGTGAAAACTCCGAGTCCCTTGCACGTTAAGGTAGTTTATCAGGGTAAGTACCGATTTTCCGAGGCTTTGCTCTGTGCATGAATACGTTCAAACTTTCATCTTAGGAATTTAGACGAGAAATGTTGGTCTGGAAGCTCGAGCGCTTATATGCAAACAGAATAAATAAAATAAACTTTATTGTTATGTAGGTATCTAACAGAGGTACAATTGTTCAGAGTAAAAAGATACCTATAGATTAGGATCTAAGGACCAATGTCATTATAATGGCAGCTAAATTCTTCAAAACGATGCAATTCACTGATCCTGTGTGGATCGTTTGTTCATCATCATTCGTGTTCGTAAGATGCGAGAGGTTGCGGGTTTGATTCCCGCTGCGGTACAAATGTTTCTATAATCTGCAAATATTTATTCCGAGTTACGGTATCATGGTACACGTAGCTTCTGATACGCACGACGCAGGGAATCCTAATGTGGGATTAGAACTTATACGTATGTGACTGTTGGATGTTTTGTATGTTATATGTGTCACTACATACTACTTACTACTTATAAACACTTTATAAGTAGGTTCTTAAAATTCTCGGAGTGAAGGGTTTTTGCTTTACGTTAATTCAACACAAGACAGTTAACTTTGTACATGTCTTTCATGTTTTTAATATTATCTTTGCGCAATAAAGAATTTTATTATAAGAATTTTGGGACAGTTTGGGGTAGTATAACGATCAAAATTAATTCGTGAGACTCCATTGACTACAGTTCTGAAAATTGGCAATAGCCCATCAAATACATAAAAGTGCTATAACATTGCAACGTTTTCCGAATGCTTCAGAAATGCACAATGGTCAAACAAAATACACAAACGGCCGAACACCGCAAAAGAATAAAACCAATAGTTCTTGCGTATTATTATGTACACAACACCTCACAGTATCAATGCCAATATAGGCTTTATTCTCTAGATAGTAAGAAAGGTTACGTTCAATGCGGAGAACTGTATGCCAGACTTATAGAATATTCGGCATATAAAAAGGAACGGCTGAGGCGGAATATCCTCCTTTCCGTTCACCCCTCGGCGGGGAAATTGCTACCATATATCGAAGCTTATCTGTAGATCTATTTACATCTTCATGTCGCAACGGCTTCGTTCTTTCCGCTCGAAAAGAGTTTTTGTCGAATTGGACAATATAGAGCTATCGAGATGGGTAGATAAATACTTTTATATCAAGACAAAATCTATTAAGGCGTAAAACTATAAGAATATCACTATATTTTGCTGATTCCAACTATGTTACAATCATAAGTAAATTATTCATGGCGTGATTCCATCAACTGCGAAGCGTAGTCTGTATTGTTATCTAGCGCGATACGCGTGGCTACGGCGTAGCCATGTAGCCGTTAACCAAAGGATCGTAGCGCCTACGGCTATCGCGAGGCACATTTATACATAAATATTTTCGTTACGGGTAAAATTTACAGCTTTTTACCTAGCACAAAGTACGTAAAGGCGGCGTTGTTTCTAGTCACAGTAAAATTAAACAAAAAACAATAGAAAGTCTAAACGGACTATGAAAAGTCACAGTACCTGTGAACTTTTTCTTGTAAAACTTATGACAAAACTAAAATTCTTGTCGTAGTTTTTGAATGAGAAACTATGTTAGAATTTTTGAAAGTAATGAGTTTTTTGTTAAAAAATGTATTTTTCAAAACAAGCTTTGTTGAAAATGTCCAACCAATGACAATGAAATTAGTAATCAGAACTGTGAGCTGATCAAAATGAGCCCAAACTCGACTTATCTACCACTTTCCATCAAGGAGTTTTTGTTGTGTTTGTTTGTGTATCAGATCAGTCACCATAATATTTTATTTTCATCGGAACATGACTATAAAATATTATGTAGTATTAGTAGGTGTGTATGCAAAATATCAGCACAATCGGTGGAACACACACCTATTATAATAGCAACAAAAAATTAAAATAGTAGTACCTACCTAATAGCAATAAAATAAATAACAATAATATTAGCACTGATAGTTTATCTATAGATAATGCTACACATAATCGACAACAATTACTAAAAGAAATTCATCATCTCGATTTAAATTTGATTTACACAACATAGCGTAAAGTGCTTATTTATTAACGAGCAATAATAGGATTCATAACGGGATATATACTTAATTGAGGTTAGATAACGCTCGCTTTAATTCAAATTAGCTTAAATTAGTAAACTAAATTAACAAAGTAAACTAAAAGAGAGTACTTATACTTATACCATGTTTAATAGAGCAATTATAAATCTATTTTGATCAGAAAGACTAATTTGCAGAACTTCTTTGAATTAAAAATGCCTACAACTCAAAGGGTGTTATTATAAAAATGCCCTTAGTCTGGGTTTAAACCAGGCCTACCAGTCTAGGCTTAAATATCGACCTAGAGTATATACGACTGTAATACAAAAGCAGATGGTTTGTTTTCCAGAAGCAACTTTCGAGCTAGATATTCCGCGCTTATGCCAACAATTACATAAGCTTGGACTATCTCTAGTTTATTTAAAACCAGGCAGCCCCCTAGTTAAGCATTGACAGTTGTTTGCTTGTTAGAGGTAAAAATTTGGGCATCTCAAAATTGTGATGTGATACAATCCGTCAGTTTGATACTTTGGAAATTTGCGAAGTAGCGCGAGAATTTATTTCGGAAAACAAACCATCTGCTTTCGTATTTAAAGTCGCATTATGCCTAATGTCGATATTTAATCCTAGACTAGTACGCCTGGACTAAATTCATATTTAGTCCATGTTCTGCAATAATGCCATAATTATAAATAAGGCCATTATGTATAATGACAGTATTAGATAACAGCAAAAAGTCTTTTGCCTGATAAGCAAATATCTAAATGCCTACATCCCTATTTTTGCTGTCTTATCCAGTTAGAACAGTAACAACATATGCAGCCATAGCAAAAAGCTACGTAAGCCGACATTGACCACAGGCGCCTGCACCCGTCCTCGTTTAGATAAATAGCTTTCTGCATCGGTCGGTTAGCCACCAATGAGCTTAAGGGGAAGTTATTAACTTGTGACATTTTGGTGCCAACTGTGTTATTGAAAGGAAGTGTATTATTTATCGAATCCATTTTTACTATTCTTTTATTGTCAAGACCAAAGTTATCTTCTGTACATCTTGAAAACAGATCACTTAAGTAGTAAATCTCCTTGTTAAAGAGTTCGTTTGATGAATATATCATCTTTGACGACCTCTGTGGCGCGGCGGGCGAAGATTCGCCTGCGATGCAGGAGGTTGCGGGTTCGATTCCTGCCTCGGAACAAATATTTGTACGATCTGCAGATATTTGTTCAGGGTGTTCTGGGTATTTTTCTATGTATAGTAAAAATATCTATCTATGTAATGTATTGTATTAAGTATATCAGTTACCTAGTACCCATAACACAAGCTCTGCTTAGCTTGAGGCTAGATAATGTTGTGTGAAATGTCCAGCATTTATTTATTTGTTTATTTCTATGGTCCCCCATATAATGTAATGGGCAATTTGCCATAATCACCTTGCTTGGCAGATGGATTGGTGATCGCAGTGTTGGTGTTTAGGTGGATGCTGCTGCCATCCCCTGGTGGCGTTGAAGTACGACACCAGGGTACACTTGCTTGCACTACTGTGACCTGGTTTGAGGGAAAGGGTGCATCACCCTAATAACCCTTGCAATTGCATTGCACTGTGTATTGCATGTAACAGCATAGTGCAATGCCACGTAGGGTACGTTCTACACGGACGTGACCTAAGAAGTATTGCAGTTGTTAATGGGCATGTGATGTGATTGCATTTTGTTCGGGTTTAAACTTACTAAAATAAACAATACATACAACAGTTTTTTTTTAATAATAGACGGAACAAGCATATGGTCTACCTGATGTGAGGTAGTAAAATTTATAACAATGCATTATCCCACAAGTCACTTCCACCTAGGACGCGCCCTACGTGGCAATGCACTACGCACGCCAACGTGAGACATATAAATTAAAAGTCTCATATGCCTGTAATTTCACCGGTACCTTCAATCAAATCGGAATTCAGCAATGCACTACTGCTTTGCGTTAGAAATAGGAAAACATTGTAAGGTACATATAATCGATAGATATCATTAATTACTATGTGAAATGCTTGTCTGTTTCTAGCGCCCCCCAGTTAAGAAGGTAGTTACTTACATAACCTACCTAATTTGTAACTAATGTATGACGTGACCAAGTGTTCTAATTGTTCCTATGGTTTAATATATGAGTATGAGTATGAGTAGTATTGTTTTTGACGTCTCAGATTGTTGGTTATCAAATTGATTAGGATCTTGTATAAAATATATTTTACAATAAAAATCTCTGGAGAGTTCTGTAAAGTTCTGGTAGAAGCACTTTTGTAAAATAAAAAGGCTTAAAAATATTTGTTATTTTATTACTCAAAAATAAAGATTTCTTAAAATCTGCAAACTCTCTCTTGGACTTTAGAGAATAAACATCAAGAAAAAGTTATCTTTTGATCAGAGTCGGCACTTTGTGTGTGTCAAGTCACTGAGACTAAACTTTTGGCCACAGACAATAGTCGCTAATACAAAGCGAGGCAGCAGACCATGAGAGAAACTAAGTGGTGATAACATCATTGTTTTAAAAGTTCTGAGAGGTCCTTGTGGTTATATGTGTATGTACTTACTTACCTTATAGTTTCTTAAACAATGTAATTTAATATCAAAGACATTGGCCACGGTCATGAACATAGCAGCGTTTTAACTTTTCATTTAAAAAACCGATTTCCGCCATTGTATTCGACTAAATATCTGGATGAAAAAAATTATGAAAAAACCATAGTGGTGAAAGGGTTGTGATACTTTCTGAATGCAAATGCTTGATTTGTTGCTGAAAATATCAAAATTGCTATATATGCCTACAATATTTGAGGAGTTCCCTCAATTCCTCATGGATTCCATCATCAGAACTGGATTCTGAAAAAAATGGGACCAATCTAAAAGTATATCTACTCAAATAAAACAAAACAATTTTCCAAATCGGTTCATAAACGACGGAGATATGAGGTAACAAAAATTAAAAAAAATACAACCGAATTGAGAATCTCCTCCTTTTTTGTGAAGTCGGTTAAAAAGAGTAATATACCTACTGATATTATCACGGGTATCAATAGCTTTTGTGTGTTTTTACTTATTTCCGTTGACGTTTCGATATTGTTGCGACAATTGTGGTCATGGGCTGCCTGGAATATCAAAGATGGAGCTACTGACGAGAAGCTGTGGCAGTCGCAGGAATTACCCTTACTTAGTTTTCTGAATAAGAAATGTACGTGTGCATACTACGACACACCACACAATTTGTATCAACGCACTAAGATGACAAATCACGGAAACGACAAATCACGAGTATGACAAGACACGGTTGCTATTTGGGTACTTTTTAGGGATCCGTAGCCAAATGGCTAAAATAAACCTTCATAATTTCGGCTTTTCCGTAAGTTACAGCCCTCATAGACTATTGGCACTATTATATACTTAGATGAAATTTAGAAGTTAGGTGTATTCCATTAGCCGGTAAAGTCCACTGTTGGACGAGGCCACCCTTAACAGGACTGGGGATTTGTCATAATCACCACTCTTGACAGGTGAATTGGTGATCGTAGTATTGGTGTTAAGTACTCAGGTGGATGCTGCTGCCCATCCCCCTGGCATAAATCTGTAGATAAGTCAAATCACAAATAACATACAGGTTTGTTTTTTTTTAATAATGGCAATACTCAGCGAGATCTGCGCTTCTGAAATAGTAAAATGTATGAGTTTTGTTTAATTTAAATTTAGGTACTAACTTAAACACTTTCAACAAAAATTGGTTTGAATGAGATATGATGTGTAATTTCTAAAATATGGGATATTTTCGGTTACACGATATTATAAATTTTGAATTTTAACCGTGAACGTTTAATCTGACTACGGAACCCTTCACAGTGCGTGGTCCAACATGCGCTTTACGGCTGTTTTGCTCGTTGTGTATTGTGTAAGCTGACGAATTTAATTCCCATGGATGATATCATCCCAGTAGAGAGTGGTCAGAGGTAAATCAAATTATTTCAGCCCACTGTTTGCTTAGTGGGTAGGTAAGGTCATCCCAAGAGGCGTATAAGGAAGTAAGTAAAGGAGTTCATCGAAGGAACTCTTATATCGTTTGGGAGTAGGAGTGACCATCGTTTCAGTGTAAATCTGAAAAGCTACTTCCATAGGAATCTTAAAGTCCAAACTGTACAAATACTTAAGTCATTGCAAAATGTTTTTTAAAATTGAGCGCTTATGTTTTAATAAATATGAATCTATTGTTATAAATAACAACCTAATAATATTATAAAGATATTGTAAATTGAGTTAAGCTGTCGAGAAATAGAGCAACATCAGGCCACGCGGTTTTATTGTTAATATTATAGTCATCTAGAGTGTAATACACTTTCTTAAGTTAGATTATTCTTTATGTACGATTTAAATCTTCGAATAGGAAGTTTAGATGTAAGTTTATTTTAGAACCGTGGGTAGTAGAATGGGTCTTTTATGAGGGAGTCTGTACTTCCTCATAAAAGACCCTCCATTTTTTTTTTTTAATATTAATTGAACGAGCGAAGCGAGTTCTCTGAGTCAAGTTGGAAGAATCGGCGTTTGTATGTATGTATGTATGTATGTATGTATGTTTGTCCGATGAAAACATCCAAACCGTTAATCTGATCTTCATGAAATTTGGTATGGGGGTAGATAGTATTGGTACAATTTGTAGGTAAGGTTATGAACTATATCGGTCAGGGGGTTGCTGAGATATTGGGGTCCAAGAGGAGGTAAAAAAAATAAAAGTGAGACAGTCAGATCAAGAGGGGTGTCTAATGAAAGCGCTTTAGTTGGACATTTTAAAACTGTTTTTTATAAGTATTTAAACTTAGTAATTTCCGAGATATTAGGGAAAATAAAAAACGCAAAAATCCAAAATTCTAGGGTACTTCCAGCAGTCCCACAATGCTGAAATTTGGTATGCTTGTGGCTTTTGTGTCACAACTACAGGGAAAAGTCTAAAATTTAAGAAATTAGAAACCTGAACCATAAAAACAATAACCAATATAACATCCATTGTTGACCCCCCATTCCTAGGAATTTGAATGACATTGGAGTTCTAAGTTTCGTCAAAAGGGCGTTATCAATGAATTCGTCAAGTACTTTAAATACTATCAGGTATGTAGTATTTACGCCCTGTTGCTTAGTCCTATTCAAAGGCTATTTCGATGATGTGTAGAAAAATTACCTATAGTTGTTAATTTTTTTTCTCAGTAAATGTTTTTAGAAACCGGTTAGAAGGGTAAAGAAAGTAAAATATGCAAAAAAATATCTCGAAGATACTTCAAGTTCTCTGGTAATGCTGAAATTTATTATTTAAGTAAGTATATTTTGTTCTACGGGGAGAAATCGAAAATTGAGAATTTTTTTCTTTGTAATATCCATTTTTAGAGCAGAAAACTTAAATCTTTCAAAATTAGGTAGCAAAACTACAACTAGATGGCACTGCTTAATTAAAAAAAACTTTGTTTTGCTTCACAAAATCTCTTTCATATTAGAGAAATTGACTCGATAGTTTTAGATTTCTGATGGATCATCCATACAAACATAGCCATTAAATACAAAACCCTTTCTTCCCCTCTTAAGTAGTCGGGCTGTTAAAGGTGTCATCGCGAGGTCTCAGTTCGGGGCGAACCACTAGTTTTATAGTAATTTGTCGTTTTTATAACATGCACATCACTTTTATTCATGAAACTTTCTACTTTGCTATCTTAGTGTTTATGTGTATAATAATATAATAAGTAAGTTTAACCAAGGTATTTCTAGGTTCACGACATAATGCTTGTTATTTAGAAAGGTGTATTATCTAGGTCACATCCAGCAAGCCTTCCATGTTAAGTGGGCTTTCGAGAAACGTCTCATTAATAACAAAATAATAACGAACTATGTCTGCTTTTTTATTCAGTGTTAGAATGTCTTTATTTCAAAAGGATGTAAGGTTTTCGTTTGAGTGCGTTCGTAAGTTCAATGAACTGACGATCTCATTGAACAACTAAACTTTTGATCAAAGCAGATTATTTGGGGCTTATCAGAATGATGTTGTGTTATTTTTGTTTGTGCGCTTTTTTGATGTTCTTCATCAACTATAATATTAATATATTGTTTGTTAGTAGTAGAACTTCTTGTGAAAGTGTTCGTCCGGGGAAATACTACCACCATACCTATTTCTGGCGCCAAACAGTAGTGTTTGCATTGTTGTGTTTCGGTTTGAAAGGTACGGGTGCTGGTGAAATTACAGGCACATGAGACTTTTCATCTTTATGTCTCAGGGTCGGCAGCGCGCGTGTGATGCCTCTGGTGTTACAGGCGTTCATAGGCTACGGTAACTGCTTTCCATCTGGTGGGCCGTAAGCTTGTCTGCTTGCTAAGTAGCATAAAAAAAATATTTAATTAGAACGGCTAAGTTACGAATCAAATCAAATAGTATTTTATTCATTAAAATCACAGGTATCATTTTGAATCGTCTTATAAACTAAAATTATACCTGTTCTAACGCGACCAAGAAGAATCATGGCAACAGACACGGCTTGGGTAGACTTAGGTTTGAAGACCTCTGTGGTGCGGCGGGTGAGTAGCAAGCTGAGATCCAAGAGGTTGCAAGTTCAATTCCCGATGCGGGACAAATGTTTGTATGATCTGCAAAAATATTTGTTCCGGGTCTGGGTGCTATAGTACCATGGTACTTGTAGTTCCTGATACCCACGACAAAGGGAATCTTAGTGTGTAATTGAGACTACGTATGTGACTATTGGGTGTTATGTTATGTTAAAGCAAATTGAATCAAATTAAAAAAGTATTTTAATCATTGAAATCACAAGGTTCATTTTGAATCGTCTTATAAACTAAAATTACTGCTGTTCTAAAGCGACCAAGCCTATAAAAGAATCAATATACACATATGTCTGTTGGCTCTTCTATTGCTTCCGAAGCCACGGCTTGTGTTAAATTGATGATCCTTGTTACTACTAGGTGGGAAGCGCCTGTGTTGTATTTTGGAGCAAAGAGAATTTGATGCATAGAAAATACGATACAATATAGGTACTTACATGGCCTAATTAGAGTCTCGGGGAACCGGATTCACCCTTCTTGATATTACAGGTGGTAAATCTTATGGCTGTAATGTTTCATGTATCACTACGGTATGTACATCGATAATCACATTTAAAAAGCTAATTATTTTCAATAAATATATACTTATTAGTAACAATGTTTCATCATGGTCATCATCAGCCTATAGAAATCCACTGCTGGACAAAGGCCTCCCCCTTAGAATACCACGACGAACAGTCTTGATCCGCCTCTATCTACCGCTTCCAGAGACATTTATAATGTCTTTAGTCCATCGAGTGGACGGCCTTACCTCTACCTCTATATATATATATATATTTTAATATGTATCTAGTTATTTTAAGTAGGTAAGTAATTAATTATGTTATCTTTATAATCTCGTTATGTATTATTTCCCTATAGCACTACCACCCACTCTATATTACACAAAGGTTAGCTGGAAGAAAATGCTAATTAGCATTAAGTTCGCCTATGTACTTGTTTTTTTGTCTTGTGCAATAAAGTATTTTCTATCTATCTATATATCTATCTATCTATCTATCTATCTATCTATCTATCTATCTATCTATCTATCTATCTATCTACCGCGTCGTCTGGTTTGTGGTCGCCACTCTTTATTCCCCAACGGTTATCAGTTCTTCGAGGTATATGACCTGCCCATTGCCACTTCAACTTGCTAATTCTGAGAGTTACAATGTTTACAATGCATTGTTTATGGCATAATAATTTCACAGATCATTAAACAACGCTTCAGAACCAATAACTAAAAGTAGTTAAGGTAAATACATTTCTGAACTATGTTCAACTCATACAACAACTCAATAATAATCCGTAGGCATAACAGCAAAAATGTTTAAAAGCCTATTAAAATTTCACTCCAGTATAAAATCAGTTATACTGAAATTTCAGACTATTACAAAATTTAAATTCACTTTGGGTGCTTCAGGCCAGTTTCATCAAAAGCTGTGTCCAAACATTGTTCAGCTTTGTAGCAGTTTCATCACTAAAGGATTTTTTGTGGTATGTACGTAGTCCGTTAACTTATTAGGATGCGTGTACGGAGAAAAGGTGTGTGATTATTTATTAGGGCAAGTTGCCGTGGTCCGGCCTAAGAATAGACCCCTCTTTCTCTAGGTTGTAGTAAAAGCTTTACACAGGGATCACACCAGGGGATGGGCAGCAGTATCCTGAGTATATAACACCAAACTGCGATCACCAATCCGCCTGCCAAGCGTGGTGATTGTGGCAAAATCCCCCCATTGCATTCTATGGGGGAAGTTTCGTCCAAGAGTGCTGTATTCCAGTTTGAAGGGTATAAGTCCTGTGAAATTAAAGGCACATGGGCTTATATAGGGTGTTTTTTTAAATGGGACAGTATGGGGATATCCGAATCCATAAGAGATACGGGAAAACTGTCTTCGGAACCATTTGCTCATTTTGTAGGAAAACGATTTTGGCCTAGTTATTTTTTTGGTCAAGCGTGAGTTCTCCATAAAAATGAGTAGTTTTGATCAACAATTTTTTTTATGCGTATCGACACAATTTCGTGTAAGGATTGTTTCATTGTATCGGAAGAAAAAAATCTGAGCAGCAGAAGTTAGTCAAATTTAATAAAATGTTTTTTCATACAAATTGTAAGTAATCTGGTACCTACATTAATAAAACTATCGCAATAAATTTTCAAAATGGCCTCCCTCTTGCTGTTTCCAGGTACGTGCACGTTTCAGAACATCTCTAGTGGCATTAGACAAAGATGTTTGGTGAATGTTGTTCTACTGCTCTGATGGTCTCGTGAAATGAGAAAAATCAGAGCTGTAGAAGTTAGTCAAACTTTAATAAGAAAATCTTTGTCTAAGGCCACAAGAGGTATTCTGAAACGTACCCGTACCTGGAAACAGAAAGAGAGAGGCCATTTTGAAAATTTATTGCGATAGTTTTATTAACGTTGGTACCAGATTACTTACAATTTGTATGAGAAAACATTTTATTAAATTTGACTAACTTCTGCTGCTCAGATATTTTTCTTCCAATACAATGAAACAATCCTTACATGAAATTAAGTCGATATGCATAAAAATTTTTTTTTATCGAAACTACTCATTTTTATGGAGAACCCACGCTTGACCAAAAAAATAAGTATGCCAAAATCATTTTCATACAAAATCAGCAAATGGTTCCAAAGACAGTTTTCCCGTATCTCTTATGGATTCGGATATCCCCATACTGTCCCATTTAAAAAAAACACCCTGTATACCACTAACCACTATGGTACCATGGTACTTGTATCTCCTGATACTCACGACACAGGGAATCCCAGTGTGGGATTAAGACTACGTATGTGACTGTTGGGAGTTATGCTATGTAAAAAAAAAATATACGTAATATAATACATTACATAGATAGATATTTTTATTATGCATAGAAAATACCCAGAACACCCGGAACAATTATCTGCAGATCGCACAAATATTTTTTCCGAGGCGGGGAGCGAACCCGCAACCTCCTGCGTCGCAGGCGAAACTTCGCCCGCCGCGCCACAGAGGTCGTCAAAATGTTATTTTGTAGAGTAGCGGGCGCACTGTTAAGCCACGTAGGGCGCGTCCTAAGTGGATTACCTGCACCAGTAGTGGTGGTGACCAGTGAGATAATGGATAGTTATAGGCAGAGGTTACTGCTTAGCATCAAGAGGGCCATCTGCTTGTTCCTTCAATTCATCATTATCATCAACCGTTAGACATTCACTGCTCGACGAGGCCACGCTTGTCAGGCGGATTGGTGTTGAGTACTCAGGTGGATGCTGCTGTCCATTGCCTGGTGTAATCCCTTAGTCAGCTTTTATGACATCCACGGGAGGAGACGGAGGGGTCTATTTCTATGTCTATATCTCAGTTAATAATAAGTAAATGTACTTATTCAGTTTGTATAGTGTATCTTCACAATCATTCTCTATCAATCACTCGAAAAATTACATAACTGAGGCCCAAGCATGAACATCTAACGTTACCGAGACGATAGCTAGACGATAGTAAACGTCAAAAATTAACCAATCAACTTGCAAAAATTTTAAGCCACCGCGATGTCATTGGCCAATATTTGACATCGACTAATCGTCTTGCTAACGTCTCGATACCGTTAGATATTCGTGCTTACCCCACTGATTTAAATTATTTTTGATGAACTCCATTGTTCGTTTAGAGTAAAAAAGTGCCAAGGAAAAAATTTAACAAACAACTAAATCCATTTTATTCGCTCTCGAAGTAACGCATGAGTTCACTTAACTTCATTGCACAGTTAACTAAATTTCCTTCGCAACTTTTTTATCAATTCTTCAAAATTTATTTTTGTTTAACTTTTTAATGAATTATGATATCATAGAATTGAAGTTATCGTGGCTTGGTATCATTTTAGAAAAATTACGACTATACCCACGTACTTTACTATTCTCCTGCTGACGTTTCGTTGACCATTTTGAGGTCCTTCCTCATGAGCACCAACCGCGACCACGCGCAAACCATGCTAAAGTACGTGGTGTATAGTCGTAATTTTTCTAAAATTATGATATCAAAGCAGAAAGAAGCAGCTTGAATTAGACTTTATGGAAATGCTATAAAGTCGATTTCGCAAAATGTGTTTATTGCGAATTTTTGCAGCTACAGCGACGTTAATATTCTGAGGATGGTGACAATAACATTAATTCAAGAGTCAAGCCTCTATTCACCTCAACACCTTTAACCCGCAAATGCTCTAACTGTCCATAGCCAAAAGTGGGCGCTGGGCGTTCTGAGGTTACTTGCCCAAATATATTGCTTGTACTGACGCCCCGGTTCAACCCAATATAAAATGGTCATAGATCATGTATATGGCTTAGAGGCGTGAGCTGAACATTTTTTTAGCGTTCGGCTTACCTTTTTTATGTTCTATTTAAGAACTCGATGTATGAGATAAAATCTCTTCAGATTTTTTTCTTTAGAAGGGCTTATTTTGAAACGGTTGACGTAAGTACCTACTTAAATAAAGTAGAAAATAAATCCAGTGAATCTAAAAACTACTTTAGTTACTTCATACTATAAGTGTTTCATTTATATAAGTTCAAAACTACCGCTGCGGGACAAATGTTTGTATGATCGGCAAATACTTTTTTCGGGTCTGGGTGTAAGGTACCATGGTAGGTACTCGTAGCTCCTAATACCCATGACACAGGGAATCCTAGTGTAGGATCAAGACTAAGTATATGACTGTTGGGTTTTATGTTATGTTAAGTACTGCTGATGAGGCACAAAACGGTAACTTAATAACATTTATAAAAGAAAAGTAAACTGACAATAATAATTCTTTAGTGTCTCCTCCCGTGGATGTTGTATAAGCCGACTAAAAGATCACACCAGTTGATGACCTCCGCCTGCCAAGCATGGTGATTATGGCATATCCCCTTAGTGCATTCTATGAAGAAGGCCTCGTTCAATAGTGGACGTTCTATGACTAATGATGATGATACCTTTCTGTTGTTAAATTGGGTATAATGCCAGAGCGCGCTATTGAAGCGATTTTAAAAAAAAATAACAAGAAAGTTTATGCGAGGTCTATCTGTTCGCAGAACTACTAGTTAATTAAATACATCAATGGTCATACACAAGACTGCACGGAAACTAAAAAAAACATACTTTCCTACAGCAGGTAGATAGCCAATACTTTTCAGCCAGTCTTTGAACTTGCTCACTGAACCATATCGGCTGTCAGATCTATTTAACCAACGCAAATATTTCAGGTATTTCAACGAAAAAAATGTCAATCAAACGTTATTTTTGTTGAATTTGAACACTTTGAAGTCGTGCCTAAATAAAACAATTTCGGTCGTGAAATAAATTTAACAGAATACAGCTACCATTGAGAATGTAACTTGAATGAGCTAACTACTTAGTTTTCTGTGGGATTTTGCTTTGTAAGTAACATTCGTAAATTATTTGTAGAAAAGTTTTATCAAAAAAAAACTACAGTTAAAAGAGAAAATCGAGAGCACTTAATGGTCTAATGGGAGGAATCCGGACTTTCGATCCTTAGGTTGTAGATGCAAATCCTGACCATGCACCAATTAATTATTGTGTTCTTAGGCTGGACACAACATAACACCCAACAGTCAAATACATAGTCCTGATCTGAAATTAGGATTCCCTGTGTTGTGGGTATCAATAACTACGAGTACCATGGTACCATAACGGCACATTAAATAAGTATATAATACAAGACTACAAATTATCTAACCTTACAAAAAAACATTTTATTAAGAGTTTTGTACCTAATCTAAATTCTGTAAATTTAAAGGACACAAGACATCGCACAAGTGCGCTACAATGTAATCAATAAATAAGTTTTTAGGTGTAAAATAAGTATGTTAGTCTATTTATGGTTTACATTTTTATATGTACTTAATGTTTAGGTATAATTTATTATACATTTACCATTAGCCTGACATAAATTTATTATTATTATCAAAGGATGAAACATAGAGATGAACTAGGAACATAGAGATGAACTAGGAACATAGAGATGAACTAGGAACATAGAGATGAACTAGGCAAGACCTAAGCGTTCATACATTTTAGAATTTTTAATTCATGTTAGTTTTGTTAACTAACTTCATGTTTTGTAGAATATTTTCAATATGACTACAGAAAGCAAGTGTCTCATCTACGCAATATTCATTGTCCTTCAATGTTTACAGAGTGCAGCGGATGCAGTGTAGCGATGCCAAGTGCCGCCCTTTGTTACGGGTCTCTTACGTGCCCGCTATATGTTTATTGCTTGTTTATTGTTACTTATTCCGATGGGTTGTCAAAGCGGGACACTGCAATGTAAACTTCAGTTATATATACACCAATGTATGTAGGTACAGAACAGAAAACATATTTTGTATAGCATAAAATAACATAGAAGTCGCATCGGGAAACGAATTATTATGTTGTGTAGTACTGTGCCACAGGTAATCTAAATTTACCTTCTATTTATTATATAGTCTACGAAATAGTATTATACAATTCTTGGCCGTCCGTGGTATCCGTTCAAAGAATAAAGACGCCTCGATATCTTTCCGTAGATGTCGTAAAAGCCGACTAAAGGATAGCAGCAGCATCCACCTGAGTACTCAATATGAATACTGCGATCACCAATCCACCTGCCGAGCGTGGTGATTATGGATATTCCTCCCATTGTATTTTATTGGGAAGCTTTGTCGTCGTGTGACGTCGAAAGACGCTGATGGGAGAGATCGTTTTGGTGAATTATGCCATTATGCTACTTCTAAATTCATGAAATATAACTACTTTTAAACCGAATTCACAAAAAGGAGGAGGTTCTCAATTCGGTTGATTTTTTTTATTATTTGTTTATTTGTTACCTCATATCTCCGGCGTTTATGAACCAATTTGGAAAATTATTTTTTTATTTGAATAGATATACTTCCAGATTGGTCCCATTTTTTTCAGAATCTAGGTGTGATGATCGAATCCATGAGGAATTGAGGGAACTCCTCAAATATTGTAGGCATACATATGGCGATTTTGATATTTTCAGCAACAAACCAAGCATTTGCATTCAGAAAGTATCATAATCCATTCACCACTATGGTTCTTTCATCATTTTTTTTCATCCAAATATTTAGTCGAATACAATGTTGGAAGTCGGTTTTTTAAATGAAAAGTTATAGAAACTAAAAACTAACAAATTATTTATTTACCTTTTTGTGAAATCACCGGATAAAAGTCCTTGAAATGGAAGTTTATTCCTGGACAATATTACAATAACACAATTGGGGCCACCAATACAATGTTAGCATCGACTCACAAAGGATAATGTTGTTCCTACAAAAATGTGTATTTTATGTACCTACCCAACAATAAAGTTAGCCAGTGGGATCTGTGAGGGACAAACCCCTCTTCATTTCAATAACCATTTATTAGATTTATAGCAACAAAAAGTATTTTCGCGAGCCAGCCGATGACAGAAATTGAAATACTACCTATGAAAAAATACAACCGAATTGAGAACCTCCTCCTTTTTTTGAAGTCAGTCATAACTTTTCATTTAAAAAACCAACTTCCGCCATTGTTATACGACTAAAAAATTTTGGATTAATTTTTTTTTATGAAAGAACCATAGTGGTGAAAGGATTATGATACTTTTTGAATGCAAATGCTTGGTGTCTTGCTGAAAATATCAAAATCGCCATATGTATGCCTACAATATTTGAGGAGTTCCCTCAATTCCTCATGGATCCCATCATCAGAACTGGATTCTGAAAAAATGGGACCAATCTGGAAGTATATCTAATCAAATAAAAAAAGATTTTTCTACATCGGTTCATAAATGCCGGAGATATGCGGTAACAAACATTAAAAAAAAAAAAAAAAAAAAATGCAACCGAATTGAGATCCTCCTCCTTTTTGGGAAGTCGGTTAAAAATACAACTGAATTGAGAACTACCTCCTTTTTTTGAAGTCGGTTATAAAGCGGTAGCGGATAGTTCCGTATTTGTATCTGTATTTATTTATTGCTCACATGTACGTACAGTATTGTTGGTAATAGATCTTATTTCTACAATTAGTTAGGTAGGTACATGAACCCCATCAGGGCGCAACAATTTGGAGAATATTCAATAATATAAGTTACAAGACAATACTAATGTTAGTTAAATAAAATACAAGTCAAAGCAATTTAAAAATCGAGACCAAACCGTTACAAATGAGAAAAAAAATATCTTTTGACGAATCTAGTTTCATACAAAGAATTATATTTCTGTATAAGAAACCAACGGTTCCGTTGAACCGTTTTTAACCGACTTCCCAACAGAGGAGGAGGTTCTCAATTCGGTTGTATTTTTTTTTGTATGTTTTTTACCTCATATCTCCGGCGTTTATGAACCGATTTGGAAAATTCTTTTGTTATTTTATTCTGAAAAAAATGGGACCAATCTAAAAGTATATCACTTCCAGATTGGTCCCATTTTTTTCAGAACCCAGTTCTGATGATGGAATCCATGAGGAATTGAGGGAACTCCTCAAATATTGTAGGCATACATATGGTGATTTTGATATTTTCAGCAACAAACCAAGCATTTGCATTCAGAAAGTATCATAACCCTTTCACCACTATGGTTCTTTCATCAATTTTTTTTCATCCAAATATTTAGTCGAATACAATGGCGGAAGTCAGTTTTTAAATGAAAAGTTATTTATACAACAAAAATAATAGCCGTATAGGATTTAACACTGTCGCCGTTCACGAAAATGCTTGCAGACTTTCCGTAGGTATTATACTTGTCTGAAATCAGTTGTGTTGTAAGTGCTTGGTAATATGTTTTGGAACAAATATGTAAAGAGTTCATTTACCTCTTTTCTCACAGTTAACACCATTCTGAGATAACTTAGAAAACTCTAGGCAATAAGGAAAATACTATCGAGTTAAGATGCCTCACAAATGCTGCAATAATTGGAGTCATTGAACCTGCCATGTTGTGTTTTGTTCCTATCGACCTATTTCTGAAGTAGGTAGTATCGTTTTCGGAACTATGTGCTTTTGTACTTTTAATAAAACAAGTTATTTTTAGGTAAGCGTCAATTTCAGGTATTCTCGTGTGTATAACAAATTTTTAAAGTTTTGGTAGCTGAAATAGCCTTTGTCTTGTTTTGGCGTATATTATTTTACATCAGAGGGAACAAAACAATACTATATTAACTAAAATAGATTTAAAAAATTATTATAAATAAGGGGGTTAGTGAATTTGGAGAAATTAAAGGCTCTGTCACTCCTCAGGCCAGCTGAGGTTCGGCCAAAGCATTTGCTAATAAATAAATACATGAATGCTGGACATTTCACACAACATTATCTAGCCCTAAGCTAAGCAGAGCTTGTGTTATGGGTATTAGATAACTGATATACTTAATAAAATACATTACATAGATAGATATTTTTTATTATGCATAGAAAAATACCCAGAACACCCTGAACAAATATCTGCAGATCGTACAAATATTTGTTCCGAGGCGGGAATCGAACCCGCAACCTCCTGCGTCGCAGGCGACACTTCGCTCGCCGCGCCACAGAGGTCGTCAATAATGACGCTTCTTGTTCATTTCCTTGTATAAAAAGAATTTTTCAAATCGGTTCACAAACGACGGAGATATGAGGTAAAAAAAAAAAAAAAATACTACCGAATTGAGAACCTCCTCCTTTTTTGTGAAGTCGGTTTAAAACGCAACTAGACCGCAGCCACAGCTGAGTCGCTTTTGGTGTGGTGAGGCTTTTACATTTATGTAAGCATATACCTGTGTAGTTAATTAAGTTTTTATCATAACTTTCCATAGTAAGAGTAAACATGGTAGCTATTACTAACTAACCTCAAGTTACACTGCGCTGTTGCGTATACCTTATTACGTGACATGTTCAGTGTAACTGCAACTTGGGGCTCACTATCTAACATATAACTACTTTCTGACTATTCTGATTCTATTATACAACTGAAAGAATCTATTAAAGTACCAAGATAGAAGTACGTTGTAGTTTCTTTGTTACACAAATGAGAAGTTAACCTTAAGAGAAGGTTACCGGTAAGGCGCTTACGCCCCTTTGCACGCCTTTGCTTCTATTTTGGCTATTATTTCTTCAAACTCTATAAAATTTTGTATACCAATATATGATCAGTACACTAATATCTAGAAACGTAGTGCTACAGTTTTAAAAAAAATGTTTTTTAAAATGTATGATTTTGTAACCATGTCATTTTATAATAAACCAATGATTTAGATATTAATCATGTGTACAAAGTTCCATGCCATGGAGTTTGAAGAAATAAAAGCCAAATTAGATGCAAACTTCTTTCGCGTGTAAAAGGGCTTAAGCGCCTTTTTGCTAGCTATCGGTAACCCCCTCTTAAGTAAAGGATTCAGTTAGTAGAATCAATATTGTTTGTCACAAAAAAGGCTTGAATATAATAAATAGTGACTGAATAACGGCCAGTGGATCTACTTAATATAAAACGGTAACTCCTATAAAGAACCAAAATTCTTCTTAGGTCACGTTCACGTCACATAGCTTAAGCATAATGCTGCGTCTGCCTTGAGACATTATAGTCAGAAAAGTCTCTTAAAAGACTTCTAGGCATAAATTTATATGGTGGTAGTGATTCCCCGAATGTAATTTTTCCTATTACTTTTTTACTTATACCATATTCTAAACGAAACTGAAAATTTTAAATCATAATTTATGTTGAGGCATTGCGTAGTGACAAACACATCAAACAACCCATGCCAGCCCTTATTTTTCCACAAGTGAATACGTCAAACACCATGTTAAATCAGCAACAATGCCTCTTTGTCTCCATCGACTTGAAACGAAACGTCAAGGGAACAAAGACACAAAGACATACAGCACGCAGGAAACTCGTACGCTCTGTGTGCGTCACTGTACTGTATAAGCGCGCACAAATAATAAAGTCGGCTACCAAATCGAGTGGTTTGAGTTATGTGGAAACTTGTCCAATCTCTACATGAGTGTACATTTTGGAGCAAAGAGCGAAGATTCAGAGGGACTGGAAGTGACAAAATATTTATCAAGATTTGTACCTATATGAGTCGTATAATGAGTTATTGAATATTATAGAACAGAAAATGTAATCGAACAAAATGAGAATTCAAGAGAGTACGAATAAGATTTACTAAGGATCATGATATGGATTCCTTAGTAAATCGATTGATCGAACGACCTATAATGTGAATGAATTCATTCACCGTGACACCAATGAAATTTAGTTATCTGAGGATCGACTGTAGAATCTAACCACACAGACTGACTGGACAGTTTCTGTGGTTTGATTACTGACCACACAACATGGTAGGACCACGCGTACTAAAATACTTTGATTCTTAGATATAGAATAGAATCTGTGTTGGACCTTCAAATTGAAGCATGCGAATGAGAGTAATTGTCCGAAGTCAGGTAATACGCATTGTAAGTCAGTTCTCTTACAATGCCTGAACGATTGAAGATTTACCCAAAACATTGATTAAGGCTTTAGACCGAAATCAAAATCAAGGCTTTTTCTATTGAACTTCATCGAAAGGCCCCAAACCCCATAAACTATGGGGTACAATTGACGCAGTGGTTGCTAGTGTGTTTTAGGAGAGTAATTTTGATGAAAAATAATTTTAAACATAAAATTGTTTAAAGCTGTTTTTTTATTTGCATATTGCCTCTTTCTGCAAACACTACCTCAATGTAAGGGTACATGCACCGTCATAAATAATAAGTTAGGGAACGGAGGCGCCGCGTATTCGTACAAAAAATAACAAACAGATCTCTTAAATAAAGAAAACACGGGCATATGTTAACAGCTGTCGGTCGCCTCTAGTCGAGTACAGTCGCGAACACATGGCGGGAAAATAAATAATGTGTCCTATCGATTGGTTGCAAGCTTTGGTTCACGTCTTCTCAGTTTCTTTTCCATTCCAACATTTTGTTTGTAGGTTTTTGAGTTTTACACGATGGTCACTGATCATAGCGTGATCGTAGCTTTTATTCTCGTAGTACATTCGTTTTGTAAGCGTAAACTAAATAAACAAAGAGAGATCATCATCATCATCAGCCTCTAGAAGTCTACTTCTGGATGTAGGCCTTTTCCCTAGGGAACCACGATGAATGGGTGTGAGCTGTCTCCAGCCACCGACTTTCTGCGACCTTTATAAAGGTCTTTAGTCCATTGAGAGGTGATCCTTCCTCTACTGGGTCGTCCGGTTTGTGGTCGCCACTCGAGAACCTTTATTCCCCAACGGTTGTCAGTTCTGCAAGCTATGTGATCTGCCCATTGCCACTTCAATTTGCTAATTCTGAGAGCTATGTATTAATAAGAGTAACAAGTAATATAATCATAATGAGTCAAGTAAATTTATATTTTCAATATCGCAGCAAAATATGTTTGTTGAGATATTGTTTGTCATGAATGTCGCTCACTTTTCGTTTCGCGAGCGCTATTCTGTCACTTTCTAACTTACCTGAATTTAAATGAGTTAGATAGTGACACGTAATAGAATTTATCTGTTGTCAGTGCCTAAGACGGTGGATATTGGCTCAAGACCGTTTGTCGTGGCATTATTTTTGGTGTTTGTCCAGCAAAGGACTTTTTTCGACTGATAATGGACAATAATGACAATTAATATAAATATAAAAATAAATAATAATTTACAATAAATTTAATAAATAAGATAACTACCTTTTATTTATATTGATTGTTGGTTAAGGGAAAATTAATATCCTGATATTTAAAATTGTGTAACAAAAAATATCTATACAGAAATTCTTTAGAAGCATTACATCTTCATATATTTAATACCTTTTAGGTTTACGGGTAACGTTTCTGGACCTTAAGGCCCAAAAGCATTGGTGTACTAAAACATTTAATTGGTAAACCCCACTGTCCACTGGAGTAACGCTATCCAGCCATTGCGGGCGGGGGAATACCTTCGTATAGCATCTCTTCGCGCTGTCATTCACCTGTAATGAACACTGGTTTGCAACTTAAGGTATGTAGCTTAGTTGTCAGCTAGTTTAGTAAAAACCTACGTTCCGTTATTATTTTTTATTATTCGCCAATGAGTCGTTGGCTACTTTTATTTAGTTTTGTTTTTAATTTTACTAAAATTATATAGTGTAGTGCTACGTAAGTGACAGTTAAAATACCCTTTTTTTTATTTGGTAAACTTAATTTAAAAAACACAAGAGTAGTGAAAAGTAATATAAGTTTATAGCGTGACTTTCCAAAGGGCTGGATTTCATCCACCAAAGATTTTAGTAAAACTGCCAACGTTTTACTAAAATACGACACGACTTGACTTTGACGACTTGGAAAGCGTGTAACGTTGCAAATTAATCTGAAAATAATTAAAGCTGGCAAAAGCACAAATTCGTGAGACGAGAAATAAAAAATAAAAATCTGAAGCTCCAAGCGTAGTTTTTGTTGCGCGTCTTTGTAGACGCTTCAGTGTACAGTGGGCTTAAACACTTGAGTTATTTTAAATTCAGTAGTATATTTTAGGTACCTTTATATTTCTAGCTCTGAGGCTTTCTCGTGAATTATGGAAGTCTTCTAACCTTGAGACTTGGCAGTTAGGTTTTTTGGGAGGTGGTGGGAAATAATACTTTCAAGTGTGTTATTAGTATGTTAATTTGAACGGTGGAATTACATAAGAAAATCACCTGCAATTCTTTGACTAAATAAGCTTTTTATTCATAAATTGTGAATTTAACACAAAAATAAGAATCTATTCGACCTAGCCGGCTGACATGCGAGAGGTTGCGGGTTCGATTCCTTCTGCGTGATAATGATATTTATTCAGGGTGTTCTGGGTATTTTCTATGTATAATAAAAAATATCTATCTATGTAATGTATTGTATTAAGTATATCAATTATCTAGTTGCCATAATACAAGCTCTGCTTAGCTTGGGGCTAGATAATGTTGTGTCCAGCATTTATTATTATATAATTCGTCCTAGATGATTTGGAGACCTCGCATATCTTAGCACTACCACAAAATACATAGATACAGAAGGCCAGCTCAGTACAACAAGCGATTACACACGCATGCACACATAGACGCGTACCCACGTCGAGTTCTACCGAGATCATTTTTGGTACGTGTCTATGTGTACATGCGCCTGTTACCGCTTGTTGTACTGAGCTGGCCTTCTGTACCTATGTATTTGTGGCTAACTCATGGAAAACTCATTCGAAATCGGTCCATACTTTTTATACCAATCCGTTTCCAAACAAACACAAAGCTCCAAACACTCAACTCAAAAGGATGTTAAATCGTAAGTACTGAAACACTATCAATGAAAATCAACCATTTATGAGCTTATTGTCCGAACAAATAGAGTAGAAAATCGATTGTGCAGTACTGGACAACTGTAAATGAGTAACAAGCATTCAACATTCTATTGAAGGAAACAAATCCTAAATAGAACGGGAACGAATAAAATGCACTTTGATTGCTTTTTGATTTGTGGTACACGTAAACATTGAAACGTGCCAAATAACTCTCAGCTTTAACTGTAGAGCGTTAAAGTTGAAAATAAGGTAGAGCAGTTGAGTTTGTTTCAGAGAGAGGTTTTAAACTGAGTGTAATTAGTTTTCGTTTTATTTTTCTTTGTATTGGGACAAAAATTTATATGGTATGAAGTAGGAATTGGAAAAAAAAATAGCACAAAGAAGTTAACTTTTGCTGAAAAATATTATTAAATACTTAACTTTTGATGGTATTGAAAAATGTGGAATTCTTCTGTAACATCCGTGGCGCAGCGAGAACTTAGCAGGCTGATACGCAAGAGGTGCGGATTTGATTCCCGAAATATTTATTCCGGGTCTGGGTGTTGTAGTACCATGGTAAGCACTCGTAGTTCCTGTGATATCCTCGACACAGGGAATTTTAGTGTGGAATCAACCCCCCTATTCCCCAACTGAAAGTTATCCAGTGACTAACGTTTAACAAGTAAACTGACCATCAATTGACAATTCAATGATAATTTAGAGCGATTGATGGTCATTTTACTTGTCAAAAGTAAGTCAACAAGTGTCTTTCAGTAAGGGAATAGGGGGGCTGGATGTAATGTGACTGTTAGGTATAAATGTTATCATCTTCAGCTTATAAAGATAAAAGATAAAGATAAAGATAATTTGATTTGTTTTGAATATGGTAATTTTACATTGGTGGTCATAATTCATACGTCCAACATACTCAGTCATACATTATGACATACAAATAATTTCGTTCCCATAAGTAGGAAAAATAATGTCAACATTATAAAAATAAAAAAAAAAATAAAAAAAACAAAATAAAATCAATTAAAATCCTAGGTCAACATACAATTATTCTAATTGTGTCATCTAAAAAGTCATGTATACTATAATAACATTTTTTTAATAATAATTGTTTAAAATTATTTTTAAATAAATTCTCACTAAGGTTTTTTAACGAGTTCGGTATTTTATTATAAATGCTTAGAGAAGTTCACTGCTGGACATAAATAAATAAATAAATAAATGCTGGACATTTCACACAACATTATCTAGCCCCAAGCTAAGCAGAGCTTGTGTTATGGGTACTACATAACTGATATACTTAATACAATAAATTACATAGATAGATATTTTTATTATACATAGAAAATACCCAGAGCACCCTGAACAAATATCTGCAGATCGTACAAATATTTGTTCCAAAGCGGCAATCGAACCTGCAACCTGGTGCGTCGCAGGCAAACCTTCGCCCGCTGCGCCACAGAGGTCGTCCTAAATAAAAATAAATAAAGAAAGAAGAAAGAGGTAAATAGCCGGCTAAGATGCAACAGGTGCGGGTTTGATTCCCGAAATGGTGTTATGTATTTTGTATGTGAATGTTGGCTGTTTATTATTCTTCTGTTCGATGGTCAATATTTAGGAAGTCCTAAAAAAGGAATCAGATTTCTTAATAATTTTACGATGATACGATTAACCTATGCCTACCTAGAGAGAGTACCAAATACACAAGAAAATGTTCAAACATGTTTTCGCGAAACGATTTACTTTGATAAACTCGCACAAGAAAATATTTCGTTATTTTCATAATCACAAAAAATAATTTCTCCCACATTTCACATTTCACCATAAACGGAACAAACGTATTCAGATAATCGAAACTGAATTGCGGTTCAGGGAATGTGAAAAAATAAACAGGAAACGAGCAAAAGGAAATCTCAGTTTTCTTTTTTCCTCGACGAGAAAACAGAACGTAAACAAAGAGGGTAATTACGGAATACAGGTAGCACCATAGATATAACGTAAACTTGAGATAAAGCGAATTAGACATTTGAATTTGGAATGTAGACTCTAATGTGAAATTGTTTATGATTATTTTTTTGGAAAGCTTGAGTAAATTATTCAAAGCATTCGAAAAACAAAAAACTCTTTAGTTATATGTAGATACTCAGAATGAGTGTAGATACATGAATTGAATTCAGTCAAGTGCGAGCCAGACTTGCCCATTTCATAATATTTTTTAAAACCTGTTTTAGTTGAAATAGTTTTTGTTTTGTTCTCTCTCGTGTAAAACGGCATAATGTTAGAACAAGACAAAAGCAATTTTAGCTATCAAAGCTTTAAAAATTGATTATGCATAAGAGGTTTAGTGTTTTGTAACAAAATACAGGCGACGCGCCGCCTTTAGGTACTTTGTGGTTTTGTTGTCAAAATAAAAAATTATAATGCCATATTTGATGACAGTAAAAATATCCTGTTTTTGTTCCTTCTAAGTTACCTAAGTAGTAGTTTGTTAGTAGTAGAACTTTTTATGAAAGAGTTCGTCCGTGGAAGTACTACCAACTATTTCTGTCGCCAAACAGTAGTGCTCGCATTGCTGTGTTTCGGTTTGAAGGATACGGGTGCTGGTGAAATTACAGGCACACGAGACTTTTCATCTTTATAACTCAGGGTCAGCAGCGCGCGTGTGATGCCTCTGGTGTTGCTCCGGTATTCATTTATTTCAATCAACATTGGATGACATTGTTTAAGTTGGTTTCTTATCCTAAATTAGTTAAAGATCGAGTTAAGTCGAAACATTCTGATTATTATAAAAACAAAACCTCAGAAATAACACAATCATAAAAAAATAAAAACGCATCCATACAACAAGACATTGAATTGAATTTGAAGAAAATATGTCAAAATTGTAATGTCATTGCACTTACAATAAATAATTTATGCTCTGATCATGGAAGAAGATTGACATTCATTCTTCCATGGCTCTGATTTTTAATCTTAGACAATTTTTGTAAACAAAGAAATGTCACTGTGTGTATAAGTGTCATGTATGTTTTAGTTCCATATTAAACACACAGATAGGTTAGGTACTCACATTCATACCTGTCCGAGAAAGCCCTCAGTATGCTGTTGGAGCTGGAATAAAGTGACATAGAAATGCATAAAATATAATTATAAATACAATAAATATATACAAAAACATTGTATATATATAAAAGTGATCAATATTTTTGCATAGAAGCACAAAGGAATGAATCTTGAAGCACGTGTGCACGTGTACCATACACGATGACGAGTCCACATTTAAATCCGAGCTCAAATTGTCACCCAAAATAAATTCAAACATAGTCCGGATCGAAATGAAGTCATTTCTAAAGTCCCCCTTGCAAGTCAAGTTGGATGTTTCGCATTTGTCAAGATTTACAGTGCTTGATATAAATAGATCGCAATGAACATCAAGTTCCAAGAATTGAAGTATCAAAGAGAATCAAAGATATAATTTGGAGTTTAGACAGTGTTTCAAATTGAGTCAGAGCAATTTGCTATTTGTGTTTTGATTTTTGTACGTGTCTGAACCTTGAAACTTGGACTTTATAAATAAAACTTGCCAAGTGCGTGCCCGCGAAGAATTTTTATCACAGATCATATTTGGAGAGAGTTTCTACTATAATAATAATAATAAAGCCGAGAAGGACAAGTTAAGCAAGTTCCTTGATTTGGCCCACGAGATTACCGCCATATGTGGGATGTGGATTCGACGATTATCGTCCCGACAGTTGTTTCAGTGAATGGACTTAAAGCGAAGAGCCTCCAATACTTTGAGAGGCTCTCACTAAATGGTTGGATCAAGCGTCAGATTCAGAAGGCTGTACTCCTGGACTCGGCACGCATAGTCAGGAGGTTCCTCTCTCTGCAGCCCTAGCCTCCGACCGCTTGGGCCTTGCTCCGCAGCCGGAGGTTTCCCGTTTTGAGATACATATAGACTATATAGTCCTATATGTATCTCATGACCTTATAGACTAACATATATATTTTATACTTAAAACTAACACTTTACATCTTTTGGGGGATTTTGATTCGATACCGCTTCCCTATAGCGCCGGTAAACAACTATAATCCTCTAACACGAAGAGTAGTTTTAAGTAAAAATAGTTTAGAGATGGAGGGATAGACCACATTGTAAACGAATTAAGAGGAACATATGGCTAAAAAACACTGCCTCAACCTTACTAACCTTAAAGACCTTATAAGACCTTTAACCTTACTTACTGTTAACTTTAACAACAGGGCACGTGAAAAAGTACGCTCAAAAAAAAACCACACTTTAAATTCTCGGGGAGATACCCATAGACCATGTACTGAGGTGCGTTCGGCCTAGTAAAAGCCTTACTAAGAGATTACACCAAGAGATGGGCAGCAGCATCCATTTATGTGTACATAACCCAAACTGCGATTACCAATCCGCCTGCCAAGCATGGTGATTATGGCAAATCACCCCATTGCAATCTTTGAGGGTTGCCTCATCTAGCTCTGGACGTCTATAAGATGCTAATGATGATGATGATGAAGTACCTACTAAAATTAGTTGGGTTATTAAATATAATTATTATAAAATATTAGTTCCTAAAGTGCTAACCCACGCTGATTGAAATAATTATACTTTACAACATCCCCAAAGTAGGTATCCATCACCCAATCCTAAGTTATTTTGACGTTACGAGGAGCGGACCGGTGGTGCAGTTGGATAGTTCATTTCCATATCTAGGGGTGGGTTGCGGGTTCAATTCCCCGCGTAATTTATGGGATATCAATTTCTTGTTTGAAACCACTGTCCTATGTTCTAAATAAACTTGAATAAAAATATAAAGTTTATTAAAAAAAAATAACAAAAACCGACTTCTTTTAAAAAATGCTGAATCAATTTCGATAAAATGTATATGAGACTACCTCTGAAGTATGAATGAGAACCTCCTCCTTTTTTAGTCGGTTAAAAAGTCGACAGCGATGAACTCATAAATATAACGCAAAGAACGTTCAAAGAACAAAATTAAATCAAAAGAACCAATTTCAGACGGCGGCGTTCTAATGAGTCAAAGTAATTTGATTAAAATTCCAAGTCAAAATTATCTATTTCATTTGAAAGTTTTTTATGCATAGCCTGTGATAATTTGGATACTTTTTTAAATTTTATTTTAAATCATTTGTAGATAGATAGTTTCATGATTCATCAATTTTCAACCTTATGCCTCAAAAAATACAGGCATATCGTTACACTTCAATCTGTCGAGGTCTTCCTCAGCTTTAAGTTAACAAGTAATTAATTCCGTTGTCCGTCCCAATATCGGAATTAACCAGATTGTTTCGGATCAAAATTTTCAACAACCGATACAGAACTAAGCGTTCCGAATAATTTTGAACGTGTTTTAGGAAAATGGTAATGATACGACCCTATTTCTTGATTCAGGGGTCGTTTACATATTTGCAACGAGAAAATCTATAGAAGAACCAATGATGCTGACGCATCTCTTACAATTAGCAATTTGAAGTGGTTATTGGCAACTTGCAGAAGCAACAATCGTTGGGATAAATGGCATGCCAATGACTTTTACGCCGTGATGCGCAAGAAAATAGCATCAGTCAAATGCAGAATGCTGGGCAGTTCCAATAGTGTACTTGGGGCGCTGGCTGGCAGGTGCGACAGACGTCTGTAAAGGCACTGGGTACCGGCCCTTATCAACCTTAACTCTAAGCAGATATACTGCAATAATTAGTTATAACTGACTAGTGTAGTGTATCTGCTTTCAGTAGGTACATCATTTTAAGAAATGTAATTTTAAGTACTTATTGTAATTTTTTGACATTTAATTTTATTTGATTTTGACATTTATGAATCTGAGTTGTTCGAATAAATAAATAAATATATTATTATTATAAAAGTTTTCGAGTGGCGTATACGAAATGGAGACCGCGTACATGTTGGCATGGTAATGGTCGCAGGAAGTCAGTGGGTGAATGCAGCTTAAGACCATTCGTCGTGGTGTTCTTTAGGAGATGTATTCATTGAAATCACAAGGATCATTTTGATCGTCTTATAAATTAAAATTACTCCTGTTCCATGGACATCTTCTGGTTGACGATGATGATGAAAATTTACAGTGTCATAATGGGTACCTTAGTGCTACAACACCTAGACCCGGATCAAATATTAATATAATAATATATATTTCCATTAAATCAATTAAATCATCAAAATATTATCATTAAAACATTTGAGTGATCAACAAAATCTGATAAACTGACGATAAAAACTGATGTGATTACATTCTATTTTGACTTATAGGACAAAAATCTGAATCTTTCGGCTCATTTGCTCCCGGACAACGTAAAACATTTTATTAGCGGAAGTAATACCCTCAAAGCTTTTAAACACTGATTTGGATTTGATTTAGGATGAGTATACATTAAAGAACCTGAAACATTTGAAACATGTCATGCAATTCTAACTCTTATTTTGAAAGGAAAAACTTTTAAAATGCTTTAAGAGGAAGAGATGTGGAAGATGTAAAAATAGGACGTACAATGGAAGGGGGACGGATTTATAATTAACTGCAATCAACACTGACGTATTGAATTTCGAGTATTTGGTACAGTTGTGCTAGAAATTGCAACGAATGAGTCACATATTATTTGTAACTTGATGCTGCTCACAACTTCTTCCAAGCATAGCTAAGAGCCAAAGAACCCAGCAGTAAAATAGTATATGACGATACGTGTGACCTAAGTTGCCTATTATTGCACGGTGTGAAGCTAAACGACTAATAAAGCAGCATTTTAATTCAAATTATTAATTTATTGGTGCTCAAAATGATTGCCCCGATTCCTTACATAAGCACAGGCCCATCGCCTCACTTCTGTTGTAGTTATTTTCAACATCATCTCCAGCTTCATCGTTGCAAATGCTGAATTAATTCTTCTTTTGTGTTTAATTCTACATTAGTGTATACCAGTTCCTTGGACGTTAACTGTAAGGGAACACTTAGACAATTGCTTTCCACACAGCTGGATCGGTAGAGACGGGCCCATCCCCTGGCCCGCTCGGTCACCAGACCTGACTCCGTTGGACTTTTTCGTGTGGGGTCGAGCCAAGGAACTGGTATACACTAATGTAGAAATAAACAGAAAAGAAGAATTAAAAGAAAGAATTAATTCAGCATTTGCAACGATGAAGCTGGAGATGATGTTGAAAATAACTACAACAGAAGTGAGACGACGGGCCCGTGCTTGTGTAAGGAATCGTAGCAATCATTTTGAGCACCAATAAATGAATAATTTGAATTAAAAAGCTGTTTTATTAGTCTGCCTAAAATTTTAAATTTTCTTCCTCTATCTGGTTTTTAGGTCCAAATTTTACTAAATTCTAACATATCTGCGTAAATGATACCTCAAATAAAAGAGTAATAACCAAGCATAATTTCAAAAAGGTTTGAACAAAAAAACGCCATCCGTTTTTTTTTAACCAAAAATCAAAAACCTGATTCTTTAAATCTTTGTTTTTTTAAACTTAAAGTGTCTGTACTAAAAATGTCTGATGACACAGATGCTTAGGCAATGTTTTTTTAGTTAGCTTACACATTACTGTAATTGAAAAAAAAAACATTTAACAATAAAACAAAAATAAAAATAATTAAATCAATAATAATAATAATAATTTTTTAATAATTAATTTTCGAATTATTAGCAATAAACTGTAAAATTTTGGGTTTTATAACCAAAAACAAAAAAAAAACGATAAAAAAAAATAGTCGGGCTTCGTCTAACATAACTATGGCCTAAATAGTTCCAAATGGTCTAGACAACCTTCCCCTTTCAGCTTTGCACCCATCTACCAATCACCCTGTATTGTTTTTATTTTTATCACTTACCGTCTCACTTATCTGGGACTGACAATTAATTCACAATATAATCTCATTTCAGTTAACTTTCGATTAATCATCAACCTTTCTGTCCCTCAGAAAGGCGTTCGTTAGAGCGAGAAAGATAACGTATGCATGCGAAGATTATGTAATAGTTAGTACGTCTACGCACATAGTGGCAGACGTGACAGCTGACAGATTACATTATATTGTGAATCGAATGTTTTATAATTACGAGTATTGGACTTCTGAGGCCCAATTCACTAACTTAAAAATAGTTAAAATAGAGTTCGGATCATGTTTCGATCTTGTGTCGAAGTCTTAAATGTCAGAAATGGTATTCTCCTGACATAAAATACAACACTGTAATGTGATTATATCGAAATGTGACCGAAACTTGAACGATTAAAAGTTTTTTCGATAATTTTAGCATTGTAGATGGAGTCTCTCTTTACTCTTTGCGATTATATATATAACTATCCTACTCTAAAATGGTAGTCACCGTGAATTGAAAGTAGACTAAATTGTTATTTATGAGGGAGCAGAATACCAACTTTCTGTCAATTCATAATTCAGTCTCGATTCGGTTAACTTTCAGTGTAGTTTTAAAATAATTTAGAGAATTGGGCCTCTGATTACTTGTTTTAATTTCGTTGCAATGCCAAGGTGTCTGTTATTTATTACAATTCCTGAAACAATTTACCCCAGTCACTTCATTACCAACAATTTATTTCCTAACTTAAATTAAAGAAAGTCGACACTGAAATATTAATACATTAGCAGAAAGCTAGTTCATCTGTTCGCGTCTGTACCGCTCGTGCCGCGACAGATGTTAACACACGTTGTTTGTTTTCTTACTTTAAGAGATATGTTTGTTATTTTTTCCCTTCGAGGGAATGCCCTCCATTTTTATTTATGTCACGTAAAATTAACTGTCGTTTCTTGATACCGTTTCAAAAGATAAAATTGTAAAGGTATTATTCACACAACTGTACCGTTACGGGATATTCAGTATTTTCCACATACATTGCTACATAAAGTCTGAATCCGAGAGACATGAAGCAATATTTTAATTTGAAATAAAAAAGGGCGTTGTTATTTTATTTAGTATGCCTGTGATTGCTTTTGGGGAATCGCATATTTTTTATTTGCATAATTCACTGAATAAATCTGATTTTAGCCTGACCAGAAATGTATTTCGTTCCACTACACATTCAGTTAAAAAACAGCGCCACCCAGTGTGTACCAGGCCTTACATTCGTTTCTAAACCGTTTCAAAAGATAAAATTTCCTAATAGCCGAGGCGTTCTAGGCGCAGAATTAGAATTTATAGTTTCGTGAATTTTGTTTGACATTTCGTTTTAATTCATTTTGTTTGACATTTTATTTGTTTGTGCTAATTGACACTGATTTGGGTTAGATTATTTGGAGAATTGGGCTCTTAATTTGTTTATGTGTCTGCGTCTTAATTTTATTAGAGCATTCCTAATTTTGTGACAAATTAAGAAAATCAAAGTGAATTTGATTTTAACTTCATTATTTTCAGAGATTAATTAGTGCCAATTATTTTGATGATAGAGTCTGGAGACGAGTCTCTCTCACTTAAAAGCACTAACAAGTTAAAAAAAAGACTTGTACAGAAAAAAATTGTAAATATAACATAATTAAGTATTATTCAAAGTATTGATTTATTAATTTTATTCGATTTTTTTTCGACAACGCGGTATAGGTAGTTTTTTTTTTATTTGTGGTTGCCACAAACCGACGTCAACGATGCGGTTAGAGGAAGGCCCTCCACTCGATGAACTAAAGACATTACAAACGTCGCAGAAAGTCTGTGGATGGAGGCGGCTCAAGACCAGCCAAACGCAAACCCGTATAACTAGTGTGATATCAGTCGCGTCGTTTTAGGGATACTCTCACAAGATAACTAAAATAAAATGAATATCTTTTTTTATATCAAAACAATTTTTTTTATGGTTCATTATTTATAAAACCTACTGTTTTAAGGGTTTTTTTAATAATGAAACATACCGAAAAAAATCCAAATAACATTTTTTGATAAAAAAATATATTTATATTTTTTACATGGTATCATCTGACTATTTTTATTAAATTTCTATCCAAATCTTTATCATTATCTACAATATACTTCATATTTCAATTGCCTATTATAATCTACACAATCGTCTTATAATACCATTCATCTGTCGATATACAATTCCAATTACAACCCCCACTCAGCAATGGCTTCCAATTCCCAACATACTAACCTACTACCCTCATACTACCCCTTTAATCTTTATCACAATGTGAGCCTGAATCAATATTGTTAAGATGACCCTTGTTCAGTGCTCAGTATAAATATTTATCTTCAATTTTAATGGGTTTGAAGGTGATCGTTAATTAGTTTTAAAGGGATTTGGTAATTATTGATTATAATTACTATTTTAGACAGCACTTTAAGCTGGTTAAGGCTACTTTATTCCGTAACCACGATAACGAAGCCGCGAGTAGATTCTATAAAATCTGGTGTATATAAATGTATATTTATATATTTCTATAGAGGTGTTATCACCAATTCTTTTTTTGAGTCATCATGATGCCCTCTGTGGTGCGGCAAGCGAGTAGCCGGATGACATAAGAGAGGTTTTGGGTTCGATTCTTGCTGCTGGTCAAATGTTTGTATGATCTGCAAATATTTTTTCCGGGTATGGGTGTTATGGTACCATGGTACTCGTAGTCCTGATAGTCACGACACTGGGTATCCTAGTGAGGGATCTGACCTTACCATGACCTCTTATAGCGGTTGAATTCAAAAACTATTCAGGGGGCTTAGTCAAGTCAAGTCAAAGTCAAAAAGAACTTTATTCATTGAAATCACAAGGATCATTTTGAATCGTCTTATATAAAATTAAATTAATCCTGTTCCAACGCGACCAAGCCTAGAAGAATCAGGCAACAAACTCGGCTTGGCTTACATAAATGGTCCGTCTTACCACTAGGTGAGAAGCGCCTGGTGTGGTGCCTCGGAGCAAGGAGTTGCTGATACATAGTAAATGAGAACTTACGAAACTATATGAAGTTTCGTTTCCTTCCATACATTTACTTGCAGCGCCCCTAGCGAAAACGAGAAGAAAACTAAGGACGCTGTCAGTAAATGTATTGGATGGAAACGAAACTTCATATAGTTTCGAATACTATCAAAACCCGTACTAAGCCCCCAGTACAAAAAATCGGTGCCGTGACGTCCGCAGCTATATTTAAAGGCAAAGTAGGACCTTCTGCTACTGATATTTTGTACTGAATAGTTTTTGAACTGAATCGCTATAAGGAGCTCATGGTAAGGCCTCGGAACTACGTTTGTGACTGCTGGGTGTTATGTAATGATACTATCTAGGATTTTTTTTGAAAACCCGAGCAGGTGTGTAGTTACTGATAGATCTTGTGGTTATTAACATGATATATTCATTTATTTAATCATTTCTTTAACTTACAATTACCAACCAAAATTGACATCTCAAATTGTTATGTAACCATTATTATCGGCATTTCTGACGGTTTGTGTCCACTGCTGGACACAGGCTTTTACCATAGAATCCCTTGAGCATCCTTACAATAATAATCAGCATTGTGTACGAAAATCGTGGTACATAGCATTTATCCTACTTCCTATCCTACTAATATTATAAACGCGTGAGCATGGATGGATGTTTGTTACTCTTTCACGTAAAAAGTACTGAATGGATTTGAGTGAAATTTAGAATGGAGATACTTTACGCCCTGGATTAACACATAGGCTACTTTTCATCATCATCATCATCATTATCATTAATTTTCATCATTATTCACGCGGGTGAAACCGCGGGGCGCAACTAGTTTAAAATAATATTATACAACACCCAATATTCATAATATATATAGTCGATCCCATACTAGGATTCCCTGTGCATATCGTGGTTAGCAGGAACTACAAGTAACCATAACACCCAGACCCGGAACAAATATTTGCAGATCATGCAAACTTTTGTCTCGCAGTGGGAATCAAACCCGCACCTCTTGTATCAGCCGGATACTCGTTCACAGAGCTAAGAAGGTCGTCAACAAAAAAAACAGATCAATCTCGTTCCTATTGATGGTTTTCCTTATGATTTTATAGTTTATTGCATAAAGATAGGCTGCGAACACAGCTTGTACAAGTAAAAGCCAGATAAGAAAATAATCTACACTCTCACCTATTCTTATTCATAATCATTTTTTAAACCTATTTTAGTGAAAATAGCAATTGTTTTGTTCTCTCTGATGTAAAATGAATACACCATAACTTTTCATTTAAAAAACCGACTTCCGCCATAGTATTTGACAAAATATTTGGATGAAAAAAAATGGTGAAAGAACCAACGTGGTGAAAGGATTATTATACTTTTTGAATGCAAATGCTTGGTTTGTTGCTGAAAATATCAAAATCGCCATATGCATGCCTACAATATTTGAGGAGTTCCCTCAATTCCTCATGGATCCCATCATCAGAACTGGATTTTGAAAAAAATGGGACCAATCTGGAAGTATATCTATACAAATAAAAAAAGAATTTTCCAAATCGGTTCATAAACGCCGGAGATATGCGGTAACAAACATTAAAAAAAAAAAAAAAAAAAAAATACAACCGAATTGAGAACCTCCTCCTTTTTTGGGAAGTCGGTTAAAAACAAGACGAAAGCTATTTTAGCTATCAAAGGTTTAACTAGTGGTTCGCCCCGAACTGAGACCTCGCGATAACACTTTTATCAGCCCGTCTACTTAACCAAGTAATTTCCATTTTTCTATTATTAGATTTTTGAAAATTTTCACCTCGAGGTCTACCAGTACAGTACAGTATATATCAGTAACAACTCTAATTTCTTACACATCATCGAAATAACCTTTGAATAGGGCTAAGCAACGGGGCGTAATACTACATACCTGTTAGAACCTATATCAAGTACCTGACGAATTAATTGGTAACGTCCTTTTGACGTAAACCATAGAACTCCAGCGTCATTCAAATTCCTAGAAATGGGAGGTCAACAATGGATGTTATATTGGTTTATGTTTTATGGAGTACAAGTTTCTAAATTCTTCAGTTTCAGACTTTTCCCTGTAGTTGTGACACAAAAGCCACAAGCATACCAAATTTCAGCATTGTGGGATCGCTGGAAGTACCCTAGAATTTTTGATTTTTACGTTTTTTATTTTCCCTAATATCTCAAAAACTACTAAGGCTAAATACTTATTAATAACAGTTTTGAAATGTCCAACCAAAGCGCTTTCATTAGACACCATACTTGAACTGACTGTCTCACTTTTATTTTTTTTACCCCCTCTTGGACCCCAATATCTCAGCAACCCCCTGACCGATATAGCTCATAACCTTACCTACAAATTGTACCAATACTATCTACCCCCATACCAAATTTCATGAAGATCGGATTAACGGATTGGAAGTTTTCATCGGACAAACATACATACATACATACATACATACATACATACAAACGCCGATTCTTCCAACTTGACTCAGAGAACTCGCTTCGCTCGTTCAAAAATTGATTATAAATAAGAGGGCTAGACTAAATTATATATTCTCAAGAAGTAATGAAACCAACTTTGGTAGCTAATGCAAAGTGATTATTTCACCCCGTTATAAATGAAGTCAAGAAACTCAATGAAAACTTTTCCCTTCGCAATCTGCAGATAAAGCATCTTTTGGACCGTCACCAATAGTAAATTGACGGCTTTGTCTCAAAATGCCATTTGCAAGGTTTCGTTTTGACTGAACTATTTAAATTTCTCCCCGAGTTCTTGTCAAAACACAATCAACCATCAAATATTAGTATTTAAAATTGTAAGTTTAGAATATAACTTTTCATTTAAAAGAACCGACTTCCGCCATTGTATTCGACTAAATATTTGGATAACAAAAAAATTATGAAAGAACCATAGTTGTGAAAGGTTTATGATACTTTTTGAATGCAAATGCTTGGTTTGTTGCTGAAAATATCAAAATCGCCATAAATGTATGCCTACAATATTTGAGGAGTTCCCTCAATTCCTCATGGATTCCATCATCAGAACTGGATTCTGAAAAAAATTCTGGATTCTGAATTTTCCAAATCGGTTCATAAACGCCGGAGATATGAGGTAACAAACATTAAAAAAAAAAAGAAAGAAAAATACAACTGAATTGAGAACCTCCTCCTTTTTTGGGAAGTCGGTTAAAAATACTGGTTTAGCAGAGTTTTAGTGATTCTTAAAAATATGGAATGTTTAATACTAATCACATGAAATCCTTGAATCTTTTTGTAGTTCAACGAATAAGTGTAAAAGCTATTTAAATGGCAGATTTAACACTTATTAACTTGGATGCGTTGCCTCGCGAACTTATCTCTCGCAGATTTATGTACATTTTAATTGCGTCTTCACACGGGATTCCGCCGTTTTCAGCGTCCAGGCTCTAATGTGAAAATCTCTTCCATCCCTTTCGTTTCAAAGCACTGCGACCTGCAACCCTTACGGAAATCTCGCTCCATCCCTCTCTGGCAGACGTGCTGCAGCCGGAGCAAATCCCTTATGTAAGTCAGTGCTTTCACGCCAGACTCTGCGAACAGTCGCGTGCGGAGAGCTCACGAAACCTCACACGAACATGCTGAAATTTTCGGCTGGCCCCTACTCCGAAACGGATAAGATCGCCGGAGATCCGAGTGCTTCCAAACTATAAACAAAAGTGAACAACAAAGTGCAGTGCTCGTAAATCAGAAGCAACGGAAATGCCGTGCCGAAGCGAAATTTATTTTAAACTTACGCGGGGATTAAACAAGATTTATCTCTGAAAACAAGGGAGGTTTCCGTTTAAAATAGATGCGACATCATAATGTTGTACGTACTAATCCGTGCACGCTTATGTACTAAAACCGTCTCCTTTACCGATCAATTTATGCGTGAATGTGTAAGAGCAATATAAAAATAGAACGAAACTTTAATAGATGATATGACATTTTTTTAAAGGGCTTAGTGTCATAAAGTTATTTGTCAACGTGTTAATTACTAGGTAGAATAAATGTTGACAGATTTAGTAGCACGTAGCGTTGTGACAAGATGTTATAGTCGTTAAATAAAGATGAACTTATAGTTGTAGAACAAAATAGAGAAGTAGTGTTAACGAGTGATGAGGAAAAGAAGTGTCAAATTAAAATAGATTACTCATATGGAATAATGGTCAAGATGGGTGATAGCTTGAGGAAACTGAAGAAGCATTCATACATAGTGAATGCAGTGTTGCTGTTCGTCTCGATGATATACGGTGAGTGCTTGATTGTGTTTCGTTAATGAACCGTGGAGTCAATTAAGTTGCTGTTTATGAGCTTATGTATCATGATTTGAGAACAAACGATCTTTGACGGTTGTTTATTGATGTTTTTTTTTATAAAATAGATGTTTCTGCATTTTTTAGTGTATAACACGATACTTGTTTTAGTTGATGGATAAATGATTTCGTGATACAAATATCGTTTTCATTGTATACCAAATGAGTTATTGAAAAGTTTTATTCTTGGGTGGTGGTTTTGAAAGGAGGTTTTTGTTTTCTTTTACAATGTCAGATATTCTATTTATACGATAATACCACAAAGTACGTAAAGGCGACGCGTTCTTTTTTGTGATAATACTATACTTTGGTATGGTAATAAATTTTTTTTTATGCTACTTGGCAAGCAGACAAGCTTACGCCCCACCAGATGGAAAGCAGTTACCGTAGCCTATGAACGCCTGTAACACCAGAGGCATCACACGCGCGCTGCCGACCCTGAGACATAAAGATGAAAAGTCTCATGTGCCTGTAATTTCACCGGCAGCCGTACCCTTCAAACCGAAACACAGCAATACGAGCACTGCTGCTTTGCAGCAGAAATAGGTATGGTGGTAGTACTTCCCCGGACGAACTCTTTCACAAGAAGTTCTACTACTAACAAAAATAATAATTTATTAATAGGGGATCAAGTTTAATAATAAGTTATGTTTAATATTACTATATGGTAAATATTTTAATGTACCATTAGGTGTATGCAAGCCTCATCCAGGTTTGGCTCGCGATGTTTGATATATCGTCTACCCATCACGATGTTGGACAACTAACGTTTTTGTACCTAGTTCTTGGGCCATATTTAGTGCTTTACTCCACTACTGTTACTTACTGTTGTGCCTTGCCAACTGCTGTCCTGCTCAACTCTATTTTAATTTTAACTTCGTATCACGCTAGAAACACGGTCTATAAGCATAATGAGCATGGCGCGCTCCATGGCTCTCTGAGCAAATCTCATCCTCTGTACACGTATAAATAACAAAAAGGATATGTTTTTATTCAAATCACTATTCTATGCTCATGTGATCCAACAAACATCTGCGGTAAATGTTCAACGGTGGATAGCAATTTTAATGACACTATGTACTCGTACATCCTTCTTCATACATTAATATTGCTGCATTTCAACGTTTTATTATGTGTCTTTGATGAAAGATCTTTGGGAGCAATGGTGGAAAGTACTTATTAATAATGGTAGCTGTACTAAGTTTACTGCTGTTGTTTTGTTGTTCGTCGTGGCATTCCAAGGGGGAGGCCTATGTCCAGCAGTGGACTTTTATTAGGCTGATTATGATACTAAGTTTAGTAAACTTCTTCATAGTTTAAAGCCTCTTTAATATGATTATCACTAGAAACGGGATATTTACCATGATTTTTGTTTTTTTCTCGTTAATATGGCTTGAGTCTAAAGGTAAGTGGTATGCGTATTGGTTTGAACGGTCAATTAACATCCGTAACTATAAGAGTAGTATATTTTTGTGATTGTTAATACATTTTTTGAATAATTTTTAAACGGAAGCTTCATTTATTAAAATATACGTTCATGCTGCATCTAGGCATTTGAGCGTATTCAACCGAATGGATGCATTGTGCGCTATTGTGTACACCCCCTTTGTGGACATCGCCCATTACGTTGATGATCATCACCATCATCATCATCATCATCATCATCATCAGTCATGTAGAAATGTGCTGGACATAAGCCTCTGGACACATGCTATACTGCGTCGTCCAGTTCGTGGTCGCCACTCGATAACCTTTATTCCCGACGGTTGTCGGTTCTGTGAGCTAATATGGCCTACCCATTGCCATTATTATCTTACCATAAGCTATAAAGGTGATAATTACGACTAAAACATTATAACACTTTGAATGATTAAACAAAAAATTGTTACAGGTAAATAATGAACAGCAAAATTCTCATTATAAATTATTTTACCAAGGTAAAAGTAAATTATCCTCTAAAACGAATACAAAAATGAGATTGAAAAGTTACGAAAAGCCAATCGCAAACCAATAGCTTATTGAAACTCAGTGTAAAGTGTGAAATGGTAATGGAGGAAAATGAAGAAAATACGAAAGTCGATACCTTGCTAATGGATTTTGAACCTGATCGTGTTGTTATAAAGCATATTTTTCGTTGCAGAGTTTCATAAAATATGCTATAAAATGTAACAAAGAGATGCCATTAGCGAAAAAGGAAAATATTGATATTTTAATTATTAGGAAAAGATAAAAGATGTACAAAAATTCTCAAAACTCTTAATTACAAAATGAAGCTGTACAATTTAGGTCTACTATGTTGTTATGGTTCCCGTCTCACGACCTTCGAGCGTGGTTGCGGTCGGTGCTCATGAAAACGGACCTCAAAATGGTCAACGAAACGTCAGTAGGAGATTAGTAAAGTACATGGTGTATAGTCGTAATTTTACTAAAATGATACCAAGCCACGATAAATTCAATTCTATTACTATGTTAAACTTACGATTTTGTTCTGTTATTAGCAGTTTTGTTTGATCTCATTGACTTTTCTAAGTTTCGTAGCGTAATTCCTACTGAGAGATTCTATAAGATTACAAATTAATGTATCTACCTACAATTTCTAAAACAAATACCTTTTGAGTAGGCCCTTTGATCATCAACTGTCTATTTTATTTCTCAATTAATGGAACTTAAGTTCTTTGTCCTATTCATTAGCACCCATAAAACAACGTCCCAAATGGGTCGTTACTCTTAACTACTTAGAACTATGTCATACTAATGTAATGCGTTCCAAATGAAATCATGATTGAAATTATTATTTTAGTAAATTACATTGGTTTTAATAACCAAAAAGTTATTAATAAGTATATAGTAGTAGTGAGTTCTCGTCACACGACCTTTGAGCGTGGTCGCGGTCGGTGCTCATGAGGAAGGACCTCAAAATGGTCAACGAAACGTCAGCAGGAGAATAGTAAAGTACGTGGTGTATAGTCGTAATTTTTCTAAAATGATACCAAGCCACGATAACTTCAATTCTATTAAGTATATTGTGTTGGTCACTTGCTAAAATTCAAAGTTATACCACATTTTAAACAAGTTAAGTCATTGTTTCTCGAGAATTTAAATTTGATGCAGGCAGGAGTTTTCCTAAGAATGAAAACATGAAACTACATTCACCATTGTCGTATTCAAACTTTTGTATTTTATCATAGTTTCCTTCATTTGTTTGTGGATTGAATAACTTTTCTTCAGCAACTCCTTATCTCGTCCTTATTTATGTTTTTTTATTCTACTGTTTTATTATTTGTTGTTCCCGTAAAATGTGTTTTACGAGCTGTAATACAAGTAAAACTTTGATGTGTGGTATAATTGTGTGTCATAAGAGTGCTCTTATGAACATTGGCTTTTTCTTATTATGGTCTTTATTTTTATGTGATCTACCTTTCCCCTTCACGGTGATTTGAATATATCAACAATGTTTATACTAAGCATAAAAACATCATCATCATCAGCCTGTAGAAGTCCACTACTGAACATAGGCCTCCCCCTTAGAATGCCAAGACAAACGGTCTTGAGCCACCTCCATCCACCGACTTCCTGCGACGTTTATAATGTCTTTAGCCCATCGAGTGCAGGGCCTTCCTCAACCATGTCGTCCGGTTTGTGGTCGCCACTCTAGAACCTTTATTAGCCAACGGTTATCAGTTCCTCGAGCTATATGACCTGCTTGCCCACTGCCACTTCAATTTGATAATTCAAAAAACAATGTATTTGACAAATGTTCAAATCCCATTTGACGTATAAATAAAGACAATAAGCGTTTTAGGTCATATGCTACTTTGATGTTTTGCGTTTTAGATGACCCGCTCATGAAGGGAAGTTTTGCATTACTTCAATTTATAGCCTATATTGTTTTTTTTCCATAGATTACACAATTAGTAGGAACAAAACATGATATTGGCGTAACATTTTGAAAGTACATAAGGAAGCTTTTGATCCTGTAATGTTTAAATCGAAATTACACACGTTACGTTCAAGTAATATCCAATTAAACTATTTCGGAAATACACAGGAATATTGAAGTAATACCTACTGAATGGTTTACTAACCATAAATAAACAATTTAGTAGTTATTGAATTGACGTAGGTGTCTTTGAAGTCTCTTTCCAAGAACTAATCAATTATAAAAGCATCGGTATTAGCAGCCCGATTCCCAGCATTGGGAGCATTCCTATTAGCTGGGACTCGTGGCGTACTCTAGACTACAGTGAACGGGCCATCACAAATCTAACATGAATCATCATACATTATCATAGTCATGATGGTTCATCATGAATCCATCTCAGTGCTCAGTGGTTGATGTTACATGCATTAGAATTTTTAGTTCTAGGACTTCTTGGTTAATTCTCGATGTTTTCATTCACTGTTTTGATTAACTGTCGAAAAATCCATTGGTGCACTCCTTGGATTTGAACGTACGACCTTCAGATCGAAAATTAGGGTGCCTCACTCGTTCAAGACGGCTCTTCAATTATAATAGGTATCATTTTTATAGAATTTTATAAATTATAACTAACATATTATACTATTAATGTATTTGGTGCCTTTTTGCATGCCTTTTATTACTGTTTGGTAGTGGTTGCAGCTTTAAACTGTTCTATTTTAATTTATAATTAAAATATGAATGCATTGGTCCCTTTTACTTCCCTCTACGTTATTTTTGAGCTACATTTTGCTTGCTTGTTGTAGTTGTAGGGGTTTTTGCTACAATTTACCGCCGTTATATTCATTGGAAGGCTTAAATTGGCTTGTATATTAAGGCTTGGTCTCGTTGGAACAGGAGTCATTTTAATTTATAAGACGATTCAAAATGATCCTTGTGATTTAAATGAATAAAATTCTTTTGATTTGATTTGATTTGGTATTGCGCAAAAATGTATGCCACAAAAAGTACCAGCAAGAAAAGAAACAGGGAGTCAAGAGCACACTCTTTAAACAAAAGGGGACCGTATCAAAGTTTGTACTCGTATAACATGTTAATGTCACATGGTGCAGATTAGCGACCTTATTCACAATGAAATCTCAGTTAAGTTTCTTACGGAAAGTTGTAAGACGAATGAGCCGGGACCATTCAGGATAAGTTCAGTTTAATTGTGCGTTCCTGACGGCACGTTTGTTGTTTGTTTGGATTTATGCTTATTTTATTAATGGTGTTACTGAAATTTTCACATGTTCAATTCTTCAATTTACAATGTTTTGAGATAACAGACACTTTGTTACGTACAGTATGTTTTGATAACTTGAATGCCTATTTATCTGCTTTCAACATTGTTCATGGAATCATTGATACGAGGGAAGAAGTAATGAGTGTAGATTTTTAACTTACTTCATAAAAAGCAGGATGTTAATTCGGTTTTTTTGGAAGCCGATTACTGGTTTTTTGGTTTGTACGAATTTAAACATTCAAAATGATCCCGGGGGGATAAAAATTGTATCCAAATAAAATCAGTAAAACTATTTAATCCCTTGACTTAGATCATCAATTATCATCAGATCTAGCCTATTCTTGTTTGTTGCCCTGATTATTCAACTTTTGGTCGAATTGGAAGTAGGTATAGTTTATAAGACGATTCAAATGATCCTCGTGATTTCAATTAATAAAATACTTTTGACTTTCACGTTTTTTGGATGATTTGTCAGTGCTCTGCAAAGACTTTAACAATAAAAAGACTATTTTAGATGAACTCTATGGGGTCAGTCAGTTTTTTAGTTTAAAAGTTCAAAGTGTTCTTGATCAAAATATTTAAAATTCGGACTGTTGGGTCTTATGTTATGTTTGTATAATTTTTTGTTATTTTGTTTTTATCATAAACTATCTAATGTGGTTTAATTTCTGTGAGACACATAATTATGATAAAAAAATCAGCTTTTACTGAGTAAAATTGTATTTCTGTTTGTGGCCAGACTGCCTGTTACCGCAAAACATGGACATTGTAAAGTTTTGACACGAAAGCTTTTAAATCCTCTTTTAATTAAAACTGGTATGTTTTACGTTATTTAATCTACGTCTAGCGTATAGGCATAGGTAGAGGAACATTTCACAGTCGTACCTATGCATAATCCAAGCTGCATTGATCACCTCAATTCATAATACAAGGCGACGGCTTTCTGTTCATAACTCAAGTTCTACTGGACTGATTTGAATGCTGTTTTCATTGTATTGTACAAAAAACATTGACTAAGTTTTAAGCTTGTGGATTTGTTGTTGTCATCATTATCAGCCAGTAAATGTCTACTGCTGTATAAAGGCCTCGTACATATAATTCCCCGACGAACGGTCTTGAGCCACTATCATCCACCGAATTGCTACAACCTTTAGGATGTCGTCGGTCCATGGAAGGCCGTCTTACACAGCGTATTTCGGTTGGTGATTGCCAGCCGATAATCTTTATGGCTTTATTTATTTCTTGATTTAATTAATAATTTGTAATTCTTAATTAACAATTACGCCTTGATCAAGCGCCTGCCAAGCGTGGTGAATATGGCAAATCCTTAATTGCATTCTATGGGGGAGGCCTCGTCCAGCAGTGGGCATCTAAAGGCGGATAAAGAAGGTGAACAATTCCATCAGTCAAACATCGTTCAGTATTTTTTTATTTCTTAAAGGTAAATCCAAGTACTTTTTATAATATCCCAGATATTTACAGACAAAATACAAAAGAGTCAGAGGGACGTAACTTGTAATTGCTGAAATCCTTGTTTCCTTTCTGTAAATGGTCTAATTTGTGACTCACGTATGAGTCGACAAATTTCTATAGATGTGTGATAAAGACTGAGTTTAGACTGTGCTTCGTAACTTTCGACGTCTTTATTAGATGTACAGTCAGCAAAATCAGCTTAACAATTTTAACTACCAATAATAGTTTCACACTGAAAATCACCAACAGCACCTTAGAGACCATAATACTAGAGCGTCAAAAGAAGAAAATGTTTGAATTACCTTTAGTCATATAAATATAGCTTTAATTTAAACGAATGATAATTACACTTTTACTTACCAAACGAACCAAAGTGCTCAAAACCTGAGCACCGAGTTCATTTAAAGCATTTTAAATTTAAATTACCTAAGTGAATGAGTAATAATAAAAATAATAATGCTGGACATTTCACACAACATTATATAGCCCCAAGCTAAGCAGAGCTTGTTTTATGGGTACTAGATAACTGATATACTTAATACAATACATAACATACATAGATGTTTTTTATTGTACATAGAAAATACACACAATGAATGATAAGAATGAACTTATATTTATAGTACAAATATTTGTTCCGAGGCGGGAATCGAACCCGCAACGTCCTGCGTCGCAGGCAAGCCTTCGCCCGCCCCGTGCACATATTGGTTAGGACTCATCAATAAAATAAAACAAAATGAACATAGGTGGTCTTATGTCTAAAAAGAAATCTCTTCCAGACAACCTTTGGGCAGACAGGAGCTAAACCTACATGAAAGATTGGTTGGGGTGTACTTAAATCCTAATAATATATCATCATCAGCCTGTAGAAGTCTCCACTGCTGGACATTATCCTGTCCCTTAGAAAGTCACCATGAATGGTCTTGAGCCGCCTCCATCCACCGACTTCCTGCGACGTTAAAAATATTATTAGTCCATCGAGTGGGGGCGTTCCTCTACCGCGTCCTCCGGTTTGTGGTATCCACTCGAGAATCTTTATTTCCCAACGGTTGTCAGTTTTGCGAGCTATATGACCTGCTCATTGCCACTTGAATGTGCTAATTCTGAGAGGTATGTCGCTTAATAATACCTACTTGATTAATAATTGAATGTTCTTGAGCACTTTGGTAAAGCTTGGAAGCTGTATTGGTCACTTCAATAAGAATGCGAAAACTGTTTCTGCTGGCGTCTGTACCTACGTCTTTATTAGATGTATGAACTGGCTAAATTCGCTCCAAGGCATTTCAAACATAACTTTGGTTGTCTTGAAAAGGAAGGATACGGAATTAAGGCTTCGTTCGTTTCGTTATTCATTTTGTGAATGCTTATGTGTTATTTATTTCATAGATATGTTATGTTGATTTATTTTGGAAGACATTCACTTTGAATGTCTCTGTGAATCTCTGTTGCCTGATTCGTCTATAGGCTTGGTTGCTTTGGAACAGGAGTAATTTTAGTTTATAACACAAAACAAAATGCTCCTTGTGACTTCAATGAATAAAATTCTTTTTGATTTGATTTGTTTTGAATAGTATATGGATACGCAGGTGAACTTAAGTGAAAGCTGTTTTTTTTATGCTAGATAAGCCAACAAGCATACGGCCCATCTGATGGAAAGCAGTTACCGTAGCCTATGGATGTCTGTAACACTACTGCTTAGTGGCAGAAATAGTGGTGGTAGTAATTCCCCGGATGAACTCTTTCACAAGGAGTTCTACTACTAACACCACCAACTAACATAGTGATTTCATTTTAAAAATGTATATTAGACTTTCCACGCCTTAAAATACCTATTTTTCCAAAGAAAAGTCAAAAGAGCGTTGCATTTTCTTATAAATAAAAATAAAGACAAATGTAATTGCTAAGAAACACAAGTTTCTATTTAATAGAATGTAACGCCACACGTAATCAACACGCCATTGAAATAGTTCCATCCGTATGTGCCTCTAATTGCTGAGAATCTAATGAAACTTGCACATAGTTCTCTCACTTCGATTTTATTGTTCGAACCTCTCCCTCCCCTTTATTACTGTCACGTATAGCTATCTCTATCAGGCTACATTTTCCATCGAATAATTTTCTTAAATGGAACGGTGATTTCGATGAACGGTTTTCGCGGTTTGTGAAACGTGATTTAATCCGGCAAGAACTGTTAAATTGTTTTAATACCTGAGTGCTCGAGATATTTTTAGAATTGGATTGCAGGAAGTGTGAATTGGATTTTTTTTTGAGAATTTCTGTCTAGGCTTGGATACCTTAGTATCTAGATTTCAGCTAACTACTACATAAATAGCTCGTAGAACCGATAATCGGTTAAGGAATATAGGTCCTTGAGTAGTGACCACGAAACGGACGATGCAGTCCAGGAAGGCCCTTCTCTCGATGGACCAACGACATTTTCATGGTCACAGAAAAGCTGTGGATGGAGGCAACTCTCGACTAGTCACCATGATATTCTATAGATTAGGAGGCCTATATCCAGCAGTGGGCATCTATAGGATGATGACTGAGGTGACGACCACTGTGGCGCGGCAGGCGTGTAGCCGGCTGGGATGCAAGAGGGTTCGATTCCCGCTGCGGGACAAATGTTTGTATGATTTGTTCCGGGTCTGGGTGTTATGGTACCATGGTACTTGAAGTACCTGATACCCACGACACAGGGAATTTTAGTGTGGGATCAAGACTACGTGTGTGACTGTTGGGTGCAATGTTATGTTATGTTATATAGGGTAAATTGTTGCTGGCGAGTTAGTATGTGTTTTTAAGTGAAAGAATGTGTGTTTGCGCTTTATATTTTGATATTGTACCTAAGTGGGAGTGGTTGTGCTTTTTTCTATAAAGTAGCGCCGTTTTCCAAGAAAAACTTCCCCATTAAGCACAGCGGCAAAGCAATGCAATTAATTATTATCTTCCTCTTATTTTGCGGTTAGTTTTTCCGCCATTAAACACTAGCTTAAACCCTACTGTATTGCAACGCTAACCATGAATAATGGATGCCCACATTATGAATACAAAGTTGTTCTATTTAAGTCATTACCTTACTACAATTTTGTTGCAGAAATGGGATAATAAAGTTTCAAAGGCTCTGTGGTTTTCGGTTTGGTCTTTGATGGCGTAATAAAGTGAATGACATAAACAGTAAACAGGACAATTTATCTCGTTTCTGGCTTTAGGTTATTAGAACTAGGGTGAACCATTATGTAACGGAAAATTGAGGGAATAATCGGGGTGTGACAGACAGCAAGAGACTGACATGATGAAATTATAAGGGTTCTGTTGCCGCCATTTGACTCTAAAACCCTAAAACTCTCAGAGCAATTGCTTGAGTAATTGATGAGCTAGAACTATAGATAATTACTTTAAAGTTAGACAGTTCTTAAAACTAGATATTAGTTTAAATTTTGTACTTGTCTGTTAAATAGTAAAGTAGTACAATAAGAACTGTTCCTAATTTCCCCATTTACAAGGAATACAAACCTACCTTTTCTAATGTCTATGAAAAATATCCGTGAGATTTATCTACAAATGTATGTGAAATACCAAAAATATTAATCCAACTGCCAAAATAGATAACGCAAACCGTAAATCAACGGCTAAATCACTAATGAGAGGCCACGACAGCAAAATTAAGGGCCCTATCTAAGGCTTCATTACGAGTTTTTACGCAATTTATATCGCCTTTAAGTTGACAAGTGTTCGGAAAAGCTTTTTTGTTTTTCCGTGGTTTTACTAAGTCAAGCTCAGGTGGTACACACATCAGCTTCATCTTTATTAAACTTTTATTACGCTTTTTGTTAGATGACGTTTAGAGGCTAATGTGTTTGTCCACCATGGTTGTAAAGGTTGTCCTGCTTAGTGTGAAGCTGACTATGGTAATTTGAATTTAAACATCATTCAGTAGGTAAGTACGTACCTTCACTAGTTCTTACCTATTGTTAAGTGATAATAAATCTTTAAAAAAATAACAATTTACAAAGAAAAAAGAAAGCCCTTAAAACATGTTTATTCTAATATAGCGCAGACGCGGCAGAGTTAAAATTATTATTATTTATCTGACATAAGGTTGAAGATCGAGGCTTTACCGTAAGAATACAATAAAAACTCGCTATTTTTATACATTTTATGCGGGTGTAATGTAGCGTGAAGTACAGGTTGGGAATAGGTAAGAAAGTGGTACAAAAGGAAAAAAAGGTACAAAACGCTGCGGTTACGCTATTAAGAAAGGTTTCATTGTTGCCAAGTTAACAATTTTGATGGTTGAGGTATTTCGGAGTTTCTATTAAAGTGACAATATTAGATGAATATAAACTTTTAACTGTTTTTTGTGGTTGGTCTTTACTTACGTTCATGTGTTGCGTGATTAATAAAATGTGGTCGATTGTAATCTGCACCGCTGTCCCAAAATGGCCATGCAATTTGCGTTGCGGATTCAATCCTATTTAAAATAAAGCATTCGATTTAAAAAAAAATAACCAGCTCTAGGTACCAAATACATTTTTTACACATAATGCAGAGGCAAGCCATTGTAGATACCCTTCTACCCACTATGCCATATAAGCTCAAATTAGTTTACATAATGCCCCAACAGTCTTTGTGGATATCAGGACGAGTGCCATGGTACTGCAGCACCCAGACTTGGAATAAATATTTGCTGATCATGCAATCATTCGTTCCGCAGCGGAAATCAAACTCGCACCTCTTGCGTCTCATGATATGAGAAAAAGATTCTTACCAACGGTGTCCAGTATAGTGAAAGCATAGAACCAGTTTTTCCTTTCATTATCACGATCATTATATTCTATGTGCCGTGGTGTGTCCGACCTGAGAATAGACCCTTCCATCTCTTCCCGTGGATGTTGTAAAAACCGATTAAGGGATTACATCAAGGGATGGGCAAGCATCTATCTGAGTACTTGACACCAAAATATACTGCGATCACCAATCCGTCTGCCAAGCGTGGTGATTATGGCAAATCCTCTAATCGATATTCAATGTGGTAGGATTCGTCCAGCGTTGGACGTAAACAAACCTGATAAATAATATGATAAAAATTATATGGAAATATAAAAACGGCTACAGAGCAGCAGAACGTTTAAGAAAATCACATTGGTTTCATCTTATTCAAGGACATAACAGTTTATCGTTACAAAACCTGGATTATCGCGCGTAAAACAGCAATTCTTAGACAATGCTATCTCTCAACACACTGGTTCTCTCATAGACTTGCTTGTTTTAGATGTTAATTGTGTCTACAGCTCTGATATTCACTATAAGCTCGTAAAGCGATATGATTCACTGGCAAATAGATGCAGAAATTCGATTTTGTCGTGGAAAGCGTTCTAAATTGTCACTGCTGTTGCAATTAAGCTCCATTTTGATACTGCGATGTCATACAGCCAGAAATTACTCTAGTTCTAAAGCTTGCTAATGATTTGATCGAAAAATCAGAAATAATTGAAATAGAGTTGAGAACATTGAGTTCCTCAGTAATTAAACCAAACAATGGTATCAAAAGTGGTTTTGTTATCAATGGTTGAATACGCAGAAATCTCAGAAAAACAAGTAAAGGCAGAAATAAATATTTTTGTTTTCAAAAATTGTCCTGCATTTGGCCACAACTCACCTGATGGGAAGCGATGATGAAGCCTATTTAAGCAAGCTCGCCCGGAAGTTGCTTATTTTCTCTTCTTTTGAAGAGAACTAAGTTATATACAATAACATACATATACACTGAAAAACCGAAAAGGTTAATCTAACCTTTTTTCAACCATTTTGATGGGTTAATATAGCACCTACCTACATTACTTGTTAAATCAACTTTTTTTTGTAAAATCAAATTACATGCTGTGGTTGTTTATACATTATTTAGTGTTGAATCAACTTAAATGGAACCAACATTACAAAATTCGGGTTTTTCAGTGTAGGTACGCCGGAAGAGAGTTCCACTCCATTGCCCATATTTGAAGTATAGTAAAACTACACAAGAATTATTTTGAAATGTCACGTGATGAAGGAACGCGTCATCTTGTGATGATCTTGACATTTTGCACATTAAAAATACGCAATGTCAATCCAACACTTCTTCCATGATCCAACAGCAACATAAATGTTCGTATGTCACAAAAAAACGTAAAACCGAGAATACGCATGCCTGTAGCTTGAGATAACATAGCTACTGAGGAATGTGTATTGCAAAGGATATGATTTTTTGCTATACAATGTGAGGGGTTTGGGGTAAGGCTTGCGGCATGCCAGAGGCAAGTCTAAACGTGTGTCACGGCTAAGGTCATTTCAGTAAGCTAGTAAGCAGTAGGTATGCAACGATGCATGCTATGCTTTGTCATTAGCAAATCTATCTCTTGTCAGATCTAATAAATGGCATATCTCATTTGTGTAAACAAAAGTTTTAACAAACAAACTGTGCCTAATCCACTATGGTTTAAATTTACCCATTTTACAGGCATGTGTATTCGCAGCTTTACAATTAAGCTACAATTTGTCAAATTTTCACTGTTGGGTACTGACAATAAAGGCCAGGTTGGGAGTTCTCGACAGGTCGGCTCCACATGCTCAAGCCTCAACAAATTGCTTACGTCGGAAGCCACAACAGCCTCGTCTTAAGCCTTAGTTATCTAAGACGCGGCGATGGCCGACGACCGTCAATAATGTTTGACTTAGGGGTAATTTCACCAACAATTAACAGGCGGTTAAACAAATGTTTAGTCTAACCAATGCTGTTTTACAGGTGTTTTCAAAGATTATCTGTCACCTTGACCATTGGTTAGATTTAAGAAGGCATTTACTAACTTATAGAGTATGGTGAAATTGGCTCTAAGGGTTTAAAATCGCGTTGTTAACTGTATTACAGCCATGGACTTAATATTATTAAGTCCATTATTACAGCACAATCATGACACTATTTTTTTAATATAGTTTTTCACAAAGTTTACTTACAAGGCCAGTAAACATTTATATTGAAAGTTATTTTACTAGTGCGATTTCTTTACACTGAACCGTTAAACAGTGCGATGTAGTGCGGTTAATTTACATTTTATTTTTAATTCTAGAAGTCCCAATCTAAAAGTTTACTAGCAAGTAAAATGTTATCAACTTTTTGCGCAGAAAAATTAATAATTAGTTTTTTGTTTTTTTCATTACAACTTGGTAAGCAAACAAGCTTGCGGCACACCTGATGAAAAGTAGTTATCGTAGCCTAATGGACGCCTGCAATACCAGAGGCATCACATGCGCCTGCCGACCCTGGGACATAAAGATGTGCCTCAAAAAAGAAGTCTCATGTGCCTGTAATTTCACTGGCACCCGTACCCTTCAAACCGAAACACAGCGATGCGAGCACCACTGCATGGTGGCAGAAATAGGTATGGTGGTACTACTTCCCCGGACGAACTCTTTCACAAGAGTCAATAAAACAAAGCAATTAATTTTCAAAATTTAATGAAATTATTATGCATACCTCAGATTAGATGTTCTCTAAAATTTTACTTAATCATTGAAATTTTTATTATAATTTAACAGTGAGGTGATGTAAGTACTAAGGTGGATGCTGCTACCCATCCCCAGGTGTAATCCCTTAGTCAGCTTTTACTACATCCAAGGGAGGAGACAGAGGGATCTTTTTTTAAGCCAGACACAAAATGAAATGACCTGAAGTTAGCCCTTAGCATCCATTGACCACGTTGTCCTTCATGATGGTTAGAAGCTAACTTCAGTGATATAATACCTTAGGGGTACTTACAGCCAGTCAATTCCTACGCAAATAGGAATGATTTGACCACACGGTGGTGCAATATATCCTGCTTACGTCAAACGAGAATTGGACTTGCTCCCATTAGGCTTCCAATACACTGCTAATTCTATCAATATTTGTACTACTAAGGGCGCATTTACACTTTTCCAGACACTATAGATTTTGTTATGACAACGGGCATTTTCAACCAGTGTGCTGAGTACGGTGTGTGGCCCATACAGCCTAGCACGGCCATCTAATGCAAATAAATGCGGCTGCTTGGCCGCTATCGTTCCCATTTTATCCAAACAGGACCGGGAACACCTATGATTGAACATGATTGAACGAATACCACAAAAAATTCGTGGGAGTTGGATTTATAGCTATGGAAAAAGCTGATTACCTACTTTGCGGTGTGTTGGGTCACCGTTTTGATCATACCAACTGTCACTCATCATCATCACCATAAGCTGGCAGACAGTCACTGCTTGACTAGGATTTTCTCCCATAGAAATTGCCATAATCACCATACTTGACAGGTGGATTGGTAATCGCAATATTGGTATTGGTGTTGAGCACTCAGGTGGATGCTGCTATCCAATCTCTGATGTTACCTACTGACCATCAATTTACATTATAAACGCTGCAAGGTTTGACCCTGAACTTAAAATATTTGGATCAGTATTACTACTGAGTAGTTCAACTGGTAGTACAAATGATACAACCTTTTATCTCTTAGTAGGTACTACTACAAAAAATACAAGCAAATGCACCCGGGTTTTTATACAGGTTACAACGTTAAAGTTCAACTGGTAAGTAGTACCATGTTCATATTATTTAATCAAAACTCCTTGGAAAATTTAGATTCTATGGTGTTGGTTGAAAAAGTTGGTTTCCACTGGTTGGTTCATACTTCTACCAACCAGTACTAGTTCCCAATGTGACCACAGCCTAATGTAAATGCACTTTACCTAAGGTGTACACAGTAATACCCGTTCATTAGTAACCTCAAGTTCTGATTGGTTCTTGGGGTCCACAAACATTTACCAGAACGCTCCGGTGCAATATCAAACATAACACCGCTTTCATCAAAGGTATTAAAGGGTTAGCTGAAGTGTGTTTTGATTGGTTGAAGGATCTATTGGCTTCACAGTCCACAGATCTGCCTCCCCAATAACAATAGCGAATGGCAATGGCGAACACAACAATGGGGATCAACTTTGCAGCTTTACCTTACCTCTGAAAAAGTTCGTATAGCCCGCTAGCAAACGTGGAAGTGGAAAGTAATTTTGACATGTTTTGGGAGATCACTGTTATTAGACGCGCGTGTACGTCACGCAAGCGGTGTGCCATGCCTCATACAGTTCCATACATTACAACGTAATGGTAAGTCGACGTGCACGACTACATCTACGCATACGCAGCCGGTGTGTTGTGGCCTTAAATGTAATCTCTAGTACTCGAAAAGTTATATAATGTAAAGTTAGTCCATTACTCTATTACTCTTTAATAGAGACTGCATGTTATTTAAAGCTTAAAAAAAATCCTAACTTGTATCGAACTTAAAATCTGAACAAGACTGAGTGACTAAGAATAAAATTCAGCTTCCCAGATAGTTAATAATCTCGGTAGAGCCAATCTCTCAGCATTATGAATGAGTTATGACCTCGCCGAGAACGATCTATCTGTTAGTGTCTGCGTTAGAACCATGCCATATATGGCTTAAATCAGTCTGTTTAAGGAATGATGTCTAAAAGACCCTGGAGAACTTAGTTAAGAAACAAACTATGCTTTAGATATAAAGGTCTTCTGTAAAAACTTATTAATACAATAACTGTAAACTCATAACGTTAAAGGCTACAGCACACCACCTGCGTATGTGTAGACGTTGTCTTGCACGTCGTCGTACCATGACGTTGCATTGTATGGAACTCTATGAGACATAGCACACCGCTTGCGTGACGTGCATGACTACGTAGACGCAACGCGTGCAGTTACGCATACGCCTGGGTACACAACAGACCAGTTGCGTTTCGTGTAAAGAACGTATGCGTAACCCGGTGCATCAGGGGTGTACTATGCGAGACGTTAGTGCTGCATACGCGTAACTGTCTGCTGTAGCCTTAAACAAAAATGAAAATCCAATTTTTTCTTGAAAATATTCAACAAATAACACGAATGTTGAGTATCTGTGGTTTCTCTACTTAACTATTATAGCAGTGTGAAACAAACAATTTCAAAGAGACGATACCGTGAACTTTCTATTTAGTTTGATAGAGAACCTTGCGGTATTTAAATTACGTTTAGAAAACCTGAGTAACTCAGTTGATCAAATTACCCACGCACTCAATTTTAATACCAACTCAATATCATCATTATTAGCTTGTGAAAGCCCACTCCCAGAATGCCACGCCTTACTGTGGCTCGAGCTGTCTGCGTCCGTGGATTTTCAGCGACCTTAACAATGTCTTAAGTCCATCGAGAGGGAGGTTCCTCTACTGCGTCAAACCTTTATTCACCAACGGTTGTCAGTTCTGCAAACTATATGACCTGCTGATTTCCACTTCAACCTTCTAATTTCTGAGAGCAATGTCGGTGATCTTGGTTCTCTTCTACGGATCTCATCATTTCGGATTCTATTGCGTAGTAAAACTCCTGGCATAGCTCTCTCTATAGGCCACTGCGCAACTTTGTGCATGTATACGGTCAATATTTAGCAACCACATCTCAAGAAAAGGCACAGATTAATGGTAAGTACTGGTACGTATAATACACGGACGAGTAGGCGTCATCGATACGGTGCAAAACTTTGACTAGACTTATGCATGCAGGGCGTCAGTTTTACTATGAAAACGTGTACAATACTTGTCTTAAAGAAAACTTCTGTTTTTGACTGTACCATAAATAAAAGTTCTGCAGATAACCCCTTTCCTGCTGAAGTAAAAGCCACCGACGTCACCATAACTTCAGTCAGCTACTATCGTTGCGTGAAATCAACAAATTACAAACACAAGTTATTATAACTTTATAGTTTGGCTTGATAGACCCCGTGGCAAATGGCTGTTAACCCACGGTTAGCAAGTTAAACTTCAGCTTTGAACTTCTGGTAACATGAATGAGTTATTTAATATTTTAAAGCGTAATAATGAAATTGAGATGCTCGTCGTCTACTGCCCATTTATGAATACATATTTTCTGTTATTTATTTATTATTACACACAGTTTCACCACATTTTAATGTACTGTATAAACGGAAAAAAAATATTTTTTTTGGTGAAAAGAGAAAGAGAAAAAAGAAGATAAAGTCGCGCTATATTGTTAAAGGCCACAGCACACCGGCTGCGTATGTAGCACGTAACGCAGACACACGCGTCTCTACGTGTACACGCTTGCGTGCACGTACAGTTCCATATATTACAACGTCATGGTACGTCGATAAGCACGTCTACGTCTACACGTACGCAGCAGTGTGCTGTGGCCTTAAGCACGCCCCGAGATGATGGAAGATGCGGTAAGTCTCAAAAAAAATTGATTTCTCGGCTTCCCCACTAGGCTAAGCCTGTATTGAGAGAGCCTGTATAAGAGTAGGAACAAAATATTATTATTTTTGCTGATGTATAGTTTAAATGATAATAAAGTTTTACATTTAAATACTACGTAATACAAACATTTAAATAAAATGTTATCTATTTATAAATGTTATACATTTATTGATGTTTTATAATAGCAAATACTTTGGTTTGATACGAAAATACTAAGGACAAAGGACTGACATCTCTTCACTCAGAAAACTGCCTAAAAATTTAAACGATTTATCAGTAACTACTCATCTTTTCATAAGTTGTATAATTGTATAAGAGTACAGCTTTTTGCCACAGCCATGTGCTACAGCAACTATGTTATCCAAATATTCCGTATATATTTTTACAATTTCTATTATAAATTACACAAACTCTACAAACTAGAGTTTTTCTTACACTGCCGTTCCTATAAATAAATTCACAAAGCTCTCGATAGTCACAAATAGGACACGCATCGGTAGCGTAACTGAGAAAATGAATACGACCATCTGACACAGTTTAAAATATCCAACTAGGATGACAGTGAGTGACGGTTGTTCGAGAAAAGTCTGAATGTTGCCCTGGAATGACCCGTTGTGACGCATTTACATAGATAGCAGGTTGCCGAGTGGCATTGGCTTTCCACTGGCGTCTAAGCTAGGGTTTGGCACCTTGCGACCATAGTACAGCACCGACCAACATATAATATTTTATTTTGGCTAATAGCTGCCTGCGCGCGACTTCGTTCGCGTGGTCCCGGTGTTTGGCCTAATTGACATGTTTTTGAACAAATTAAAACCACTTGTTGGCGTAGGCATCCACTTTCTACCCTGCCAAGAGCGCCTGGTATTCTGAGTATCAAACAACCTGTCGTTTGTATTGTTCTTTCGCTTGGTCCCGGTGTTCCCGTTGTTCCCTGTGGTCCCGGTTGTCTAGTCATCCACTTTCTACCCTGCCATGAGCGCCTGGCAACAACATATTATTATAATATACACTTTTCCCGGTGTTCCCGATTGTCCCCGTGTTCCCGGTTGTCCCGTTTTTTCTGTTATAAGAACCTTCTCCTGACAATAACAAACACAACAAAATATAATAGGGATTCATTTATATATATATATAGATTATTTCAACAAACTCCATTAAATTTTGTACACATTTTATAATCAATACACTAATTATCTAGACCCGTGGTGCATCAGTTTTTTTTTTTAAATTTTATAAGAAACTAACGCGCCATGCGTTAGTGATAGATTATAGTGTACAGATCATGACTGTGTACAAAGTTTCATAGAGTTTATAGAAATAATAGCCATATTAGAAGCTAAATTTCGTTCGCGTTCTAAAGGGCGTAAGCACCCTTTTGCTAGCTACTGATGACCTCCTCTTAAGGCTCAACCAAAATATACGCAGCATTTTAAGTTTTATCTTGATTACTAAAATACAAAGTATCGCTTGAGCTCGAAAAGTTCGCGCGACTTGTCAAAGAGGCGGCGCGCAAAGGCGAAGTTGGCCATCTTTGTGTAAATTAAGTCTAAAACATTTATAAAAATATACCACGTAGGGCAAAATAATTAACGTTTTTCAGCAGTTTTGATTGCAGTTGTAATAAGCGAGGATACTGCTGGGCCATCTGCCAGTTTCAACACACACTTAAATAGAAATACTGGCGCCGGCAATCTGCTACCTATGTAAATGTGCCTTATGCCCCGTTCGGGTACCGTGCCAAAAATGGAAAAATCTTCCAATTTCTATTCCTTATGCGTAATCTGTCCTCGTTTACGTCCATCTGTCTTTCAATTATTGGAGATTAGCTGTGCTAATAGATGTCATGATTAATAGTTTCAGAACACACATTCAGTCTGAAGATAATACCTACCAAACTCTATAAAGGTTCATCAAATTCCAAGGTTTGCCTTATGCAATAACATATAAAAAGATTATCATTTTGTTTTTTCCATACAAAATCGATTTTACCTAATAGCTTGTACTTACTTGTTACTTATGCACAACTTTTCATTTAAAAAACCGACTTCCGCCATTGTACTCGACTAAGTATCTGGATTATATTTGTATGGTGAAAAAACTAGTGTGGCGCATTGGCACACATAAAATACGACTCAAGTAGCGCAATTTTAACGCGGGTTATTATCATTAATATAATTCGTAGCCAGAGTGCATCTCATGGCGATTAATGAGCCCAAACATGATTAAAATACATTGTTTTATGACGGAGTTCTGGTGAATTCCTTCCGGCTTCGTTCTTTCTTGTAGAGGAACGGAACCCTAATTTATTATTATTTAAACGAAGTAATAACCCTCATAATCTATTGTATATTTTTGCCATTTCAAAAGAAAAATCATTTATGCCTTTGCAATAATTTTTTTAATTAATTTTTTCTCTGGGGACGTACTCTATAAAGTCTCTTGTGCCTATAATTTCATCGGCACCCACCCTTCAAACCGTAACGCAGCAATGAGAGTATTACTTCTAGCACCTTCTAGCTTCGGCAAAGCTAATAGGTATGGTGGTAGACCTTTCCCGTACGTAACTCTTTCACAAAAAAGCTTTAATATATAAATCTAGCTGGTAGTTATAGTCAATGATGACAAAAGTTTCAAGGCCTTATTACAGAACCTGGACTAATTCTGAATTTAGCCAGGCGTACTAGTCTAGGATTTAATATCGACATTAGGCATATGCGACTTTAAATACGAATGCAGATGGTTTGTTTTCCGAAATAAATTCTCGCGCTACTTCGCAAATTTCCAAAGTATCAAACTGACGGATTGTGTCACATCACAATTGAGATGTCCAAATTCTTACCTCTAACAAGCAATCAACTGTCAATTTATAGACCATTGCTAAACTAGGGGGCTGCCTGCCTGGTTTTAGATAAACCAGAGATAGTCCAAGCTTATGTAATTTTTGCCATATCTAGCTCGAAAGTTGCTTCTGGAAAACAAACCATCTGTCGTATATACCCTTAGGTCGATATTTAAGCCTAGACTGGTAGTCCTGGTTTAAACCCAGACTGAGGGCATTTTTTATAATAATATAATATTTTATATAATAATAATAATATAATAAATATAATAATAAGAGTTTGTAGTCTTTGGAGTGCACCAGCCGTAGTTATACCCACAGTTTTCACAGGCATACTGTATATAAGTGGATAGCTACTATATCTAGCCTATGTATCTAGCAGAGGTGGCAACCTCTGTGGCGCGGCGGGCGAGTAGCGGGCTGAGACACAAGAGGTTGCAGGTTCGATTCCCGCTACGAGACAAATGTTAATATGATCTGCAAATATTTGTCCTGGGTCCGGGTGCTATGGTGCCATGGTACTCATAGTTCCTGATACCCACGACACAGGGAATCCTAGTGTGGGATTAAGACTATGTATGTGACTGTTGGGTGTTATGTGTTATCTTATGTTACGTGATATTCCGCATTGACGTGTTAGTGAAAGATTACAGCGTCAAAGCTGGACTAGTCGTTTGTGGCGTTAAGCTTATTGACACTAATCTGCGGATGCTTCGGCTTAGAATTGATTACTGTAGAAATTCATATTGTGTATGTGTATTGTGTGCCCAATTTTAAATTGATTCATATAAAAGTAGGTTGGTAAAATCGTTGGGGTCCATTATCAAATAAGTGCGATTTTCTTATCGCTCTATTTCCTTATATATTAATACTAGTTGCGCCCCGTGATTTCACCCGCGTGAATAATGATGAAAATTGATGATGATGATGATGATGATGATGATGATGAAAAGTAGCCTATGTGTTAATCCAGGGCGTAAAGTATCTCCATTCCAAATTTCACTCAAATCCATTCAGTAGTTTTTACGTGAAAGAGTAACAAACATCCATCCATACTCACAAACTTTCGCGTTTGATGATGATGATGATGATGATGAAAAGTAGCCTATGTGTTAATCCAGGGCGTAAAGTATCTCCATTCCAAATTTCACTCAAATCCATTCAGTAGTTTTACGTGAAAGAGTAACAAACATCCATCCATACTCACAAACTTTCGCGTTTATAATATTAGTAGGAGTAGGATATAAAAATAAATGCTGGACATTTCACACAACATTATCTAGCCCCAAGCTAAGCAGAGCTTGTGTCATGGGTACTAGATAACTGATATACTTAATACAATATATTACATAGATTGATATTTTTTATTATACATAGAAAAATACCCAGAACACCCTGAAAAAATATCTGCAGATCATGCAAACATTTGCCGGCAGCGAGAATCAAAACCACACCTTATTTCGTCTCCGCGGCTACTCACCTGCCACGGTACAATTTTGGCTTAGAAAACAAACTTTTAGCTTGGCTGTAAACATTTTGAACCCGAAGTACCCAAAATTTCGCCTTTATAATTTATCAGCATAGCCAATTTCCCAAAACAAAGGATTGACCCTTTTATTGCCCACGTGAAAATCAATTTCATAAACACCTTCCATGGTCAAAGTCCATTATTTTTGAAACCCCTTGTGGGTTTTGCTGCGGGTACCGTGAAAACACCGATTTTTCGATAAATTGAATTCTTTTGTCTCGTGGGGCATTCATTCAAATATTTGTGTGGTCGCCCTCGTTTGAGCACAATGAGTTTTTCAGCGAAGCAGTGGAGTTTATCGTGACGAAAGTGAATTTCCAATGAACATAGATAAAGTTAAAAAAAAAAACTCCAGGAATGTTATGTTGGGTCTACACATAAATGCAATAAGTATCAATAAGTATGTAACGAAATATATGCAGTGGCGTGTCCGGCCAAAGAATGTACCCCTCCATCTCCTCTCGTAGCTGTCGTAAAGCCGACTAAGGGATTACACCAGGGGACGGGCAGCAGCATCCACCTGAGTACTCAAGCGTGGTAATATTGGCGATTATTCCTTTTGTATTTAATGAGGTAAGCTTCGTAAATCTTACATGATACGTGTGATTCCATCTTCAAAATGCCATGACCATACTACTATCGTCTGTCTTTCTAGGCAAGAGTTAATAGGTCCTTCTAGAACCTCGTGCTCCATCGTCAGCATCGTTGAAGGAGAGATTTTGGACAAACAAAGGCGGACTAATGATAAAAAATGGTCTAGTAAAATTGTGTCAAAATTAAATCAAGACATCAAGACGCAATTTTATTATTCTATTTATATTATTATTATTTATTTCTTAATTATAATTTACACATCTACTATCCACCCAGCTTTGATGGAGATGGGTCTTAGTAATTTTCAATGCGATAAAATTTAATTGAAAATCACTCCCAATTTCCCTTTCCTAAATTACTCTCTAACCCATATTCATAAAATTTAAAGGCCAATTTGCTATCAAGTTACCAACAACCGAGATGAATCAAATATTGGCTTGTTATAGTAGTTAAAAACCGGCTAGAACCGGTTCAAAGACATACCCGGATATCATACCCTCCCTTTGATAAGTCCCTATTTACGACATTTCGGGTCATAATGTGAAGAATAACATAAAACGAAGTCAATACAAGGCTATCTTATTTCAAAGTTTGCTAACATGAATATCGATTCTATTTTCATAGTAGTAAAATCTGATATTGTCTGTCGTTGATGTGGATAGTAAAAATGATTTATCCTATGTAAATGTTGAGGGTAAATATAATAACTAATGGTAAACAAGCTGCTGTAAGCTCATATTGGATAAAATAATACATGGTGGGTAAAAAATTTAATATGAAAATAAATTTTCCTGGACAAAAAGTTCTCGTATAGAATAACAGACCAATGTTATTTTGCCACATATTTTGCATAACGACTTTCTTAGCACAGGTTTGGAAAATTGGATCGAGATCTCATCTAATTTTCACTCCGAACAAAAATTAGATCTTATTTTACCTTACTCCAAGAATAAATGATAAAAAACATAACAAAAACGCACTGTATTTCGAAAATCGTTGGTAGTAGGTACTTGAAATTACACATGTAGATTCCTCAGATGAAATTAACAGACATAATAAAATATGTTTCAGCGATACCTGAAATTACAGGCACGTGAGACTTTTCATCTTTATGTCTCAGGGTCGGCAGCGCGCGTGTGATGCCTCTGCTGTTGCAGGCGTCCATAGGCTACGGTAACTACTTTCCATCAGCTGGGCCGTATGCTTGTTTGCTTACCAAGTTGAATAAAAAAAATATAATAAAATTTTCTTGATAAAAGGCAAGGGAACGTTTTCTTTACAAAAAAATACACTTTACGTTTTGGCCTGATATTTTATTATTATTTTGGATTCCGTACACATAGCGTGCCACCGGAACCCTATTACTAAGTTTAAGTCCGTTTGTCTGTCTGTATTTATGTCGGGAGCTATAAGAGGTAGCCAGTTAAAATTTACACATGTTATGTATTTGTTGTCGCATGAACCCTAAGCAAATTATAAAAATGCAAAAAAAAAACAAATCCCAAGGGATTTTGTGATCGTCTCAAGGGGACGTGAAAAATTCCCGTTTATACAAAATTAATACCAAGGCTCTCGGCAAACGTAGCTCCTAAAATTAGCAAGTTGAAGTGGCAATTGGGCAGGTCATATACCTCGCAGAACTGACAACCGTTGGGGAATAAAGGTTCTCGAGTGGCGACCACAAACCGAACGACGCATTCGAAGGTCCTAGGTCGCCGGAAATCGGTAGATAGAGGCGGCTCAGGACAGTTTGCCATGGCATTCTAGGGAGGAGGCCTATGTCTTGCAGTGGACTTCTACAGGATGATGATGATGATGATGATGATGAAGCTAAGCCAATTTATAAAGTTATGTATAAGTACAGCAGTGGGCGGATAGTTTTTAGTTAAGGCGTAGATAGATGCCAACTAGAGGTTTCTCTTTAATGAGAGAAAATAAATGTACAAAAAAAATATAATATGTTGCATATCAGACATTAAATTATAATATGAACAATTTAAATAATTCTAATTATATTATTACAATAATAAATAAATATCCAAAGCGAAGCATTTTTTGTTTTAAAATTTGTAACTAGTCCTAAACGACATTTTTTTGTATTTTTCTTTCACACAAATATTTGTCAAGGTTTTTTTTTTCACAAAGTTTACAATTGGCTAGTCAAATTAATCTTGACATAATATATTACCCTGCAAATCTTTTTTTTTTCGTTTTTTTCGCTCACTTTTTTCTTCGCGAGCGCTATTCTGTCTCCTTTAAACTTACCTGAACTTTAATGAGTTAGATAGTGACAAAATTTGACGTTTATCACCGCCTTAAGTTTGACATAATTTTGAGTGCCGTACTTAAGTAATAATTTAACATATTACACAATGAAAAGATTTAACATTCAGAATCTCGATTCTCAGTCTTGGCATGACATAAATTTAGATTTGATATCGAATCGAAATGGAGATTTACATTCTATTAAGAGAAATTTATAGGTATGTGGAGTCGTGACGTAACGTTATTACTTAACCGAAAAGACCTTTTCTGCATTTGTTATAAACGACGGGCGTTTTGAATCGGCGGAATAAATTATGAACAGAATTTGCAAGCTTGGAATTTCGGACAGAGGTGAAGATAGATAAGAGAATGATGCAATTAATGTTTTCTGATCAAAGTCAAAGTCAAAGTCAAAAAGAACTTTATTCATTGAAATCACAAGGATCATTTTGAATCGTCTTATATAAAATTAAATTACTCCTATTGATACTTGTTTTAAGCCTTTATCGTTGCTAATGGATTCAGATACACCTGGTAGGAAGGCTTCTTTCAATGGCGGTCAGTATAGAGGTACAAATATCAAGAGATAAATTCACATAACTGCCTCAACTAGCAAAAACTAGTCATGCAACAGACTAGACTCTTATCTAGACTGTTCTTCTATTACAGTTCTTATATAACTCCTATAGAATAAATCAAGCCTAGATTTGGGAACCAAATAAGCGTATTTAGTCTAATAACGCTATTCAAAAAAAGGAATGGAAAAAATAGGAGATGTGAGGAGCTGGATGGCATGCTTTGCTACCACTTTCAGAACCACACAAGTACCACAAGGAGTAAGACCAAAAAAAAACAATAACACAAGAATATTCATTCAGATAGTAGGCTAGGTGCTGGACCTGAGTGGCGATTACGCTAGTTGCTATTGTTTCAATCGATTTCAATGTCGTTTCTATTTGAAATTACGTTTATGCGATTGTCTAATTTACGCAGTCTTGTTGAAATTATCCTTTGTAAGCAAAATGAGTAGATTGGATAATCGCAAGAGGATCGTTTTGGATAGAAATAGCATTGAAATCGATTGAAATCAATGGCACCAGAATTACTAATCGCGCCACTAATAAAATTAAAAACTCTATCCAAAAACTGCCTCCGAAGTAAGTTGTTAAATAAATCATTTGGAATGCTTTGGTCAACTCTCATAGTTTCAATGAAATTACTACCTTGGTACTTTTTTCCTTTATCTGTTGGACGACCTCAATATCCTTCAGTGCCCATTTTATTTATACATGCTATCTTTTGGCTCTTATCCAGTTCAGTGTCCACTAAAAAGAAATATTTATCATCCATGAAGGTATAATTTATGAATGTGGATAAATTTTCTTTGACTATGCCTATTTTTGGGAACATTGGAAACTCTGACTTAATGTTTTTCGTGTCAATGGTTCAATTATAGCGATTCTTATATTTCCCTTGCCCAAAACCTTTCCATGACTCAGGGAGTCAGTCTTTTCATATGCAAAGACTGACTCCCAAGACCAACACAGTGAATCCTCTATTCTGCCACACTTAAGATAAACGCATCAACTAAGGTTTTTGGCGAAATTTAGTTAATACTTTATCTGATATCAGAGGCCCAATTCTTTAATTTAAAAACATTCAATTCGCAGTATAATCTCGTCTCAGTCGCACTGTCAGCTGTCACCTATATAGTTACTATTACTTAATCTTAGCATGTATACGCGAAGATTAAGTAATAGTTAATATACGAGACGGTGCGACTGACACGAGATTATATTGTGACTGGAATGTTTCAAAGTTAGAGAATTGGGCCTCTGGAAAACGAAATCTATAACTTTCTCAAAGTGACATTTCATGATTTCTTTATTAACACAGTTTTACAGTTACGTAAACGCATTAACTATAAGACTTCGATTGCACATTTACTTTTTAATAACGCATTATCTATAGTTAGTGCAAACTTATTTTCTAGTATTCAATGGTTTGCTAGTCATAAATGCACTATATTTGATTTAGTGAGCACCATAACCCATTAATTGGGTTATGGTAAATCTTAAGAGCCTTAACCTGAGGAGCAAAAAAACTAGCATATTACGGGCGTAATATAACGGTTTCCTCAGAGAACATTATTGGTAACTATATTACAATTATTATATTACCCAATCGAGGATTCTCTGTGTTGGTCTAGGGAGTAGTCAGAGGCAATTCCAAATTATGTGATTGGCACATGCCCACCGTTTACTTAGTATTAGTTTTTTGATGATGTAGCTCAGCAGTACCTAATAAGTAATAACTTAAGTCTTTATGTAATCATATCTTTATTTAAAGCTTGCTAATGTCTTATGTAGCGTGGGTTGGGTAGGTGGTAACTACCTACTAAGCTTTTGCGGCCACTTATTAACATGCGTAGTTATCTACTATTATTAATAAGTGGTTACCAACTTTCTTACCTACTACCTACTTGTCTACTGGAAGAGCCTAGCTTCCCACAACACAGGGAATCCTAGTGTGGGAGCTAGTGTACAAAATTATAATTTATTTATATTTTTTTTTTATTATTGTTATACTTAATCAACGATCTCTAATACTCACATAGATATCGGGTCGGCGCAATAAAAACGTCTCGGTGAATTTAAGCTCACTTGAAAAGTGAGTTTGTATTTGATTTAGTTCGCTTCAAACAAAGCCAATGTAAACACGTGTCACAATGCCGCAATGTATATTTAAAAGTTGCAAAAATAATCCCCGAAAAAACAATTTAACGGCCGGAGTGTCTTACTTTCGTTAAGTACATGTAGAATAAGTTGTATTTTAAGCTTTAAACTAACAAAAAGTATGAAATTTTGATCAAAATTACCGATTTTAAACCACCGCTACAAATGTTTGGCCAACGTTGACGCAAAATTGTCTGTAACAGAACAGTAGATGCATGGAGTAGATTTGTATTGTAATAATTTGTTTTTACCAGAACTTTAAAAAATTTTAATACTACTTTTGTGTCTGTTTGTTGAACTCTCATCAGATACTTGGCTTTCCTTTTTTTTATTTTAGCTTTCCGAGCAATCCATTTACGCTACTGTTATTTAACCAAATCTTTGGTTAACAACCCCTTTACATCTATACCAACTGATAATGAGTCCTCTCGCTTTGTTAAAATTTATGAACCAGAATCACTTATAGAACACATTATCGTAAAAAAACAGTACTTTTTCAAATTCTTTTATCATATTATAGGTATATTTCCCAAATATCAAATAAATGCCCAACCTACTTCAGGCGCCTGTACGCCCGCCCTCAAGCACTTTACGGTTTTTGTTGGAAAACTTTGATGGTCGATATCTTTTTTTATTATGAAACGAGACAAACGTAACAGAACATATATTTTTTATATTTGAGCTTTTTATAACTAGGGCTTCATTATCAGCCTGTAGGTACGCAGAATGGAAAATTTTTAATGTTGAGCTGTTTTAAACATTTTGGGTTTTGATCAAATTATTGCACTAAACTGTACTTGTATTATAAAGATTGTAAACATGAATATAAAGATGTGGAATTTAGTGATATTTTTATTTGTGACATCCAGCGATAGACATCTTGGCCAAAAACATAAACATACACATAAATATACACACAACAGAACGTTAATAAAATAACAAGTATATATACTATCAATATCAAACATACATGCCCAAAACATCAATAATTTTAACTTAACTTTAACGTGCATATTATAAATTATTTAAGTGATCAACGCGACTCCATACCTTCTGTAGTTAAATTTGAAGAAGCAAACAGAAGCGAAACCATGGAAACGGATGGATGTAGCTCGCAAGGTAATAACGGGAAAAAGAACTTTATTTGTAGCTCTTTAAGGTTGATTTCACACTAGTTGTTTAACCTATGTCTTTTGATTTGACAAGTGACAGGAGTAATATAATTGCTTTGCTCGTTTTTTGTGACGAATGATCGTAAGTGTAAGATAATATTTTGAAGATTTGCTACTTTTTTGCTAGGTGTCATGGTTGTAATTAGGTTGAACTTAGAACTGTTTTAAAACTTTCATCTTTGTTCGTTAGTAAACAAATGTAGCTGTATAAGTATGTATCCATGCGGACAGTTTTTAGCTTTCATTTTGTACGTGACCCTGGATCTATTGTGAATTATAAGATCGTTGTACTTAATGTAAATTTTTATGGATCAATAAATGATTATTATTATTATTCTATTCGTGGAATCGTAACTATAAACCCATATGTGTATTTAGTAAATTCACTAACGAGTTTTTAATTTCATGTACAATCGGAAGCAGGCTTACATTTAATGGTATAATGCTCAGCGACGTCAAAACCACAAATTTGTAGACCAAGAAACTTGCTTTGTAAAGAGACGGTACAAATCTCAGCTTATCCTCGTCAACACGACTAATCCTATCATATGGCCTAGTGGTAGGACTTTATACGTTCTATAATTTCCGCTAGGAAAGCTCTTAATTTTGCGCAGTGCCTAAATATTAAGAGCTTAATGTTAGCTTGATGAGGGTAAATTGAACAAAACTTCTAAAAGCAAATGATATGATATGCACGACGATAATTATGTTTAATGTTTAAACTTTGTCTATACCAGCAATAACTAAATAAAGGTGCGGATTCGATTTCGGGAACATATATGGTAACATAACATGGTACTCGTAGTTCCTGATATCCATGACATAAGGGATACAGTAACTAGTGTGGGTACAGGTCTCCTTTTAAATAACCGAGTTTTTTTGGTCGTGTTTTTATTATGAATTTAGTCTTATATGACCTCGATAAGTTTTTGTGAATATACGTCAATGATTCCTTTACATTTGACTATAAAACTATCGTAAATTACATCTGTTAACATAACATAAGATAACAACCTAACAGTCACCTAACACATGCATAGTCCTGGACCCACTCCAAGATTGCCTGTGTCGTGGGTATAAAGGAACTACGAGTACCATAATACTACAACACCCAAACTGGGAACAAATATTTGCAGATAATACAAATATTTGTCCCGCAGCGGAAATCGAACCCGCAACCTCTACCATCTCAGCCACACAGCCCGCCGCGCCACAGAAGTTGATTTGCTAAGTAAAGACGGAATTTTACACGTATCAGTCAGGGTAAGAGAAAAAGTTCGTTTTTGCAAAATAATTCCGATACATATTGGTATTGCAAAATTCTCAAATTATCATCCTCCCAAATCCTTCGTTGGTGTAAGTACTCTCCCCTCATCGCCTTCTGCGAACTCCTTTTACATATTTTCTGCGGCTCTCCCTCTCTTCAATCTGGTTGCCAAGTGATTCCAGATTAATTTTGAACCGTTGCTATCTAAGATATCTTCACGACCGAATAGGATGATCACTTTCAATTTGTCGGGAAATTTCGTTCTACTCGCTGACTTTTTGTTCGGCAAGCCGGTATTATTTTTCTTTGACTTATTATGGATTCCTTATTTGGGGATAAGTACTACATTTTTGTGGTGAAATTCGATATTATTTGGGGAATGGCGAAAAAATACGTATTGTGCTTGCATCATCATCATCATCATTAGCAAGTAGACGTCTACTACTGGACTAGGAATAGAATGCAATGAGAGGGGCGGGCGGATTGGTGATTGCAGTATTGATATTCAGTACTCAGGTGGATACTGCCGTCCATCCCCTGGTGTAACGAAGCTTTAGTGGAAGCATTTCAGTTTGTATAGAAGCGAACAATAACAAACTTTTAAAAAGTGGGTTAACGAGAAAAAACGTATCATGGGTATTAATCCGTGCGTTTTGCGCCCACACATTACTTTCTCTATCAAACACAACTATAGTTACCTACTATACAGCGAAGTCCAGACACAGATAAAATAGCAGTTACAATGGAGTCCTGGAGCGCCTGAGGGACTTATTAACGCATTCCTCACTCCCCACTGTGATTCACTGGCGTATTTCAAACGCTTTCTTTTGTATCGTGTGGCGCAAGGCAAAAGATGCAGCGTTGTTTTGAGGTTGTAAAACAAAACAGCTTCGTTCGTTTTTCGTGTCACTGGTTCTATTCTAGTCGCCCTGCGTTAGATCAGTGATCAGTGATGTTGAGGTATGGTGATGAAAAGAGTTATGTGAGTGTTTTGGAAGGATTCAGTTCTTTTCGCTAAAGCTAATAAAATATTGATATTACCTGTCGCAAACTTATAAAAAAAATGTTTTTCTTTATGTACAAAGCATTGTTTGTGTGTTAACTTGTAACGTTGCTCATTTGACTGTATATTTTTGACATATTGAATTGCAGACTATTCAATACTGCTAAATTGAAAATTGTACAACTTAATCTTATTTTATATCTTAGTTTAATTTAGCTGTTGTCGATTAAATAAATAGCAATCATCGGTGAGTCAAAATCAACAACGTTCATTTTCTTGCCAGGAAATCTCACACAGAAGAACACACACACAAGAAAGTTCTGCAGAAAATAGTGGCAGAAGTTGCTAATTTGACATAAAATAAAATCCACTGTTTTAATTCGCATCCGCTCTTAACTTCTGCCCGTACTTTTTCAGAGAGCTGTTCTGATTTTTTTCCCTCTTGTTTTAAGAATGCTTTTATGGCTCCAAAAGGTGGCATATGATTTGTTGATGCGAATATTTTGAATACTTACACACTTTGCACGAGCTTGTTAATATGTTTTATGGGTATGCCACTTTTAGGAATTAATGTTTTCCTTTCTGACGATAAATTACAAAATCCCACAAATATTAAACATTCAAAATTTTTACGTTTGGATGTGTGTTCATCCACAATCATGCCGTAACTACATGCAGAACCAATTTATATGAAATTTTGTACACGGATAGATTGTAAGACATGGAGAAAATGAAAAATACTAAAAATACAAGAATTCACAAAAAAAATATACAAATTAAATAGTTGACATGCTAATGACCGTTAAAACAATCAAAAGATAGCTCAACTGATCAAAATTACTACTAGACGGAAGCGTCCTCAAGATGCTTACCACGTTGAATGGCAATAGTAATGCGTTGAGCCAGATAAGAGCCAGAGCATGGATTGAGCTACCTATATTTAGATAGATTATATTTGATATCACGATATAACATGAGCGACGCCGCGGGACACTAGTGATATAAATAATATGAAGAAGAGTTTAAGAGATTAAAGTCAATGTTAATTTAATTAACAAAGTTATATTATGTAATTAAAAATGATCATTTAAACATAATTTACTGTTTAATTATGATAGTTTTAATAGCTTTAAAAGCTATTGGATGTTTACGAGAGCATTAAAGTTGAACAATAAAAGCTTAATCAAAAGTTATGTGATTTCTACGGTACTCTTAGATCTTAGAATTTACTGAGCTGAAATTAAACTCAACAAAAAATCTATCCTGAAAAATAAGATGGCTGGCTTGTGGCCCACCTGAGCGGTAACCCCAGTGCATTACAAAAGCAATACCCCTTAGGTCACGTCACGTCCATCTAGGACGCGCCCTACTTGACATTTCAATGTATCCTGAGACATAAAGATGTAAATTCTCATGTGCCTGTAAATTTACCGGCCCTTCAAACCGGAACAAAGCAATGCGAGCACTACTGCTTGGCGGCAGAAATAGGTGTGGGTGTAGTACTTCCCCGGACGAACTCTTTCACAAGGAGCTCTACTCCTAGTGTGTTTCTAGTGTGATATTAAATAATTAAATTGTAGTATTTTTTGGAAGTTGAAGATTATAAAACTCGCTGAACTGACCAATGCACTGATAAATAAAAGGTGCACAAACCGGCAGAAGATTGGCCATCAGCGCGAAAGGACGGTGAATGGAGGCGTCTCAAAACCGTTCATTTTGAAACTAAAGGAAGTCTATGTCCAGCAATGGACATCTTCTGGCTGATGATGAAGGGTTTTATTTACGGAGCGGAAAAAAATGGCATTTATTTTACTATACCAGAAAGTAGTATGGAACCATTCAAAGATCTCACAAACAAAAACGCATTAGTTAAGCGTCTAATAGCCTAGGTGGGTTTCTTCATAATGAACAAACAAATATACAGAGTGCTAACGTTCTTTAGATTAGTTCGTTTTTTAGTGTTTACAGTTTGTAATATCATTTCCAATTTGGTAGTTTGTTTTTCGAGAAAATATTTGGGTGAGGGCTTAGTCAGATAAAGCTTGGGTGAGCTTCTGTTATGGTCTAGTTTGGACGACGCAGTCTGCAAATCTACACCCCCTTTTGATAGACCAGTAAGTTGGTGGACTTCTATTGGCTGCTGATAATAATGAGATTTTGTTTAAAATTATATATCCCTTCAAATACAAATCAAAGTGAAATTAATGATTATGATATTTAAGGTGATTCCTCTCGCATGTGGCGCAAAAAACACTGTAAAAATCATTGAAGAGTATTCGTAGCCGAAGCAATGATCTATATGTGAAACTATAAACTAAAACATGTGTGTTAGGTCTCCTAGTTTTCGCAAAATCAGTTTTTACTATCTCAAGAAGTGTTGATGAGCTGTAATGAGCAAAAACGCAATAAAATTTGAATTTCGCGCCACATGCGAGAAGAATCACCTTAAATTATTTTCGTGCTTTTATACGCCGAAACGGTCACAAATGAACATAACATTGCAAAGATCTCGGTTGGCTACCATTTTGTTGAGTATTATCTTTGTTACCGTTTGTCTAGGGCTATATACCTGCATGAAGACGATGTTTTCTGAAAAACACCGCTATGTAAACTGCCTCATTAAAAACGCATTTATGACCATAATATCCCAAACCAATCATAATATTTTAATAAATGTCTACAAACAGCGTTCACTGAAAATAACGTCTTGTTCACAATAAAACAAGAAAACTTAAGATATCCGGGAAGACGGTATGCAGACTATGCAGCTTTTGCATGGCACATTCATTTTAACTTTGGTGCTCTGATTAAAACGAGAGAAATCTGGTTAGATCCGGCATCAGCCCATAAGTAACATTTTTTCCAATTCAATATCTTGCATCAGCATCATCACCATCAAAGAACTCCATTGTTGGGCGTATACCTCCCCCATAGAATTCTACGGTGAACAGTTGAGCCTCCTTCATCCACAGAATTCCAGCGACCGATCGAGCGAGAGATTGCCCTACGCTGCGCCACCATTTATTCCCCAGCGTTACGTAGTCAGTCCTACGAGTTTTAGAGCCTGCTTATTGCCTCATTGCGAATTTTTTGCGCTATATTGATGAGCTTGGTTCTTCTACGAATTTTTGCGTCGTACAGGTAAAATTTCAACAAAAAAGGGTCAAAGCCATTCCTATAGTCTTAGAGATCTTGATATATTCATCCGGCTGAAACTTACAGCTATTCTCGACGGTAAAAAGAATTCATAGAAATAGGTAAACTCAAGTGAGACCACACTACGCTGTCCAAACTACGGTGATAGTGGGACGACGCACGTTCATCTTGCTTGCTGATAGGTCTATTGGACGTATGTTATAAAGCCCTATGTGGTAACTTATCTTCTACATTTTCGTTTATCCAACGCAAAAATCTTTCAATTTGAGCACCCGCTTCAGAAAAACTGTTTAGCTTGTTATAGTTTGGATGACTTGCGTCTTCAAGAAGTTGCAGCAGCGAGTATAAAGTTATAATAAAATATCTCTCAAGAATATGAAGTATATTTTATTATGATTTCATCGTATTTCTTATTACGTTTATTACGTTACAAGTGAAAGCTATTTTCGGAAAATTTATATCAGGGAAATGAGGATGAATTTATTTACTGGGACTCAGATTAATTTTAGCGAAATTATAGGCTCTTTAATTTTTGTTATTCAGAGATTATTAAGCTATCAAAAGTTGAAAGTTGTAGGAAGTTAGAATAAAATTAACGTACATGAAAAAATATTTTTAAAAACATAGTCAATCTGGAAATTACTTTACTTATCTGAATTGTTTTTCTATAATAACATAAGAGTCTAGAACTACTTATAAAACCAAAACGCAACATATGAATAAGATGTGTTTCTTCACAGGTAACAAAATAATATAATATTTTCCCCATTTTAAAATCATCTGAAAACTTATATTTTACCGCTCAAGTAAACGAAAGAGCGGAACTGCCAATAGCAGAAATCTTTAAGACTTAAGTCGATAGTTTGAAAGGAAATTTTAAAGTAGCGATAGGATGTTCTTGAACAGTTTCCTATAGAAAACTCGTTTCTGGAGCTGAGTGCTTTCACCGGGTCAATTAGTTGAGGAAGACATTGAATACCCGCTGATAGAGCTTCAAGCTATTTTTAGTTTGGATGGAGTATCCTAACAGTTTATCTCTGTGTTTATGTCGGATCAAAGTCAAAGTATATTATTAACTGGAATAACATTAGTCGTTTTTAATATAGATTAGCTGATTTATTATATCCCATGAGCTTGTAAATGGCAAAGTGAACTGCTCGGAGCTGTTAGAAAAACATGGATTGCGCACTAACACGGCTATATTACGAAGACCCAATCCAATAATGCATAAAACACGGTCTTTTGTTTCATTTTAAGGTGGATGTCATTGATTTATTTGTTTAATTTTTTTTGTGTAAATATTTGTTTCATGTGAAAACTTGTACAAAACAAGATCAGGAAACAAAAGTTTTCCAAATCTTCAAAAATACAATAAAATAAAGTACTAAATAAGTAATATCATGCCAGTGTGTGTTGACGAAGAACTGTTAGTCAAGAAATAAAAGTTTAGTTTGAAAAACATCACACACTTTCTCGCAAACGCAATACACCTGTGACTTCACTTGAACTTTTAAAGTATATTTTCTCATCTCAAAAGAAGTATTGGTGTTAAGATCAGATACACTACAGGCAGAATCGATTTCAAGCTCAGACGTTCGTTACGTATCAGTGAATATGAAGAGACATCGGGAGAATATCAAGCGGAACAGCTCGAAACATTGTGCTGAGAGATCGGGGTCGCAACAGAAACTGATTTTTCTTTTCAAAACATGAACTTTTCACTCTGCTCGAGCTTGTGCAGGTTGTGCATGAAGTGTACTGAAAGGAATAAACAATTTTGTGAAACGTACTTAATATAATGCTTAAACAAAACTTACCTTACCTAAGCTAACAGACTTTATACTCATCGGTCGAGAAGTTTCAAATAAAAGGTCAAATTGATTACTTGTGTTCACAAAGATATCATGAAGACCTTGAACTGGGGTTCAAGCGGTGAGTCAATATATGGAATATGGATGGAATATGTCTCACCTAAGATTCGCCGATGACCTGATTCTCATAGCTGAAAGCAATAATTACCTTTAAAGCATGCTATTTGAACTCTACAAAGCATTATTGAGGGTTGGCATCAGGATGAACATGACCAAGGCCAAAATTATGAAAAAACACGCGTCATATGTACTATAAGATCACTGTCACAACTAATACAATATAATATCTTAGTCATCGTTAATGTTTTGGCAAAAGCTCTCAAATTAAGTAAATAGCTAGGAGAATCTAGCAGCTACCTTCGGAAACTGGAAGATGTATTCGAATCTAAAATCCTGCAATGCCTAAAAAAACAGGGTGTTCAACCAATGCGTGCTGCCTATTCTGACACACGGATTAGAAAAGATGGCCGCGCAGAACGAAGCAAATTTAATTTTATACCATCAAAGTTCCCCAACGAGCCACGGAGCGTGCCATGCTTGGAATTTGCGTCATGGATCGTACACCATGCACCGAGATTCAACTTTGCACAAAATTGAAAGATATAGCTATATGAATTGCGAGGCTTAAGTGGACATGGGCCAGGACACATAACCAGACGGGATGACAACAGATGGACAAAGGCAGCACAGAGTGTTGGTTTAGGTATGGACGACGACTGCAGAGCAGACCGATGGTCCAATGACCTCATAACGATAGGTGGACAGCAATGGATTAGACATGCACAAGACTGCAAGCATCGGTGTGATATTTTATTGTCACTGTGTGACCTTGACAATAAAGTCAGTTCATCGAGAGGAGGGCTGTCTACACTGCTTCATCCTGTTTGTGGCGCTTCGTATTCCCCAACGGTTGTTAGTTTAAGTCGAAGTCCATTTCAACTTACTAATTCTAAGAGCTATGCCAGTGATTTATAATATGCCTTAATAAAAGTCGGGGAATGTACGCATATATGGACAAAGTTTCACAGTTTCTATTAGTAGTTTTTTTCAATATCCATTCAATTCGTCGAACAAAACGTTTCTCTCCAAAGACATTAAAACTTCATCCATTCTAGTTGAAACATCAAATACTTAACGATCGAACGATTGGGCCATAAGAGCTGCGGGTGGCGACAGCGGGGCGACTCCGATCAAATTGTTGTCATTTAGGACCGATCTGTATCGATCTGGGCTCGCACTAGCCAAGTAAAATGATACTTTTGGGTGGAGAATATTGCTCATATTTTAACTACACTTATTATTAATTACACTTATTATATTTTAATGTTTTAATAATAATACATTTATTTCAGGCTAAAATGGGAAATTTATAATAAATTATACCTGGACCATTAAGCCCATAGAAATAATCCATTGCCAAAAGTCCATTTGGACTAACATACATATTTTATACTTTTTTATTGTTATGTTACGCACTGATGGCGCGCTGTCCTGATACACCATCTGTGCCGTGAATTTCTAATGTATGTAGGTAATTTACATAAAACCCTGCCTGAACATGGTGGTCGTTGAAAAAAGGAATTGCTTTCGAATCGCTGGCATAAAATAATTAAAAACTCTTTTTTTCTGTTTAGATTCATTTTTATACAGGTAAAAATCAGAGTAAAATAAGATAAACTCTCAATCTATCTAATCTAATTCTATTAAACGAGCAATATTTGAATATATTATATAAGTATCGAGATTTCAAAAACGTCTCTAACGATTCCGATAAAATTTGTTATAAGTGTTTTTGGGGGTAAAAAAACGATTTAACTAGGTCTCATCTTCTCGGAAAACGCGTTTTTCCGAGTTTTACCCAGTCACCAGTTACTGAAAGTAATGAAAGTAGGTTAAATCGTTTTCCTAATATTGCATATTATGAAAAAAAATAAGAGAATGTGTTGGGAATAAAGTATATAGTAAGGTCCGATCGGTAGGACAAAGGCAGTAGGACCACGTGGCCAGAGGGATTTTTTTTAGGGTCAGATCTATCAGTAACAAAATTATAAGCATAAGGTAAGGTTATAAGTACAAGGGATAATAACCACAGGTACTATCAGTAACTATACTCTCGTTTCTAACCAAGACGCATGTTTATTTTTGTTTTTGTTTTATTGTTTCGATTCGATGCTTTGACTGTTAATTGTCAATAGGGGCGTGTTAACAGTTTATCTCCTTGCCTAGCCCAAAAAAGTAGCTAATGAAACGTTATACCGACGACGTGACCCGACACATCGTAGTAATCTCATAACCAGCTCTATATTATCTACGTGCCACTTTATTGCGTAAATTATTGTTTTTACGAGCGGATGTCGTGCTTAGTCGACTTGTTTAATGATCCAAGTAGATATTAAAAGATACATAGACAATTTCATATTTTTATAATATTTAGAATGCATCAAACCTGCGAAGAAAATATCGTTTGGTGCGCGTAGTTTGATCAAACATATCGATTGATTGGACCCCGAAAAGTTAGATTATAATTAGAGTTTTTTGAAGTCTTTGTATACTTATCAGAATTTACAAGTTGAGTGTATTAACACTCAACTTGCAAATTCTGCCCATTAGGGCAGGACACGCAGAACCAACATACGTTGTGAATAACGGTCTCATAAGGTGAGGGGATCTTTAAACCGTCCACCCACTCCATCCATCGAGAGGGGAGCCTTCCTTCACTGCGTCATCCGGTACGTGGTCATCACTCGAGAACCTTTATCTCCCAGCGGATGTCAGTTCTGCGAGCTGGTCTGCCCATTGCCACTTCAACTTACTAATTCTGAGAGCTATGCCGGTGATCTTGGTTCTTCTACAGATTTCCTTATTTCAGATTCTATGACGAAGTGATCCCTAGCATATCTCTCTATAGCCCGTTGCGCGACTTTGAGTTTGTCCACACGGCCTATAGTTAGCGATCACGTCTCAGTGCCATAAGTCATCACTTTCAACACGCACTGATTGGTGGTTACACGAATGTCCAATGGTATTGAGACGATAGTTGATGTCAAATATTGGCCAATGAAATCGCGGTGTCATAAAACCTTTGTAATTTGATTGGTTAATATTTGATATTTACAATAGTCTCAATAACAACAGGATGTTTGTGCTTGGGCCTCTGGTTTCAGCACTGTCGTACCTAAATCATATCTCTGACCTAACATAGGACGATCAAAACAGAACCAGTGATACGAAGTACTAGTAGTAGTGATCCCAGCGCAAGCTCATTTACATGAACTTGAATTGAGTATCAATCTATTTTCCCTAACGCTGTCCCTTTTGTTACCCAAGGAATTAACAAGACTAAGATTTTCTATTACATTTTTCAAGTCCAATGCATTACAATGAGTTCTTCTGTCCGTATCATAACGTAAATGTACCCCAGAGAGTTAGCAGAACAAAACAATGAATATAAAAAGGTTTCTTTTATACCTCCCTTACCCGAGCGGGTGGAAAGGAGGTATTTTAATTTTAGCAAAGAATTTTACCGACTTATTTTTGTTGTAACTTTGCTTCATCGGAGATTGTTTATTTTCTAACTTTATCTTGTTCAAGATATTTATTTTACATATTTTGCGTCTCAAATCGCAGGAAGTCGGTGGATGGAGGTGGCTCAGGACCATTCGTCGCGGCAATGTCCAGTTGTGGACTTGTACAGGCTGATGACTTTGATGATGCTATTTTGCGTTTTGTGTCCGGCCTTAGAATAAGATCTTTTTTTGAAGAATTGAACTAAAATTTAACTTTTGGGATTAGAAATCTTGAGCTGATTTAATGAGAGAAAGATGGCTTACACGCACTCCATTCCAATCCATTTGCATATCAACCATTTCCATGCGTCACAAAGAATCGGTGATCCAAGATGGCGTATGTACAACCACTGCCTTTGGTTTTTATATTATCCTCATGAAAATTCTAACTCTATGACTATCACCTCATTTAAAGTTATATAATAATACCTAGGTACTTGTATTGGCTTCATTGACTTGAGTATTTTTGGACCTAGTAACAGTATGAATGAAGATTATTCCGTCTCCTTGTTTCACAGGAGAGTTTATTAATTTTATAAGTAAAGGGTTCCTAAAGGTCTATAAGACCTGACACTAGGTCACTCAGTACCTATTTGACCTAATACATAAGCTCAAAGCCACACAACGGGCTATGAAGAAAGCTATACTAGGAGATTTACTACGTGATAAAATTTTAAACGAGAGATCTTCTCTTAGAAAAACCAAGACCACAGCTTTCAGAATAAGCAAAATGGCAATGGGCAGGCCTATAACTCGCAGATCCGTCAGCTGTTCGGGGATAAAGGTTCTCGAGTTGCAACCACGAATCAATCGTCGCAGTTTTGAAAGGCCCCTTCTCGAGAAACCGATGGCACTATAAAGATTGCAGGAAGTCGGTGGATAAATGCGGCTCAAGACGTGGCATAGATTACCCATAAAAATGGAGGAGACATATTTCGGCTCGTCTTCTATATACGGGACTTGTCGTAGACTCTTCAAATTTTTTTTATGCAAAGTACTTATTATCTTGAGCAATCTCACGAAGTTTCAGATCTAGGAAATAATTTAAATTTTTGTAAGTAAAAAATCACGAGACCGCAAGAAAAATTCTTACACAGGGGCCATAGTATACACAGGCCCTCGGTAGGTTGTTAGTTTTTTTTTAAACTATGTTGTATTATTTGTACATAAGAAAACTTCTAATCACACGCCATATTATAGAAAAATTACCAAAACATAACCTCAAAATAAGCTTTTAAAAAAATTATTAAAAAAACTATGCATTTCCTAAACTTCCCCCATGCGGGGTAGGGATCTCCTCCCCCTCCTCCACCCCTCCCCACCCTCAAATATACATATATATATGTGTACCCTTATATAAAAGTTCTTCCCAAATTTCCAGCAACTTCCATAGGATGATGATGATGATGATCATGAAAAGTAGGTATATAATTAACATAACAAAACAAACGATTTAGGTTCTGCAACATAGGCTATATATATCCTACTAATATTATAAACGCGAAAGTTTGTGAGTATGGATGTTTGTTACTCTTTCACGTAAAAACTACTGAATGGATTTGAGTGAAATTTGGAATGGAGATACTTTACGCCCTGGATTAACACATAGGCTACTTTTCATCATCATCATCAATTTTCATCATTATTCACGCGGGTGAAACCGCGGGCCCCACCAAGTATATAATATATATAACAGATATATCTATATTATAACAGAATCTAATAAGTTCTGGTCAAATCTCTAAGCTTTGATTCAACGCACACACTACTAAATCGATTCTCCGAATCTTCTAAATTTTGACTTCACAAAAAACCATCCTTCAGAGCGACTTACTTCTAAATACTCTCTCGTAGACTGTCGCTATAAAATTCGGTAGTTTATAAAAAGTCATATAAATCCTGGGCTAAACGCCGACTCACATAATATATCCTGGCCTGTGTCTCTCCGTATTGGCTCTCTTTGTAAAATGAGCTTTATAACGCTTGCTTTAGATTTAATTTGACGGTAGATGCAAGCAGTTTTAATTCCGAAATATAGGAGCGGAAACAACGCTGAAATTAATCCATGACTGTTGTTGATATTAGGGATATACCCTAATATCAATCTTCTTTACATTATATAAAATGAAGTGCCTGAATACTTGTTTGTTTGTTTGAATTTTTTTCAGGCCTTAACGCTAAAACGTATACAATTCAAAAAAAAATTGCATTAATTATTGATTAAATTCTTGGTTAAAACGAAGAGTAAGTACACTTTATCCCAAAATTCTATTCCTTCGGGATCATAACGTGAAAGGACGACCGTTATTCTTAAATCTTAGAAGAATATCAATCGCTACCGTACCATAGATTCATACGTAGTGCCATCAGTCGCAGTGAAACTCCTGCGTGATATATTTCTTCTGGGCTATAACCGTAAGTTTATACAAATATAGACACGCTTCAGACACAAGCTTAGCCGTTATTGGTACGCACCTGCTCACGTTCAAGTGGCAATGTTTCTCTCTCTGTCTTTGGGTTTGTTTTATTTGGTGGGGTTAGCTGAGAGCGGAAGCGGAGTAAAACAAACAATTTTATTTTTAACTTGAAAATAAATATATTTATTCGATAACACACAGATACACAGAACAGCCGGATAGGATAATAAGCCTCTCGTTTCATACCACGCATAGTGTAAGCTTCCGAAGTTTATTCAAGCAACTCGAGACTAGAGGTCGCCAGTAGATTAGAACGCGCTATCGGGTTCATTTTCTGGTTGGAGAACTCTTTGTACGGGGATCTTCCTTGAAATTTGGTTTTTTGCGTTTTCATTTGTATAGGGTTTGATTGACTACACAACACATAAACGGTAAAAATTTCAACTGTAATGGCTGCCGAGATTATACCTCTGCGAAAGAATCCAGTCTGAAAGACGGAAGGACGGACAGCGTAGGCCTCCCTCCATAGGGTCTTGTTTGGCACCCAAGAGATTTGAAAAACGTTAGACGTTGGCGTTAGTATAGTACGTGATAAGGTACTAAATAAAGTACCTACTTGGTTTTTCTACAGTAAATGAGTCACGATAATTTATATTTTATTCATGTTGTTTCCCGCTACCGCCTATCACTTCGCCTTCTCATACAGTTGGACACAGTTGTTGTATTCCATTCTCGGTATAATTCAAACCGTTGTTTTATCTGCGGATCGCTCGATTGTATCTGATTGGGTTTATTTTCCAAACGTTGTTTATGAGAAACGGTCTGCGGATGGATTTGTAGCATGTTATTAGGTGCTGTTTTCATAATAAATAAAAGAACATCGCTTGCAAAAATTATTATGCTACTAAGATAGGTAATCAGTGGGCCGAAGTAAAGTGGTCATTGTCGCTTATAGACACCTGCAGGCTGCAATACTGGTAATACAGTACATTGTCGCTGCGTTGCCTGCCCAGAGGGCCTAGCCAGGGGGCTTAGTACAGGTTTTGATAGTTTACGAAACTATATGTAGTTTCGTTTCCTTCCATACATTTACTTGCAGCGCCCCTAGCGAAAACGAGAAGAAAACTAAGGAAGCTGTCAGTAAATGTATTGGATGGAAACAAAACTTCATATAGTTTCGTAAACTATCAAAACCTGTACTAAGCCCTCAGACGGCATTCGCTTCGAAGCGATTCCATTTCAACAGTCGTAATTCAATACAAAAGACCATGTGACATATCGATAGCTAACGTCAATCCCATACATTTTGGACTTTTCTACTGGCGTCATCGCTATTAGAATGTTACTTTGTCTACAGTCTCTGATGGCCATAGAAGATTTATTTTCAACTTACTGCTTACTTTTAGCTAAACAATACCAAAGTAGAGAGAGAGAGAGAGATAGCAAAATACAACAGTTATTTCAGAAATAAACAAATAAACAACATAGAAACTATAAACCAATGACGATATAGAATTGTGCTTAATAAATCAAAACATCCAAGTTTATACAAAAGCATCAAAAGAGCACAGCCAATGTCCCATCTGACCGCATGGCGTAACAGTATTAATGCACTGGACTCAATTACACATGATGGAATATATTTAGATGCAGCGTTTTCTGAGCATTTCAGTTGAACGAGCGAAGAGGAGTTTGTATGTATGTATGTATACAATAATATCACTGATACTCGTAGTATGTATACATTCAAAACAAATTTGAAACGGTAGCTTGTCGAGCAGACCTTTTATAGCAATGATGAATTCATAGGCTATAACCATATCTATTGTAATTCTATTATTATTATTATTTTGTTCTGACGATTATTATTAATAATGTTAGTTTCAATGAAAATTGTATCATTGTTAGGTTGTACTTAATAATTATCTTTTATTTATTACTTAAGTAGTAAATAATGTAACGTTATGATAATATTTTGATATTTTTAGCATAATATATACTTAAAGCTCATGGTACAATATCGTACCTAATACAATATTGACGTATAATGAATATTCTGAATAAATGACTATCAATGACTAATAATGACTACATATATTTGTTTGAGGAAAACTTTCGAACGGTTGATCCGATCTTCATGAAATTTGATAGTTTTAGTACAATAATTTGTAGGTAAGGTGATGAGCTAAATTGGTTAGGGGATTGTTGAGATATTTGGGTGCAAGTATGTTAATAAAAGTGAACCAATCCGGTCAAGTGGGGTATCATATAAAATGGTTTTGTTTAGATTATTAAAAATAGTTTTCCATCGGGCATAGAAAGCAAAATTTATTGTTGACAGCAACTTGAAACAAAGTTTTAACATAAATGTGTAGCAAAGCAATGTTGTGTCGATAGATATCTTTGTGTAGTGTGTAGGGCAAAGCTTGCGAAAAAGACACGGACAATACACTAAGGCCACAGAGAAGGCAACTTATTCGAGGCTTGGAAATATAAGATTTTATTTAAAATTTATAGAAGCTTAACAGTCTGTAAGACCCATCAATTATACAAAAAAGTTCCACATCAGTTCCACCTGTTTGAACGATTTAAAGCCAGAAACTTCTTAATGGATTTCAATCGTAAAGTTAAGAGTTCTTAGATTTAGGTGATCAACTTTAAGATTTGTCAACATGGTGCATGAAAAATTGACAGTAAAATTTTATACAGGCCCCAGAATTTTATCTTAACAGCTGCTCAGCTTTCAAAGAAACAAAACGTACGTCAAACCACTCGAAATATTAGCAACAGGAAGCCCATAAAAACGTCTTGGAAAAGTATGGGCTAGCTTATTTATCCCTGAGGAAGAATTACCGAAACGGGGCCAACCAGAACAGGAGGCAAGCGGGAATTGTGCTAATGATAGCTTTGAACACAGTTATGTGAAAGAACAGCTGGAACATTGTATGGATTCATTATCAGCCAATAGAAATCTATTGCTAGACATATGGCTTCCCCAAAGAATGCCACGATGGATGGTCTTGAGTCGACTCCATCAACCGAGTTCCTTGAGATAATCAAAATATCGAGTGCTGGCCGTTCTACACTTCGTCAGCGTCATCCGATTCGTAGTCGCCACTTGAGAACCTTTATTCCCCAGTGTTTCCAGTTCTGCAAATTGTATGGTTGGTCATTCGTTGATAAGGTTATGTACCTGTGCAAAGATGAAGTTAATAGTTTTTTGGTCGTGAAATACAAGAGCACGCCATCAAGGACTGCTTATATAGTCATTGTATTTAAAGGTCAACTCAAAATCATCATCATCATTTAACAGCAGTAGCTTTTAGACGTCCAATGCTGGACAGGCGTCCCCCATAAGCAATGGGGTGGAATTTTCCATAATGACCACGCTTGTCAGATGGATTGGTCACTGCAGTATTGGTATTCAATACTCAGGTGGATACTGCTGTCCATCTCCGCGTGTAATTTCTTAGTCGGTTTTTACGACATTTACGGTAAGAAACGGTGGGGTCTATTTTTAAGCTGGACACGCAACGACTAATCTAGATACATTATAAGAGAGAAAATTATTCCCCATAAAATATACAATACTTACATATATAGATAATAGATATATAGATAATATAACATAAAACAAATTCACTAAGATCTAGCGAAAAACTTGGACGAATAAATATGCGAGCGTGGGTTATGCTTTCAGTCTCAACATTAGCTGCACCAGGCCTACTTAGGTACGGTGCGGCGTTGGTTTTTTAGATTCAATAGAAGCCATAAAAAAACTCGTACTCAACTAAACTTGTTGCCAACATTTTGGGAATCGAACCTGTAACTTCTAAATTTCTCAGTACGTGCCACTTTTTAGTGAGCCAGCTATTTTCTAAGCTCGGCTTTGGATCTAAGTGGCTTTGTTTGTTGGCTTTTTGGCTGTGACGTTATTTATTAGGAGCATTGAATCGTTGAGCAGATAAATGGCCACGGAGAGTATTGTGCCAGTGGGGACGCCAGCAATTATAGTTTTGAACTATGAGTTAGGTATCGAAAATTATTTTGTTGTTGAACGGACTGAATAATAAACGGTTTCATGACTATAATAATAGAATATAGATTTTTCTTAAGTTGCACAATGTACTCTTACTAGTCGGTTAGTTATCATGACACACTGAGTAGTGTGTCATGATAACTAAATGACCGTAAATTTTAACGTTTAAGTAGTAGTCAGTTAGTAGTTAGATAAGATAAGATAACCCAAATAAAACCCAATATAAAATATGTTTTTTCCTGGATATGATTGTACGCATAATCTTATCGTCTTCTCTTGATACCATTATGATTTGTGACGAAACTCAAACAAGTGTTTTCTTCCCTTAAATAGTGTCTATCGTGCAATACCTCTACTTAAAGGACGACTTAATATTTATACTGGCACCGTCACTATCAGTATTACGATTTTTAGCTTACTGAAACACATTTTCCGTATCCATAAATAGCGTTATCCGCAAGCTTTAAAAACTAACGTTCACTCTCCTTGTCCCCAGGCGCCGGTGGCCTCCGTACCACGGAACTCCGCGTGATACCACGCGTGGTCCAGCGTGGACGTAACGTGACCTTGGCCTGCCTTTACGATTTGCAAGACTACGGTGTCTATTCTGTGAAGTGGTTTAAGGGCACGCAAGAATTCTACAGGTACTCACCGGTGGAGTCGCCAAGCACGAGGGTGTCTAATGTAGCTGGGATTAAAGTTGATGTGAGTATTTCAAAGTTATTTTCATCAGCCATAAACTGTTTACACCTAAACAAAGCGTTCCCTCAAAAGCCTAGCCTAGTAGCTAGGTAAGTCGGGTATTAAAATAAAGCTACCTTTTGGTTGAATGGTCAGTTTTGCCCACGCTCTCTTTATGGTACTTAGCATCAAAGATTGACAAAATAAATAATTTAATATAATTATATTTTTCAAAGTGCTATAAAATCATGGTCTGTATGTGTTGTTATATTAGAGTCTTCTAGCTACTTTAAGAAAAGCTGACTGACCAAAAACAGGGAATATACTCCAATCAGTCCAAACCACACTAATTGAAGCTTACCAATAGGTACTTACTCCAATCAACTTAGTGGTATTTAAAATAGCTACAAGTTACTCTCTCTTCGCACATTCATTACCCTACACTGCAAAAATACAGAGCTTTTGAAAGACTGTGATGCCTTTGGTAACTGTTTTTACAACCGCAAAGTGGTAATTGTATTTTACAACGAAGGGAGGGAATGTGATTATGGCTAGTATAATGACCATCTGAACTGACGCATCTGACGACCTCTGTGGTGCGGAGGGCGCGTAGCCGGCTGAGATGCGAGAGGTTGAAGGTTCGATTTACGCTGCGGAACAAATGTTTGTATGATCTGCAAATATTTGTTCCGGGTCTGAGTGTTTTGATACCATAGTACTCGTAGTTCCTGATACCCACGACATAGAGAATCTAACTGTGGGATCATGACTACGTATGTGACTGTTGGGTTTTACGTTATGTATGTTTTCTGATTATATTTGAGCTTGAACAAAGAGCAAAGACTCGAGTCACTATTTATTTTTAACACAAGATGGTTCTTTTTGCACTGGACTACCAACATTCAACGTGACTCACGAATGCACTTTGAAAACCTATATTGGCTCTCTTCATTTACCAGGAGCTATTGCACGGTGTTTCTTGCCAATAAATAAGCGTTTGAGAGCTCGCCAAGCACGAGCTTAGATCCAGACTAACATATTGCCGTTGTTCGGTTCTTGGCTCGGATGGTGCTTTTGGCAAGCTAATGGTTTAATCTTAATATAACCGTAATAATATCTGGTAGCAAGGTCTGGATTACGGAGTCATAAAGATTAAAAAGTGCATGAACTTTGGAAACTCAGGTCAATTTCATCGCTTAGGGTTATCGCTAGGGCGATGCGTATTTTTAAATCGACAGTTATTGAGTACGATAAAATATTACAGAGGAATTAGATTATATTTAAAAATATATTATAATAATAAATTAGGGTATCAATTAATATAAAAAGTGCAAACAATATTGACGTGCAAAGATTAGAACCGATTATATGATACTGGCACTTCACTTGGTGTATATTCGCAAATGTTTGAGTTATTTTGCAAAGGAAAACAACATTATGTACCGATAGACTCATGGTTGATTTACCTTGGAAAAATAACGCAAAAACTTGCGAATAAACACCAAGTGAAGTGCCATCATCAAGCGTGGCATATGCCGTCTTACGAACTTTTGCTGATTTTTGGTCTGCAAATATTTATTCTGGGTACCATGGAGGTACTCGTAGTTCCTGATACCCACGACAGGGAATCCTAGTGTGGGATCAGGACTATGTATGTGGCACCAAAACCACCGCAGAGGCGCTCCCCACCAAAACGCCTGTCTAGGAAGGATCATAAAATCAAACCAAGCCGTGTTTGTTGTCCTGATTCTTCTAGGCTTAGTCGCGTTGGAACAGGAGTAATTAAAGTTTAGAAGGCGATTCAAAATGATCCTTGTGATTTCAATGAAGATTTTTGTGAATTGAATACTTTTGAGTTTGACTTTGACTTTTAATAATTATGTTCAATATTTATGAAGGAAATGTTTGATTAATAATATTATCATCACATACAGTTTGAAATTAAAAACTCAAGGTTATGTTTTCCTTCCTCTCACTCTAAAATAGGTATACTTAAATCTTCTGTATCTTAGTATTATTGTCAGTTGTTATATTATAGAATGACTAACAGTCTCTCTCTTTCTCTTTGCAGAGGTTTAACTCAAATAAAACACACGTGATACTACTTCGGGTAACGCCAAGCCAAAGCGGAAACTACAGCTGTGAAGTAATACAGAACGCACCTTCGTACCCTCAATACGTGGCGGTGGGAAGACTGGATGTCGTCAGTAAGTTGTAGAGTTGTGTTGGTTAAACTATTATGTCACCTCGATTTTATGACCGCGTAGCTATTATGTTGCATAGTTACTTTAGTTTAGTGTTCTATTTTTTTACACTACTGGGCAAGCAAACAAGCGTACGGCCCACCTGATGGAAAGTAGTTACCGTAGCCTATGAACGCCTGCAACACCAGAGGCATCACACACGCGCTGCCTTCACTGAGGCATAAAGATGAAAAGTCTCATGTGCCTGTAAGATCAGATAAGTGTGAAAATAAGCAAAATACTTGACTTGCGAGCAGCACCGCGAGCACTACTGCTCGCAAGTCAAGTATTTTGCTTATTTTCACACTTATCTGATCGGATTAAAAAAACTATGGGTACGTCAACCTCGCGATATATATGCAAGAAACAATTTTGAACTGTTTCAGTCATTGAAGTTGGAACACCGTTACAGAGTTCTCCTATTCATTATCAAAACAACATAAGTACTCAATCCAAACTGACATTAGAGTTCACCGATAGTTCACCAATAGTTTGCAAGTCACAATACCTATATTGGTGGCACTCCGCAAAGCGAGAACTTATCAGAAACTTGTTTATTACTCTTAGTCCAGGAGCCAGTTTTCAAGAGCTACCAAAGTTTGAGGGTATTCTGCTTGCACAACCAACCATAAGAAGCATACTATAATTCATATGGCATGATAGGATTTACCATCAGCCGTTAGATGTCCACTGTTGGACGAGGCCTCCCCCATATAATTAAATGGGGGGATTAATCATAATCACCTCGCTTGGCAGGTTGACTGGTGATCGCAGTATTGGTGTTGATATATTCTAGTATTGGTATATTCTTAAGCCGGAACATACCACGGCAAAGCTGGACACACCTCGGCACTTATCAATAGGATTACTATTTACTATTTAACGTTAAATTTGAGTCAGATAGATAAATCAGAATAATTAGTATGTTAATGAATAGGACATTTTTAAATGTTAAACATGAATCAATAAATATCCAAAGTTTGCACATTCACATTCATTTGCAGTTGAATGTCCTCTAGACTCAATACTTGCTCTTCAGCCGTAAGATGTAAGAAAATCATCACTAGCTCTCAAGCCTCCTGTTTCATTGCACTGTTTTCGTACGAAATTCGGCAAATAAGTTAACCTATATCTAACCGAAGTTGCTCCGATACGGACTATTAATTAAGAGGACGTGAAGAGATATTCTAGATCAACGTCAGAATGGGGAAAGTCTGAGGAAAATAGTGGGGAAATGTATCAAAAATTGTAAGAATATAACCGAGCATAATTTATTTAATTCATTAATTAGAACGGTCCAAACCAAAATTACACTAATTAACATATAATAGGTACTTATAAAATACATTTTACAAAAACAAATAATACGTATAATATATTACATATATAACATTTATAATATATATTTTATACATACATATTTAGAGTATACATAAGTATAATAAAATGAAACCATCTGTTACTAGATAGAGTTATTTACAACACAACATAATGCTTTAAAAACGTAAATACTTCGCGGATCAACCGCAATATAGCGTAGAGTCAGAATTTCGTAGACGTGTTACGTCAAAGTTCAGGCTCTACGCATTCCGTAGCGGCCAAACCCAAATTGTAGCGGCACATACATAGACATTCTCTGACTCTGTACTGTGGTACCGGCAAACGAATTCCCTGATTCAACCCACATAAAAATGTTTTATAGACATTTATTTCCTCACATTGTGTTCACAAACGGTTGGAGCCCTGTAATAAAAGGTCGATGAGAAGTTATTACCAATTTACAAGAACAAATTATTTCTTATTCAAAGCAATTGAATAGAATAATACAACTAATCACCCCTGACGAGCTCGTTTAGGTAACAAAATAGAGGAAAACGTAAAAAATCTGACAAAGATAAATAAAGTTGGCCTACTTCTGGTTTCCTCAACTAATGAGATTACGTCTATTATAGTAACAAATACAGTACTAGCCATAGCTTAGTATGAAACAGCTGGGTAACTTTTTTTTAAACTGGGATATGAAGCACAAATAATATTTTTTTTTTTTTTTTTTTTTTTCCTTTACTTAGCGTACATTTTTATGTACCCTAATATCATTACAATCTAGCTATAACGCAGGCTAATAAGTAATTAAACATTGACCTAGATTTATAAAATAAATTATAGCTAAGAATGTGTCCATTGGCACTTTTCTTAATGTCTCTATTTAAGGGGAGGACACTTTGTTCTTGTGTTCTTATTATCTAGCACTAATTTGCACTACATTACACTATTGTTTACACTACACTAACTCATAAGGTTTCGTTCTTTTGAGTCTTCTCACTATATCCGTGTTGTCGAGAAGCTGGATTGCCTCGACGTTCACATGATGATGAAGTCTACGTTCGTGAGCTCCTGCATATTTTTTGATGACTTTGTCGACGAACTCAATGTTAAGGTCCCGGTGGAGATCGTCATTTCTTACGTACCAGGGTGCATTTACTATTCCCCTGAGTACTTTATTTTGAAATCGTTGTATTATCTCTAAGTTACTCTTTTTGGTACAGCCCCACAGCTGTATACCATAGGTCCATACTGGCATCAGGACTTGTTTGTAAAATAATATTTTGTTGTGTACCGCTAGAGCAGAATGTCTTCCAAGCAGCCAGTACATCCTCTTGTATCGTAGTTCTAACTGATCTTTTTTATTCTGTACATGAGCTTTCCAGCGTAGCTTTGCATCAAGCGTCATCCCCAGATACTTTGCCGTATTTTCATATAGTATGAGCTTATTGTTGATAAATACCGGGAAGTACTGCTCTTTTTTGTTGGTGAAGTTGATGTGGATTGATTTCGATTCGTTAAGTTTGATCCGCCATTTTTTCGTCCAGCAATGGATTTTATTAACCGCCACTTGAACTTTTTCTGCTGCTTCTGCATGGGTACTTCCAACAGCCATTATAGCAGTGTCGTCAGCAAAGGTTGCGATGGTGATATTTTCTAGTTCAGGAATATCACAAGTATAAAGTAGGTATAGGATCGGACCCAATACGCTTCCTTGTGGTACCCCAGCTTTAATTTCTTTTATTTCAGAGTAGGCATCTTCTTGCCTTTTTCTAAAAACTCTATGCGATAAATATGACTCTAGTATATCTGCAAATTCTTCTGGTAACATTTTTCTCAGTTTTAGTATAAGGCCTTCATACCTTATCAAAAGCCTGAGCCACATCTAGGAAAATTGTAGAGCAGACTTTTTTATCTTCAAGAATTTTTTCGATAGTATTTGTGATTCTGTGAACTTGGTCTATTGTTGAGTGCTGTTCACGGAATCCAAACTGATGCTCTGGAATAAGGTTCTTATGGTCTATAATTGGCTTCAGCCTTTTAAGTAGTAATTTTTCAAATAACTTTGACATAATGGGTAGCAAAGAAATTGGTCTGTTACGGCCCGTTCACACATGGGAGTCCGTTTTACTGGTACGTTTTTAACGGATACGTCATAAATTTATGCTCTGTTCACACATAGGCACCGTATAACGTTCAACGGATCCGTCATTACTGGATGCGATGTGTGAACAGAAAAGTCGCATCGCAGTATACCGCCGCTATTCTACAAGGATGGACGCTGTCATGCACACAGTATCTATCCGTTAAAATTCTACGTATCCGTATATTTTTACTGTTCCGTCGTCCAGTATTCGATGACAAAACGGTATGTCATTTTTTACGGAACGATATTTTTTACTGTATACAGAATACTGTGCCATGTGTGAAGTCGCTCATACAACTACATACGCCATCGACGAAAAAAAAACGTACACGATAAAAAGGAACAGTAAAACGGAGACATGTGTGAACGGGCCGTAAGATGTAGTCTCGTGAGGTGGTTTTCCTGGTTTTGCTATCATTATAACTTCAGCTACTTTCCATAGATCTGGCACATATTTTAGTCTAAGTGCGGCATTGATAAGGGTTGTAAGTTTAACTAAGGCTTTTTTTTGGATATTATGAAATATTTCTCCCGAGATAAGGTCAAACCCAGGAGATTTTCTTGGGTTTATATTTAGTTTTATTTCCCTTAAGACTTCTTTTGGTGAAACAAGCTTTATATTTAGTTTATCATTACAAACTTCGTTTATCGTATTATTATGATTTATTTGGCCTTCATTTGGTTTAAATATATTTTCTAGGTGTTCTGCAAAACATTTGGCTTTTTGTTCATTACTAACAGCCCATTTTCCGTGTCCAACTTTTACTGGAGGAATTTGAGTAATAGGCCTTTTCATGTTCTTAGTAGCCTTCCAGAGTGAGTAGTCTGTACTACGGTCACTGGTCAGGTTTTTAAGATATGTGTTAGTTGAAGCATCAATGTAATTTTGGATTTTTCTTTTTTATTGTTTTGTAAGGTTGTTCAACTTGTTTTTGTCTTGTGGAGACCTAGATTGATGCCATTGGTTTCTCTGTCTTCTTTTTTCAAATATTAGTTGTTTGATATCTCTAGGATACTTGTGAGTTGTTGTCCTTTATTTAATTTGAGGTGTATTTTTCCAGGCTGTCTGCTGTAGAAGCTTGACAAACTTCTCTACTTCTATGTTAAGTTGCTCCAGAGTTTTAAGCGGAACTCTAAGATCTATATTACAATCTAATTCTATCCGAAAACTCACCCAATCTGTGTATTTATTCACTAGTGTCGGAGTGTTTTCTGTAAATAAGACCGTCTCATTTATTTCTAAAAATATTGCAGAATGGTCCGAGTTCATACCGTAGCTCTGCTTTGTTTGAAGATAGCTAGATGATAGGTTTTTGTAAATAAAAAAGTCTATCAGATCAGGAATTTTATGTGGATCAGTTGGCCAGTAGGTGGGCAATCCCGTAGATGTAACGTCACATTTCATTTCTTTTATAGCACTCATCAGTTCTTTTCCTTTTATGTTCGTTAGTCTAGAGCCCCAATATGTGTTCTTGGCATTGAAGTCACCTCCTAGTACAAATCTTTCACCCAGAGGTTGTAAAAGGCTCAGGTACGTCTCTCTTCTTATCGTATATCGTGGTGGGCAGTATATGGCTGCCACAGCAAGAGAATATCGCTTTGTATTAATACAAATTGCTACAGATTGTATATCTGGCTCTTCATGTTTATTTACTTCGTAATGTTTTATATTTTCATTTACAATAACAGCACTGCCGCCTCTTCCTTTATTGGCTGGGTGTAGTGCATGGTAGACTTTGTAGCCTTTGAATTGAATATGTGATTGTTTTGTAAAATGTGTTTCTGATACCAGACATATATCTATATTTTCTATATCTACGACTACCTGCAGTTCGTTTTGATGATTCAGTAGCCCATTGCAGTTCCAAGCCATAATTTTGAGTTTGTTAATCATTTTTTAGTTTTAGGTATAGCCGTTTTAGCGCTATTTTCTATCCTCTTCAGACGCTCATCAAACGATGTCATGAGCTTTAGGATTTTATTCAACTTATTGTCATTTGTGTTGAATTGCTCATTGCGTAGCACATTTTTCGTGTTTCCTGCAGCTGCTTGAGCATAGGAGACGTTTTTGTTTGTGCTTGAAGGTCTTATAGTACCAGGGTTATGCTGGTCAGAGATATGCACACGTGATTTTTCATTAGAAACTTGGTGTTTTTGCAGAATCAATGGTTTTTTCATGTTTTTGTTACGCATCGTTTGCATTTCTTTTGCTACCATGCATCCTCTATAGTTGGCTGGGTGAGCTTCTCCACAGTGCACACATTTAGATTTTTCTTCTGCTGGTTTTATGCAGTCTTTAGTTAGGTGTTTTCCTATGCATTTAACACACCTTGGCTCCTTGGCACAGTACTTGTGTGTATGTCCGTAGACCTGGAAAAAAAAAAAAAAAAAAACTTCACTGGTTCCCATTGTTAATAAAGCCCATTTTCATTGCCACCATATCTCAAGCCGGTTTCTGACTTAACGCAGGGTGACTCGAAATAGTAAAAATCAAAATGGTCTACAAATTAGTGCACTTTGTTATTGACCGAGCAAAGCAAGCTTTCTGTGTTAATTCGAGGGGCGGCTTTCGTATGTTTAATGGGACTTTGTTTAACAATAACTTTTGAACCATAGGTCGCCATAAAATTTGATAAGAAAGTTGGTGATATCAATACAATTTCCAAGTTTATAATTTGAGTTTGATCGGCAAAGGATTTGTTGAGCTTGGGGCGTATATCGAGACATTGCGAAGACTCAGTTCAGAGCGAACTACCACTAGTAGTATCTTATTACAAAAATAAATGTATTTATCATAATAAAGTATATGTCTGTATACTTAATAATTGTATTTTAAGCTGAGCATCATGCAATGACAGCGCTGTGCGTAAGAAGTTAGGAAGCTATTGTCATTATGAGCTGTGTAGTAACTCTAATCTTCTAATGATGTCAACATACTTTGTTGTGCCGTTTCAATTTGTCCTAATTGGGGAGAGAGTACATTCAAGTTTTTTGATGTTTTTCAGGATAATTGACAAAAATGTTTTTGTTGTTGTAGATAATGTCTTAAAAGTAAATAGTCCTTCATTTCTAACAAAACCAAAACCAACTTATTGTATACTTGTTCTGTACTTGTTGTGTATGTATGTAACTTATTCAACCCAATTTATTGTATAAGAATTCGACGTAGATTTTGATATAATACAACACCCAACAGTCACATACATAGTCCTAATCCCATACTAAGATTCCCCGTGTCGAAAAAATATTTGCATATCAAACAAACATTTGTCACGCAGTAAAAATCGAACCAGCTCCTCTTTCATCTCAGCTGGCTACTCGCCCATTGCGCCACGAACGTACCATTATTTGTTTCATCCCTGTCCTATCATCTCGTCACGTTTTAGCAACCATTATTTCCTACGCTTTTATGACTATTTCATATCGGATATCCACAAAACATAAAATTTCCACTATTCCCTTGCCTCCGTCATCCGTGCGCGTCGCATACCATCCCAAATATTTTCCGCTCGACCGACTCTCACTTTTACCTTTTGTTGCGAAGTTGCCTAAAGTGAGGTCACAGGTGTAGGTACTTCTGCCAAAACATAAAACAGAACGATCTTTTGATTGTACCCTGTGAATAGGCTTGGTTCAGTATGTTGAATTATTCTACTGATCGTCAAGAGGAGTCATTGTTCTTCATTCTTTGATTGTGTTGCGATTGGCGAGTAGCCAAGAAGAGTGGCTAAGAAAGAGGTTTGGGTTCGATTCCCGCTGCGGGACATGTTGTAAATGTATTATCTAGCATTATCCTAGTGTAAGAGCTAGCATCCACAAATTAAAACCATATACTTAACACATTTTTCCTAATACGCCTACCTAGTAATTACCATGAGCTGCTATAAGTAGGTACCTGACCTATTTTATAATGACCGCATTAAAAGAGGCAAGCTTATCACGACACAGGGTAGGTATCCTAGTTTGAGAGCTTCTGTTTAATTCTATTATCTACCTAACTACACTTATCATTATATATTAGTAGATTATGCACTAAGGGAATAAAGCAGTGTCTTATGTCGCGGGCGGCATATTGAACCCTGAGCGTAACGAGGGACTCTAAAGTTAACTCCCGAGTGTAGCGAGGGAGTTATATAGAGTCCTGAGTGAAGCGAGGGGTTCAAGCTGCCCAAGACGAAGACAGGCTTTATTCCAGAGGAGCATACTCTACTTTTCACACCTTCTGCGAGACAATAAAAAGCCAGGGCTTGTTTTGATTTTTGCGGTAGTAGATTATCAATAATCTCAAATGCGTCTGTTTTGATAAACTCTGGAGTAGAATCACTATCGTGTTTGTCATATTTTATCAACATGAATGTTGCAATAAAATTTACTGAAAATCACAGCACCACACTATTCACATTCTTTGTAAACGCACCTTTTTCTTTTTTTTTTTGAGTTCTGCTTATGGTGGCCAGTTCTATTTTCGAACAAACCTCTTTACAATGCCATATGGACATTTTTTTACTTAGAGTTTTCCACGAGTCTCCACACGAATTTGACGTTCCAAATTCAAATCACTTTATTCCCTAGGGAGTTTCATACAACTTTATATCCCTAGAGAGACAATGCTTTACTTTACGTTGAGGTTGCATGATTTGTAATTGGGCATTGTCGAGCAGGTGGTGTGAAAATTACATTACAGTATACGTAGCCTTTAGACGTGTACTGCTGGACGAAGTCTCCTCCTTAGAATGCGTTGGGCTGATTTTCCATAATCACCACGCTTGGGAGTCGGATTGGCGACTGCAGTATGGTGTTTTAATACTCAGTCCCATTCCCTGGTGTAATCCCTTTGTTGGCTTTTACGACATCCAAGGGTTGAGATTGAGGGGTCTGGTCTTCGGCCGGACACACCACGACACGACTATGTCTAATAGAGAATATTAAAACCGTGGCAAGCCACGGCTTTTAGGTAATACTGTACGTGGGTCAGCCTTTGGTAGCCGTTTCTAACGTGAATACAAGTTTTCGACCCAATTTTTACCGTCACAGTGCGCGCCACATTTTTACGATTCCGCCTTTATAGCCGTTCACTCACGGTCAAAGAGTTTTGATTACATATCCCGTTTTCGCTGAAATTCGGCAACAAATATTTTCTGATGTGCGGTAAAAGTTTTGGGTAAATTAGGTTCTAATGATTAGCTAATTAAGACTTATGGAATAGATTGTAATAATAAGGTTGTTTGATGTAAAACAAAGCAGCAGTATTTATTATTTATTCAATCTTGTATTTCACCTATAAAAGTCCACTGCTGGACATAGGCCTTCCCCTTAGAATGCCACGATGAACAGTCTTGAGCCGCCTCCATCCAGTGACTTCCTGCGACGTTTATAATGTCTTTAGTCTATGGTTTTTTTAATTTGTCGTCAAATTAATGCCTAAATACAAGCAGCAGATGTTAAATATTCTACCCTGAAAATCCTGTTTGTCGAAGAATTGAAAACCGATGGTTGGTTGAAGTAAACGAATTCTTAAATAGAGATCGCATCTTGGTAGGTACATAGTTGTAGGTAATATAGGGCGCCTTCGCAGGGTGGGGTAGTAACAGGATGGGGAGAACCGAGGTGGGCTTTTTTATTTATTAGGGTTGCCAATGAGTAAAACACATAGTTTAAAAATAGAATCAATAAATTGTATTCGTTCACTCACAGCAAACGAATTAGACTCAGTGGCGCACCATGGGAGAATCTGAAATGATCATGATGGTTGAATAATTTTACTCAGACTTTTCAAAAACTAATTAGTTAAAAAAATACAGGTTATCTTGCTAATAACCTTTTTTTTTATGCTACTTGGCAAGCAAACATGCATACAGCCCACCTGATGGAAAGCAGTTACCGTAGCCTATGGACGCCTGCAACACCAAAGGCATCACGCGCGTGCTGCTGACTCTGAGACATAAAGATGAAAAGTCTCTTGTGCCTGTAATTTCACCGGCACCCGTACCCTTCAAACCGAAACATAACAATGCAAACACTACAGCTTGGCGGCAGAAATAGGTACGGTGGTAGTACTTCCCCGGACGAACTCTTTCACAAGAAGTTCTAATACTAACAAAATCGGTTTTGTTGTCGGATGCTGTAAACTGGTGTAATTATACTGTAGCAAATAGACATAGTGGTCAACAACATTGACAATATCGTTCGTAACGTGTTCGTGATGTTCGTCTTGCCCATGTTCATTTTAAGACCCTGTGAGACGGTATCCATTCTTCATATATTATTAATTAGTTAATTATTATGCGCCGATAACAATAATCTTCTTCGTCCCAGGTGCAGGAGGCCTCAGAGCAACTGACCTGCGGATATCCCCGCCAGTGGTGGAACGAGGAAGCACTGCCACTCTCGCCTGTCTATACGAGCTGACAGACGCACCACTGTACTCCGTTAAGTGGTACAGAGGGCGCCACGAATTTTACAGATACTCGCCCACCGAAGTACCAGCCACGAAGATATTTCCCTTCGCTGGGATTAACGTTGATGTGAGTACTTTTCCTTTATTTTTATAAACACAACAAACTAGTTTTTCTAAAGTAACTCTCTAGTGCTATAACTAAAGCTGGTTCTGAGTAAAAGTCTCAAAGCAAGATCTAATAACTACGTCAAAAGCCGTGCGATGCTCTATGACGTAGGTACGTACAAATCACAGAGCTACGTACATATAAGTAGAGTCTACGTATACGTACGTACCTCTGTGTTTTGTAATGACGGAGATACCAAACCTTTGCTAGTATTAATGCCGATGTTAGTACTATGTGTGGTTCCTTCCATCACACATCTCATTATAATTTCCATCTCTTTGAACATTTTCGTAGAAATATGATCCATATAAGGACGAAGTCATCCCAACCGACAGTAACAAATATGTATTGAACTTCTTTTTAGTAGTTACGGAGATTACAGACAAATGTGACTGAATGTGTGAGTCGCGTTGTAACATGAGTTATTTTAGTTTATAAGACGATTCAAAATGATCCTTGTGATTTCAATGACTAAAATTATTTTGATTTGATTTGAAGACTTTTTAGGTATGAGTTTTTGTAAATATAACTTGTATTACACTTTTAGGTAAATAATTATAGTAATTGCTTCAATAATACTAGCTCTATCCAAGCGTTACACGAAATATAAGGTATCTTCAGTCAAATAAAATATCCTCACAAAAAAAACATAAACTAACTTCCTCTTACAAATTTTTCACGTCCCCAAGCAATTGAACGATCCCTCTAGCCTTTCAACTAAAGACCCGCTCACATAAATATTATATGCGTTGAATTTCCTCATACATACAACATACATTACATGCGGTAAAGTTGAACTTGGAGGACGATTTGTCTTCGTGAAACTGTCACAATCTACTGCTAGTCATGTAAATGCATGTTGAAGAGTTCGAGTTCCACAGAATACACGAAACGAAAATGTATTATTATATTTATTCTTGATTCTGTAATTACAAACTCTTTATAAACTGGCGTGCACTGAAATAGGGTCACTCATAAAAATCACAAAACCTCCCAAACTATTTTTTGTTTATTTTATAATATTATACTAATTAACATTAACTATAAGATTTAGTTATAATCCTAAACATTTTTTTCTGTTTATTTTATAGGGGTAGCGATTCTGTACAGCTTTCTCTAAATTTAAACTGCGGTAAAATTATCACAGTCCCTTTTATTTCAGTCTATTAGAAACAGCGCGCAATGGTTTTAGTGAACTTTTAATTTAGATATTACTGCACAGAATCGCTATCAATATTATACTAATTTACTAAAGCTTTAATTAATGTTTATGAATAAGGCTTCATGTTTATAATAATAATAATAAAAGTCTAAAATCATGGTATAGATCCCGTTTCTAGTGTTAACTATGTTACTAACCATGATTGTTAAAAAAGTTATACAAGTAAAAAAATTGGTAATATCTACTTTTTTACTCCTAAAATGGAATAGTGAAGTTTGTAAGAAAAAGCGGCCGAAACTCGAGAAGGGCTCTGCCGATTTCGGATATAATTTACTGATTGGAACCCTCAAAGCGTGAGTCTCGCTCATACTTGATCATTTTATTTTTAGAACTCTTCATTTTTTACACGATTATTTTCTCAGGGATCTCTGAAAGACACAATAGCAAATCTTCCACTGCACATCGCCCCTTAAAATGTACTTTACGATGCTAACTTTTATTACCTACGTCTCAGTATGATAATATTAAAGCTTGTTGTGGCGGAAAATACCTACGCGAATCTCAAACTTCGTGGAGAAAAATCTGAGACATCAAATGGAACCATAGCTTGGGCACAGCAAACTGAGTAATGAGCTGGTTTATTTCATGCAACAATTAAAAATAAAAATATCTTAACAGTATGCACCAAATCAACGTAACAAATCGCAAATAATTGATTATTTACTAATAAACATTAAAGCCCTTTTTGTAAATTTAGCCTATGAAATCCAAAATAGGTCAATATCCTTCTCCTTACATAAATCTGTTGGTTAGGTGCATAACTCTTGTTAATGGCTCTTCCTTCATCAAATTAGTTCCAGCTAAGTTAGTACTAGCTATAGTTATAAGTTTTGTGACATTCAATATTACGATTAATTATTATTATTATTACATCTTAATTTACTATTGCTTTTATAATGACATGATAATGGATGTATTCACCTAGTACCTACTTGTGGGAACTAAATTGTTTGTATGTCATAATGTATGACTGAGTATGTTGGACATGTAAATTATGACCACCAATGTAAAATTACCATATTCAAAACAAATAAATTATCTTTATCTTTATCTTTATCTAAGACCACTGTTTTGTAGCTCCTTTCAAGTTAGTAATTTAGTAAATTCAATGCAATTTTCAACGTCACACTCTTTCCAAGTTGCTATACCATTTGAACTCAATCATTTATATTGAATTTGAGTTTTCCCCAAAAATGCCAAATTCCCTCATTGCATTCTATGGGGGAGGCTAAGAAAAGCAGGCATTCAAAAATGTATTATCAGCAACCAGTTGTCAGCAAACGGTTATTTCCGCGCAGCAAACCAACTGTTCTCCTCTTTGCCTGTGACAGCAGACTATTATTCTTAGCTTGGCGGGTTCAGTACAATTATTTTTACCTGTTGAGCAGAAACAATGTACTTTATGGCCTGGAATTTGGTTAATATTCCTTAAGTTCAATTTAGTGGAAGGGAAATGTGGTCTTGTTTTACTTACCTTAAAATATTTGCAAAGAAACTGAAGTGTTTTAGGCAGATTGTTGTTATACCGGGTGTACAGTTATAAAACATCTAATAACTTTTATAAAAAATTCTATAGTACAGGGAAATACATTTTAAAGGGATTTAAAACAAGAGTTAAAAAAAAACATTCGTTTGCTTGAGTCATATTATCGAAATATTGTAAAACTCTGATACATTCAACGTACCTTTACGTTTCCTTTAGCAAATTAATGAAAGGCAATATTTCGCAGGATAGGTTTTGCATCATCATCATCAGCCTGTAGACCACTGCTGAACATGGGCCTCTACCATGTAAGGCTACAAATGGCCTTGAGCCGTCTCTATCCACCAATTTCCTGCGACCTTAAAAATGACAATATAAACATGAAATCGGTGTCGTGCGTGGTCAGAAAGGACAAAAAAATATTTTTTGTTAGTCCTGTCTGATATCGTGATCAGACGGGACTGTTTCGTGTGAACAAACAGGACGTGATCGGTTTCTTTTGATCAGAAAGGACAAACCCAATGTACTGTTGCGTATGAATATACTAATGGTTATTATTACTTTAATAGTAAGCCCGTGTGATAGCAGTTATCCTATTCTGCACACCCTGTATCACCAGCACCAGAGTATTGAAGTGTTTAGGCAGATTTTCATTTTATATTACATTTTGCTGTTATTACGGTTATAATGTTGAGGTAAATGGCCGGAATTATGGTTTATGCTGATAATGTACACGCTAATGTTGGGCCTTCAGGGAATAGAATATCTTTGGGTATGTACGCACATTTTATCTTTTTAATAAGATTGTGTTCAGATAAAAATGCTTGGTTCATTTTGAAATTTAAAGGTCAAGTAAGTAATTAGTATTATTTTAGAAATAACTTGAACACGGGCTTTTATTCACAATTAAGTTGTTGTTTTGTCGTCTTGATTTTTAGGATTCCTTAACTAAATGGAAATACTAAACGAACACAATCAAAACTTAGTGTGACATATATTTTTTTATGCTACTTTACAAGCATGCAAGCATACAGCCCACAGGCCCAATTCTCTAACTTTGAAACATTCCAGTCACAATATAATCTCGTGTCAGTCGCACCGTCTCGTATATTAACTATTACTTAATCTTCGCGTATACATGCTAAGATTAAGTAATAGTAACTATATAGGTGACAGCTGACAGTGCGACTGAGACGAGATTATACTGCGAATTGAATGTTTTTAAATTAAAGAATTTTGAAAGCAGTTACCGTAGGCTATGGACGCCTGCAACACCAAAGGCATCAAAAGCGGGCTGCCGACCCTGAGACATAAAGATCAAAAGTCTAATGTGCCTGTAATTTCACCGGCACCCGTACCCTTCAAACCAAAACATAACAATGCGAACACTACTGCTTGGCGGCAGAAATAGGTACGGTGGTAGTACTTCCCTGGACGAAGGAAGACATAGGTATCATAGGTTGACCAGCGTCCTATTTTCTTAATCTGAATGTCTTTTGAGAGAAAAAAATAAACCTAGATCAAAGTTAGCTTAAACAAAGTTTAATCAAAGTTACCTTACCTAAAAGGAATATCTAATTATTAGATTAATTGAAATATTTCTGGGCAACAATGAGAAGATAACTGTTCTAGTATATTAGGCATATTGTTTGGAGGCGACGAACCGAAATTGCTTTGTATAAGTAAAGTTTTGGCACAATTTAGAAGAGATCGAAGTCTATGTATAATAATTCCGAATACAACAAATTCGTTAAGAAAAGATGATCTTATATGGCAATTTTACTATTTTCAGCAACAAACCAAGCATTTGCATTCAAAAAGTATAATAATCCTTTCACCACTATGGTTCTTTCATCATTTTTTTTTCATCCAAATATTTTGTCGAATAAAATGGCGGAAGTCGGTTTTTTAAATGAAAAGTTATTTATAATGACATGCATTTCAAAAAGCAATTCTTTTGTTTTTATGTAATGTGTGTTGGTAGTCACTAAAAAATATAATTGAAAATAATGATTTGAGAAAAAAAAAAAAAAAATGAAAACGGTTACTTCAAAAATGCATTGAAAACATCCCAAAGATCATACATTCATGTACTTTTGGATCCTTACCCAATCCCAAATTCTCTCCTGTTCTCTGTGACGCGGCGGATGAGTAGCTGGCTGAGATGCAAGAAGTTGCGGGTTCGATTTTATTTTTATTTTTTATTTATTTATTTATTGCGAAAATGGGTACAAATATAGATGTCAAATTAGAGTAAATCCGCCATAATCCGCTTCACAGCATGCAATAATTGATACACAATAGAATTAAAATAATCAAAACAAAACAAAATCAAGACAATAAAATAATAGTTCCTTCAGAGGTACCTACTTAATCAAATCAACGAGCACAGTCAATAATTATACACCACAAATAATGCGACACAATATTAAAATGTCATTGAATTAATAATATTAAATGGAATAATATTTAATGGATTTTTTACAACCTGATGTTGATGAACCAATTTCAATAGGTTAACCTACAAAATTAATATTTCAAGCATCAATTAACCAGTCCCCAACTCGCCCACTAAAACTAAGAACTAGAAATTATAGAACCAGTCGTCCCATTCCAATTACGCAACTCTAATTTCAACTCTAATATTTATCCCCTCGTAACTTGTACCAGCCCTTTAAATTAAGGACCCCGAGACTAGGAATTTAATTAATTCAAAAGGGAAACGAAGGTGCGTATTGTTTATAACGTAAATAAATGGACTATAGAATCCGATTATTCCGTTTCGATTCGTGATTTAGTTCAGTTGACTAAATACGGGGTTTGAATAGAATTATAATGAGAATGCTCAGACAGTTTAAGGTTTCTGTAATTAGTTTCGCTCAGATAGTTGCAGTTACACAGAAAACAGTTAAACCGCGTGCGGTCTAATAAAATATCCCCTCTGTCTCCTTCCATGGATATTTTAAAAGTCGATTACCTATACAAAAGAATGGCCAATTCTTTAATTAGTACCAATTTTGTGAGGGCCCACCTGATGAAAAGCAGTTACTGTAGCCTATGGACGCCTGTAACACCAGAATCATCACACGCGCGCTGCCGACCCTGAGACATAAAGATGAAAAGTCTCATGTGCCTGTAATTTCACCGGCACCCGTACCCTTCAAACCGAAACACAGCAATGTGAACACTGCCGCTTGGCGGCAGAAATACGGTGGTAGTACTTCCCCGGACGAACTCTTTCACAAAAAGTTTTACTACTAACAAAACTACAACTACCTACTATCTGCCAAGCATAGTAATTATGGCAAATCCCCCATTTAATTTCATGGAGGGAGGCCTCCTCCAGCATTGGAAGCCGGCTGGCTGTTGATGATGATGATGAAGCTGTAGGTCTCTGACCAAAGCCAGAGTAACAACGATAGAACCAGTCACGTGTCAAAAAAAACGAATCATTCCGTCGCATTACGTTCCCTGTATTCATTCCTAAATTTATGAATCGTCAAAATCTCAAGCACCTATTGCGATAATCGTGTCACGACGAACCGCCACACAATTTCCTCACAAAGAGAACATCAAATTGATCAATCCCGAATGGATATTGAGTTATAAAAACTCGCAAGCACATTCTCACTTCGTGTGAATAAAAGAGAAACAAAACGCTTGTTATTATGGACACAGCTCATAAAAACTACAGTTCGATCAATTAAGGCGGGAAAATTAAAAACCAGGGGTGCTATTTTTAATAGTCATCGAGTGACTAAACGTCAGTAAATTTGCTTTTAATTCCACTATTTCCAAATTTCTATACATCTGAAACTCATTAATGATTAAAATTCTTACACCTATGATATTAAAACAAGTGTCTCCGCAAAAAATCTCCTGAAAAATGGTGATTGGTGGTCTTTTCTATGATATATAGTCGACGTCTACTAATAAGTTTTTTTCATCAAAATAAGCTGTTTTTGTGTGATTGACCTAGCTACCATCAATGATACTACGATAATGGTATACATGTGTTTTTGAGAAATAACGTCAAAAAGAAGAGTCTCGAGTGGCGACCACAAACAGGACGACGTAGTAACGGAAGGCCCTCCTTTCGAAGGACTAAATACATTATAAACGTCGTAGGAAGTCGGTGGAAAGAGGCGGCTCAGGACCGTTCGTCGAGGCATTCTAGGGGTAGGCCTATGTCCAGCAGTGGACTTCTACAGGCTGATGATGAGACCACGTGCTTATTATTCTTCAGTTGTCGTTTCTTTGACCGTTTAGAAGGCGTTTACCATGACCACGCTCGAAGGTCGTGAAATGGGAAAATAAATTAAATTCTATGTACACAAGCGTTGTTGTTTTTCTAAAGTGAGCCAGCTATCTTCCTCTCTGTTATCGTAGCGAGTGTAAAAAGGAGGTCGTGATAAGGATTGAATGTATGAACATCTGCTGCGTCGCCGACGGGGAATGATGGCCTCGTCCTTAGAAAAAATGTACTCGCTGGGACATAAATGTGAAAAATGCTGCATAGAGACGTTTCTTGATTGTGTTTTGAACGTCTAGTTTCTTTGTCTTTGTCAATGTGTAGGTGTTATTAAGGGAAGCTTTTGTCTTCGTTTTCTTTTAAATGATTGTACTATGTGTATAAAATATGATTAATTCTAGATTTAAATGTAGTTCTAGGCCTAGTATATTGTTGTATGAAACTGCCCCTGCTATAAATAGGCTTGAGTTGTGAATCTATTTCTCTTGTGTCACAGGTTTTTTCTTGGTAACCCTGTCTGGCTCTGCAAAGAGTTTGACTGTAGGTACTCGTTGGTAGAGACCAATATTATAAAGGATGAAGGCTTTCAATTACAATTTATTTTTAAAACACATTTCTAATTAATAAAAAATACAAAATGAGTATTGTTATTTTGTATAACTATACTAGTAGTCCCACCCGCGACTTTATCTGCATAAAATTTTACGACGATGACGTATATATACGTATAATTAGGGGCGATATTCACTTTGCATCAGGTGGGCCTTACGCTAGAATGTCTGTGTATTTCATAAAAAAACCGAGCCTATTTCCTGGTAAAAAATAACTATTTTACGCTTCAAAGACTTCCCAAAATTGCATCGGTTTTCGAAAATCGGGAAATCGAGAATTTAAAATAAAATTGTACCTTAACGCATAATTGTAGTTATAGGGAATTTGTTTCTCTTACTTATTTCGTATAAACTTTAAATACCCCCTTTTGTCTGCATAAGGATAGGGTGGAATTTCATAAAATGCTTTCCTAATGCCTTACTTTCTTAATTCCTAGAAATTAAAAGGTAAATTCATGCCAAACTTCAAGTTTGTAGGCTTCATAGTTTTGAACATCTGAGGATATTTTGGTTTCACTTGTACTAAAATTATTAACATTGAAATTATGTAGGTCACAATACTAACAGAAATGCTTAGTTCATTTGGAAGTAAAACAACATTCTGAAGATGCCATCCTTCGAACAATACCGAAGCAAAACAATCAATATTTGTCTTCTAAAGTTGTCGTCCAAACAAACTTTGCAGCTGAATGTTTTACTTACCTATAAATAAATATTGTTTCAAGCCAGCTCCAATGATAATGAAAACAAAGCAGTAAAGACTGTTTCAGATATACCAATATATACTTTACAATAATATAACCAACACAAAACAAAAGACAAGTGGAATAAATAGTCAAATTTTTTTTTTAATTATGACAGATAAAAACGGTAACAAGAATTAAGAAAGATAATGATTAGATGGCTCGATCATTAAATATGAACAAAACAAGACCGTGGTTATATTATTGGCGAGACATTTAAATCAGGAAAACCATGGCTAAAGTCTTCCAAATCTTTCAAATTAGAGGCGTTCTGGATGATGGCTAAAAGTAAGCTTCCTTTGTACTGAATTAGGCTAAGAAACACAACTAAAAGAAAGCCATATTCACTTTTAAAATTGCATGTTTTTTTGACAGTTGGCGAATTCAAATCAGAGTCAGGTGGTGCTGACGAAGGTCAGCTTTGGACTGTCGGGAAACTTCAGCTGTGAGGTTACGGCTGATGCTCCGTCATTCGCCACGTCAATCGTCTCCAACAATATGGAGGTTGTTGGTGAGTAGATAATTGTCTATTAGGTATAAATCCCTCTATCCGAGGAAGACTTCCGTGGTGTAGGGGGCGAGTATAGTCGGCTGATACGCAAGAGGTGCGGGTTTGATCCCCGAAATGTTTGCATGATCTGCAAATATAAAATAAAATAAAAGAAATAAGTTTTTTTTTTTTTTTTATTTAACTTGCAATGTATAATAATGTATGTTTGTCCAGGTGGAATCTTGCAAATGAATTTAAAATCAGTTATCTCTAACCGATTGAGCTGAAATTTTTTCATACCTGTAAAGTTCATATTACTATAGGTACAATATTATTATGGTGACGGCAAGCTGATGTGATGATGGAGACGGAAGGTGGACAACGGAATTCCTCGATGATTAGTAGTAGCCTGGCAGTATTTGGGCTCATGTTGATCAGCTCACGGTTCTTTTCACTAATTTAATAAAAGCTTGTTATGAAACATACATTTTTCAAAAAACTTATTAATTTTTCTGTAAGCTTATTTCAGACGATAGTAAATAAAACATTCGAAAATAAACCCTTCCCCTTATCACTGACACTAATGAGACCCACTAAAATAGTTTATAAGGAAACCTAAATGAAAATTCTGCCTTTAAATTCCCGCGGGCGGCCGAAAATAATTCAAAGCGTATAAAATGAGTAAATTGACTAATAAGTTATATTGGTCTTGTGATAACTATGGTGGCCTTTTTTGTGCGGACCCCTCTCCACGTGATTCCAACTCACACTTATCGATTTTTATTTTTCACAGTTCTCCCTCCAAAAACACCGACACTAATAACGAGCCAGCACTACTACACGCCGGGAGACATCCTACGAGCAAACTGCTCGTCGGGGCCTAGCCGTCCGCCGTCCGAACTTACCTTCTACATTAATGATATGCCAGTGAGTACTTTTTTTTTAATTACGGCCTCTGAGTAATCTTGTCAAGTAATAATGTCAAGTCATAAAGTCATCGGTCAAGTCATGCAAAGCAATGGTAGTTTTACTAGAATGTTCCTGGACAATAACTCAAAAAAAAAACCATTAGAAGTTTTAATAAAACAAAAACGGACGACGTCTCCTTTCGCAAGAGCAGAAAAAGACCACTGAGTACCTAGCTACTGAAATACCTAGAAATATTGTTGAAAATTACCTAATTAACTTATTGCCTGCAGCCGGGCTACGCTTGGCGTTTCTCTATGTACGAAGAATCAAAGCCCGACATACAAAGCTCTCAAAATAAGCAAATCGATTTAACAATGGGCAGGCTATATAGCTCGCAGAAACGACAATTGCTGAGGAATAAAAGTTCTGTGAGCAGCGACCACTCAAAGGAAGACGTAGTGGACCCAAATAATGTGATGGTAACAGGAAGTTGGTGGATAAGGGCGGCTCAAGACCGTTCGCCATAGCATTATATGGGGATGCTTTTTTCCTTGTATATTACTTTTTGGCTCATCTTAGAGATCATTCAACGTCAAGGTACTCGTGAAACCGGATGACGCAGTAGAGGAATACCCTCCTCTCGATGGACTAAACACATTATTAAGGTCGCAGTAAGTCAGTGGATGGAAGCGGCACAAGACCGTTTGTCGTTGCATTCTAGGGAAAGCCTTTTGTCCAGCTGTGGACTTTTATAGGCTGATGATGATGATGAAATTTGCCTTCTATAAAATTTAGGTATTAAGGTGGAAAGTGGATGTGAAATTTAAATTTTATTCTGTTTTTGCTCGTCAACACTTTTCTCATCTCATCAACACTTCTTGAGATGGCGAAAACTGATTTTGCGAAGAGTAAGAGACCCTAGAGTGCCTTTTTAATTATTTTTACATGTATTTTGGTTCAGAGACATTCGTCGACTAATGATAATTATGAGATACTAATCAATTTAAGGTGGATCGTCTAGCAAGTGGCGTGAAATTCAAATTTATTCGTGTTTTTTTCTCGTCACAGCTCATCAGCAGAAGTGTTGATGAGCTGTGACAAGCAAAAAACACAATCAAATTTGAATTTCGCGCCACATGCGAGACAATCCACCTTAAACATGTGTGAGTTATGTGTCTTTGTTTTCGCTAAATTAGTTTTTATTATCTAAGAGGTGTAGATGAGCTATGGTGAGCAAATAACACGGTAAAGTTTGAATTTCGCGCCACATGTGAAACGTTCCACTTAAGTTTGCTATGTAAGTACATTCTGTTCCTTATTTTGACCGGGAAATGTTTTACACAAAGAGTATTGAAAGCATACAACAATCTTAAGCATTAACTCTTAATTTATGATTAGAGTTTTGATTTATAAATAATCCTTGATTCGAATTCATATAGCAAAATATATGAAATGAAACTTATTTCAAAGTAGCTAAGAACTGGTTTATATAAAAAGTTCGTAGGTACTTTCATTTAGCAAATTCTCGTAGCTGTTTTTTCATAGCTATCATAATAATGTTGTCAGATATTTTTTTCCAAACCTCCATTATTTTTTTATACCAAATCATTATTCATTGATAATCACAATCTATTTTCAATGTCGGCCAGGTTTTGGAATTTATTATAGTCGTTAGTAACAATTGCGATAGAAATATCGATGTATATTAACATTATTATCATATTACAAGCTTGTATTTTTTAACGGGATAAAAGGTACATTTTGAAATGAAAAATGTTTTTAAAATGAAGGCCTAACGAATCACCTTCTTACCTATTAATCAAATAAGTATTGATAACAAAAAAATAGTTTATCAATTTAAAGGAACTTTATTCATGATAACTTAATTTACAGTAAAAAGTATAAATCATTTATGACACATTGATGGAAATTGAATGTCTATTTACTGAAATACTTATAAATACAGGGCTTAAAAAGACTACTCCCGAAAACTGAAACAGTGCATTCAGATCATGATTCTGAAAATATTTAAGCTGAAAAATACGACAAAAATGCTCACTTTTGGCCCGCTTTTATCGTGTTTTCTTTAAAAATATCCATTAAATATTGGCACTACGGGTCGATCAGCTGTTCGGGAGCGTTGAACTCGCCCGGCCTGAATAAATGCGTACATTGCTGGTTGACAAATACGATACGAAACGAAAAAAAGGTTTCCTCCGGTATGAATCAATTCTCAGGCGAAAGCTATTTTATATAGCTATGATATAGGTAGCTTTAACGGTACCTTCAGTATTCGGGAGCCGTCCTTTTACATGCTGTCTAATGTTTGAATAATAAGTTTCAAAACAAGTTGACTTGTACAGCTCTGCCTATACCTGTTCTACCAACAACCACACCTATTCATATATCATCATCATAATCATCAACCTTTGGACGTCCACTGCTGGACGAGGCCTTCTCCATAAATACAATGGGGAGAAATTGCCATAATGACACAATCCCTTCGTCGACCAAGACACGTTCTTGGTGACCCGGATGACGAAATCACTGCCGCGAATGCGGGGGCGTCGTCATCCATTCACGACAGAGTAAACACTACACAGATACAGCGACCCCGCCGGCGGGGTCGAAGACTTTAAGTACCTTCAGTACCACACGCCTAAACCAGTACAAGCATGTTCCGGGGCGTTTGCTCCTATCCTCCAGTCTTTTCAGTACCTTCTGTACCACACGCCTAAACCGTTACAAGCATGTTCCGGGGCGTTTTCCTATTCCTCCCAATCTGGCAACGGCCCAAGCCGAGGTCCGTACCTAAGTGGTGCCCTTGCGCTAGTTGCCCAAACCTAATTTTAACGGTTGAGCGCCTTCCGCGCTCACCAAAAGTCCGGTAACGCAGCATCGGCCATCTGAGGCCAAATGCATTTTGTCCTTCAGAAAAAAAAAATGCCATAATCAACATACTTGGCAGGTGGAGTGATAATCGCAGTATTTGTGTTGAGCACTCAGATGGATGTTACTGCCCATCTCCTGGTGTAATTCCTTAGACAGCTTTTACGGCATCCACGGGAGGAGATGGAGGGGTATTTTCTTAGGACAAACACTATGGTATTTGTATATTACTATTATTATAATCACTTTCATCTTTTATGTTTAACAAACTGAAAGAAAGAAAGAAGAAAGAAAATACGTTTATTTGTCCCCACTTAAAAAGAAACAAATAATAAAAACAACAGTACCTAGGTAGCTACCTACCTAAGTAGTAGGTAACTTTACAAAAAACTAAACTAATCTAAAAAAACACCAAATGGCGTAAGGCATGTTGTGTGGGGGTCAAATAGGTCCCTGCCTCAGCATACAGCTACACCGAACCTACAAGTAGATACGGCGCGGCGCTGGTTTTCAGACAGGGCCTGCCCGAGTGACATCACGAACGTTGAAGACGAATATACTAAATATATTATGTAAATAAATAATTAATTCATCAGCAAACTAAAATATAAAGAAATAGTTATACTACACAGTTATCAACAAAATATAATATAAAAGTACTCTGAGGTCTGTTAGTAGTAGTTACAGTACTCTCCTTGGTAATGGCGAATGGTAACTGCTCTTTCATGGTTGCGAAACGTAGTTGCCAAAGCGGCCAAAAGGGAAACCGCCACGGAGGTCGTCATTAAACGACCTCCGTGGCACTGCGGGCGAGAATATTGGTTCGATTCCCGCTGCGTGACAAATGTTTGCAAGATCAGCAAATATTTATTGCGGGTCTGGTCGTTCTATTACCATGGTACTCGTTGTTCCTGATAACCACGACACTGGGAATCATAGTGGATCAGAATCTATTTGGTGTTATGCTATGTATTGTTATTATAAATTTAATACGCTACTGGCAGAATTAGAAACATTGAATTAAAGACAATCCTATCCAACTCGTAACCACAAAACCTACACAAAAGAACTGAACTACAAAGTTAAAGCATTTTGTAGATTCAATTTGGCAGCATAAACAAAACCCAATTCAAATATACTTTATTAACAGTAAGTATACTTTAAGTTGAAACCATAGTTGTTCAAGGTTGCAACTTTTCACAAGCGCAGCGACAAGCGGCGCGAAAATTAGATTAATTATTTATCATTTAAAAAAATCCGTGACATGTCCGGCATAAGAATAAATCCCACTGCCCCCTTCCACGTACATAGTAAAAGACGACTAAGTATTACACCAGGGGGTGGGCAGCAGTATCCACCTGAATACTCAACACATTATACTGTGCAATCACCAAACCACCTACCAAGCGTGGTTATTATGGCCTCGTCTAGCAATGGCAAATGCAAACAAGCAAGTGATGATGATGATTATTATTTGACGACCTCTGTGGCGCAGCTGGGGAAGGCTCGCCTGTGACGCACGGGGTTGCGGGTTCGATTCCCGCCTCGGAACAAATATTTGTACGATCTGCAGATAAATTTGTTCAGGATGTTCTTGGTATTTTTCTATGTATACTAAATAATATCTATGTAATGTTATTGTATTAAGTATATCAGTTATCTAGTAGCCGTAACACAAGCTCTGCTTAGCTTGGGGCTAGATAATGTTGTGTGAAATGTCCAGCATTTATTTATTGATAAATTGTTTATCACTCTACCTGGCTAAAGGAATTGTATAAAACTTGAGGCTGAATCTTTTTAAGACTGTCGTTTATCGCTGCGCTTAACGCTTTTCTCTCCGCTTAGTGGCGAGTTCGAGGCTTAAGCTAGAATTCTATAGTGGCAAGTTTTAATGCTTTTGAAGCTTGTGAATCTCCAAGAGCTACGGATTTTCGAATCTAGGACGAATTTTAGTGCTATTGTTCTCGTGTCTGATGGATAACTGGGTTTTAGGTCGGCGCGGTTACTATCTATGCTATTGGAAAATATATGCTGGATAGATTTTCTGAATATTGTTTTGTGTGGAACGCAAGTTTGTAAAATTTAGGCGCACGTAGGGAGGTTTGGCCTCATATACAAGGTTAAAATCACGCGGTGGGTTATGGAAAGGGCCATGCTTGGAGTTTAATTACGTGGTACGATCCAAAACAAGAATATCCGTAGAAGAATCAAGATCGTCGACATAGTTCTCAGAATAATTAGCAAGTTGAAGCGGCAATGCGCAGGCCATATAATATAGGTACACCAACAGCTGTGAGGGACGTTTTTAACCGACTTCCCAAAAAAGGAGGAGGTTCTCAATTCGGTTGTTTTTTTTTTTTTTTTTTTTTATGTTTGTTACCGCATATCTCCGGCGTTTATGAACCGATTTGCAAAATTATTTTCTTTTTTTATTTGAATAGATATACTTCCAGATTGGTCCCATTTTTTTCAGAATCCAGTTCTGATGATGGAATCCATGAGGAATTGAACTCCTCAAATATTATAGGCATACATATTATGGCGATATTGATATTTTCAGCAACAAACAACTACTTTTTGAATGCAAAGCATTTGCATTCAAAAAGTATAATAATCCTTTCACCACTATGGTTCTTTCGTCATTTTTTTTCCATCCAAATATTTTGTCGAATACAATGGCGGAAGTAGGTTTTTTAAAAGAAAAGTTATTTCTAATGACGACCACGAAACGAACGACGCAGCGTAGAAAGGCCACCCCTGCGATGGACTTAAGATATTTTAAAGGTCGGTGGATGCGGCTTAAGACCGTTCGTCGTGATATTTTATGGGGGAGGCCTATGTCAAGTAGTGGAGTTCTGACATGCTGACGGTGAGGCGATGTTTTTAGATAGTGATCTAGCTTCTTGTGTAACTACAGTTGAGTTGCCTGCGACCATCTACGATTGATATAACACATCGGCATTTTTGTATTTCTTATTTAGTACTGTTTTTTTATTGACTCTGTGGATCAGGTATCCTAAGGTCATTAGTATTATCACTGATAGTATTTTTCTGTCACTGTATCACTTTAGTTCATCAAGATCGTTAAAGAATTTCATCGTAATTTGTTCACTTTTCTGTAGTTATTCCTTGGTTTCAAGCGGTTGATCGTTTGTTGGTACCAATGTGGTAATTGATTAAGTGTTTTCTTGTCTTACAAGATCTTATCAAAGAATCTAATTTCCTAAATTCAACATGAAATTTCCATTGTAATTTTATTTGTGGTAACACGTTTCATTACTCATTGTGCCTTGTTTAGTATTTACTTAATTTATTTGTAAACCGTTATTAACAGTCCAATTGTTTGATTGTTTTCTAACATACGGCTAATTAATTTGTATGTGCACGATAAACTATGATTGATGTTAATTGAACTGAATCAAATCAAAAGAATTTTATTCATTGAAATCACAAGGATCATTTTGAATCGTCTTATGAACTAAAATTACTCCATATTCCAACTCGACCAAGCCTAGAAGAATCTTATTCAGGTCATGTTCCATCCTATCCTATTTCTTCTGTAGCGAGCATGTAGCCGCCTGTGGTGCCAGAGGTTGCGTGTTCGATTCCCGCTGCGGGACAAATGTAAAATCTGTAAATATTTGTTCCGGGTCTGGTTGTTATGGTACCATAGTACTCGTAGTTCCTGATATCCATGACACAGGGAATCCTAGTGTGGGATCAAGGACTACCTATATGTCTGTTGGGTGTTATGTTATGTATGTTATCTTCTTTGCTTCGGAAACCTGCTTTTTTGAAACAGTTCTGTACGGATTTTTACTATTATCTGTTGTCTATACGTTCAATGTGTATACGATTACTTGGAAAATACATTTGAAAATTGAATATTTTTAGTTCTAGGAACTGAATCTACATTGAAACCACTCCATATATTCTGTACAATTCTGCGGGTAAAGTGTTTGCTCATTGTTTGTTATGTTGATATTAGCAATTTCCAGCTTTATATACACGTCCCGTGGGACTTGCTTATTCAATAACGTCTGCATTTTGAGTAGGATTGTGGGTGCGTCTGACTGTGGTTTGTTGTTGTTACCGTGGGCATGGACGAAAATATGAGTCGGTGCTCAAAGTGGAATAATATCGGTGCTGTTCAAATCGGTGCTCTTAGTGGTATGCTTCGAAATAACGTGGACATAAATATACACTGTTGAGACCTACAATGCCGTTTTATAACACCCATTGGACAACCATTCGTACTCAAATTGGTTGATCATATACAAGAAAATACGTAATTTTTCACCGTATTTATTAAACTAGCGGCCCGTTCGCAACTTCGTTATATATGGCGTGGCAGACAACAACCTCACCAAAGCACCTACGCGCCGTGTTAACTATCAACTAATCTTGCCTGTCGCGACATACCTACACGCCGTAGTAAATGTCAAATCTCGCCGATGCTATTAGTGTTTTTAAGTTACCTACGTAACTGTCACCTAATCTCACTGATTTTATTTTGTTTTGCACTTCCTTCAATTACTGTTTTTGAGTTACCTACGTAACTATCAACTAATCTTACCGATGTTATTTTGTTTTTGCACTTCCTTCAATTTCTGTTTTTGAGTTAACTACGTACCTATCAACTAATCTCACCGATGTTATTTTGTTTTTGCACTTTCTTCAATTACTGTTATTGAGTTACCTTTTAGTTATTTGTCATTGAATACCATATTTTATAACTGTGTTTATTGATGTAATTTGTAATTATGTTTACTAAAAATAAATTTATCTTATCATACCTACGTAACTATCAACTAATCTCACCGATGTTATTTTGTTTTTGAACTTCCTTCAATTACATTATTAAATTCATAAATACTTTCATCACAACCTTTCTTCCTGGGATAAAAAGTATATCCTAAAGAACACTTTCTAAAAATATAATCAATCTTAATCATAATCAATCTTTGTACCAAATTTAGTTTGATTGTGTGAATTTAATTTTTAATTATTATATTTATTTTTATTGTGCAGATGTTTCAATATTTTTTTCTTAATTATGTCATACCAACGATGTAAACGAATTGACGAAACTAAGTGTTCATAAAATCTCAATGGTTTGAAATAAAATGAATATGAATATTATCGTTTGAGAAACAAACATACAAACATCTATACTTTCGTATTTATGATAATATGTAGGATTCTCGCTACTATGGCGCCTCATTTTGCTAGGCGCTACAGTCATTTGTTTACTTCAAACTGACACATGTCATGGCGCTACGTGTAGTATAACATTCCACTAATATTAGTATTGCTGTAGATCTATGTTCTATTCAAATGAAGGAACTTACTTACTCTACTTTCTAAGGGTGAAAATATTTCTACGAACTAAGTTCCTTAAGAAAAACTTGAAAACTCTTGAACACCAAACATGGCCAGTGGACCAATGGCTTTATTGTGTTTTTGTTAACTAAACAAATAGGCCACGCCCCTTTTCTATTAGAAAACAATGTTAGTATGTTTGTAAAACACCAAAACATGGCCCGGCTTTAGGATTAGTATTTTGTGATGTAGGCAAGTTGCTGACCATAGAATAAGTTCTAGTTATTTGTGGCGTTGGAAGGTCACATTTTTACGAGGGCTGGTTTTATTCTTGGGGAAAAGTATTCACGCACTTTGTGTATAACTTTTCCTTGTTTTCAATGTCGGTTTGGCCTTCTATTTTTGCCAAGGTTTAGTTAAGATGATATAATCTTGTCTATCTTCATTTTGGACTGAGATTTCGTTGTTTTTGAGATTAGTGTAGGATCCGTTGCTTATCTATAAGCAGCTTTCAAAACTTCATCTAAAAAAAACATTATCAACATCTTACATAGATAGATATTGATATTAGATGGATATTAGAGATAAGACAGCTGACCTGTGCGTGCTAACTCATCTCATAGAGGCATAATACTCTATGAGATGGTTTGACGATGTCTGTGGCGTGGCGGGCGAGTATCCGGCTAAGATGCGAGAGGTTGCGGGTTCGATTACCGCTGTGGGACAAATGTATGATCTACAAATATTTATTTCAGGTCAGGGTGTTATCGTACCTTGGTACACTTAGTTCCTAATACCCACGACACAAGGAATCGTAGTGTGGGATCATGACTACGTATGTGACTGTTGGGTGTTATGTTATACTAATAATTCATTTATAAACAGTTTATAACTAACTACAGGTATTTCTTCCACAGGTAACACCAGGCCAGTACCAAGTACACCCAGTGTCAGAGGGCTTGCTCCGCGCCGAGCTCAACGTGCAAGTCCAGTTGTGGCCAGCGCACTATGAGAGGGGAGCACCTATCCTGCGCTGTGAAGCCAAAGTGGGAGATCTGTATAGAGAAGATAATACCGTTGCGCTTTACTCAGCAAATAGCGATCCCAAAATTGAAAGAGGTGAGAATCTAAAACAATTTTGAAAAAAAAAATACGACTCTCCTCTTACTTTACTATTCTCCTTCTGACGTTTTGTTGACCGTTTGATAAAGATAAGATAACTTTATTTACAGAAATAATAATAGGTACACCTAATACAAGTCTAAACAAAAGTTGAAAAATACAAGTAGAGCTAACTTATGACCGTTGTAAGCAACCTATAGATAGCTCAAATGATCCAAATCACTATCATAACTGATTATTATGAGATAATAATAATAACAAAGGTGGTTTCCAGTACCTGTTACAAAAACGTACCCTCCGTGCTAGATTTTATCTGTGTTACGGCAGGGTACATTCTTCAACCTCCTATGCAGAACTTATTTTAACACTGATAGTTATTTTAACTTGAGTTTGAGCACTGACCGTTACCAAGCTCATGAGAAAGGGCTTCTACGGTCAACGAAATTACAGCAAGAGAATAATGAAGTACAAAGTAGTAAGTAATGGTGTACAGTCGTAAAATTTCTTAAATGATATCAAGCCACGATAATTTCAATTATTTTAACAGATTGCTCCTATTTGCTCAAATATAGGCAGAGTAGTAAATGAGTGGGGAAGAGCAGTTACTGATAGATCCAATAGCTATGATCCGGTGAACTTTGATGTTACTAAATCCACTGCGCCTAAGTGGATGATCTATAAATAGAAGATAATACCATTGTATGCGCTGCACGCAGCCAATATCGATTCTAAGATTATGCACTAATATTTAGTATTACCTACTTGTAAGTTTTGATGGGCATTTCCAGAATAAGACCTTACGCATAGATACTATGGTGGTCAATTAAATACGAGAGGAGGCTTAATACTTCTTTGTGAGGCCAAATAAAAAGAGATCCGTATATACAGAAAAGATAATACGCGCTATACTCAGCTAACAACTATCCTAAGGTTGAACGAGTTGGGTTCGTTAATCTGAAATGAAATCAACAAAAATATACAATGTAGGTACAGATTTAAGTTCTTTCTAAGCTAAATGTTTAATCATAAATACACAGTTTTCAAAACATTACCTTATTAGAAGGCCGTTTTTATAAGTTTTTTTACTTCTTTTATTTATTATTTATTTATTTATTTAATTAATTAGAACGGCCTAAGCCAATTACACTAATTCACATTAATTAATTACAAAAATTATTAGCATTATTAAAAAACTTACAAAATACTTTTTACAACAAACAAATATATACCTACCTATCTAATAATAATGGTGGTCTTTATATAATTCTTGACAAGCAAACGCAACAATTTGTACGGCCCTACTGATGGAAAGTAGTTACCGTAACCTATGGACGCCTGCAACACCAGAGGCATCACATGCGCGCTGCCGACTCTAAGATATAAAGATGAAAAGTCTCATATGCCTGCAATTTCAACCGGCACCTTTTTTTCACCTTCACCCTTCACACCGAAACTCACCAATGCGAGCACTACTGCTTGGTGGTAGTACTTCCCCGGACGAACTCTTTCAGAAGAAGTTCTACTACTAAGTAATAACATGTTTATGTATGGCTGTTTTTAAGTACAAATTATTGAAATCAGACCACTTATACCAACACGTCCATTGATAAACACAAAGTGCTACAAAGCGTTGACGATGCTAGACATGCTATTATCGTCCGTATTATAAGCACCAATAAAATGCTTGCATACTAGCAATTCTTATTCAGTAACAACCGGCAGCTAGCGTTATCCGACAAAGGTGGCAAGGCGGCGATATAAAATTACACTATGGATAAGTTCAGAATTCCTTTTGACGTAATGAAGTCCCTGAGAGTGGTTTCGCACTATACGTCCGATCCAAACCCGTGAAACGGTCCGGAGTAGTTTTAGAACTATTTTTATGGTAGTTTACACACTAGATCCGGCTTCCGTCATCCGATTTCTTTATATATCCGTATTTTCACGGATACGGATCGGACTCAGATCGGACGTAGTGCGAAACCGCTCTTAGTGTTGTTAATTTGAAAGTGCCTAAAAAAATGTTGAACCTGAGTACTTATAGCATTTTGTCTTGTCAAGTTATCATCAACATCATCATCATCTGCCTGCAAGAGTCCACTGCTGGACACGAGTCTCTCCCATAGACGAACGAATACGACAAACGGTATTGAGCCACCTCCATCCATCGACTTCCTGCGACCTTTATAATGTCTTTAGTTGATTGGGAGGAGGGCCTTCTTTTACTTCCTTATTTTCTTTACATTTTTTACGCTACTGTCAAATATTAGCAGAACTTGAAGTCAACAAACCAAAAAGGAATTCTAAAGGTGTCCATAGACCGATTTTAACGTTACAGCCACACGTCACACGTTCACGTAAACGTTAACTACAATAATTTATTAAAAATCCACTGTTCATTCATTACCACAAGTTTTTATAATGAGTTTTAATAATTGCTGTAAAACAAGTGATATCCTTCAGACGGTTTTTCTCACAGATCTTGGTTTGAGATGAGTGGTTTTTCTATTGCTCCACTGTATCTGACAATTATCGCCGGCAACCGTGCAACAATTTCTGCACAAATGCCTCGTGTATGTTACCCTTTTACCGTCCATATTAAAAGCGTCATTAAAACGGACTGTTTGGTTCAACGCGAACATAGCGAAATAATTGCCTTTAAATTACGCGCCATATGCATGTTCTAAACAAATTGCCTTATTTTGAATTATGTTGTTTAGCTGAATACAGAGTAATGATCGAAACTTCTATACACAGACTATAACTCTGGTCTTGCAAAGACTAAGCCTACTTTAGAAACTCTAGAATTGAAACATAACATCTGGCGAGTGATTACGTAATTCTGTTGCTAATAATTTCAATCGATTCTAATGTTGTTTCTATTTGAAATAACGTTTATTCGATTACATAATTTATGCAGTCCAAATCTAAGTAACCTTTGTAAGCGAAATGCGTAAGTGGCACCCCCAGGGGTATCTTTCAGGGGTGTCATGGGTCCAGAATGAAAATTTGTAGTCGCAAGAGCGTCATTTCGAATAGGAACAGCATTGAAATTGATTGAAACCTATAGCAACATGGTTACTTAATCACCCGGCTGGATTTGGTTATATTCAGGGCGAAATTTAATCTTTAGGAAACAAGTTGTTCCGAAGTGAGTGCTCCTAAAGTCAAACCAAATAAATAAAAAAACAAACTCACATCTGCTATCAGTTTCTTAGTCATAGTTTACAGTTCTTCGAACTAAATACGCGATATACCCAAAATGGCGTGCAGCAAAGATAAATCTATTATCGTAACAACCGATCCTCTGTGGCTCTGGAGGAAATTGCTGCATAAATGAGTCGGCGGGCCATAACGGGCCATAACCAGGACTGTGTCACTCCAAATTTGCTTGCAATGTAAAAAGAGCTTTATCTCGCTACTTTTAGACTGAACAAGACTCGGTTACAAGAAACTTTGTGATCGGCGCTGATAGCCTTGTTTTGTCAAATGGAGTTGAGCTGTTCTGCACTGACTTTGAGTTTAATATCCCTCGCGTTTGGTTCAATGGTACATCCAATAGTGTCTGTTTCATTTTTGTTGGAGAGAAACTTCTCAAAGTTTGTGCTAATATTATCTGCGCCTTGTGGCCATAACTCATTCGTCTTTCAATGCCCCTTTTGCTTCCCATAATCTCATTACACTCACTTCCTCTATATTATTTTATTTACGCGAGGAGATTACTTTTCGCAGAACTGTGGTTTGGTGATGTCTACTCTATCCGGTAAATGTAATTATTCGATTTATTGGTGTCTGGTGAAGATAAGAGGGTTATTCACATCGAGTTTGCAATTGCTACAGTTTCACCAGATTCTTTTGAAGTGTAGCTGCATATAAATATGCATTTATCTTCATTTTCCATTCAAAAAAAAATTGATGTTAGCAACGAAGTTTTTCATCTATCACACCTAGTAGTCCAGGCAACGAATGATTGCGGATGGAATAGTCGAGGGCAGAAAGTTTGACTTCGGAACTTTGTTTGGACTTGTTAGGAGACATACATACTAAAAGTCCCCACCCCTCTGACGTGAGCCCTAGACCCCTTCTAGGCACAAAGAAGGTCCCGTTTTTTGGATTTTTAGTTACATCTTGAAAACGATGCATCGCAGGAGATTTTGTAATACTACATAATGAAAGCTGATAACATTTTCTACAACTTTGATTCTATACACTTTTTACCTATTCCCATATTTTACTAGATTATCCCATTATCCCACTCATTTACTAGACTATAGGTTTAAGACGTTAACCCTTGCGCTCGTTAAGATGTTAAGATAGAATCAGATTCAAAGCTAGAGCTTTGAGCTTTCATATTTTTTGTTAATGAATCGTGAATTCTGTATATTAAAAGCGTTGGAGTATAAATTTAATCTTTTAAGTAGGTAGGGTATTTTATAACTGTTGTAGAGAATCAATAATAGTTTTATCTTTTTACCAAATTTAAGTACGCCGCACATTGACCGTTAAGTCCGAAACACGTAATTTTAAGTACGTCGTACACTAAGCGCAAAGAACGCTGTAAAACGGTTGAATAACGGCTAAGACGGTCCAGGAAACGAGAGACGGATGTGTGCATATGGTGTTTTATGTGTTCGTCATTCCGAGTATGAATTTGTTAAGTGCTCGTATTCTTTTAACAGTTCCGATTAGTTCAAAGAATTCAAGTAGTAATCTTTGAGATTATACAATAACATTATAGATTTTAGAAAAATTACGACTATACACCACGTACTTTACTATTCTCCTGCTGACGTTTCGTTGACCATTTTGAGGTCCTTCCTCATGAGCACCGACCGCGACCACGCTCAAAGGTCGTGCGGTGTGGGTCGTGTTCTCGTCGCACGACCTTTGAGCGTGGTCGCGGTCGGTGCTCATGAGGAAGGACCTCAAAATGGTCAACGAAACGTCAGCAGGAGAATAGTAAAGTACGTGGTGTATAACCGTAATTTTTCTAAAATGATACCAAGCCACGATAATTTCAATTCTAACATTATAGATTATTATTATTTTTCAGATGATTAACATGGATTCAGTAGGAAGTAAAATATTTAAAAAATATAGAGATTTTGATCGTCAAACTAAATGGTTTGTTTATGTTTAGAGTTACATATTTGGCGCCGATCTGAATAAATATATTTTGACGACTCCCAAAAATAATTCGAATAGTTATTATCAGGCAGGATTTAGTTAAGCTTTAGATAATGTTGCGCAGACCAAAACCAAACCGAACCGTTTATCAACGGTGTCGTCTGCGCAACATTATCTAAAGCTTAACTTAATCCTGCCTAAAAACAAAAATCCTACAATCTAAATTGTATTATCATACAATTTAGATTCTCTAAATTCTATCTATTATTGATCTAAATTGTATTATCATACAATTTAGATTGTTGTTGCATAGTTATGTTCAGTTTCATCTTGTACGGGTGATTTCTTGGTCACCTCACATTACTCTTAAAGCCTGAAAAAGCGCATTGTGAGCACTGGTTTTTTCACAAATGTGGTAATCAGATTCAGTACTGAGAGGCCCCTTTCATTCACAGTCCCTATGTCTACAAATCTTTGTTCTTAAGTCATGTCAATTTTCATACGATATTTTCACCATTATCGTTTCATTGTGCACATAGATTTTAACAAAGGACAAATCTATTTGTGCATAACCGTGACTTGAGGCTATGCATTTGATACTCAATAGTATTTGAAGTTGGAGTCCCTCCACCACCAGAGCTCTTTGTCATGACTGATTATGTTGGTGGTACGAAGTGTTCACTCTCATCAAACCAACAGAAATAGGTAGAGGTTAGATACCTATATTAAAAGGTAGTAGAGTTCGTGTTAGCTTCGGTTACATGGGCGGATTGCTTTATCTACGTAGTAAATTGAATTACCAAAGCTTTCAATGCTAGAGGGATATCTAGATCTTGTATGATTCGTTTTAGGTATCTTATTTGGAGGAATTTCTAATTTCTCACGCACAATTTTTTCACACTATAATTAAACCATCTGAATCTTTGTGAAATGTAATCGGGCATGTTTTTTTATGAAGCCTTTGATTTTATTGCTTGTTTATTCTGAGCCTTAGGACTCATATAAAAGGCTAAAAAAAAAAAAGATAATTTTATTTGTTTTGAATATGGTAATTTTACATGCGATAAAACTATTTAAATAATAAATATTATTTTTATCCTTGTTTCAGTGACTTCACCTGGTTCAGCTTCAAAACTCCCCCTGTGCCAAATAACACCACTAGTCCTAATCATTGTTTGGGCAAACAACACATAGATATATAAAGTATAAATTAAAAACTGTAAAATAATAATATAAATAAGTATGTAGGTGTCTAGGCTAATGTTGGCGAATAAAATGTGAATTTAAAATAAATTAAATTAAATTAAATGTACCTAAACGAGCTGATAATTACGCCAAAGAATTGTAAAGACTAAGGATATTGTTGATTTAATACAAATTATATGTCGAATGTTGCGTTTCATTTATTATTGTGATTTTTAGTTCATTTCTCATAGTTTATTACAGTTATTATTGTTTTTGTAAAGGGGGACCCCTTTTGATACTAAAGATATTATGAAAGTAGCAGAAAGTCGGTGGATGGTGGTGGCTCAAGACCTTTCGTTGTGGCATTCTAAAGAGCTTAACTAGGACTTCTACTGGCTGAAGATTATGATGACGAAGCTATAATTATAGTGCTTTAGCAGTAGGTAAGTCCCCCCCATATTATTCAATCTGGGAAGCCTTGCCCAGCAGTGGACGTAAACAGGCTAGTGATGATGATGATGAGTTGTCTACTCATTTTATTTTATTTTCATAGTGGTACAGTCGACACCAATTATTAAAATAAAAATCGGGAGGGAATTATCAGAGCAGACACGGATCTGCATCAACGGCTGACACAGCAGATAGGTTCTAAACCCAGCATTAGCAGGTTTTTTGGCTCGCAAAACTGACAACTGAAAGGGAATAAAGGTTTTAGAGTGGCAACCAAAAACCGGACGACGCGGTAGAGGAAGGTCCTCCACTCGATAGACTAAAGACATTATAAACGTAGCAGGAAGTCGGTGGATGGAGGTGGCTCAAGACCATGCTTCGTGGCATTCTAATAGTAAGGCTTATTTCTAGCAGTGGACCTCTACAGGCTGATGATGATGATGATGATGAAACAGCTTTTAAATTAATTATTTAGGTTCATAAAATTCTGCACACGTTTGACACCAGCGTCAATGTTATAAGGATAGAAAAAGGTTTGAAAAATCATATTATATTGATGTGATATCTGGTTTACTTACAATAACAATATATCAGCATTATATTTTCGGAGCCCACTCTTAAGTAGGTACACAAGAAGAAGCAGAAGAAGGAGTAGTCCCCGAGCAAGCGTATGTCTATGGGGAATGCAGCTGTGGGGATTACTTTGACAGTAGTCTGTTAGCGTTGCCTTATTTTTTTTTTAAATTTATTAAGGAAATGTTTTTCAAAAAGAAACCCTTTTTTAACCTAACCTAACAAATTCTGAGTTGGGGACCCTTTTGTGGTTTGCAACTGTCACAAACATTTTGTCATTGTTATGATATTTTAGTGTTTATGTGTTTTTTGTTAGATCATAAATGAACTGTTTTTCTTTCTCTCTGTTTTGTTTCCTTTTTTCATGTTTTAAGGTTTTGGACAGCGCTAAGACTCCAATGATGTTCCTCATATTTGCGTTCCTCTTATCATTTTATCATCATTCACATATATTATTACAGTCCTGATCTCACATTAGGATTCCACGTTTCGTGGGTATCAGTTACTACGAGTACCATGGTACCATAACACCCAGAACTGGAACAAATATTTGCAGTTCGTACAAACATTTGTCCCACAGCGGGAATCGAACCCGCAACCTCTTGCATCTCAGCCGGCTAAATACTTAAAAATATAATACTATTGTAATATTTTAATTTATTTAAAAGGTGACTAACTGTCCTCGCCGCCTAAAAAGAATCTAGGAGGCTCTTGGATAGTTTGAATAAAAAAGGTTATAGAATAATATAGATAGTAATTATCTGCACTATGTTTATAATGATAGGTGTTACCTATCATCTAAATAGATACCTACAGAGATATCAGAGTGAAACAGTGAATGTAGTTTATAATAGGGAGGTATGCAAGTCAAACGCTACGGAATGTCATGCAGTCATGGTTATATGCATCATACATGTAACTGTGTGTAAATGTTAAATACCTATCTCATAGCTGTGTCGCCCGAATTTCGTAAAACATTTAATGTATTATCCAAATATATGAATGCTAATGATTATGTGCATAATTCTCTAGATTTAAACTGTGCTAAAATTATAGCGGACCCTTTTATTCCAGACTAAAAAGAAAGAAAAAAAAAAAGAAAGCGCGCGCTATAATTTTAGCGCACTTTTTTAGATACTGCATATAATCGCTCACAATGATTGATATTTAGTAAGTATCTTGTGTAAAAGGAACATCTTTTTTCATTTTATTTTGTGTAAGGCCGAACTGTCGTTACAAATGCAATGCCTCACGTACACCCTGGACGTAGGACGTGCCCTACTTGGCATTGCACTGCGCTTGTCATCCTGAGGCATAAAGATGAAAGTCACAGTGCCTGTAATTTCACTCTTTTTTATAGCTGTACTTCTCTTGTACATAAATTAATCACGTGATGTCATCGACCAACCAAAAATGTATTATTTGTTAGAGAATACTTATAAATAAATTATCCTTGAGATTACAATGGAATTTAAAAAAAAATCATTTAAAAACCGACTTCCGCCATTTTGTACTCGACTAAATATCTGGATGAAATAAAAATGATGGAAAACCCATAGTGGTGAAGGGGTTATGATACTTTCTGAATGCAAATGCTTGGTTTGTTGCTGAAAATATCAAAATCACTGATGTATGCCTACAATATTTGAGGAGTTCCCTCAATTCCTCATGGATTCCATCATCAGAAGTGGATTCTGAAAAAAATGGGACCAATCTGGAAGTATATCTATTCAAATAAAAAAAAGAATTTTCCAAATCGGTTCATAAACGCCGGAGGTATGCGGTAACAAACATAAAAAAAAACGAATTTAGAACCTCCTCCTTTTTGTGAAGTCGGTTAAAAATTACATAACATAACACCCAACAGTCACATTATATACATAATCTTGATCCCACGCTAGGATTCCCTGTGTTGTGGGTATCAGACCATGATACAAACACCCACACCCAGAATAAATATTTGCAGGTCATACACAAATTTTGTCCTGCAGCATGAATTGAACCCGCAACCTCTCTTATCTCAGCCAGCTACTCGCCCACCGCGTCACTGACTGAGGTCTGACGCTGCTTTTGACTTTGAATGAATTAAAACAGTTGGGGCATAAATTTTCTTGAGTGTCAAACCGGATGACTCAGTATAGAAAGACTCTATGGCCGCCGACATTCTAAAGGTCACAGGAAGTTGGTGGATGGAAGCGGCTTAAAACCATTCTTCGTGGCATTCAATGATCCTATGTCCAGCAGTGGATTTCAAAGGAAATAATGATGATAAAGATAATAAATAGAAATACGAAAGTTTGTTGAAAAGATGCGTGTTTGAAATGGCTGAACGCAGATTTGAATACAAATGGATTATAGAGTTTTTGATCTATAAAAGCTCAAGTTACTTATAATCCCAGCACCACGCAAGCAAAACCGTTGGAAGAAGCTACTAAATATGGATTTAGCCTTGGAAGTTGCTAATTACAGGTTTTTTTAACTTATAAACTTGAAAATTATTTCAAACTAGTTGCGCCCCGCGGTTTCACCCGCGTGAATAATGATGAAAATTGATGATGATGATGATGATGATGAAAAGTAGCCTATGTGTTAATCCAGGGTGTAAAGTATCTTCATTCCAAATTTCACTCAAATCCATTCAGTAGTTTTTACGTGAAAGAGTAACAAACATCCATACTCACAAACTTTCGCGTTTATAATATTAGTAGGAAGAGTCGAGTTCATTGACACGCAAAGAAAAAGAACAATTTATATTAGTAATTTACTGGCAGAAAACTACATTCAAATACATTAAACCCATATTCATTAATTTTAGCAACTCATAATTCAGCGCCAAACAAAAATGCGACCTAAATATGCAACTGCGATGGCAAACGAAAATATTCAAAGGCAACGTAGAGCTTCAGAGTAACATCAAAAAAGCTACCATAATTATGTTAATAGAATGCGATGCCTCAACAACGCATACCTTTGTGCTTTCAATAAAAGGGTAAAGAGCTCTTCACCGTGTGGAATTGCACTCTGGATTATATCGTTGTTGAAACACTCAAAGTTATTAGGATTTTATGGAAGCAGCCTTTACTAATAATGTTGTGTTCTCATTAGTAGATTAGTAAAGTCTATTGATAAGATCATAACAACTAGGTATGGGTAAAAAACTACAATTCTACTAAAGCCTTGTTATTTTTATTCGTTGTTGTTGTTTTGTTGTTGTGTTTTAATGTTTTTTTTTGGCTGAGACGCAAGAGGTGCGTTCGATTCCCGCTGCGGAACAAATGTTTGCATGATCTGCAAATATTTGTTGCGGGTCAGGGTGTTGTGGTACCAGGGTACTCGTATTTCCTGATAACCACGACATAGAGAATCCTAGTGTGTCAGGACTATGTATTTGACTGTTGGGTGTTATTACTTGTATTTTTTATAGTATACCTACAAGAATAAATTGTGTTTTGTTCTTTTTTTGGAGATCTTTAATTAATACACTTTTTTAATAATACCGCGACCCTCACCAGATCATGATACCTCGCGGTCATGATACCTCTTTGACCGCGATCTCACCAGATAAGTGATAATGCGGCCAGCAATGGAGCTCAAAATTTTAGAAGGCACCTATTCTCCTTTGCTTTAAAAAGACTCCGATACGTTTTCAGGAAAGACAAGTTTATTCCATGCCTTGGTGGTTCTTAATTTGTGACAGAGAAAAATGAAAAAAGATATTATGTCTCTAATAGACTTGAATACAATAAAGCCCTTTTTGCTAGCTCCGGTGACCTCCTCTTAACCGTGTATGTATTCGATTACTTAACTACTGTATTTGACTAACCACTACCTAGGAAATTTCCTTCCATTATACCAAGTTTTTCCTTGTTCTCCAGATGCCAACTTCCGAAGTCTTAGATAAGTCCAAGAAAAACCGCTTCTCTGGAATGTTTGACGTGTTTTCCAATAGGGAAACTTCTACACTTCGACCGGCAAAAAGGTAGTCGACTTTTTAATTTAACTTTAAGACTACGATCTAAACAGTGAAATGTTTTGTTCAGGATTTATCATTAAAAGTTTGTGGTAATTTTGAGTTGAAGACAATGCTGGGTAGCTCGTTATGGCTTGGCTTAGGAATTATTTTGAGTTCAATTAAAATTTAACGAGTCATTAATTAGGCAGATCAAAAAAAGAAACAGTGACAACAAGAATTAATCCGTTCAGTAAGTATTTAAGGAAACTCAAGCAAACTTAGGTTTTAAACAAAAATTGAGAATAATTTTAGTGAAACTGAAATACATGAAAGTCGCGCAGCGGGCTATAGAGACAGCTATACTAGGAGTTTCACTACGAGATGGAATACGAAATTAGCAAATCCGTGGAAGAACCAAGGTCACCGACATAGCTCTCAGAATTAGCAAAATGAAGTGGCAATGGGCAGGTCATATAGCTCGAAGAACTAATAACCGTTTGGGAATAAAGGTTTTCGAGTAGCGACCACAAACTGGATGACGCGGTAGAGGAATCCTCCACTAAATGGACCAAAGACATTATAAACGTCGCAAAAAGTAGATGGATGGAGGCTGCTCAAGACGTTCGTCGTGGCATTCTAAGGGGGAGGCCTATGTCCAGTAGTTGACTTCTAGAGGCTGATGATGATGATGAAATACATGAAGATAATTGAATTACTTTAACGGCAATGGGAGGACTTCTGGTGTGAACTAAATTGTCTGTTAAAAACGTACTCAAACTCCACGGAGCGTCTTCATCTTCTAGTCATATCTATATGAGAGTCAAGGCTTTGATTACAAGTTCTTCCCTGACACAATACTGGTATACATTAATGGATCCCAATATACATTCCGTCTAGCAACTTCTCTACGGTAGGGTGTGCGGTGCTATGCCCCTCATCAGTGCCAGTACCGCAGTTGAACAGTTTACAGTTTGATCACCACGGGTTATCGTGCACTAGGGCCGTAGGCAGAATTTCCAGCATTCTCCAGGTCTTTACCAGCGTCAACGTTCCAGCCGTTCTAGAGCTGAATTGTTTGCTACGTAACGATAGTAAGGCGCTTAATTGCATGACTCTTGTTGCGTAGGAGAATGGTAAGCACGGGTGTGAGACGATACTCTTGCGCCATCTCATCCGTCCGGGACATTTTTGATATGGCTGAGGAACTCAAAAGGCGCAAATATGCAAGCCTCGACAGAGCATGGGTACATATTAATTAAGTCTTTAGTGGTTTAGACTCTGGGTTCGTAGAGTATCAACGCCCTTCGTGTTTTCAAAATTATTTCAGGTCGTCTGGTCAAAGTGACGCCTGATCCAAGAGTTGATTCTTAGTATTGCCATTTAGTGTGGCAATGGGAACACTTTTTTGGCTGGTAGCGATTTGGATAAGTTGAGCTATCTTTAAATCGTGTGCAACGGTCTTAAGATAGCTCATGTTTTTACTTGTATAAGTTAGTTATATCATTATATCTGTAAATAAAGAATAAAGATACCTACTTTTGAAACTAAATGTTATCTCACCGTAGTAAAATATGTAAGGAACATTATTACCCCTACAAGCGATATAATTTATTACTTTTACAATAACTAAGAATAATGTTGCAAACCATTAAACCAACTATGTATTTGGAAGCAATCATAAAAGTGAAATAGCTAGCCAATACATTTTAAAATACTAGCAATACTAGCAGCTTCGTTTGCATGATACTGGGATAAAGAGTAGCTTGTGTTACTCCATTAGTATTGCCCTTCAACGTGGCAATGCAGCTAACGCCTTAGAGACGCTTCCATCTGCTATTGATTTGGATTAGTTGAGTTATCTCCAAATCATTTGCAACGGTCTTAAGATAGCTCAACTAACTCATTTGTACTTTTTAATTTTGTACTTGTTTATACTTAAGTAACTAAATGATTATTTCTGTAAATAAAGTTTTTAAAATGTATTATACATGGGTTCAACCGTTAAGAGTAACATTATACTAACATCCCAACTCTTGCAATTATAAGTACCTGTTGGTAGGATTTATGGCAAAAACTTTACAGCACATCATTTTAAGGTTCCCACGTACACCTCGTCGAACATTCTGGCTTAATTAAGCTTCAACACTCTCTTATTTCTATTATCTTATGGTGTACAATAAAGTATTTTCTATTCTATTTTTATCTGATTCATTCTTTAAAAAATCAAGAACGCTTTGTACCTTTATACGTTTTATCCAATTATATCTACCAAATTTTATGAAGAACTAGTTTGTACATAGTTATTCAATTTAAAGGAAACTAAACCCAGATGGAACTAAAAAACATAATTTCTCATTACTTTAAAAACTACATGGTTACCATGAGCTTTTATAGCTATTCAGTTCAAAAAATATTCAGTAAAAATATCGGTTCGTCGTTGATATTGCCAATCGTTGAATAACAAAGTATATATACCCTCTGTGGCTGTGCTTTTAAATATAGTTGTGGACATCACGGAAACGATATTTTGTACTGAATAGTTTTTGAACTGAATGGCTATAAGAGCCCATGATAACCCAGGAGGTCTTTACAAAGTTGCGTTTTTTTGCATTGACAAGCAGTTTCAAATTGTGACTATGTATATGCCACTTATAGCATTAAGTGAAATTAAATGCTCTAAAATATGCCACAAAATTTTTATTTTTGACTGCTAGCTCTTTAAAATGAGCTTAGCGACAAAGTTTCTATCTTTTACTGTAGTATTTGTAAGAGTTGCATTATAGTAAGTAAGTAGGTTACTTTGTACTTCAATTTGGTGGATTGAAACTCAATGACATGAAAATGAGGGAACGGACAGCTGCTCACAAGGATATATCCAATTGTTAGTGGGTAGGTACAAGAGAGTACTCAGCTGAAACTATGCCTTGTTAGTCATTACTAACATGAAAGTAATCTGAAGTCAGAAATCATTAACTGAATCATGATTCGTCTCTGGAATCATCGCCCTCCTAATTATCTTTATCTTTATTCGTTATTGTACATAATCCCACTAATATTATAAACGCGAAAGTTTGTGAGTATGGATGGATGTTTGTTACTCTTTCACGTAAAAACTACTGAATGGATTTGAGTAAAATTTGGAATGGAGATACTTTACGCCCTGGATTAACACATAGGCTACTTTTCTTCATCATCATCATCATCAATTTTCATCATTATGCACGCGGGTGAAACCGCGGGGCGCAACTAGTATAATATGAAAATAAGACAGAATTAAAGGACATGTACAAAGGTGAGCTTAACCCTTAAAACAGTTTTCTTCCAGCAAACCTCTGAGGCTGAAATATTATAGAGGTAGGTTCGTGTATGCACACATAAAAAGAAAATGGCACACATGAATGAGACACAAAACAAATTATCGTGAAGCCACTTCAGTATAATAATATTAATTGCAATTACATATACTATTCGTTTATTGTATATCTCAGGCATTAACGATTACCTAACTTTATTTGTATTTTTGCAAATTATATGAACAGTAACAGTAACTGTTCTAACGCTGTCGATACATTTTTTTCTGCGTACTTCTTTTATGTGTAATGCAGAGTTTTCTATCTATCTATGAACCTATTATGGAAGTAAGGAAGTTTTTGCTAACCTTTCTATGAATTCTATTCGCTGTGCGATTTCAGTTCAATGTGAAATGTCGATTAATTTAATATCTCCACCCAAATTGAGGAATAATGGACGGGACGCTGTCCACTCATAAAAGCCATTTTACGGCCGATTCAGGGGCCACGAATGGCCATTTACACGAACAATGTTTTTGAAATCACGGCTACATGCGCGTAAGCTATTAAAATATAAACCCATTTTCGGAATAACCTTTTTTCAGGACTAAGTAATGGTCAATATTGAAGTGCATTTGGGAATTTTTGGTGTTGTATTTGTATTTTTCTAGCCTCGCGAAAAGTACTAAAGATTAGGTTAGAATTGAATAGAATAGAAAATACTTTATAAAGTTATATTATCATGGTGTACTTATGATAATATAACAAGGTTTGAATCTGGAAGTATCCCTATAAAATAAAAAAAGAATTTTCCAAATCGGTTTATAAATGACGAAGATATGAGGTAACAAACATTAAAAAAAAACGAATTGAGAAGCCTTGATTACAGCGAGTGATTACACCGGAATAAGAAGCAGCATCCACCTGAGTACATAACACCAAACTGCACAAATCCGCCAGCCGAGCATGGTGATTATGGCATATACCCCCATTATATTCAATGGGGTAGGCCTCGTCAAGCAGTGGACGTAAACTGGCTGCTGATGATGATGATGAATCAAGGTACGGTTATCTGAAAAACATTTTCAGCATTTAAATAGACTATAAATAATAAACACGGGCAAAAATTATGATATATTTTATTTGCAACGGAACGATAAATTCAGCTTTTAAATCGGTAGTATGCATGTGACGCTGCGTGTGCGTGGAGCTATTTAATATAAGGGGATGTTAGATTAAAAGTAAGCTGCCGTAGATTACCTTTTGCAGAATACCAAGTTTAGAAAATTGAAATAGGGAAACAAGTTACCGATTGCATGGGTTTTTTGCGCTATCGAATCGACTACAAATCCGTTGCCAATGCGGCGCGGGGCGGCGAGCATCTCACGGCTATCTGGAGGCTGAACGTGCGTCTACATGAGACTTTATTACCGCGTTGTGTTCTGAATTTAAACATTCTTAGATCAAACTACCGTCTTCTTTAAAAATTGAAGATGGGACAGTATTCATACATAATATTAAATTACATATTAATATTAAATATAGAAGATAGGAAGGTGGACACTTTTTTATTTTTAAAAGTAAGTACCACTTTATTCTCAAATTTTGGTTTTTGCTTGCAAAATCCCTTGTTTTGAAAGTAAAAAGAGTCACAAATAACTGGTTCCTACTAAGTACAGTATTCCTATGATTTTTGAAATATGGTTGAATCAATTCCCACAAGTATCAAGTAACCTTTTATCTCGTGCTACTGGTTTTTTCGTAGTCTCCCGGAGGCTCAGAAGAGGGCATTATGATAAACCGGGCCAAAGCGTTTCCTCTTGAGTCATGCATTGCTTAAGATAGTCACAGACCCTACATAACTCGAAAATATCCGAGATATTTTTTGATGAAAGTTACTAATTTTTATCAAGCGTTAGTTTATCACAACAATTATTAAAGTTGTTACATTAACAAAGAAAATTTACAAACGCCAGTTTGATAACGGGAGGTTGAAAAACTTTTGCACTGGACAAGACCCCCTTACAATTGTTTTTTTTTTATTTGCTAATGTTCTTGCCACAGCAATAACACAAACTCTGTAATAATTTCAACTGACTATCTCTTTCAGCCAAGATATATACCTACTTCTGTGACAGAATACAGATAAACTAACTGCGTAGGCTTAATAATAGGGTTCTGTTAGCATCCATTGGGAACGGAATCCTAAAAACGTACAGTTTGCTGAGTACAAACAAAGAAGAAAATTATACAATAGATGGCACTTACTCCAGCAATAGATAGAGTCCGTTTGCAGACTGAGTTCGCGTGTCTCGCGTGACTGGGCGCCGTTTTGCGGAATGATTGTAATTAGGCCTAGCTTCATTACATTCAGATCTATCCGACTGTGTGAGCTCGTAGTTTTTGATTTGTTTCTAAAGAAGGATGGCGACGTTTCATACATTTTGTGACGACTTTTTCAATTTCACGTTATTTTCAGTAGAGATACTTTTGGTTATTGGTATCTATGCTAAGAGAATGAAAAAGCAAATTAAGTTTTTTGTTTTGTTCTACCCCTGTTCTTATAATGACGTTATCCTTTAACTTCTTTATGGAAGAGCGATACCTCCTCCTCCTAATACAGGTATTTACATACATAAAAGTAGGTATAAACTATAATTAAAATACTGTTACTTATTTAATTTATTGTGCAGTTATATATCGAATTTAATATCGATATAAATATATCGATATCGATATATTTTTTTCAAATTTTAATGTTTTTCTTAATAATGTTATCAGTTTTCTAAGCTAAGTAGGTATCTGTGATATAATCACAGTCACAATAATTAATAAGAATTATACCTGTAGTTTTGGCTTGCCCCACGCGTTGGTGTATACTGTAAGTGCAGTAAGCAGTTGAATTTAATAAATAAATAAATAAATAATAAAACATTTTGTAAGTGAAGTGTGTAGAATTTGGGGGAAAATAATTAATAGAGGTTATTTGCATAAAAAACTTCGCAAACTTCTATCTTTCTTATTTGGAATAGGTACGAAATACATATGACACATCGACTGACATGAAACTGTAATAAAACTCCGTTTATAACTTGTCTGTAACTTTATTCAACCACTTTTCCATCATACCCTTCTCATTTCCCGTTTATATCAGTAGGCACTATTATTTTCGACCGTCACCCTAGATACCATATTCCGAGAGGTGTTTTTGTACCAGCCACCGTTATCAACACACCTCCAGTTCCAACCCACACGCGCCATCTTACTTTTTCTTTTCCTCCATGCCGTCAAATCCGGTACTACCAAAATCAAATCAGATACATCATTTAGTAAATTAAAACAAAGTACTTTAAAATCAAACAAAATACTAATTATTTTAAACCTAACACTCGACCGTCCTGACCTTGTGCATGTCCCCATGCACCATGAAAGGGTAACCTAACACATGGCCCGTTGTAGATTTGCAATTTACATTTTAGGCAAGTAGATACTAACAATTAATCTAAACAAAAACAAAAAGAAACTAAAAAAAAAAAAAAAAAATGTTACATAGTTTTTACCCTTGATTTCTACAGATCAACATTACTGATGATAAATTACTATGTACTGACAAAGTTTATTTTATTGTAATATTTGTGAATCAATCCTTAAAGGATCTATTAGTAACACCAAAGTTCACAGGATCATAACCACAGGATCTATCAGTAACTACTCATTCTCACAATGTATCTAACCTTAAACCAATTGCTTCTTTATGGTTGAGATATCACTAAACTAATATTTCTTTCATACATATGTAATTAAGTATTTTTAATATCGACTTAGATAGTATGTTTCATTTGTTTTTGTGAACCAATCAATTCTCACAGATGTTCATGTCCATCCGTAAACCAATCACTTCTTACGGATAGGACTGTACCATTCTATGTTGATGCGGGTCAATCAATTCTCACAGTTGTTCGTGTCCATCCGTAAACCAATCACTTCTTACGGATAGGACTGTACCATTCTATATTGATGCGAGCCAATCAATTCACGCTACAACATACCTATACAATTTCTAACCGTAAACCAATCAATTCTTACGGAAGAAACTGTTATAGTATGTATTGCAAACCAATCACTTCTTGCAATACCTACATCCTCAATATGAATATTTATATTGTTCAAGTTTAAGTTCATTCATAGAGTAAAAATTAGTTGTTCATGTCCATCCGTAAACCAATCACTTCTTACGGATAGGACTGTACCATTCTATGTTGATGCGAGCCAATCAATTCACGCTACAACATACCTATACAATTTCTAACCGTAAACCAATCAATTCTCACGGAAGAAACTGCTACAGTATGTATTGCAAACCAATCACTTCTTGCAATACCTACATACTAAATATGAATGTCTATATTGTTCAAGTTTAAGTTCATTCTTAGAGTAAAAATTAAAACTGTTATCTTATTTACAATGTTTAAAAGTTACATCAATCATTTAGGGATGACACTGGCAAGCTATACATCACTGCTGCTACCAGCATCATCATCCGATTGATGAACCTCCAAGGCGGCCACATGATGAATCCAAAGCAACATTCTAGCGGCAGCTATGGTCGTCTTACGTTTGTTTTTGTTTCCCATAAGACCTGAATTCTGGGCCCAATTCTACAACAAATTGTGTTTGAATTGTTAATGAATTATCTTAAAATTTACACTTTTAGTATTCTACTAACTTCAATGGTCAATTGGATTATAATTAAAGCCGCGTGGCCTGATGTCACTCTGCCCCTAGACTGCTAAAATGGAAATTTGCAATATCTGTACTTACCTATTCGCATGTTTCTATTAGATTATTATTTATAAGTATAACAAGCGCAGCGTGTGCTGTCTTGCATATTTTTGCTGATGTTTATTTACTTTTGACTACCTTCCTAAGGTTTTTAAGTTCTCATTTACTATGTATCAGCAAATCCTTGCTCCGAGGCACCCCACAGGTGCTTCTCACCTAGTGGTAAGACGGACCATTTATGTAAGCCAAGCCGTGTTTGTTGCCTGATTCTTCTAGGCTTGGTCGCGTTGGAACAGGAGTAATTTTAGTTTACAAGACGATTCAAAATGATCCTTGTGATTTCAATGAATAAAATTCTTTTGACTTTGACTTTGACTTTGACCTATGTATAATGCAATCAGCCGCGTGCTTGCCATCAATGTTGCATTGATTCAATAAAGCCAACTTATCGTAATACTACCTACACTTCTATGGGCTCATTACATCTGCTTCTTCGTTTAAGCATCTCTTCCAGGGATTGCCCATAGTTTTGCTCGTACGGGAAAGGCCTTTAACAGTTTTTCTTGCCATTCTACCCACGTGAAGAGTAGGTATGGAGTTCAAACTCTCATACCAAACCTTGGCCAATCCCTGAAGTTTTTGCATAGCGAAGTGTATCGTGGTCTTATCGTCTCAGCTGTAAACCGTGGCGCATTCGTTCACCTTTTTTTTTATCCATATATCAACTCTTTGATTCTTTGACGAAGGATCAAAGTCCAGTAAAATGTTTTTATGGTTGACGTTGTTTGTGAGACGCACCACTGGTTGACGGCTGTGACTTTGAACCTTGAAGTGCGCTTATAAGATTAACAATGTCTTTAGTAGTCAAAAACGAACTGTCACACCTCGGAAACTGATCACCTTTTTCGACGTCGCTGGGCTCCACGGGACAGCACTGGTTTCCTTGACGATTCCTGTTGCTCCTGTCACAACGTCGGGAAGAACGTAGAGAAGGTGACCGGCAAAGTACCCGTTCCCGTTCATTGCATTCGATGGAACGCGGCCTGCTTCTCTTCCTGCGTACTTCTTCTTCAAGACCACGTAGGCACTCTCTTTCTCGATCGAGTTCGCGATCACGCAAGCGATATCGATCGTGAGTAGAGCTGCGCATGGAAATCGGGCTCTGGCTCCTGTAGTGGTGCTCGCTGCCACCTGCTCGCGTAGGGCTACGAAGGTGACTGCGGTAGCGGCTCGATCTCGCAGCACCTTCACTGGGACCCTCGTCAGCACGACGTGGCTGGCTGAGTTGTCGCGGCGACTGGATATGCCGAGAGCCCTCGTTGTCACAATGCATTATCTAGGACTCGGAGACGGAAAGATATTAACATCCACGCAAATTAACATAAATAAAAAGCACAATCTTTTTCTGATCGATCACTTTATGACACATCTAAACGGCACGTGTTCAGTCAGTACAAACAAAAACACTAAAAAAGAAATAGATACAAGAAGTTTGCACTTAGCTAGGCCTTCGGGCATGGAAGTAGAAATCCCTTCGGGTAACCAGCAAACACTACTAGCGAGTAGGTACCTATAATACATATGTCAAGGACAATCAAGGAGGCTCAATGTATTTTATCGTACCATCATGGCAGACTATGACAACTGGTAGGTAATCTATTTAATATTAATAATTTGCAAAAATTGTTTTATACTTGAATTGATACCATACAAAAAAAATACAACAAATATAGTTTTAACCGTTACCTTATCGCTTTTCTTACAATTTAATAAAATGGACGTGTACTTACCACTTCTGAAATGTAATAAAACTCCGTTTATAACTTGTCTGTAACTTTATTCAACCACTTTTCCATCATACCCTTCTCATTTCCCGTTTATATCAGTAGGCACTATTATTTTCGACCGTCACCCTAGATACCATATTCCGAGAGGTGTTTTTGTACCAGCCACCGTTCTCAACACACCTCCAGTTCCAACCCACACGCGCCATCTTACTTTTTCTTTTCCTCCATTCGATTGCCGTCAAATCCGGTACTACCAAAATCAAATCAGATACATCATTTAGTAAATTAAAACAAAGTACTTTAAAATCAAACAAAATACTAATTATTTTAAACCTAACAAAACATATATGTTTCATGTCAGTCATATGTTATAACACATAAGACAGTCAGAAAGTGTTGGCAGAGTTAGTCGTGGAAAGTAATGGCGGCGATGGGCTCAACACTTGTCACGTCTACATTCCTGCGATTGTGCAACTTACGGTGATATGTACTTGTTGTATGTTACTATCACTTTGGGGTTAAAAGCGGGTGTTTATTTAGACCTGAGAGCAATATTATTGCTCTGAGGACTATACGCCTATACTCAGACTAAGGTTTTCCATCATCTTTCATACATAAGTTAGTAGGTAGGTTAGATAAGTATATTGGCACGAGTCTTTTAGTTTACTATTATAGGATGAATCGGCGTTTGTATGTATGTTAGTTTGAGGATAACATTCGAACCATTGATCCAATATTAATACAATTTGGTAGATGGGTAGACAGTATTGGTACAATTTGTAGTGTGGTAGGGTTCCTGAATCGATCGAGGGGATGTTGTGAAATTGGGGTTCAAGAATAAAATAAATAAACTTTAACGAATCAGATCAAATTATGATTAATGATAATTTACTTTGTTAACTCATGATAATAGGATACAATAATATTAACACAAGGTAACAGTTTTTCCAAAAAAATGCCTCGTTTTTATATGAACTGCTTCGAGTTTAATTTTCAGACCCAGCACTAAAGACTTTATGCTACAGGTGTCCCAATTTTAATAAACTAGAAATAAGTGGTTACATAAACTAGAAGTAATACATTAAAATAAAATAAACATTCTCTAAAAAAAGATTTCAATTAAAAATGTATTATGATTATAATAATGGTAGGTATAATCATAGCTTGCTTGACATACCAAATGATGGCTTTGTTTGAAAATTTCAAAACGATTTTGAATCTTATTAAAGACTTTTTTTAACCGACTTCACAAAAAAGGAGGAGGTTCTCAATTCGGTTGTATTTTTTTTTTATGTTTGTTACCGCATATCTCCGGCGTTTATGAACCGATTTGGAAAATTCTTTTTTTATTTGAATATATACAATACTTCCAGATTGGTCCCATTTTTTTCAGAATCCAGTTCTGACGATGAAATCCATGAGGAATTGAGGGAACTCCTCAAATATTGTAGGCATACATATGGCGATTTTGATATAATCAGCAACAAACCAAGCATTTGCATTCAAAAAGTATCATAATCCTTTCACCACTATGGTTTTTTCATCATTTTTTTTTCATTCAAATATTTAGTCGAATACAATGGCGGAAGTCGGTTTTTTAAATGAAACGTTATTAGTATATCCGGTATGAGTAAAAATTTTAAATGAAAATTCCTAGGGCACTTCCAGTAATCCCACTATGCTGAATGCTTTGTGATACAACTAAAGCGGAAAATTAAATTTAAGAGTTTCGACAGATACCTGATAAAATGAAAAACCAATTTAATCAAATGTTTTTTGAAGTTAGTTAGAAGGGTTATGAATACCTACGTATGGATCGTGTGTCCGTCCAGTTCGGGGCGAACCACTAGTTAAATAGAGTCTATCTGCAGGCTGAGTTCGCATGTCTCGCGTGACTGGGCTCCGTTTTGTGGAATGCTGGTAATTAGGGCAGGCGTTACTTAATTCGGATTTATATAACTAAGCGTGTACCTATTTTTAACCAACTTCAAAAAAAGGAGGAGGTTCTCAATTCAACTATGTTTTTTTTTTGTATGTTGTGTTATGCGATTACTCCGCCAAGAGGGCCGCTAGAGGTCGTCCCATATAAATTTTATCGAAATTGTTTCAGCGCTATTTGAAAGATATTGGTATATTTAAAAAAAAAAACTTTATGTTAGAAACAATTCCAAATTTCAGTATATCAATCTGTAGAAGTCCATTGCTGAAAATAGGCCTCCCCCATATAATGCACATTTCGTAGGCAGTGTGGGATTCTGGCGTAGGTGACGTCACTGCTTGGTGTCAGCTGAAAATCAGCGCTGAGTAGGTAGAATAATAGAGTCAGCATAATGCTGAGCTGCATGTCATTTTGGCGCGACTTTTTGGACGGTTAGAGTGGGACAGTGCGTGGGACATTTATATATTTCATTTAGTTAGTAATTATAATAAATGTTATTACTTAATTGCATGCCCTTCCTATTCTATTTCTGTTCTGTTTGCTTGTTTTATTTTGTTTTCGTATCAAATAAATTTATGTTCTTTCTTTCTTTCTAGTGCCACGACTAAAGGTCCCGCCCCACCTCCATCCACCTACGTCTTACGACTTTTAGAACATCTTTGGTCCATTGAGAAAGGATACCTTTACACTGCGTCGTCCAGTTTGTCGTCGCCACTCAATTATATGATCAAATAAATAGTCAATCAATAATCAGCAAGCACCACAGTTCTCGCACTGTTTTCGTATCGATTGATTACCAACCCTCTAATAGCTCATTTCTCAATGGTAGTTTATTCTTTTGGTACGTAGGTTTCCGCGAAATTAAATTGATAAAAACCTACAGACTGCAAAAATCCAATTTAAACTCGAACATTTTCTATAGGTCTTTGACAACTTTACCTTAGATTTTCTCCCTCATTTTTCGAACACAACTGTCATACTTTTCTGTAATAGTTCCATTTAACGATCTTCGAGGTAGGTATGTACATAAAAGATAAGATAAAAGTTCCATCGCCACTGAAAGAGCACAATTTAATCGCATCCGAGCTGGGAACATACAGTGTTTGGACACGAATTTTGTTTGGATTGTACTGTAATAATAATAATAATTAATAATAATTTGTTTATTTCTGTAATAGGTTTACAATTGTTTTAATTAAGGTTGGAACCTTCTTATAAGTAGAAAAATACTTGTGTTAGAAGGTCCCGCTCTTCCATAGCTATAATGTATGGTTACAGATAAGGCACTAAGATAAATCTAATACTAAAAACTAAAAACTACAAGGTAAATTCTTACATAATGCAGCACGTATCTACCCTATTACTTAGACAACGGCAAGAAAAGTTGCCCCTAAATCATTGACATTGTAAACAGAAAAGTATACTGTGCAAAAAGTTAAACTAATTATTATCTAAAAACAAATGATCAGAGTAACAATAACAATAACCTAAACTATTATAAAATGTAGGATTGGTATAGTATTTTAATAGATCAATAATAATACTATCAGGACATAAAGTGCAGAAAAGCTTCCGTCTCATCGTAGTTTTTGGTCTGTATCCATTCAGTCAACACTTTCTTACAATCATGGTACTGCATGGGGTATATATTAAGACTCTTATTGATTAAATTATATAGGTGGGCTGATTGTTTTGCATACTGTCTTCTAGCAAAAGCGGTTTTGGTGCCAATAACCTTGGCAATATTATCTTTCCTCCTACGATTTACAATACCAGGATCATAGGTTAGCATTTTATGCTTTTTAAGGATGACTTGCGTGATGTAAATTTTTCTGACAGACATTAAATTGCTCATAGAGTAAAGCAAGTTCGTGGAAAAACTATACGATTTAAAGTACATAACCTTAACCAATACTCGTTGTGCTCTTTCTACTTCTATAAATTTAGTTTTCACCGCTCCACCCCATATGGAGATACAGTATCCCAGAACCGATTGAGCCAGGGCAATATATATTTTGCTTAGCAAAGGTTTTTGAGCAACATGTCTTAATGCTTTAAAAATCCAAACTAATTTTCTCACTCTGTTACTAAGGACTTCGATTTGTGGATACCACTTAAAATTTTGATCAAACATGACTCCCAAGTACTTTGTGGAGGAGACTTTATTAATTATAGGGCAGTTACACTGTTTGACATGTATGCCATCGGAATTATGTATCCGTATGTTAAAACTTCTTCCTGGTTGAGTTCTATTGTATATTGTATAGCACATATAGTATAGCACTGTGTCGTCATGGAACAAATTTTGTTATAGAAGTGCATAACGTACTATCAATTAATTGTTCCAGCTATACGCTGCTGAACCTTATGGCCTTATATCGATGAAAATGGATGGGATTTGCTGCGCTGATTCAACACGTATAAACTAAACATCTGTGTGTATCGTATTTGCGTGTCACTGTGGGTGATGCCACCTATAGTTGAATACAAAGTGAAGTACGAGTGCGTAGTTTGTCCATGCACCGTAGCGGGTTAGCGGCTTAATATTTGGTAGGTGTTTTTATATGTAAAATATGTAAATGCTATATTTACACATGTTTACTGCATGTTTTGTAAAGTTATTTTTATAAGTTTAAACTTCATAAGGGAGCTTTTACACTATATATAAGGTGTTCAATTTTAGTTATAGCCTGGAACAATATTAAAAAAAGCATAGTTCGAAACAAAATTAACAAAACTAGTTACTTGATTACTTATCTTACCTATATGCTGTCTTGGTTAAAAAGTTAAAGTTATGAAAATCTGAAGTCCAGAGGCTCAACTGTTTAAGGTTCCGATCGGTAGGGAGTGGCGTGGCGCTTTTTAAATTTTCATTTCAATGTTACAAACGATTAAATGTTAGGGTGCTGTAAAATTGTTTTACAATGCTGTTAACTTTTGTTTGGGTATTTTTGAAGCCGAAGGGCGGAAAATGTTGAAACGGGGTTGGTTAAAAAGTTGTTGTGGTGATTTCAAAACAATCGATAAGGAAAATAAACATGTAAAGTGAACCATTTTATGTGGGAAAAAAACCGTAGCTGAGGGTGAGCCTACCCCTTAAATGATAAGGTAAATAATAATTCTTCATTACTTAGTTTACATTAAGGGCTTAAAAGCGCAAAACAAGACATCAACGTGCAAATCTATCATAACCAAATAACTACACAGAGCAATTTATGCATCATAAATTCAGCCGTATCTTTCGTTACCGCTTTCTAGCAATAATTATTAGAGCGGTTTCTATTTTTAACCGACTTCAAAAAAAGGAGGACGTTCTCAATTCTAATTTTTTTATGTTTGGTACATAATAAGCTTTCGTCAACAAGCACACAACTGGCAGAGGTAGAAACAAAATGTCCAATCATTCCTAAACCAAGGTATCTAATGGAAACCCAATAATTTGCTAAGCCGCATACAAATTCGAGCACAATCGTTATAATTTTAAACAAGGCTTGTGTTGGTAATCCGTCTCATATCGTTGTGCTTCAGTGCGTGGCAATAATAAAATAAAGCCTGAATTTATTGTTTTTACCCAATGGCCGCCATTACTCGTGTGTGGATCGTCAATTATGATTTCATTATTGAAACGACCTTTTTACATAATATGAGTAATGCATATTGTTAGCTGATTTTACTTTGAGGATGATTAAAGTTATTTCAGTTTCCGTGACAAGAGATTTAAGCCAGGTTTTAATGCAACGCCACACCGAACGCAACTGCTTCGGTCCGGTTGCGTTGTAGTACAAGGAAATGTACAAAAGAGGTCACAAAAATGCGGATGAGATGCGGTACGGCTTTAACGTGTGATAGCCAGAGCATGGCTGCGTTCAGTGTGACGATGCCTTTCAACTGATAAGAGTAGAGTCTCTCGTATAGTGTAGAACATGTATTTATGGCGACCTCTGTGGCGCGGCGGGCGAAGGTTCGCCTGCGACGCAGGAGGTTGCGGGTTCGATTCCCGCCTCGGAACAAATATTTGTACGGTCTGCAGATATTTGTTCAGGGTGTTCTGGGTATTTTTCTATTTATATTAAAAAATATCTATCTATGTAATGTTATTGTATTAAGTATATCAGTTATCTAGTACCCATAACACAAGCTCTGCTTAGCTTGGGGCTAGATAATGTTGTGTGAAATGTCTAGCATTTATTTATTTATTATTTAATGTAATATGTATGTATTTATTACTCTTGGAATAAACCTATTTCAAACCAATTTTAGTATTTGGCTTTACTGAAATTTTCATCATTGGTTTTACCCTTAACAAAATCAAACGAATTTGCAACCTGCAGAAGATAAAACCGAAAATAAACAAGAAAATATTGTGAACTGAATAAATCGTTTCATACAATTGTGATTTTTCGTTTTATTTTCGTTTCGAAAAATATTGCACCGTGCAATCGCAATAAGGGCACTTTATGGATTGGCTGTAAAATCTTTAAAACCGATAAATTTGGGACAGAAACGCGTTACATCATACGACAAACGGGTTATAACAAAGAATCGCTGAATCGGACATGTGACTGCGATATGCTTCATTTTTAGATTTATTACTGCTGAGTAACTGGAGGGAATTGCGGTGAAATCTAAGCTGTCTATGGTTCTATAACAATCAATTCAGTTGTTTTTGAACCTCTGAACTCAATTTGAACCTAACCTTCTCAAGTCGACAATTAATGTCAATGCACCAAAACATTGCGTGATACTTCCTGGCAGGACCACTTTATACAAATCATTCATTGACATTCGTTATTTTATGAGGTACTTATCAATAAAAATATGAATTGGGTCTCCTGATTCCTGGAAAATCAGTGTTTGCAACCTCAAGATTGTGCTGATGAGCTGTAATCGGCAAAAAACAATAAAATTTGAATTTAGCTGCAATTGTGAAACGTTCCAACTTATATATAAAATCATTCCGTGGTCAAAAAAAAATCAGTGGCTTGCCCTAAAATTCCCCATTTAATAATATTTGCGATTTCATACTAAATAATTTTCGGTGGTTTTATAAATTGTGGTATTTCGGCTGTGGTTGATAAAGGAAACCGCATAACATCAGAACAGTTAGTCACAATTAATGGTATATAACTATAAAAAATTAGTTAGCGATGTTTGTCTATATAATTTCAAGTAATAGGTATGTTGGAGACCATTTACCCAAGCTCCTTTTATGTGAGGTTTCTGATGCCAGCAGTAATAATAATTGTTTCGTAATGTGACTGTAAAAGCCTTGGAGTGTCCATTCCAAGAATAGACCCCTCCGTCTCCTCCCAAACTTGAAACTGTCAAAAACCTAGGCATGGTGTATGTCGTGGGGCCGCAGATCAAGGTAATTTGCTTCAACCGGTTCGCTTAGGAGACGGTGTAACTTTCTTCCAATAGCTCCAAAACTGCGCTTGCATGATCTTTCTTTCTCCCTGTCTTAGTTTGTGCTGGTTTTTTTTATTATAATATTGCTATTTTGACCTCACGGAGAGTTAGTTTTATAAACTTGAGCGTCTTAAAAATTTCTGCATCTTGTTTATTTTCAGAGTCCAAAAATGTGACTACATCCCAGAAGTTCGAGAATGATGACAATAACAATAAACTGAAATTAGACCAAGAAAAAACCAGCGAGCCGAGAGAAGATGATGGACAGCATTCGCTCAGGATTTTTCGATTAAAGCAGATTGTTCTCATGTCATTTTTATTCCTTATGCCAATGGTAGCAGAGATGAGCTGACATCTCTGAATTAAAAATAAGCAAAATAACACTTTTATTCGTAAATAACTGACAAATTACAATTACAGTGGATTATTTAATTTAATACCAAATAAATTCTTATTAAGGAAAAATTGGTAAGAAAATTGTCATCAATCACTCTAAAGAGAAGGTTTTTGCGAAACGCTAAGCGATGTAGAAATTTGCCAGGTCCTAATTTTGTATAAGACCAAAACTTTGACGGTACAGACTAATGGCGAGTTAATTTTGAACTGATACTAATTTCTAATCAAATACTGGACGAAGTATAGTTTTTGATTGTATTATGAAGTAAGAAGTTGCTGCCTACTTTAAGATTGTAACGAAGATAATAATACGACTATAAATAATACTAATGGTTGTTTTACTGATTTATTTCTCTAAGTTTTATTTTATATGAGTTGGTACATTGATTCTTTTACAGAAAAAATAACTCCACATTTTGGTATCAAATAAATTGTTTTAGTTTTCTAATCAATGATAATAAATATACTTTTCGAACCATACTGTTGTTGTTATCTCGTTGAAATTGCTTTCAAACTAAGTAGATGGGTCAAGCTACAATATTATCGTTTGCTTTAGTATCAAATAAAAACTACGTGTTTTATGGAATGTCATCAGCACTGAACGTACACTCGCATCCAGAAGGTCTTTATTTCTAAGTTTTTCAACAACCATTTTTAATGATGACGAAATTGAAGCTCATCCGTTACTTACGTAGTAAATATTCATTCATTTGTGCTAATCCTACCGAGCGTGTACAGATAAGTTGATAATTACTACGTAATACACGAACGATCATCATTATTATCATGTTACAATGGTTGCTGCAAACCTCGGACTATATACGGCATCAAACCTCATACTTTACAAAATTCAATCTCAATGTTCTTTTTTTTTACAAAAAAAACAAAACACATAAGAATTATATTAGATAAATTTAGCTAACAATAAGCACCAGAAAATTAAGTTTAAGTGGTTACAAGCTCTTACACTAGGATAAGCTTCTCACAACACAGGGTTGTTGTGAGAAGCTTGCCTTTTCGAACACGGTCATTAAAATTATTATAGGTAAGTAATTAGAGCATGAAATAAATATATTATAGAATGACAGATACGCAGTGCTATCATCTATGTAGCATTACCATTGGACCAGCTTACAAAACACTAATATTTAAGGCGCGATTACTAAAACAAAACACACAGAACAGATAGTATTAGCAGCAATTAACCAAACAAGGGTTTAAATCAAAATTTCAAATTATTCCTCCCCCCTTTCCTGGGAATAAGCTGGGAAAGTGTAGAGAAGCAGCTGGTTAACTCTAATAGGTAACCAGTAATTTTATGATATGAGTAAAGACCCGCAGGGCTATTCTCTATCTCGCGACAGGTTTGCCACAGGCGTAAATTGTGGGATCATAATTCAATAAAAATAAAAGCGTACCTACATACGGTATATTATGTAATATATTTAAACGTATACAAAATACTATCAATACACGTAATTACCACAATACCAAACAAATCAAATCAAAATAATTTTATTCATTGAAATCACAAGGATCAGTTTGAATCGTCTTATAAACTAAAATTACTCCTGTTCTAAAGCGACCAAGCCTAGAAAATTTTGGTATCAAACACTGCTTGGCTTACTTTGATGATCCGTCTTACCACTAGGTGGGAAGCGCCTGTGTGGTGCCTCGAAGCAGGGAGTTGCCGATTCATAGTAAATGAGAACTTAAAAACTTAGGAAGGTAGTCAAATATGAATAAACATCAGCAAAAGTTTATAAGACAGCACACGCTACGCTTAACATTGATAGCTAACTCAAAACCTTTGCGAGTCAAACAAAAAGTAATTGAGCAATACTTTTTCACTATAGGAAGAGATTTGGTGATTCTGATAACAAGATGAAGAACATTCCATAGGCGGACAGCTTGTACATTAGAGGAGTGTTCGTAGAAAGTGGAAGTGTGTTCGGGTGTTTTAAGTTGAAATGTCTCTCTCAGAGGAGCGCTATAATTACAAGGATGGAAGAGATGAAGAAATTGAAAGCGATCCTTGAGGGAGAGAGAGATTACAGTATCTAGTAAGAGAGAGATAATGTCAATATCCCTGTGATGGTGTAAGAGCAACCACAGTTGAGCTTATTGAAAAATTCGGAGACGTGATCATATTACAGTAGGCTGAAGAGAATAGGCCTTGGTCTCATGGCAGCAGTGGAAAGAAAACACATACACATAACCAACATTTATCGGCTAATTATGCATGCGTGAACCATGAAGATTGTCAGCATGCCATCATACGCACCTGTTGATGTTATCGCGTTTGTAAATCGCGCGAGCGATCAAAAAAATTTTATTGTATGCTTTGTGACTTGTCGTATTGACTGTGTTTTATTTTCACAAACACTGAAGTAAGTGTTTTAACCGACCTATATTAAACCGATAATCTTATTTAGTCGACTCTATAAATTATCTAGTACCACGCGTAGAATAATACTACACTCGAGAGCAATGAATCCGGGTCACTTAAAGAATGTTAAAAATCTCGGAAACTAAAAATGATAGATTAATGCAATAAATTGTATTTAATAGACAATGTAATACTCCTTAAATGAAGGTAAAAAAAATATGAGTCACCATACATTTTATTAACACAAAATTACATAAAGAAAAAAACTGCTGATCTCTCCTTAAAACAAAAATAGGAAACATGAAATTTTTGAACTTTATTACAATTTTCTTGAATTTTAATACTTCGTATTGCCTCCTCGTGCTTCCATATAATGAATATAGAGCACTATCAACATGGTTTATGTACCCACATAAATGACAGATTACAAACAAAAGCAAAACCAAATGCTGTAATTTCGTAGTTCCACTTCGAAAGTGGCCCTTTTTCAAATTTGATTTTTTTATGATATAACTTTACAATAACTAAGAAGTTTTAATACCTTCTTAAGGAGTATTACATTGTCTATTAAATACAATTTATTGCATTAACCTAGCATTTTTAGTTTCCGAGATTTTTAGGATTCTTTAAGTGACCCGGATTCATTGCTCTCGAGTGTATATTAAAAAAATAGTGGGGGACGCTGGGAAAAAAATGCTCTTCAGTAACGGAGCACAGCAATGCTGCGAAAAACTCTTTTTAAAGAGCCTGACCACTTTATAAAATCAAAGTCAAAAGTATTTTCATCCCATCTATTCAAAAAGGACGACTTGGTTCGCTTTTAAGTGCACCCAAAGGTGGTGTTTTCTGTATAAAACTTCTATAAGTGCGCCACAATTATCTTTGCCGCGCACTTTTTGAATTTGGAACATATCGAACTCAAATAAGTGCGCCACAATTACCTTTGCCGTGCACTTTTTGAATTTGGAATATATCGAACTCAAATAAGTGTGCCGCAATTATCTTTGCCGCGCACTTTTTGAATTTGGAACATCAAAGATTCCAAATCAAAATGGTGTTTTAACTATTAATGGAGTATTTATTCAAACAAATATTGTTTGAATAAATACTGGCTGGTACGACGGCCCAAGAATTAAAAACACGCGTTTTCGTAAATTTTCACGGATTGTTAGGAATTCATGGTTTTGTTTTGAAATAAAATATTAGGCGCCTTTTATTTTCTCATAGTGGCTGATGAAAAGTTGAGTGTATCACTCGGGCGCAAAATATATTTTTGGCTCGGCGACGTACTTCGAATCCCTCGCTACGTTCAGGTTTCTACTAAAGAATCCCTCACTTCGCTCTGGATTCAAAAAAGTGCCCTGGCCGCAAAAATATTATTTTGCTCCCTTATGATACAATCTACTATTTATGCTTTGTTATCACAAGGATCATTTTGAATCCTCATATAAACTAAGTGAATTTTCTCCTGTTTCAATGCAACCAAACCTGGAAGAATCAGGGGTTTTAATTTATATTAATATATTGTGTGCCTACCGGAGTCTATTACCCAGTACGACGAGCCAGTGGTCCTATCTTACCTGCAAACAGGCTGTATCCGTGAAATCGCATTCATCAAAACTTCGGAATTAGCTCGGTTCTCTAATTAAACCTGAAGGTTGTTAACTTCGGCCGTTCCTTCGGGAACCTCAATTCTTACGTAAATATTAGGTTTGAATAAAAGTTTTATTATTATAGCTTTATTGGCGCTTACTGATCCTTTTGTCGGAAAAGTTATTTGTGAGATCTTGGCTTATATTTATGGCTTCTGAAAAACATTTAGGTAGGGTTTGGAATCTTTAAAATTAGAGTTCTCATCATGGATTTGAATTCAATTCAAAATGCAAATTGAACGTTCTTTCCCCACTTCGCCCACTTCTGTATGGACTGACAATATTTTAAAGGTTTTAAGAAGTCTGTGGATGGAGGTGGTTCAGCGTGGCATTCTATGGAGGAGGTATTATGTCCAGCAGTGCATTCATTTGGTTTATGATGAGTGATAGTCAGATTCCTTTCGGATCTCCGTTTTCGTAAAAAACTCGAATTAATTGAATATTACTTTTGTCAGGTCGTACGTAAAGATCGCAGAACTCTTAAGCTTTTCTACGAAAGGGGGCTCGCTAGGTTACACTGGCCGATGGCAATGCTCTTGAATGTTATTGCTGGGTGTTATTTATTTACCTTGTTACGTTACATACCTTGTTTTTCCTTTCACAAAACACATAAGACCTTGTTTAGGCCCGGCTTGACCGCAATAATCCTGCTGGTGCCACCTGCTCCGGAATAAACGAGGGTCATAAATCTGCGAAATGTCCCAGTCGGTTAGTATTAGCTGACAGACACTTGATTTGGATTTTGGTTGATGATTTACAACTGGGTGGTTATTCGCTATGACCTAAGAGATTCCTTGACAATAACGTGTGACGTCACCCATACGATTCAGCAATGATTCCACGCAGATATCGTAACGAGCCCGCGTTTTGTTACGTTGGGTCATAGCGAATAAGGGTCCTGGTCATATGCTAAGGTTTTCTAAGAGCGGTCATGACGTCACTTTGCATTATATTTATTGAACATTACGTTCCTACACCAAGGGGTTATAAGCGTGACGTCGTCCATCATCATCATCATAATCAGTTGAACGAGGCCTCGTCATAATCAACACGCTTGGCAGGCGGATTGGTGATCGTCGTAGTCGTGTTGTGTACTCAGGTGGTGGTGGTCCACCATCCTCTGGTCCCTTAGTCCCTTTTACGACATCTATGGGGAGAATATGGAGGGGTCTATGCTTACACTGAGAAAAATGTCATTTTGGCTTCATTATAAAATATCAATACGTCTTTCAAAAATACGATGAATTGTTCTAAAATAAGGTTGTATCATGTATATATAATAAAATAATCTAGTTTAAATAGTAAGTAATACAATATTATGATGACCATTCTCCGTAATAAACGGTGACAGAATATAAGAAGATTAAATCGATACTTTACGATGCTTTCCTCTTAAAATAACACTACGTAATATGAAATGGTCTGCTGGATGTCTGCTTGGCAGAAATTCGATGATACCTAAGATATAACAGTTTTCGTCACTTTATTTTTGTAGTAAGCATCAATTTTCTTGAAGCTTCTATGCATAAAATCCTTATAATATACGACTACGGACTATATCTTACGCCGTTTCGTTACTGCTTCGCTTGTTACTGTCCATCCAAAGGTTGTCTGGAAGAAATCGCTCTCAGCGATAAGGCCGCCCATTGTACTGCTAATTTTAATAAATCCTTTTATGTATTCCTGGTGTACAATAAAGTGTTAATCTATCTATCTATCTATGTAACTACGGGCATACAAAAATTAATTAACAAATGAACAAACATCAAATAATGATTACGGAATCATAATATTTGACACCGCACACCAAAATACCATGACTAGCACACAAAAATACAATTACGTAACAAATTACCATCGAATATGATTACGGAACCATAATATTTGACGCGGCACTCCAAAATACCGTGATCATCACACAAAAATACGTTTATCGTTTTACTAAAGTATGATTACAGATTCATAATATTGGATGACCGGCATATTAAAATACTGTGAAATCACCAGTCTACTGCGAACGGCACGCGGGTAGGTCCTAGCCCGGTCATTTTATTCTATTTAGTTAGCAGGGAAGCACATGCGCTCCGCCTTTTGTTTGTAATTTTATTTTAAATATTACGGATTGTCTATAGTTAGTGTTACAAAATGTGAAGTGATTTGAAGCAACAAAGTGCAACAAAGATCAGCTGGGTTTCATAATACCTAACATTTGTTCGTGTACAAAAATAAGTGTTTTAAGATTAGTGCACCAGTTTATGCAAGCTGTTGATGTAAAAGCTTGTGACAGTACATAACCCAGTTTTGCCGACTGATGCCCAGCTGATGTCCATTTAAAATGATGTGGTTGTACATAAAATAATCTCCACCTTTCTACTATGCATCGTTCTGCCTGCTGACGCCTACCAAACCATGGCTGGTTGGTGAACACCTGGAGGGCTCAACGTGCCTATCTTATTACGTTGGATATCGTGGCAAAGCCCGAGTCTCGATCCCGTTCTCTGTCCAGCACGCCTGAAGTCGCGTCGTGTTCTAGGATCAATCACCAGGGATTTGAATAAGGTATTGATTTTAGTCTCGTATTAAGTAAAATATCTAATGTGAAAGCCCATGTTAATTAGAGATACTCTTTATGGTACCATAAAGTAAACATGTCACAAAATACTGTATTTAGGTAAATTTAGCTAATTTCCTTTCGAGTTTTGTAGGCTGACTTCGGCAGAATTTACTACCCCAAATTTAAAGCTACTTTTGACCCCCATATATATAAAAATCTATTTGACCTAACCACTTGCAATTTTGTACAGGTGACGCGGATAAGGTGCAGTCAGCTTTGGAACAGTGGTCTCGACCCTCAGCTGGTCCGTGACAGGAGGTCGTGCGCCCTCTGGCAAGAGACGGTGCGAGCCCACCTCCGTTACCCCAAAACTACTACTCCGTTACTCTAAATTATATATTTTGCGTTATTTAATAATATTTTGTAATTTTTAATTATAATGTTAATCCGTCATATGTTTTTCCATTATAGCAAATAATTCCCCAAATCCCAAATCCACTGTTATCTAGAAGTAGGTACCTACTTTATTAGGGTTATTTTCTGTATTGCGTAGGTACTTTTTTCTGAATGTGCTTTCCTCTCATTTCCGAGTATTTCCTATTATTTCATCCTACTATTTATCCATGCTTTCCTACTATTATTGATGTGCTTTCCTATTGTTTATTCTTACTAATTTTCTACGCCTCCTGTTGTAGCATGGCTCGGGTATTTTTCCTTCTTCTTAAATATGTGTGGGCCAATTTATAAAGATAATTGACACTTAGTAATCTACTCTGACCCATAACCGTGCAAAAGTACGGTTACGGGAGTGATGACGATGAACGACTATAGATCATCATCATTCTCTTAACCGTACTCTTGCTTATTCTATGTGTCAATTATCTTTATTAATTGGCCCATACATATTTAAGAAAAAGGAACAATACCCGAGCCATACTACAACAGGAGGCATAGAAAAATAGTAAGAAAAATCAATAGGAAAGCACATCAATAATAGTAGGAAAGCATGGATAAATGGTATAGGATGAAATAACAGGAATTACTCGGAAAAAAGAGGAAAGCACATTCAAAATTGTAGTAAAGCATACAATAATAGTAGGAAAGCATGGATAAATAGTAGGATGAAATAACAGGAGTTACTCGGAAATGAGAGGAAAGCACATTAAAAATAGTAGGAAAGCATACAATAATAGTAGGAAAGCATGGATAAATAGTATGATAAAATAATAGGGATTACTCGGAAATTAGAGGAGAGCACATAAAAATAGTAGGAAAGCATACAAAAATATGATGACAGTCATATGTAATGTTATGCTCTCTCTCAAAAAGTAATGGTCCATTACGATTACCGTCACCGTAAGTCCGGACATACGGTGATACGAACTACTAATGCATGGTGACAGCTCATCATAATATATGGTTAGCAGCAGCAACAGTAGTTTCATCGTACTTTATGGTTATTTCCGTATGCTCCCTACTTTACGTGAAATCACCATATTTTTTGATGAACTGTTTTCTCAGTGTAGGCTAGAAACACCACGGCACCACGTATAATCATACTAATACTATAGGTGTCCCGCCGTCGTCTAGCCTGCAAGTAATTTTAGCAAGTCCAAGCTAAAAACTTCTCACATTTCAAGCGTGATTTTAATTTTCTTTATATCCTAACTTATTGGTACCCAGAACAAAAAATATCTATTTTACGTTTGACAGACTTCTTACTTTCCAAAATAGAATTGGCTTTCAAATCGCATTTCAATTTGCTATAACGCGTTGCCGACAGATTATATTTGCCTCTTTAAATTTTTTCATATAATCATCCCCTTTTATCCCCGTACGGGTTAAGCTTCGTAAAATCCTTTCTTATTGAGTACCTATCTATAGGTAACCTAGAAGAATTTTCAGACACTTTTCATTTTAGTGTGTCAGATGACGGGTGCGGTGCAATATCATGTAGGGCCCTAGGAGAAGAGGTATTGCATTTATTGTGTGATCCACAACCCAGTTTCCACATTTACTCAAATAATTTAAAAAAAAAGGATTCGAAAGGTACATTTAAGGCCACACACCGGTTGCGTATGCACGTAACGTTGTGTACGTTACGTGCACGTCACGCAAACGTAATGGTACGTCGACGTGCATGTTTACGTCTACGCGTACGTAGCTGGTGTGCTGTGGCCTTTATACTTATCGCTCCTAGAGCAATAGTTTTCTAGTAACACTACCGTCATATGACTAACGTAATCTAGTCTGTCCTATAAGGGAAACTGAAATGAGGTGACTCACCCTCAGATCGCCAAAACTACAACACCTATTAACTTGAATAGGTGTTGTAGTTTCGACGATCTGAGGATTAATCACTTTGGTTTCGTTTACTTATATAACATAATTAATTAAAGTGTGACTTTGCGGAAATCCATTCTACAATATAAAATAGATGAACAAATATATAGTAAAAATTCCGCTCCTCTCCAATGAAAACTCTGAAAATTCGGCGTTCGAGGCAACATGGCTTCGGAGTTTTTGCAGTAGTGTGTCTTTGTTGTTCTAGCACGCAGTGAGCCTACTGTTTCCTGAGGATGCTTCGTTGAGAGGCGAAACACGTGTCGAATTAATTCAGAGTTTTCGTTGGAGAGGAGCGGAATTGTTACTATATATTTGTTCATCTATTTTATATTGTACTTATATAACGTATAGGTAAAGACGCCCTTGCATAGATTAGATTAGTCATAATGACGGCACCGAAACTAGAAAACCCAGGCTTTATAGGAACGAAAAAGTAAATGTATAGAGTAATGTATTGCTATCCTTAATATAAAAGACAGGCATAGGTAGCCACTCACAAAACACCAATCAGTGAGCATACAAGATCTCCTAACTTGTATAGGTAGGTATTGCTGTAAGTTCCTTGCAGAATTCTTCACGAACTCTTTCTAATAGACTGAAATTAAAAATAATGCTACAATTTGAACGTGGCTTAATAATTCTTTATGCTCTGTCGTTGCAGGCGTCTATAGGCATCTATTTTTCATCAGGTGGGCCATGGGCCCGTATACTTGTTTGCTTGACAAGAAGTATAAAAAAAATATGCTTAGAGTCGATACAACATTTTCCATAGTTTTTACCTATCACACTTCATGATGACGCATTCATATGAAATAGAAAATGATGTGCTGTACAGAATCGAATCTAATCAAGATCAGTCTCTGGTCCACTAAGTGCCACAGTGACAGCCGGTAACCATACTTACTTAAACTGAAAACTCTCTGCGTATTGTATACAAGAATACCAATTTTACCTGTGTGCCAACGAATAGTCCAACTTACCAATTTGCACTTGTAGAGTGCAAGTAGGTGCAAGTGCGAGTAACCCCGCTATTTCATTAGGTACCTATGTCAAAATAAAATATTCCAACCCAAGGACTGTTTTTAACCGACTTCCCAAAAAGGAGGAGGTTCTCAATTCGGTTGTATTTTTTTTTTTTTTTTTTAATTTTTGTTACCGCATATCTCCGGCATTTATGAACCGATTTGGAAAATTCTTTTTTTATTTGATTAGATATACTTCCAGATTGGTCCCATTTTTTTCAGAATCCAGTTCTGATGATGGGATCCATGAGGAATTGAGGGAACTCCTCAAATATTATAGGCATACATATGGCGATTTTGATATTTTCAGCAAGACACCATTTGCCAGAAGCATTTGCATTCAGAAAGTATCATAATCCTTTCACCACTATGGTTCTTTCATAATTTTTTTTTCATCCAAAATTATTTAGTCGAATACAATGGCGGAAGTCGGTTTTTTAAATGAAAAGTTATTGAACGTCAAGATTGACAAGTAAATGAGGTGGAGGGGCGTTCAGTTTTAGACAAGACGCATTTATAGGGTATACATAGATAGTTACCCCTGAACCAAACAGTGAAAGTTATGATTCATTCCCACTAATTCCTTTTGGCAGTCCCTTTAAAGGTACTAATGGGACTTTTTTCCCGCTAGTTCCTTTGAAATAATCAAAGGAACTAGTGGGACATCATTTATCACATCTGTAAAGCCATCGATAACTCTCACGTTTGTAATATAGTTAATCTGCCTATTATCATCACCATCATCAACCTATAGAAGACCACTGCTGGAAATAGGCCTCCTCCATAAAATTCCACGTCGAACGCTCTCTGCCCACCTACCACCACCACCACCACGGTCAGAGGTATATCCACCGACTTACTACAACCTTTATAATGTCTTTGGTTCATCTAGACACCATTGACTTAATAAACATAAACAATAACTTTAAAAAGTTGATAATGATTTTTTTATGGACTTATTGCACATTCATTTATTAATAACTTGTGGAGTAAGGTATCTTCCGAAGCGTTGTTTGCTCTTCCCGCAACTCTGATCCAACTTTCAACTTACCCAATAAGAAAATATAAAAAGTCCGCTAATAATTGAGCGCTCAGACCTCATTGCGAGAAGGTTCCATTTTCGCAAAACCAATATACGCGAGGAACCTTATCCAATTCCCGCTCCATCCCGAGGAAAGCACTTTGTTCTTTGAGGATAGATAGGGATCACGTATGGAATACTAAGTTCTGATATTGTACGTATCGAGGGAGTGTGATACGAATTCTATAAAGCCTTTATGGTGTCGAAATCGTGCATTTTATTTCAAAAATCCATCTCAAAAAATCTGTTGGATCTAATCCTATCCTACTATCCTACTAATATTATAAACGCGAAAGTTTGTGAGTATGGATGGATGTTTGTTACTCTTTCACGTAAAAACTACTGAATGGATTTGAGTGAAATTTGGAATGGAGATACTTTACGCCCTGGATTAACACAAAGGCTACTTTTCATCATCATCATCAATTTTCATCATTATTCACGCGAGTGAAACCGCGGGGCGCAACTAGTATTATATAAATAATACAAAACATTGGTTGTTTGGATGTTTGTTACTCACAAACGTCTATACCCTGATTTTTAATTTTATACAATTTTTGTAATCAAAGAAATGTCAAGATATGCCAATATATTATAAGTGCCATGTATGTGTATCATAAATGTGTATATACACATATGATACACATACATGACACTTATAGACACAGTGACATTTCTTTGTTTACAAAAATTGTCTAAAATAAAAAATCAGGGTATATAGAAGCCTAATTATTCTCGTAATAAAATATAGTCAAAATAAATTTCGGATCGTGTTCCAATCTAATGTCAATGTCATAAACGTCACAAACCGTTTTCTCCTCAACTGCTGACAATACAACACCGAAATGTGATTATAACCGAAATGTGTTCGAAACTTGAACGCTTAAAATTGAAATCCAATTATAGACTAACCCCCTTATTCATTATCATTTTTGAAACCTATTTTAGTTAAAATAGCTTTTGTCTTGTTTTGACGTATGATATTTTACATAAGACTGAACGGGAGAAAGGCTATTTTAACTAAAAATTATTATGAATAAGGCCCTTACTTTTTACACGTTTTAATTTATAAAACATTTAGTAACTTATTAATTATTAATTGAGTTAGTGAATCCATCAACAAAACATTAAAGGGCATTTTTATATCACATTTTATACCTAAAAATATAATATCTGAGGCCCAATTCTCTAAGTTATTTTAAAACTACACTGAAAGTTGACCGAATCAAGACTGAATTGTAAATCGACTGGAAGTTGAATTTCTAGTCCCTCATAAATAACAATTTAGTCTACTTTCAATTCATGGTGGCCACCATTAGAGTAGGATAGTTATACATAGAATTGGAAAGAGTAAAGAGAGACTCCATCTACTTATGCTAAAATTGACGAAAAAACTTTGAATCGTTCAAGTTTCGGTCACATTTCGATATAATCACATTACAGTGTTGTATTTTATGTCAGGAGAATACCATTTCTGACATTTAAGACATCGACACAAGATCGAAATATGATCCGAACTCTATTTTAACTATTTTTTAGTTAGTGAATTGGGCCTCAGAGCGTGCGTTCCGCTTCTTCAGTCCGGCCGCAGACCATTCGTACCTATATGGCCATAATAAACACGCCCTTCTTCACTCTATATTATATACAACACTATCTTATTCTAATTTACGTTCACTATGAATCAAAAGTAGACAACTAAATCGTTATTGTATGAGAGAGCACAATACCAATTTTCATAAAACAAACAATTCGATTACGATTCAACTTTCAGTGTGGTTTTAAAATAATTACGAGAATTAACCTTCTCGCTGAAATAAAATAGACAACATTTGATAAAGACATACGGTCTGGCTCATAATCGTCCTCTAAACCTATTTTAGTTAAAATAATATCTTTTGTTTTCTTCTCTCTGATGTAAAATGTCATACGTCAAAACAAGACAAAAGCTATTTTAACTAAAATAGGTAAAGAATGATTATGAAACCAGGGGATAGTTTATGTCCTAGATTAACACATCAGGATACATTTTATGTCTATATCACGTGAGCAAAGCCGTGAGTGGTTGCGTTTTTAATAAACGTCGAATTGTGATCCGTGTAAATAATTGCACAGGTATTTTTGGAATGAAATTTTTGTTGTTTGGCAAATATAATACAAACTAACACGATAGTATTTTGTGCTTGTTTGCTCAAACCTATAACAAAGTTTCACTTATATGTAATTACGCATGAAAATTACATGCATATGAGACTTTTCATCTTTTTAACCGACTTCCCAAAAAGGAGGAGGTTCTCAATTCGGTTGTATTTTTTTTTTTTTAACATAACATTACATAACATAACACCCAACAGTCACATAGGTACATAGTCCTGATCCCACACTTGTTTTGCCTATGTCGTGGGTATCAAGGAACTACGAGTAACATGGTACCAGACCCGGAACAAATATTTACAGATCATCAATCGTTTGTCCCGCAGCGGGAATCGAACCAGTAACCGCTTGCCTCTCAGCTGGTTACTCGCCCTCTGCGCCATATAGGTCATCAATTTATGTCTCAGCGTGGCGAGCATAGTGCAGTGCCACGTAGGGCGCGTCCTGGGAAGGCTTGGCCTGTGAAGAAATCTATTGTTGATGGCAGGTTACCGCTTATCAATTGAGCCTTATTCTATTAGCTCATTAAAATCAAATAAAAAAAAAATAAGAACATATAGCTACGCAAGATTTCTATCAAGGAACTAGCTAGGTTTTGCCTTCCCTTCGCCATTTTCTAATGGAAATAGTAATAGCTAGTTGATATCTCGTTCTCGACCTCTGTGGCGCAGCGGGCGAGTAACCGGCTGAGATGCGAGAGGTTGCGGGTTCGATTACGAGACAAATGTTTGTATGATCTGCAAATATTTGCGAATCATAACTCATCATAACTACGTATATGTGGGCAGCACCCACATATACGTAGTTATGATTCCACGCTAGGTTTCCCTGTGTCGTGGTTATCTGGAACTACGAGTACCATGGTACCACAACACCCCAGACCCGGAACAAATATTTGCAGATCATGCAAACGTGTACAAGGTGTATCAAACCCGCAACCTCTCGCATCTCAGCCGGCAACTTGGCTGCTGCGACACAGATACAGTCGTATATCTAGGTTTTAAGTTCCCTATAAGTACTCTGGCGACACTTAATACGGCAGGTAGATGATCATCAAACTAATACTTACTTCACAAAACTAAATCACTTCAATCCAAGCAATATGAAACTAAAGTTCATATCCAACTTTGAAGTGCGCTTCACAATACAGCAATATATTGGAAAAGAAAAATATGACATGTTCTAAAAATAAACATGAACTAAAGTTGAAGATATGGAACTTGCCGAGTTTGTTTAAGCCTTACGTGATCAAGGCGGCACGAAACTGCTTCTGAATATGTTTGGATGATGTCACACCGAACTGTAACAATATACAAACGTATGCTCTAACACCACAGCACAAAATATATAGGTACAGAAGGTGAGCTCAGTACAACAAGAGATAATAAGCGCACGCACACATAGACGCGTATCCAGTCAGTCGGCGCTTCGACCGAGCTCTGGTACGAGCGTGGGTACGCGTCTATTGTGTGCGAACGCCTGTTATCGCTTGTTGTTGTTGTACTAAACTGGCCTTCTGTATCTTTAAATTTTGTGACCATATAGTGCGTAACAGACAGCAAAAGCACATCGGGTAATATTTCATCAGAATTTGACTGCTTTACCTAACTAAAGGTGATAACAGAGCATTTTACGTGCATGTAGAAATTTAAATAGGAAATTACTGACTGTAGGGTAACACCAGGAGATGGGCGATGGGCAGCAGCATTTACCTATACTTAACACCAATTTATCTCTATCTCACGATAGATTTGCTACAGGCGTAAATTGGATTTGCACGACTAATGTCATAAAAGAAAAATCTTCAAAACCAGTGTCTAAAAGTAAAAATATCCAATTATAAAAATGTTTAATTATCAATATGTCCAGTACTAAAAATATCCAATAGTTAAATGTCTAATAATAAATATGTCCAATTATCATAATGTCCAATTGAAAAAAAGACTAGATCGTTTGGCTTTGAGTTAAATACAGGGTACCACGGTATATGTATATACGGTAGGTAGGCGTCTATAGTTGGTAATTTTTCTGGTTGGTTATTTCTATTCTTGGTCAGTTTTCTAGAGGGCCTTTTCTGTATCTGGTCATTTTTCTAGTTGGCCTTTTTTAAACTTGTACGTTTTTCCGATTAGGCGATTCCATAGATGGGTATTATTAAGAACATGGACATTTTTGTTTTTTGACATTAGTCGTGCAAATTGGAAAACCTGTTGGAAACCTGTCGCGAGATAAAGAATACGGGGGTCGTTTATTTCTTTTAAGGTACGGAACCCTATGAATAAAGAAACCTTGCAACTCTACACAAAAGGCAGAAGAATGCTGCTATAGGGTTGAAAGAACCTTTAATTTTAATTTTAAACTCAAAAGAAACATTCACTAAGATACACAGATAGGTACTATACAGCAAAAAGGCAGCCGAGAGTCCGTCCTGAAAAAGGTTGCCGAACGTTGAAAAGAACTGTTCAACTCTTTTTATTTCAATTCCAAAATGTTCACGTTGAAGTATTTTATTACAGTTTCATAATGAAAAATTTTTGCGTAATAAAGCATTTGGGATTCTTTGAAATAAAATTTATATAAGTAACTATTTTTAAGAAAACAATATAGTAATCAATATAATAAAACTTTTTTAAATGAAATGAAATGATTGGTTTGAATAAAATGTGATTAAATTATAGAAGAAAGATATAAATATGTCTCACAAATGTTGAGCTAAGCATGTAATTAATATCATTATAAATTAATTTTAACATTAGAAGGTACTTATATATTCAAGTCACTGTTGTAATGAATTAAGCATGTAAACAAGATAAAAACGTTTGTATTAAAAAAAAATGAGTTAAATTATACTTACATTGTGAACTACGGCGGGCGAGTATCTGGCTGAGACGCAAGAGGTGCCAGTTTGATTCCCGCTGCGGAATAAATATTTGCATCATCTCCAAATATTTGTTGCTTCCTGATACCCACAACACCGAGAATCCTATAAAGTGGGATCCGGACTATGTATTTGACTTATTGGGTATTAAGGTTAACTTTGTTAGATTAAAACAATAAAAAAACAAAATAGTAGTTAATACCATGTCAAATAAAATATTTATAATATCATAGAATTGAAGTTATCGTGGCTTGGTATCATTTTAGAAAAATTACGACTATACACCACGTACTTTACGAAACGAAACGTCAGCAGGAGAATAGTAAAGTACGTGGGTATAGTCGTAATTTTTCTAAAATTTATAATGTCATTAAATATTTTTAATTCATAACTTTTGTCGTTGTTTCTGGTATACTAAAGCTATTGTGGTTGTTTTTGTTTAGTAACTTTGTATATTTATACCTAACAAACGATGATCAATAAGAAAATTGTTTGTCTATTACTTGATAAAATCCAAAACGCGGAGATCCATAGTAAAACAAAGAGTCACCGTTAGAGCTCTCAAAATAAGCAAGTCGAAGTGGCAATGAGTAGCTCACAGAACTGAAAATCATTGGAAGATGTAAGTTCTCGATTGGTAAGCATAAACCAGATGACACTGTGAAAGAAGGCCCCGTATACACTATTTAAAAAAAAATCAGGATGTCGGTGGATGACGGAAGCTCATGATCTTTCGTCGATCAACGAAAATTGGTCTTGTGAACGTTGGAAGTAATTTTCGCCATCTATATTTTAGCAATATATGTATTACGGACGTCGTATGTCAGCCACCGCTACGAATCCTTGGCTTTAGCGAGTTTTTCCAGATTCCATTTTCCATTACCGTTTTATGTCAACGTAATCAAATATCCACCAATCGGAATCCGGTAAAATTCTAATGTCAACACACTGTGTTGATTCAACGCAAAATCACGTTTCATCTGGATCCAATGTTTCAAAAATGATTTATGTTTCCCTTCCCTTTTTTTAGGTCAAATTTGAGTAAAGTGTTACATTTTTATTCAATTATTAGATTTGTTAACAAAAATACATGTACCTTTTCCCACTGCTGGGACCTCCTTCCCTTATTTTATCTTATGTATCAAACAAAATTCACAGCCCTTAATATAAAACAGCACATTCTTAAAAGCTAATCTTATGGCCAATAAAGGATTTACATTTTATACAACAGAATTTCTGTGACAGTCAAATTTACCATACGGGCTAATAAAATAAATTAACAAAATGTAGGAAGTTCGCTAAATTACTTGCCACTTGCCACCCACCCGAAAACCCACGGAATACAAATCCCACCACCAAAACCAACATTCTCACTCCACGACCCCATAGAGACTAATTTTGGAATTCAATTTTTGGAATACTTTGAGTGAATCTAATCTAAAACTGATCGCCCACTATTCCATTACGTCGAAATGAAATATTTCTCAATCCGTAACACTCAGTATCATCATCATTACCATCATCATTGATGAAAGTTGCCAAACAAGTCCAGGAACAGACACCAAAGAACAATGTAAGTTTCTTGCATGAAATAAGATATAAATAGTGTGTCAAAAAGAAGTTATCAAATACGGACATGCATCATATATGAGTTTTATTAACCGACTTCACAAAAAGGAGGAGGTTCTCAATTCGGTTGTATTTTTTTTAATTTTTTTTTATGTTTGTTACCTTGGTCATATCTCCGGCGTTTATGAAACGATTTGGATTATTTTTTTATTTGAATAGATATACTTCCAGATTGGTCCCATTTTTTTCAAAACCCAGTTCTGATGATAGAATCCATAAGGAATTGAGGGAACTCCTCAAATATTGTAGGCATACATATGGCGAACCAAACATTTGCATTCAGAAAGTATCATAATCCTTTCACCACTATGGTTCTTTCATAATTTTTTTTTTCATCCAAATATTTAGTCGAATACAATGGCGGAAGTCGGTTTTTTAAATGAAAAGATATAATTTATGTCAATGATATTATTATACATAAGGGCTGTAAACGATTAATAAAACCTGAGGTATTTGACGCTAAAGAGTTCAAGGGTGTAATTGATTGCTTACACCCGAGAATAACAAATAATTTTACAACACGAATGCAAGGAAATTAAACAAATCATAAAATGAAATGAAACTTAACAGTTTGTTGCTAAAAATGAAATTTGCGTTCCACGTTTCCCGCCTTGTTTTGTTTTATTTTCACAACTGGACTGTGGCCAGTTCCAATTTTAAATAGAAAAAAGTATTTGTCATGGAGATTGTATTTCATTGCAGCATATTATGAATGTAATGAGTCTCGTTCTACTTTTAAATTTACTTGCAGTAAGTATCATCGACAAGCAGTGCGGCACCAAAAAAAATTTAAAACGAAACAGTATTCGCTTCGTAATAGTTGTAATTCAATTCAAAAGACCACGTGACTTACGTCAATCTCATACATTTTGGACTTTTCTATTAGCGTCATCGCTATTAGAATGTTACTTTGTCTACGGCCTCTGATCATGTCACATTTATGGAGCAGTTTTAACTATTATTACGACCTACTTTCAGAACATAATTGATGAAAATTTAATTTACCAAAATTATGTTATTTATTTACATTTCACACTTCTAATTCATAACAACGCATTCAAGTTTTGCTCTTACAAAGCTGTATCTCTCTAGGAAATTCAACAACTTCGCTTGTACAGAAAACTGGAAGTTTATGAATGCATTGTGGGATGTTATAATAGGCTCCGCTTGTGCCATTTAGATTCAAACAATTCAGGCTTTATCTGGTTAATATTCTATACAAATTGGTGTTGTCTTTCAACTAATTTTAGATTTAACTTGTTTGAGTAAGTGGAGCTAGAAAATTGTCTTGCATATATACAAAATGTTTGCTAAATTAGGGCGCTGTTTTAATAATAAGGCTGGGTGTTAGAAACGAAGTAGTAATCAATGGAATACCATGAAATACTCTACAACTCTGTAAAAGTTGTCTGGTAGAGATTGCTACTCAGCGGTATGACTACCCATTTAATTGCACATAATTAAGAAGGTTATATTAGTTTCTTTTTTTAAGAAAATTTATTGTTTAATTATGGTGTACTTACAGTAAATTTCATCCAAGGCAACGAGGTATTTTTTATCTAATTCTCGTTTCGAAATACAAATCACAGTAAAAAACAAAAGAGGTCTAGAGGTCTTCTTTTTGTTTTATGTTTGTATAACGTTTTTTTTGCCTTCAATCCGGGGTGAAAGTCTTTATTTAGTAAATAGAACAAACTTTTCTTGCGTACAGTCACATAGTTTCTACGACGATTCAAAATGATGCTAAGATTAAATTGAATAACACATTTGATTTTGGCTTTGAATCAAAAACATTGCAAATGATACTTACGGGAAAGCCAGGTGATCTTCAACGTCTTGATATCATAATACATAACACCCAACAGTCACATACGTAGTCCTGATCCCACACTAGGATTCCCTGTGTCGTGGGTATCAAGAACTACGAGTACCATGAAACCCTTCAATATGCGTGGTCTGACACCCACTTTGCTTCTTTTTTAAATAAAGTTTGGGTTAATTTTATTATTACGTAGACAATGCAGTTGTGAAAACTATAACAACAGACTGCAGCTTAATAACCAACAGCTATTGCGTTATGAATTAAACATCAGCAATTAGAGCAACTAACAAATTCTACAATTTAAATCCATTCTGCTCATCGACTGGAACGCTTCTACCAATCAGATAGCCAGGCCTGAATCGCACAAGTGAAGTTTTCTCGGATTTTAAGTTAAAGTAAATGTGGTTCTAATTGTATAGTGGGGAGTCCGTTGCTACTGAGAAGACTGGCATTGGCGAGTGCCAGACTCAATCCTCGCTCCAATCTGCTTTGTTTAATTAATAATTGGTAGAGTGGCATTTCTAATACAGTTTAGTTTGATAAGTTTGAATGATTGAGCGCTAGAAATCCCCTCTTCTTCGTCAGGTAGCAAGTTTGACTTCCTTTTGTATATTTTTTCAACATCAGCAGATTCTTTTTAAAGGTCTGATTATGTGATTTCTTTTCTTCATTTCCTTTTCCTCAATTAATTTAACTTTAACGATCATGGCACGGCTATTTTTGCTTTGAACTTTTTTTTCTAAATGGTTTTTTTTTCTGCCATTACGATCTGTGACATCTTGTGAATTTTGAATGATATTTCCGATCTAATAAGAGGTATGTCTCACTTGTTCCTTTAATTATTTCAGAGGAACTAGTGGGAAAAAAATACCCATTTGTTCCTTTAAAGGAACTATTAAAATGAACTAGTGGGAATAAAGGCTGCAGCACACCGCCTGCGTACGCGTAGACAGACGTCGTCGTGCATGTCGTCGTTCCATGATGTTGTAATGTATGGAACTGTATGAGACATGGCACACCACTTGCATGACGTGCACGACAACGTAGACGCAACGCGTGCAGTTACGCATACGGCTGGGTACGCAACAGACCGGTTGCGTTGCGTGTGTAGCACGTATGGGTCGACGTATGTGTAACCCGTTGCGTCAGGGGTCTACGCCGTAGAGTCGCGCGTGTCTACGGCGTAGAGACTTTACGTGCTGCATACGCATTCAGTGTACTGTAGCCTTAAATCAGTTTGATGACAGTCTGTGGCGCAGCGGGCGAATAACCAGCTGAGATGCGAGAGGTTGCGGGTTCAATTCCCGCTGCGGGACAAATGTTTGCAAATATATGTTGCGGGTCTGGGTGTTATGGTACCATGACACTTGTAGTTCCTAGTTCCTATACTCAGGCAGGGAATCCTAGTGTGCGATCATGACTACGTACGCTACTGTTGGGTGTTATGTTATAATAAATGGAAAAAGCTGCAAAAGTAGGTAGGTATGGCATATTGCGTATTCATGGACTACCTTACCGTCTAGGTAGGTAATCTAATAGGTAAGCTTTACTTACCTAGTCGTAATTTACTTCGAATTGTCCAATCGTCGTCAGTACAAAGGGTTTAGTGCTGTCCAAACCGCAACTGACTAATCCAAGATCTCAATTACACTAACAAGATTGCCCACCGGCAAGACTGGTCCTTTAACCCCCTGTATTAACGTAGCTAACAGCAAAGTAAGCTACATCACTTAAGGGAAGGTTACCGGTAAGGCGGTTACGCCCTTTTTGTACGCCAACGACGTTTGCTTCTATTTTGGCTATTACTTCATCAAACTCCATTAAATTTTGTACAATGATCAGTACACTAATATCTAGAAAAGCGGTGCGTCAGTTTAAAAAAAAACTTTTTTGTTTATGTTTTGGTAACCATATAATTTTATAAGAAACTAATGCACCACGGGTCTAGATATTAGTGTACTGATTATTTGTGCAAAGTTTCATGAAGTTTGAATAAATAACTTTTCATTTAAAAAACCGACTTCCGCCATTTTATTCGACAAAATATTTGGATGAAAAAAAAATGATGAAAGAAACGTAGTGGTGAAAGGATTATTATATTTTTTGATTGCAAATGCTTGGTTTGTTGCTGAAAATAGTAAAATCGCCATATGTATGCCTACAATATTTGAGGAGTTCCCTGAATTCCTCATAGATTCCATCATCAAAACTGGATTCTGAAAAAAATGGGACTAATCTGGAAGTATATCTATTCGAATATAAAAATAATTTTCCAAATCGGTTCATAAACGCCGGAGATATTATGCGTTAACAAACATTAAAAAAAAAAAAAATACGACCGTATTGAGATCCTCCTTTTTTTTTGGGAAGTCGGTTAAAAATAGACAAATTAGAAGCAACTTCGTTCGCGTGTTAAAGTGCCTTTTGCTAGCTACCGGTGACATTCTCTTAATAGACTCACTTATTCCAGTAAATTGTTCCTTTATAGGGTTCCGTACTTTTTAAAGGGACTAAGCATACGCCGTTACATGTGTATATCTCGGCAGCTGTAAGAGGTATTCAGATTTCACAGATTATGTTTTGTTCTTCAACCAAGAAATAAAACTTTATTCATCATAATCGTAATTTTATGGGTTCCGGAACTCAAAACGTACCAACAGAACCATTACAGATAATGAATGTTCAATGTTCTTTCGATGCTGTTTAGGGAATGACGTCAAGGAGGTCTCGTAAAAATTGATCATGTTATAATTTTTATGTTTTTTGATGTTGTTTAATTAGAAAGGTAAAGAAGGCAGGTTTCCTACATCGCGTGTAACCGCGAGGACTCGGTTTGAGGCGAACCTAGCGAAACCCAATTAGAAATATTAGGCAAATTGTATCATACCAGCTGTTCTTTCTCGACTGTGGCGTTACTCAGGGGCCTAATAAACCTGCTTCTATACAGTAAATCTTTTTGGGTGAATCGTAAAAGTGCGACTTTACGATGCGTTTACCGCAAAATATATGGCACCTCCCAAAATCCCTCCTTAAGCCAAAGAACGCAATTAAGTAGGTGCTCTTGGTTATATTTATTGATATTTTTATGAAGGCTTTTGAAGGGTTGGATGAGGTCAAAAAGGTTTGCTAAGTAGGACAGTTGATTTGGTACAATTTCGCAATCTTTTCTTTTTACAGCAATGGTTTCTTTTACTAACATTATTTCATTTAATTTCATTTTTATTTTCGTTTTAATTTTCATTTTCATTTTCATTTCTAACGCAACGGTCACATAACAAAGGAGTTATTAAAGCCACATATAAGGTGACTAAAAAAATACCAGTGACATGAAAAAAGTACTTACTAAGTTCAATAACACATAAACAAGCGATTTAAAAGATAAAGAGATAACGTGAAAACATATTATTTAAAAAGAATCTAAACAGCAGTTTAATCTCCCATTTTTTATGTTAACGAACTTAGTAGTTAGCGAACTTATCACCGTGGATTGCACAATCGCTGGAAAATAGACGTGACAAGTGGTGAGCTCATCGCCGCCATTGCATTCCACGACCAACTCGTCTGACGCTTTCATCCAGTAATAACGCACTCCTAAATAAGCCAACAGCCAGAACAAATCTTATATATCAACGAAAATTGCCCAATAGTTTTTTAATTTCAGATTTACTACTATATAAACATAATACATACAACATAATCTGTATATATTATGAACGTCGCAGGAAGTCGGTGGATGGAGGCGGCTCAAGACCGTCATATATTATACATATACATATTTTTGTGGTTTACACATCCAACATTTATGCTGAGCTGAACGCCATTTTGGAATACCTACAGACACATGAGCCGATTTATTTAAACTTCTAGATGTAACTTTCGTTTGCTTGTATGTATTTATTGTATCTGGTATCGGCATTGTGTGTCGTTTTTGTGCCAAATAAACGTTTTTCTTTCTTTCTTTCTTTCTTTCATAGAATTTTAGGGGGAAGGCTTATGTGCAGCAATGTACTTCTACATGCTGATGATGATGATGATAACATATAAAAATAATGTTATATTAGAATAATAATTGACCCTACGTAATAACTAGAGATTCCGAATGTTTATTATTTATTTTAATCAAGTCTACAAACAGTTGATGAGTTAAATTTTTATGCTAATAACCTTATGCTACATTCACAACCTCTTACAGGTAAACACAGCATGTAAAATAATAATGTGAAGATGTACCGCACCGTAGACAATAGCACAATAGAGATTTGCCAATCATAAGGGAAATAAATAGCAGCTAACAAGGAAACATAATTAACCGCTAGAGCATCGGAAGATACGATCTTATCAGTCAAAATGTAAAAAAAAACAATATTTGACTTTATTGAAAAATAGCGTAAGGTCAAGCGTGATGCGTGATACGATTGTGTAAGTCAAAATGACAAAAAAAAAACAAAATTTACAAATTTATTATTTTTTGAAACTAGCTCAAAATCTAGGAATTCTTCTTCTTGTTGCTCGCGATTCTAGAGGTGAAGAACGCAATAACTAATTATGGACATAATCAAGAGGATTCAAATTGTATTCGTGATATACAATCAAAGCGAATGTCAAGTTCGGTATATATGGGAATTTATCAGTGCGTCTAGTACGAGTTTTGATAGTTTTCAAAACTATAATGTTGTTTTGTTTCTTTCCATACATTTATTGTCAGTGTCCTTAGTTTTCTTCTCGTTTTTGCTAGAGGTGCTGCAAGTAAATTTATGGAAGGAAACGATACTTCAAATAGTTTCTAAAACTATCAAAACTCGTACTAAGCCCCCAGTTTACAGAGACGTGGTAATGATAAAACATGATGACGAAAATGATTGAAACATTTGTACTGAACTCACTGCTGACTCCTCAAATTCTATTTTATCAAAGAAAATATTCCCGATCTTACAATCAAGAAGCCTATAAAATTAAGATGATTCAAACAAACCGATCGAGTGGAAAACGAGGTGCCCTCTGTTCGTCCAATTAAAATTTTATTGACTCTCAGTCTGGGGGCAGTAATTTTTATGATTATCTAGGCCGCATTCACAAAGAAAGTCTGGACTCCATTTGGTTAAAAACTCCAAAAATCTCTAAAACCACCAAGATTGTCAAGGTGATCGCAGTATTAGTGCTGTGTACTCAGGTGGATACTCATCTCATACCTAAGTCGGCTTGTATGATATCCATAGGAGGAGCTAGGGATCTATTATTAGGTTAGATACACCACGGTAAGACGTCTTAATCAAGAAAATAACATTATTTCATTTTTAAATTTTGAACTGTTATTAAGTTTTAATTCCTCGGTTGAAGAACTTTTTTACACCTTGGGATTTGGTTATTTGCGTTTTTATTGTATAGGGTTCATGCCACAACAACATAAATGATCTGTGAAAATTTCAATTGACTCTTACGGCTGCCAAAATGTAGGTAACCCCGTGATAGAATACAGACAGATGACTGCGTAGGTTTAGTAATAGGTTCGAGCACCCCAAAAAAGTTGCTAACTGACGGAGCCTGAATAACAATTGATTCAGACTTTTCAATACATACTCTTTGTGTAAAGAACGTGAATGTAAACTGCAGACTTGCAGAGGCATTCTTTGAAAGCGTGCCACTATAATGCTGCTGGTTGACTGCTTTTTACGTAAATTTGGCTGATATAATAGAAATTTATGAAATGTTTTATGGGGACATCAACCCAAGTATTGCTTGTATTGGTTATATTGGAAGTCATGTCTGAATTTTCGTTCAATTTACATTTTATTGTCACATAAATGTGATTCTGTCAATTTAAGATTATATTTTTATCTATATGAATATTTAGTAGATCTTATTTGGTTAGTTAACTTTAGATTCACATACCATTACTCTCGAATTTAGTAGGTCAACTATATAGAAAAACTATAATACACTACCTATATACACTACTACTACTACACTAGTATATACTTGGTAAACTGTCTGAGAATTTACTAGGTAGGTAACCTATGATAATAAGCTTTTAAATTTTTCATTTTTTTTTCTTTTGAAAAATGTATTTTTTTAAAATACAGTTTTCAAAACAAGCTTTTATGAAATAAGTGATAGGAAACTGTGAGCTGACCAAAATGAGATCAAGCACTGCCAGGCTATTATTAATCATCGAGGAGTTCCGTTGTCCACCTTCCGTCTCCATCATCAGAACAGCTTGCCATCACCATAATATTGTATTGCCATCTGAACATGACAGGTATAAAAAATTCAGCTCAATCGTTTGGGTGGAACGGAGGCCCTATTCTCTCAATTATTTTAAAGATACATTGAAAGTTGACTGAATCGAGACTGAATTGTGAATTGACAGAAAGTTGGTATTCTGCTCTATCATAATAACAATTCAGTATACTTTCAATTCAAGGTGACTGCCATTAGAGTAGAATAGTTATATAAATAATTTAAAAGAGTAAAGAGAGACTCAATCTATTAAAGCAAAAATTATCGAATAAATTTTGGTCACATTTCGATATAATCCAAGGATTTTTTTTATACTAAAGTACTATATCCATGATATAATCACATTGCCGTGAGAATACTATTTTTGACATATAAGACGTCGACACTAGATCGGAACGTGATCCGAACTTTATTATGACTAATTTGTATATTACGAAATTTGGGCCTCTGGTTAAAAACTCAGTTTCAAGATTTGTTGCACACTAACTAACTAACTAACAAGTATACTAAATGGTTATGTAAAATAAAAGCTTGTAAAATACGGCGAGCATAATGATAAATTTACTATAGCAGAAAATAAAGTCATTGTGTTGTTTTTTAGTGATTACATTGTGAAACACAGGTGCATGTTCTACTCAGAAGGACTTGACTTAAAGTATAATAATATAGTTGTAGTATATTTATCATCACCATCATCACCAGCCTGTTTACGTTCACTACTGGACGAGACCATTGAATACAATGGACAGTATTTATACATCAATATAAATAGGTAGAGGGCAACTTACCACCCAGTTGGCGGGTGGGCCCATCTGCCTAATCGACAATAATCAATAATGTATCGATATTAAAATATAAATTGTTATATATTTACAATTATTTTTATGCAATTACTAACCCACAAAAAGTTTCACTAAAAAAATGTAAGTAGCATGCCTATTTGAAAGCATGGAACACCTCCAACAATAGTCTGCAAATGCCCACAATTTACGGAAGCTCGTTCCAAAGGCCTTCGCTTACACAAAACTGAATTTTTATAAGAAAAAATGTTAAAACCACCCTATGCCCACCCGGAAAGGTCCGACCTCAGCCATATGTTCTATCGAAAGTCACTTAGTGGGGTGAAATATCGGAATGTTCGACACTGTCCGACATTACTGAATTAGCCTTTTGGAAAAGTTTTAGGTATTATAAGGGAACGGCTTCGATTTTTAGGACAAGTCGATCAGCATACCCCTTATACCATACGATATAAACTGTGATACCTTCAGATAAAATCGTAAATTGACAAGTCTTCTGAGGACACATAAGTAGGTAAAGGAACTATTGTTACAACCTATTGAAGATGGGCTCAGTAACACGTTTTGAAGAGACTTCGTTCGTTCAGTACGGCTAGCACATAAAAAAAATAAAAAAGGGCATTTATTCACTGACACTAATCTTAGTTACAAAGGTACAAATATAATATTAAAGATAAAGGTAGGTAGACAAGGTAGTGTAAGAGAAAAGGACGAGGGCTCAGCCACGCTGTTTTTCAGCCTCACCTTAGACACCTCACATAGGCTGACTAACGTTACTAAAACGCTAGCGAGACGACTGCAAATGTTAATATTAGTCAATTACATAGGGGTAGCTTGATAATTGACTTTTACAATAATGTCACAAATGTTAGCTATTTGATACCGGATGTTGTTTGACGGATGTAGTTTTATGCAACCACGCACGCCACCTACCATGGTAAGGCGAGACGATTGGATCGACCAACGGTGTTTGCCGACGAGCGGCGCCGAGGGATGTCGAACCTTCGCCGAACGACCGATGACGAGGCTACGAGGAGGGAGTTCGACAAAGTCAAGAGGCATTCGAGATCAAGACAGGAAGGAAGGCAGTCATAATTAGAGAATTATAGTAGCACCTAAGAATAAGGAGAATAAAGTTAATCTATCTAGAAAGAGAGTTTTAATATATCAGAAGTGACAAAGTTATTACGCCCATAAAAGTGAGCTTCAAAAAAATATATCTGGTGAGTTTAAGTAGTATTTATTGCTATTAATTTACTACTGTAATTACGAGTGTAAAAACTTTTGTAATTGACCATGTGCGATGCTTTTGCCAAGGCTACTCTTTGGAAGCTAGCACGTGTGAATTAAGTAGTATTTATTGCTGTTAATTTACTACTGCAATAACGAGTGCAAAATCTTTTATAATTGACCATGTGCGATGCTTTTGCCAAGGCTACTCTTTGGAAGCTAGCACGTGTTTATTATTTGAGACTACCTTCACTATATTTGGTTAACACTATGCGATGCTTTTGCCAAGGCTACTCTTTGGAAGCTAGCATGTGGTAATGAAGTAGTATTTATTTCTGTTAATTTATTACTGTAACTACGTGTGCTAAATCTTTTATAATTGACCATGTGCGATGCTTTTGCCAAGGCTACTCTTTGGAAGCTAGCACGTGTTTATTATTTGAGACTACCTTCACTATATTTGGTTAACACTATGCGATGCTTTTGCCAAGGCTACTCTTTGGAAGCTAGCACGTGTTAATTAAGTAGTATTTATTTCTGTTAACTGTGTGCAAAATCTTTTATAATTGACCATGTGCGATGCTTTTGCCAAGGCTACTCTTTGGAAGCTAGCACGTGTTTATTATTTTAGACTACCTACACTATATTTGGTTAACACTAATGCGATGCTTTTGCCAAGGCTACTCTTTGGAAGCTAGCACGTGTTAATTAAGTAGTATTTATTTCTGTTAATTTATTACTGTAACTACGTGTGCTAAATCTTTTATAATTGACCATGTGCGATGCTTTTGCCAAGGCTACTCTTTGGAAGCTAGCACGTGTTAATTAAGTAGTATTTATTTCCGTTAATTTTTATTAACTACGTGTGCTAAATCTTTTATAATTGACTGTGTGCGATGCTTTTGCCAAAGCTACTCTTTGGAAGCTAGCACGTGTTTATTATTTTAGACAACCTACGTGGTTAACACAAGCTAGCACGTGTTAATTAAGTAGTATTTATTTCTGTTAATTTTAATTAACTACGTGTGCTAAATCTTTTATAATTGACTGTGTGCGATGCTTTTGCCAAAGCTACTCTTTGGAAGCTAGCACGTGTTTATTATTTTAGACAACCTACGTGGTTAACACTACGTGATGCTTTTGCCAGGGCTACTCCTTGGAGGCTATCCCGTGTTTATTAAATAGCATTTATTACTGTAATTATGTGTGCAAAATCTTTTATAATTGACCATGTGCGATGCTTTTGCCAAGGCTACTCTTTGGAAGCTAGCAAGTGTTTATTATTTTAGAATACCAACACTATAGTTGTTTTACACTATACACTGATAACATTGTGCAATGCTGTTACCAAAGCTACTCTTTGGGAGGCTAGCACGTGTTAGTTATTTTCAACTACCTACACTATCTTTGGTTAACCCGTGCGATGATTTTGCCAAGGCTACTCATTGGATGTTAGCAGCACGTGTTAAATAAGTAGTATTTATTGCTTGTAATTTAATACTATACGTGAGCAAAAATGTGTACATGTGATGATAAAACGGGATAACTGTCCAAAATTTAGTATAGCAGCTCCACTCCATACTGGAACAGGACAGAATTTAAGGACAGATTCGGCAAGTGCAATGTATACTTCTTCAGTTCTGATCCTAGTAGTAAGTACTTCGATTTGTGGAAACCAAGTTAGTCTTTGGTACTTCACGACTCCCCAAGTACCTAGTTGAAGATATCTTGTTTCATTCATTATATTCCTGAATATTTTCTGATTCATATAGTGTTATTAAATATTCATTTTCAGATTGGTTATTATTATAAATTGTGTAAGTAAGCAAATGTTATTAATTTTTGAGGCAATGAAGGTTAGTAGATTTGCATTTAGCCATAAAGTTATCCTCGCAAGACCCAGCTCAGCTTCTACAAATCTACACGAACTTTGTTCCATGATGTATTATGTGAACTTTGTTCCATAGGAAATATTAGTCTTTACTTAACTATTGAGCAATTTTGATCTGCTGCTTCCGGTGACTTAGATTTTTAAAGAAAGAAAGAAAAACGTTTATTTGGCACAAAAACGACACACAATGCTGATTTTTAAATAAATAAAGCCAGTAATGTGTCTCTGATACCAATATTTTCCATATTTCTTCACAAGGAATCTAATTCAAACTCACTGTTATTTGATTGTAACATTGTGTACTTACCTATTTACTTGTTTAACTAAAAATTATATGAATGTATGAATGCACTTGCAACCTAATACAGATGAGGAATTAATTGCATCTTAGACAAGCCTTGTAAGAATCATCAATCTCATTACGTTAAGTATAAATAATGTATTTTTATTAATAATACGTACTACACTATTGATGACTATATTAATGATAAAGCCGCGTGGCGTGATGTTACTCTGCCCATTGCCACTAAAATGGAAAAATGCAATATCTGTATTACCTATTTACATAGTTCTATTAGATTATTATTTATAAGTATAACAAGCGTAGCGTGTGCTGTCTTACATACTTTTGCTGATGTTTATTTACTTTTGACTTCCTTCCTAAGGTTTTTAAGTTCTCATTTACTATGTATCAGCAACTTCTTTCTCCGAGGCACCACGCAGGCGCTTCTCACCTAGTGGTAAGACGGATCATTTAAGTAGGCCAAGTTGTTTTTGTTACCTGATTCTTCTAGGCTTGGTCGCGTTGGAACAGGAGTAATTTTAGTTTGTAGGACTGTTCGAAATGATCCTTGTGAAATCAATGAATAAAATTATTTTGATTTGATTTGATTGGGACATACGGTGTTAAACGTTTTTTTAAGGTCAAAATACACAGCTATGCATTTTCTCCCACGATCAAACTGATCTGAACAATAAAAGAGTTTATTGCTCTCACGGCATCTTCAGTGGACCTACTATTTCTGAAGCCCTATTGTGAGTCTGACAATAATTGAAATTGATTTAAGTATTAATTAATGTTGTGTATTGTTGTTTTTCTTTAAATTTTGAAATGACCGGCAGTACAGAAATTGGTCGATAGTTATTGACCTTGTCCATATCGCCAGAGGCAGAGGGAAAATGCCGTTATTGAAGCAGAGATTGGCTAAGTAACAGATAATAGGTACTACTTCGTTTTAGGCTAGTTTTAAAAAGCTAGTTGGGATATTATCCCAGCCAGGAGTGCTGTCTGATTTGACTCGTAAGTACATCATATACTTTGTTAGGGTCAGTTTCCTAAAGAACAAATGAGTTAAGCTGTGTTTCATGTGCTCCTAAAGCCAATTGATTAATTGAGTCTATTATTTCGTTCTTACGCAAGTTCGGTTTCCTTCGAAATTATATTTATATCTCCTGTTAGTATTATGTTTTTATATAATTTTGATGATTCTATGTGTAAATTTAACAAGTTAATAAACATTATGCTTGATCTAATGATAAATGTAGATGACAAGACGAGAATGACACAGAAAAATACAAGAGACACACACATAAACATAGATTAACAAAGATTACTAAAACTACACAGAATACAAGTCAACATTTCAGTATTTAACTTCTTTGACCTTTGTCAAAATAATCCAATTTCTTACATACTTACGCCACAACTCCATGTTGGCGTGTTGTTGCAAATGAGGTGTAATTTACTAGAGAAGGAATAGGCTGGTCAGGGTATAGTCATTATTCAGACTTATAATTAAACCGTCTATGTTAGCGTATATGCTTCTTATATGTTGAGAATGACTTTACTATGTGTCTTGTAAGATCCTCCAATCCAATGTGATAACATTGGATAGAGCGAGCAATTTCAATTTCATCTATCTCATTCAAAGTAGAGAGGGAGCTATTCATGAGGTGCAAAAGGACTGCAGGTTTTATTAAGATCATGGCGAGGTTTTTAATTTATTTTTTAAACTGGCAAAATAAGAATAAGTTGAAAATATCCAAAGAGACAAACGTAATCTTTATGTTGTGTTTGATAACAATCTTGATGGCATAATATACTGGAAGTTTAATGGCGTGTAAAGTGTGTATGGTTAATTTTTTGTGTTTTATATGGTTGGCAGACGATTTTATAAAATAATAATAATAAAGACTTGATAATTAATATTTTAATAGATAGAAGTAAAGTCATTGCCCTTGCAGTAGTTGATGAACCTGGGCTTCAGTTCTGATAATGATATTTTGTCATTTTATTTATTTTATTTTAGTTTTAGGAAAACTTACAGCTAGTACAAGTATTGATGAAAGCAAAGTGGTAAACAAAGGCTAATTAAAAGTTTCAATTAATTCACATTAAGTAAATGATGGTTAGAGAGTTCTCCTCTCTTCTGACGTATACCTTGCCATAAGCCATCTAACAAAATTCGTACTGCTTTGACTTGGCAAGATCTTGAGCCAAGAAGTGTAAGCGGGAGCCTCGTGCGATTAATTGCTGCGACACGTAGACAGGTGTGTCCCCAGATGTGCGGACGCCTAAGTGTAAGGTACTCGACAAGTCTTGTGTTTGACATTAAAGTTCTTGCCCAGTTTCTCAATCTTCTTCTTGAACTCTTCATTTTGCGCAATGAGGAGAGTAACGGAGGACTGAATACTCTTGGTATCTCATTCAGAATTTTTTCTCAGGTCTTGTTCCTGATTAAAAAGAAAGGTTCTTATCTTCTCCTTAAAATTACTTAGCTCAGAAGTGTACTCAACCGTTCTACGTCTTTTGAAGCGTGTGAATGGATTTTGTAGTGTCTTGTCCGATCAGTCCGAGAGCGATTAGTCAGAAACGTCCGTCATTGGACTAGGAAATAATAAGTACCGAGGAGATAGGTTACACTCGTTAGAAGCAGTGTAGCAATGCGTGAATTTTATTAAATTGCGTATAATCAATGGACAAGTAGATAAAAAGTGCGCGTGGGCACTCGAAGCCCCGTCACTACAGCGCGCTGAGTGGGCCGGCAGTACCAAGCAATCAGAATCTGCGTAGAGTAAGACACCGACGTAGCATGTGTATGACGTCGGTCGTCGCAGTGCGTTCCTACTCGCACTGCAATACAAGCGCTCTTGTACAGCCCCACGGCTCACACGGTTAATTTATTAAAATAACTACATACTATCTTAGAGAAATTCCATAATAATTTGATGAGTTAGCCCAGTTTGATTTACTTTATCCATAACATAAAGTTACAATGCATACTGCTCTGTTTTCGTTGTATGTGTTGCAGATGAAACTAATACAGAGCGTGTCCCTGAAAATAAGGAAGAAGCATGTTGCGATCATGGAACAAGACTGTTGCCATGGCACAACTTATGACGTACAACAGACGTACGACGGAACAGGAGTAATTTTAGTTTATAAGACGATTCAAAATGATCCTAGTGATTTCAATGAATAAAATTCTTTTTGACTTTGACTTTGACTTTTGTACCGCCCATTTCCAATCGTGACGATGACGTGAGCGAACGGTCATTGCCGGTCTGGAAATAACTTTTAAAATGGAACGAGCGAGTTCCCAGAAAACAAATGACACTGAGCATGTTGCGATCATGGAACAAGAATGTTGCCATGGCACAACTTATGAAGTACCGACCATTTCTAATCATGATGATGGCATGTTGCGATCATGGAAATAACTTTTAAAATGGAACGAGCGAGTTGCCAGAAAACAAATGACACTGAGCTTGTTGCGATCATGGAACAAGACTGTTGCCATGGCACAACTTATGACGAACTGCCCACTTCCAATCGTGATGATGACGTGAGAGAACGGTCATTGCCGGTCTGGAAATAACTTTTAAAATGGAACGAGTGAGTTGCCAGAAAACAAATGAAACTGAGCATGTTGCGATCATGGAACAAGACTGTTGCCATGGCACAACTTATGACGTCCCGACTATTTCCAATTGTGATGATGACGTGAGAGAACGGTCATTGCCGGTCTGGAAATAAATTTCAAAATGGAACGAGAGAGTTGCCAAGAAAATAATGATATAGCATGAATATGAACATAGATGATACAATAGACTATCTGGAAATAAATTTCAACATGGAACGAGAGTTGCCAAGAAAATAAATGACATTTCAAAATGGAACGAGAGAGTTGCCAAGAAAATAATGATATAGCATGAATATGAACATAGATGATACAATAGACTGTCTGGAAATAACTTTCAACATGGAACGAGAGTTGCCAAGAAAATAAATTACATAGCATGAATATGAATATAGACATTGATGATACAATAGACTGTCTGGAAATAAGTTTCAAAATGGAACGAGAGAGTTGCCAAGAAAATAAAATGACATAGCATGAATATGGACATTGATGATACAATACTGTCTAGAAATAAGGTTCAAAATGGAACGAGAGTTGCCAAGAAAATAAATTACATAGCATGAATATGGACATTAATCATACAATAGACTATCTGGAAATAACTTTCTAAATGGAACTAGAGAGTTGCCAAGAAAACAAATGACATAGCATGAATATGGAAATTGATAATACAATAGACTGTCAGGAAATAACTTTCAACATGGAACGAGAGAGTTGCCAAGAAAATAAATGACATAGCATGAATATATACATTGATGATGCAATAGACTGAGGAATGAGGACATCCCTCAAAGATAAGGATGGCCGAAGAACACAATGACAATGTGGTTTTACTTATAAAATGATGAATTAAATTTTTAAATCCTAGTATAGCTGATTATTTCTCAAAAAATTGATATAACTTTTCATTTAAAAAACCGACTTCCGCCATTGTATTTGACTAAATAATTTTGGATGAAAAAAATGATGAAAGAACCATAGTGGTGAAAGGATTATGATACTTTCTGAATGCAAATGCTTGGTTTATTTATTAATTTGAATAAATGAAATACAAAGTTTAATGTCTGAGGACAGACATAATGGTCAGAATGGCCGAATGTTAGCTATTTGATACCGGATGTTGTTTGACGGATGTAGTTTTATGCAACCACGCACGCCACCTACCATGGTAAGGCGAGACGATTGGATCGACCAACGGTGTTTGCCGACGAGCGGCGCCGAGGGATGTCGAACCTTCGCCGAACGACCGATGACGAGGCTACGAGGAGGGAGTTCGACAAAGTCAAGAGGCATTCGAGATCAAGACAGGAAGGAAGGCAGTCATAATTAGAGAATTATAGTAGCACCTAAGAATAAGGAGAATAAAGTTAATCTATCTAGAAAGTGAGTTTTAATACAAACTACTTGCTATCGTTACTTCGAGCAACACGGAAGGGAGTAGCCATTCGCAGCGTTCCCCTCTGTCAAACTACAAGCCAAAGTAGGCATATGCGTTTAATTAAACTAGTTGTTATTCTATGCAAGGTTTGTTAGTGTGAGTGTCGTCATTACAGTGTTGTATTTGGATGTGTATATGCGGAATTGCGCTTGTGTGTACATTTCCCCCCGCAAAAAATGACAGAACTATTTGAATGGCAATATATCGCTAAGGCTACTCCCTTCCGGCCCGCGGCAGGAAGTCCGTGTTGCTCGAAGGTTACTAAAGACAACCTGTGCAAGCCATAAACATGCTGTAAGCCGCGTGAAAGTTTGTTTGATGGTAGAGCCAGTCATAAATTTAGCAGTTGATGGACAGCCCAGCCTTCAATCATTATCAAACTGATTTGGCTGTCAACACGTCGTGTAGAAGCTCCTAGTTATGAGTTTCTAACACTATTGAAACAACTGCGAAAAACCGCAGTTAGATTGAGGAATGACTTGAAATCACAAATATGCCACTATTCGATAAACGAGCACACAGCAATGTTTATCTGTGAAACTTAGTCTATAAATGGGTCAAACAATTTCGATGAAAATTACAAAATTGTTTTTACAAAAAAAAACACTCTAATTTCAAGCAAAACTCAGTTGTCTAGTTTGAATTAATTAAAAATTTGTTTGCACTCCTGCTGAGGAAGACTTTTTACACGCGGCTTTAGGAAGTTGAGATTAATATGGACCCGTCTCAGTTTACTTAACTTGATGGAATTGATGTGAGCTTAGCAAAGTTTTGATAGATGCTTGAGTAAGTGAATAGTTATGTATGTGGAACTAACCCATGTTTGTTTGTTCAGGGTTATGTAATAATAATAAAATATTTTATCTGGCTTCAAATTTAGGTTATTAATAGGTAGGTAGTTTCAACTTTTTCACGTCTATTCGTTTTGTTGTTTTGTCTATTATTTTTTCGAAAGAATGCGAGTCTCTTTAAATATATTGTCTCTTTGTGCTTGAATAGATTATGAGTACCTAGTTAAGGATGCCTATACCCGATCCTTGGGGTCCTAACCCAATAATCATCATCATCATCATCAGTCAATATAAGTCCACTGCTGGATATAGGCCCCCGCTAGGAAGCCACGACGAACGGTCTTGAGCCGCCTCCATCCATTGACTCCCTGCTACTTTTACTATCTCTTTAGTCCATCGAGAGGAGGATCTTCCTCTATATACTGCGTCGTCCGGTTTGTAGTTGCCACTCGATAACCTTTATTCTCCAACGGTTGTCAGTTTCTGGGACCACTTCATTGCCACTTCAACTTTCTATTTTTTAGGGCTACGTCGGTGAGCTTGGTTCTTCATGGATTTCCTCATTCCGGATTATATAATAATAATAATAATAATAAAGCCTATTTATTCCTTAATAAAAAAAAATTACACGCTAAATACATACATTATATTATTTAAACTAATTAAGCACGCCTCTTTGGGTAAAGGCCTCCTCCATTTTTTGCCATTCTTGTCGATCTTGAGCCATCTTGACCCATCTTTTACCTGTATCTTAAGGTATTTTTATCTTTTTTTTCAGGATTTCATCTGCCCATCTCTCTTGTGGTCGTCCTATTGCTTTCCGGATTATATAATTTAGGGAAATTCTGAGCATAGCTCTCTCCATAGCCCGCTGTGTGACTTGGAGCTTGTGTATGAGGTAAATAGTAAGTGATCACGTCTCAGTGCCGTTTTTATCACTGGCACACGAACTTTCGTCTTGAGACTAAAATTAAATTAAATTTATATATAATGTTTTATAAAATTTTAGTTATTTGCTGAACGAGGAAAAAATCTAATAATGATAAATATCAAATGAATGTAATGCAAATTAATGATACAATTAAGCATGCAATTAGTGTAAGGTATAATATTTTATTTTGTTTTATTATAATTATTACTATGATTATGGTTTTCAACATAAACGTATTTCGACTCAACTTAATCCTGTAGAGTCACTATTAACAAAACAAAAAGATTCAAAGTGAATAGATCTGAATAACTCAAATCTTTTAATTACGTCTCAAAGTTGTTTATTTCAACTCTTAATAGAATCAAAGCTTGAAACAATTAAGTATCTGCTAAATTAATTAGACATCACACAAATAGCTGTCAGGCAAGCTCACTTGCTTCAATAAGATTACCTACATGTAACTTTATTTGAAAGCTTTGAAATAATTTCAAGTCAAGTATTAAAGTGATAAGAATTAATATTAATTCAGTTACTAAATTCTTAATTTTTCTAGACTTTGAAGACAGCGTCTGGATTGATGCAGAGGCTTTCTTATTGTTATAAAATTTGCGTGTGCCTAAATTATATTAGAACCTAAACGGTGACATCATCATCATCAGCATGTAGAAGTCCTCTGATGGTCATAGGCCTCCCCTATAATATAATGCCATGACGAATGGTCTTGAGTCGCATCCATCCACTGACTTACTGCGACCTTCAAAATGTAATCGGTCTATCAATAAGGGGGCCTGTTATTCATTCCTGCAAGGCGATTTTAAAACGTCGGAAACGTTTCCGATCGGATTCGTTAGGTTTTCATTTCGATGTGGTAAGCAATTTAAACTATTTTCTCTAGTAAAACACAAAAAAAACAACAAATATTGTATATTTCTGTGTTTTACTTGAGAAAATTGTAATAAAATTGTGTTAGTTACCACATCGAAATGAAAAACTAACGAATCCGATCGAAAACGTTTCCGACGTTTTAGAATCGCCCTGCTGGTGTACAGTTAATCTATCTATCTATTTCCTGTTCTGACTCATCTCATTATTGTTGTTGTGATCCTTTTTATAGCCGTGATGTGTCCGGCGGCCGGCCGGTCTATTCTTAAATAGACCCCTCCTTCTCCCGTTGATGTAGTAATAGCCTTACTAAGGGATTACACCAGGGGATGGGCAGCAGCATCCCCCTGAGTACTTATCACCAAAATGCGATCATCAATCTGTCTTCCAAGCGTATAGTGATTATGGCAAATCCCCCCATTGCATGCTATGGGGGAGGCTTCATCCAGCAGTGGACGTCCAAAGGCTGTTGAAGAAGAAGATGCTATTTGATTCGACATAATTTTATTATTATGATTTTCCAGTTTGCAAAGAAAGCATTTTAAACCACTCTTTTAAAAACATAATATAAATTACCTTAATATCCATTATCACCCTTATCACACAGGGGTTGTATCGCAACAACACAAAATGTTCCTGACAACATCGATGAATATCGTAATGGCCCACTTGTCTCTAGAGTATTGTCTAGTACAAATGGACAGGTTACTTTTATCTTTTGAAATCGTGTGAAATAAAAATAGAAGGTAACATACGTAGCGAAGCAAAGACCGACAGAGTTGAAAATGTATGTAGTATGTATGTATGTAGTATTTTTGTTTTTCTATCCTAACAGTCACAGTACTTAGTACTAGATAAAAGTGAAGTAAGAGATAAATAGACGTTACTTAGCACGTACTATTGCTTAGACCTGTCCCTGTCACTGTCACACAAATGTTAAAACACGCGTATTAGAGAGAGACAGGGACGATTTCAAAGTAAGACTTACACTTAGTCACCTTGAAGTTCAGTCTATTTATCTGGACCTAAGATTCCCAGTTCGTGGGTATCAGGAACCATAAGACCCACAGACCCGAAACAAATATTTTTAGATCTTGAAAATATTTGCTGCGGGGATTGAATCCGCATCTCTTACATCTCATCCGGCTGCTGTATCCAAACCATTTTTATGAGCCAGTGCTAAATGAGTTGAGCCACAACATATTGCGGATCCGCTAATAGAATGTTATGACGGGCAAAAGTTTGGATATACGCCACCCGGCTACTCACTCGCCTCGGCTAGGGTCGTCGTCCGGAGGTCATTTTCAAGTTGCGAGTGATTACAAAATAGAATGGGCCACAAATACACGCAAAAACCACTTGTTTTTGCTACTAACTTTAAGGCCTAAATTTTTGAGCCACAACGACAACGAAAATAATGCAAAAAGGGACGCAATCAATCAACGAACGAATCAATGGTCCTCAAACCTTGGGTCACAAAGACAACATCCCGATTTTAATGGTGAGATATTATCATTATGGATTTTTGTAATGCATTTTGTGCATAATTTCATTAAGGATAGCAAAGTTATCAACTTTTGCAAAGTACCCACATTAATTCTAATCTTAATAGTCTTAATTATTTAGCTCGATATTTTTACGTACAAACACACACACACACACTCACTCACTCACACACACACACACACATACACACACACATACACACACACACACACACATACACACACATATACACACACTTATAATATACTTTTGTACTCATGTTTAGATTCATTACATTTAATTTTTCATAAATATTTTTGTTTGGATGTTAAACATTTCGGAGGAAGGCGTTAATTTTTGCGACACAGTTTTTCAAACTTCTGCGAATGTTATCGTTCTCTTACTGTTTCTGTAATTCATGTTTTTATTCCAAAATAAATATATATTTGATTTGATATTTGAGCTATAAAATAGAATACAAAAATTAGGACATGCCCAGAGCTATTTTAAAAATACGTATCGTAGTCTTAGTCGTCAGTAAGCACATAGCACATAATTTTCTTTTGAGTAGAATGTTTTCTTATGTCGCATATCCAAAATAAAAATCCAAAAAATCCAAAATGATAAACAGTGCTCCATCACTGCAATATTTCAGCTAATGAAATGTAATGTGGGCCAGAATTCTGATGTAAAAGAAAATAATAAAAATTCGTATTCTGTTGGTGTAGACACCTTCGGGTCGGCTTCGGAGAAATATTTACAAATTATGATGGACAGATAGACGTTTTATGCAAATGCTATAGAGGAGTGACGATGAAAATATATTTTTCTAGCGAATATTCGGGAAAAGTCACGCCTTTTCAGTTCTCCGAAGGTGATGATCGGTGAAAGTCAATCAGTCTAATAACTAGCTTAGGATTTCTTTGAGGCATCTACGAAAAAACTTATTAAGAACCTACTATGGGACACTCAGAGGCAAGTCCCTGATATAAACCGACTTCAAAAAAGGAGGAGGTTCTAAATTAATTTTTTTAGGTTACACGCGTGTGGTGTCGCGAGCTAACGTTAGTATTTGATATACTTTCCCAGAACTCATCGCCGCTTATTAGAAAATTAACCATAAAGTTGTGCCGTGGTGTGTCCTGCCTAATAGAGCCCTCCGTCTCCTTCCATGGATGTCGTTGAAGTCTAACTAAGGGAAACTTACTAAGATACTAAATGACTAAGGCATTACACCAGGGCATGGGCAGCAGCATTGAGCTGAGTAATAATAACTCAACACTAATACTGCGATCACCAATCCGCCTGCCAAGCGTGGTGATTATGGCAAATCTTCCATTGCATTCTATGGGGGAGGCCTCGTCCAACATTGGATATCAAATGGGTAATAATGATGATGATGAACCATAAATCCATCGGTCCAGCTATAACGGCTCAGGCCTGAAATATCTGTTTTCCTAAAATGTACACTTCTCAAAACTTCTGCGTTTCCACAATGTTAGCACTTCTATTTTGTCAGCTTTCCTTAAATGTCTGCTATTTAAAATGTGTGCAATCTCAGGAAGTATATAATATATTATACGAAAACTGTCATTCTTGGAGATAGACATTATAAGAAGCTGACATTTTGAGAAGCTGACATTATGCAAAAGACGTGCTGACATTATGGAAAAGCAGACATTTTGGGAAAAATACATTTTAGGCAAACAGTTATTTCAGGCCTGAGCCGCTAAAACTTTTCCTAATAAAACCAGAAGACATGGTATCGAATGAATCCCACAAAAATAAATACTCAAAACATCTGCTGAATATTTAAAGTGAGTAGATTCCGCCATTTTTACAACGTCCAATATAAATTAATCACATCGGGCTTATGTAACGACCGTTTAAAAAAGCCAGTAGCGTGCGATTAACTGACTCATTTAAAATGATACAAGGCTCTCAGCGTTGCCAAGCTCGTGTTTCCAGCGGTTTGCAGTATTCCGGGAAATGCTAATTTTTAACTAGCTTAAGTCGGCGACTTTGCGCATGTTGCCATAATTTGGTATGCACCAAAACGTAGCCCATAATCTTTTAATCCAATAAAACTTGGTATTACAGCTGAAAACTCTACAGGATACCCTTTAAAGATAGATGTATATGATTCTGCATGTTATTTTAACTAGGCTAACTTTAGCTTTTAAGAGAAGGTTAACGGTAGGGCTTCTATTTTGGCTATTGTTTCTACCAACTCCATGAACAAATGAACATGCACATGATCAGTACACTAATATCTATCAATTAACGAGATGCGTGAGTTTAAAAAAAAAAGTTTTTTTAATAAATGATTTGGTAACTGTTTTATTATAATTTTAAAACTAACGCACCACGGGTCTAGATATTAGTGCACTGATCATGTGTACAAAGTTTCATGGAGATTAAAGAAATAATATCCAAATTAGAAGCAAACTTCGTTCGCAAGCGCTCTTTTGCTAGCTACCGGTGACCTCCTCTTAATAGTAATGTAAGAAATAAGTACTTACCAGCGATTTGGTACTTGGTATTCACTTGGATTTGTTTTCATAAGACATCAAATAGGTTTTCTTTGAATTGTACGAGCGCACGACTATATAGAGCTATTTTTTCGAAGAGGGCAGTGATAGTGTGGGGACAATGCAGGAAGGATGGGAACTAGTGTTGTTCTATCAATCAAAACAAAACTGCAAATTTTATTTCGATTTTACTGTTGGTGTAAAGAACCCAACGTATTTATTCGTATTATCTTGTGTGAATGAAGGTTATTATATTTCTTCTTATTTAATTTCAGTGTCTTTTTTAACTGTCCAAGTCCTTGTCAGGTGCTACTAAAATCAACTTCAATAATATGAAAATGTTGGTCAATTTGCGTTTCATGCTTAAAATATTAACACACTACAGAGCTAAATTTACTCGAATGCATAAATTACAAGCTTAATTGGGGGTGAAATCGGTGCAGTTTCGATGAACGCCTTGAAATTTAAAATGATGAAAGTAGCAGTTTTGCATCTATTGATATACTCTTGATATAGAATAGAATATGTTTTATTGATATAGGTAATAGCACAATAACAAAATGTAAAAATACTTAAATTAGGTGCACAGGCGTCAACAATTTGAATAACAATGTTCTCAAATACACAAAAATTCAATTTTCTTCGCTGTATAGAGGGGCGATTGGCATTTTCTTTATAACTACTGAAATATTGTAAACAATAAACAAATAGTGAGGTCAAAATAGGTGTTATCCAAGGTAGGTACAGATCTAGTAATAAGTTACATTCCTAAACGTTAATTGAAAATTGGCAATTCCACCGTTTCTACGTTAAAAAGGCTTTAATCGTTTTGCTAAAACTCGACGCTGTATAGCGTTTTGTCAAGCAGCACAGCCACTGTTGACGCTCTTCTCAATCCTAATTTAGGATTTAGTGTCATTTTGTCGTCAGAGAATACTGGATTCCTTGGTCATTTGGTACTCTTGAATTCAATACTAGCACACAATTTGGAGTGGAATTTTATGGAACTAAGTGAAGTCGACTTTCTGTCTCTGTTGTTCTTTACGCAATGTCAATCGCGTATGCTCTATCTCGATTTCAAACTTTATTTGGTTCAAGAGTGCCAAACAAGCGTTGAAACTGGATTGAGATTGGAACTGGATTGCGATTGAAACGATGTGATTGATTTTTCAAGCGTAGCCTCACAGGACTGTTTTATAAATTTTAATAGACAAATAACAAAATTTTCATGTAATTTTGTTTTTTGCAGTCGGTAGCTAGGTACTTACTGCCTAATTTAACCATCACAAAAATTACCGTCTGTGCAAGGATCGAAGCCAATACCGCCTTCCTGCTACGGAGGTACGTTAACCGCTGTGGCACCGACATTGATTCAGAAATCCGAATCCAAAATCGATGTTATTAAATTATGTTCCAGTCATTAATACACTATTTATAAACAGTGAAGCATTGTTCATATTAATTGCCTACGCTTGAGTGGCCTCGTATAAACAGATACAGTCCAGTCATCGCGTTTATACTTACCTATATCCAAAGAATACCTACGACTGCGTATATGTACACATCTACAATATTCATCATCATCATAATCATGGACATAGAATACTCCCCCATAAAATACCACGACGGACTGTTTTAGAGTTGCATGAGAAAACCAAAAAGTATTTTTAACATTTTTAATGTAGATACTCGACCCCTTTACTTCCAAATTACAGCCCATTCAGACACCGCCCCAACAAGGTTTATTCATTAGACCCCGTGTAAAAAGTTATCCATTACCTAAACTCACATAAGTATTGTAGCCCAAGTATAGCCCTTGGGGACTGCCGTCGTTTCGCTCCATTAGAAAAATGGAAATTTCGCTTCCAGAAAGTAATTTTCGATAAAACAATTTGTCCTCTCGAACAGTTCTACACATCTGTGCTAAGCCGTCGCTTTCCCACTTGCTTGTTCTATTTTTGAGTTTTAGTTCGTTTTTGTTTTTTTGTTTTACTATGCGGGTTCGTGAATGAGTTTGAAATGTTGAATAAGAAGTATCTAAAATTCAATATACCTTGTTGAGCTACGCAATTATAGAATTGAAACTTTTGTGGTTGGGAATCATTTTAAATTAAACATATAGATAATTACCACTGTTTTCCGTAATTTTTGCTGACGCTTCGAGACTGAGCTCAGAAGCCTCTTCATCATGAGCACGGGTAGTGCCCGGTATACTGGCAAATACTGCGTGCCGACTAAGGGCGTAAGGGCTGTTTCAGAAACATAATGTACCAATACCAAAAGAGATATTCACAAACTTTTCGTCGTAGTTTGTCCAGCCTAAGTATAGGCCTCTCCATATCTTCTTGTGTATATCATAAAAGCTACATAAGAGACTACGCAATGTTCAAAAACGGAGATACTTATGCTTTTAAAGATATCTTTAGTGATCGTTTCATAAACAAAGCAATTTGATAGATACATGTTAAAATAGTTGCCATAAACGAAAGAACAAAGTGGTAATTTAAAAAGAAAATTCAACCTTAGAGATAGATCTCACAAAATGGAAAAAAGAGAGCTTTTTTACTTGCAAAAGGCCAAAAATAATCGGGAAAGTTAAACGAGTACTTGTCAACAGCTCCAGGCAAGTTGAGTGATTTTCAAAGTTACCTTTGAATTCAGTTCACGTAATGACACCGAGAGTCGTAAAATCACTGGTTTTGTTGGAGTTTTAAAACCTTTTGTTTGAAGGCTTAGGTTGTTTGAGGTAATTTTGGGAAGGAGATCAAAGTAAACTTTGAAAGATGTGCCTACGTTGGCCTTTTGGTTGTGATATTAAAGGCCTTTTCATCATCAAATGATGGTTAAGGTAACGTCAGAGCGAGTTGTAAGTTGTTGAATGCCACTACAAAGATTTAACAAACAGAGCAAATCCCGTGGATGTGGGAAAGGCGTGCTAGCGTGTCGCAAGCTAAGCAGAGCTTGTGTTATGGGTACTAGATAACTGACATACTTAATACAATACATTACATAGATAGATATTTTTTATTACACATAGAAAAATACCCAGAACACTCTGAACAAAATATCTGCAGATCGTACAAATATTTGTTCCGAGGCGGAAATCGAACCCGCAACCTTTTGCGTCGCAGGCGAACGTTCGCCCGCCGTATCACAGAGGTCTTAATTCTTAGAATAATCCTTGAAATTACTTTTCCATTGTGTATCACATGTTATAAATGTATAAAATAATTGAAAGCAACTGTGATAGTAGAGGCTATCATATTTTGTTAATTTTAATTAGTTCTAGTTTGTGTTTTTTTTTACATAATAATGCTTAATTTTGGCTAAATCAACCGAAAACTACTGCGAGATTATTTTAGTTTAAACAGCTTTTGTTTTGTTCTGCCTTATATAAAATGGCATACGCCAAAACAAGATAAAAGCTATTTTAGCTATCAAAGGTTTCAAAATTGATTATGAATAAGAGGGTTAGTGTTTAATTTCGTCGATGCAACTTTTATAAGTTCAATTTGCTCAATATAAAACTACTATCAAAGGAGCGACATGGGCATTTGACATGATGTCCGTCTTGCCCATGTTCATTTTAAGACCCACAATCATTATCATAAGACGGTATTGAGGTCTATGAGCGTTATTCCAAGGTCTTATAGTGATTCTGCTATAATGAATTATGTCATCGGCAATTCGAAGGTATTCGCCGTCGATGTTGATTCTGTGATAAGTATTCACAGGTTTTTCGTCGTAAATATTGTGGGTAAACTAACGTCAAACCATGATGCTAATTCCTTGGTTATTTGATACGGATTCCTCCATTACTTTTAATTCATCTTTATTAGCCTATAGTGGTTTACTTTTCAAGTCGAACTTTCCACTACAAAAGAGAATAAAACAATTAAACGCATAGGTAGTGCGTTCGTTTGTCGTATCGTTCTGCCTTAAAAATCACGTCAACACTCGTATTTCGAAACGTCCTCTAATTTTTTGAGGTCTTTTTGATAGAATATTGTATTATTCAGGCCCTTCTGCTCGCGTGATCAAACATAACTTTTTTACGTGTATCAGAGGCACATGATCAGTTGGAAAGTACCCAAAACTCGGCCCTACTCATACTCATGTCTATACGAGTCAACGATCAATTTCCATCGCAATCACCCAATACATAAACCGTAATGGTACAACTTGGGTCATGATCATCCATTCTCATCGATTGTAGCAATAATAATACGTTATTTGTTTACACTCGGCTGGTTGGTACTTGATCTGAATGGCGAGAATGGGGGATACTTAGAAAACAAGTCGATTTGTAATGTTTAATGAATTGAATCACAAAATTCATTTGAAAAGTTAGTAATGATTGACTTATATCTTTGTGTTTCCACTACAAGGTCTAGGTCGAGATAAATAGACGTTATTCAGTCCGTACTAATACATAAAACTGTTTCTGTCACTGTCAGATATAATATAAAAACACGCGTGCTAGAGAGTGACAGGGATAATGCTAAGCTTTATCACACGGATACTCTAAGGTTGGTCTAGTATCTTGACTTTGGTCGTAATTTTTGCGATAGTAGTTTCAGCTCCTCACGTTTCATTCTGCATAATATCTTCTCTAATATAGAGCGTACCCTGAACCTTTCAGTACACTGGTTTTGTCTTCGAACACCCACAATCAAAGGCACTATTAGACGTCTCTCACAGAAATACCAAGAAAGAAACAGTGAAATGAGAGAAAAATAAAATTTGCCGTGAGAGAATATCCATAACAATGCTCTACCGTCATTAGCAATCGGTTAAAATGCTCTCCATCATTATCATCAGCCTAAAAAATTCCACTGCTGCACAAAAGCCTCGCTCATCCACCGACTTCCTGCTACCTTTAAATGCCATCCAGAAGGAGCCTTTCTATACTGTATCATCCGGTTCGTGGTCACCACTCGAGAACCTTTATCCCCCAACGGTAGTCGGTTCTGCAAGCTATAAGGACAACATAAAGTAAATATTCCTCATCATTTTAAAAGCAGCTGAAGCAAATAAGCAAATATTAACTCCCAGATAAACGGTTTGCCTTTGGATGCATGATATAAAGCCACTAAATCACTTGAGAGGAATTCGCTCGTCAATTTATACGCGAAGAATAAATCTGACGATGGGGATTGGTGGGTATACTCGTAAATTTTATTGCAGCGTAAGTTAGTCAGTAAGACAATTTATGGACCTAAATACCTCTTTTATTTAAACTAAGGGTGGGCTTACTAGTGTAAGTAGTAGGTAATTCTCTTAAATATCGTAGTGTGCAAACGATCTAGAGTAGATCGAGTGAGTGAAATCTACCATCTTACTTAGCCATAAATTTAATATTTTATGACACGATTGACAATGCTAGTAAGTCTTTTGGGAAGAAAATTACCAGTAGTTCAACTGGTAAGACTACTCGGTAAATTTGTTGGGAATAGCCAAATTTTCCTGTCTTCTTATCAACGAGTGAATACCAAGATTTCAAGACAAAATTAAAATAACCATCATCATTATCAGCTTGTTTACGTCCACTCTTGGGCAGGTGGATTGGTGATCGCAGTTTAGTGGTATGTACTCGGTGGATGCTGCCCATCCCTGGTGTAGTCCCTTAGTGAGGTTTTTACTACATTCGTGGGTGGAGACGGAGGGGTCTATTCTTAGGCCGGACACACAACGGCCACCACGGCATTAAAATAATACACCCATCCGGCTAGCACAGGCTGATTAACGTTACTAAAACGCTAGCGAGACGACCGCAAATGTTTATATTCGCCAATAACATCGGGGTAGCTTCAAATCTTTGTAATTTGATTGGTTAATATTTGATAATTGTTATCGTCCCGCTAGCGACTAGCTATTGTTACTATAACGTTAGTCAGACTGTACTAGCCATGTTGGGCTATTTATTATCTGAAAGTAACCACAACAGTGAAAAAAGAAAAGGTATTACCCAAAAACGAAGACGATCTTTAATATGCATATATTATACTCTGATTTTTTTCTTAGACAATTTTTGTAAATATAGAAATGTCAAGATATGCCACTGTGTGTATAAGTCTCATGTATGTGTATCATATGCGTATATACACATATGATACACATACATAACACTTATAAATACAGTGGCATTTCTTTGTTTACAAAAATTGTCTAAGATTCAAAATTCAGATTATAGGTACCTTCACAAACTCACACTGGCCGCTTGATAGCTTGAGCTTCTAAATTCAAATTGGTTTGAGAACGGCATATATATTTCAGTTGCAGTTACTCCATTTGAAACCGTCATTGCGTGTAACGGGTTTTGGTCTATATTATTGGACAAAATTAAATAGCCTTCTTCAATTTGCTCAACTGTGTCGGCGTCAGATGTAGGTGGGTTTCGACGTTTCATTAGGGAAACGAGTGAATCTTTCGCTGGCGCCTCGTGTGAGCTCGGGATTTGATTTCCAACCTAGTTATCATCTTCATACGGAGATGGCCTACATTTATGTCTAACGTTCTCGCGGCACACTTTTACAATACAATACTACCACTTTGTGTTACTGGTTGTTTCTTTGTCACAATGCATTAGTTAGACTACAATATTGCGATGTTGGTAGCATTGAAAAGGGCTTAGCTATCATCATGATCATCTTCAACCGATAAACATACACAACTGGAAGAACCCTCCCCCATAGCACGCATAGTTTTAGCCTTTGAATAGGACTCCTCCAACTCCTCCGTTTGATGTCGTAAAAGGTGACTAAGGACGCCAGGAGATGGGCAGCAGCATCCACCTGAGTACAATAACGCTGAACTGCGATTACTAATCCGCCTGCTAAACGTGGTGATTATGGAAAATCCTCCTATTGCACGCTATGGGTTGAACGCTATGCCTAGCTATCAATGGTCAAAAAAACCAGTGTGTTGAAAGGATTTAGCGTGCCTCATAATGTTTCTTTCACGCACAATACTAGGATACACTTTTACTCGATTTATTTCGATGTTACAAGTTAGGTGTTCAGTTAGTTACCTAACCCGTCTTCTGCAAAACATTCATTATTTCTATCCTACTAATATTATAAACGCGAAAGTTTGTAAGTATGGATGGATGGATGGATGGATGTTTGTTACTCTTTCACGTAAAAACTACTGAATGAATTTTAATGAAGCTTTACAATAATATAGCTTATACATCAGAATAACACATAGGCTACAATTTATAAAGATATTGTGTGAATTGTCCATAATATGACGATAAGTGTCAAGTAAGTAGGAAAAAATCTACTATCTGCGAGCTATTCTGGCGTGCGCTGCCAAAACCGCTAGAGTTACACATATGTAATGTATGATGAAAATGTTTATCTTAAATAGTCCTACAAAAAAGCCCGCCACAGTATATATATAGATTATATTCTTTTCTACGCCACACTATTATAAGCTACTCAAAATACTAATCCTGCGCCAACGAAGTCGCGGGCACCAGCTAGTAGTAAACTAAAAGTGTCTTCTTGTCTCCTTCAATATAAAATATCGAAAGCGAAATTTAAAGTTGTGGAAGTTATTATTTTAATAATATTTTCACTTAGAAGTTAAAGAAAACTCTTGACGTCGTTCATAAACAATGGCAAAGTTATAAAAGGGTAAAACTGACGAGGCGTTAGCAGTGGCCATAAGTCCTAGTTTTTACCAGACTTTTCCATGTTTTTAATTTATATATTATAGTTTGATTTTTTCTTTAATTTTGCAACTTGGCTTTTATTAAATTAAAATAAAATTCTATAATAAACATACATATACACACAGTAGAAAAAACTTAAATTATGTTTGTATCCAATGAAACTCTTTGTTTAATATCAGTATTTCACGCTAGTGATGATAAGTGTAGTTGCATAATATCATAATCTTTTCTAAGTTTTACATATTTTTGATCACCAATCCGCCTACCAAGCGTGGCGATTAAGGCAATTCCCTATTGTATTTATGGGGGAAGCCTCGTTCAGCAGTGGTGATGATGATGATGACATATTTCTCTCAAAACTCCCATTAGTTCATAAAAACTCCATCATGTCCTAGTTTACAAAAAAACTGGTCAGCACAGCCGTCCGTCCAACCAAGATGAAGTTTCCGCTAACTTATCGTTCTCAATCAATACATATTGAGAAGTTTCCCGGAGCGTTCCCGGTTGCATTCACCGAGACATATCTACCACAGGGATCCATGGTTTAAGGTTGCAACCACAGGACGCTACAGATGTATTACTAAGTAAGGTTTACTACGTACGGTAATATACTTTAACTACTTATCCTTAATACTACTAAATAAATAAATAATAATGGCAGCATCAAAATGCAGCATACGTTTTTCAACTAACCCTCAACTACCTGTGAAGCAACGGGACGCACAGTGCCTCTCATACTAATTCTAAGGTCACATGTTTTTCTAGTAGTAGAACTGCTTCTGAAAGAGTTCGTCCGGGGAAGTACTACCGCCGCTTTATCTATTTCTGCCACCAAGCAGTAGTGCTCGCATGTTTCAGTTACAGGCACATGAGACTTTTCATCTTTGTCTCAAGGTCGGCAGCGCGCGTGTGATGCCTCTGGTGTTCCAGGCGTCCATAGGCTACGGTAACTACTTTCCATCAGGTGGCCGTATGCTTGTTTGCTTGCCAAGAGGTGAGATTGATTCTTGGTATGGTTTATTTCCAAATCCATTATATAAATATAACTCTGAATAACTAAATTAAAAAAATAACTCTGACTAACTAAATTTCAGAATAACTCTGAATAACTAAATTTCAAAATAACTCTGAATAACTAACGTTTTATGAAATTATTTTTTTAAATTCTTAGGTATACTTATTTGTAACCCAAAAAAAAAATTATCGTCCCAAGGTTGAACCGTTCAAGCATGAAAGTTATTTATTTCCTGCTGGACAGCGACCAGGGACGGTTTTTGTATGTAGAAGTTTGTGGCATCAACAGCATACCTACCTATATCCTATATTTTTTATTGAATCAAAACAATCTGCGCTCCTTTTTTTTATGACGCAGATAGGGCATTGTTTCCTTCTGAACAAACTTTACAATCAATTAACTAAAACAAATTTGTTTAGTTTGACGACCTCTGCGACGCGGTGGGCAAATAATCGGCTGAGACGCGAAAGGTGCGGGTTCAATTCCCGCTGCATGACAAATGTTTGCATAATTTACAAATATTTCTTCCAAGTCAGGGGTTGCGTTACCTGTAGTTTGTGATACCCACTCACAAAAACAGGGTCAGGACTATCTTAATAACTTATGAAAGGTGTTTTTTGAATCGCTAAAATAGTTTCTTAGTAGATCTGAAATGACAAACTTGGCGTACCAATTCCACTTTTCAAAAGCTTTCGTGATGTATTAAGGCTAACGTATAATTAAGTGCATCACACACGTAGCAGATGCGTTAATATTCTATATGCATATAAAAACTTATCGCATCTGAAGGTATCACACACGTAGCTACGATAATATACGAAAATGATACATTCACGCGGAAACCTTCAAACTGTCTATACTTGTTTCTTGGTGCGGATTGTATTTGTATACACAGATATCATCTGTCCATCTTTTGATATATTATGTCGGTGCCTACAGATGCTTGACGGTAAAATATAAGTGATCTGTTATGTGTGTGTTGCTCCTTGAGTTAAGTATAGAGAGCGATATGGACAGATACGCGCTCAGATACAGATATTTTACCGCGTCTGCTATATACGTGTGTGACACACTTTTAACTTATTTAGATTAGTTTTACCGCGGTGTGTCCAGCCTAAATTACACCTCTCTTTTCGTGGATATTATTAAAAGCTAACCTGAGTACTTTAGCACCAATGCTGTGATCACCAATACGTCTGCCAAGCGTGGTGATTATGGAAAACCTCTCCCCCCCAATATGGTAAACACGTTTTTACAATGGCCCCGAATAACCGACAGCTCCGCTATTCCTAGCACTGGTAGCAGCCACGGTAACGAGAGAAGCAGCTATCAACCCCTGTTATCTCTTCACCTGACATTATAAAAGTCACAGGAAGTCGGTGAATGGAGGTGGCTCAAGACCCTTCGTCGGGCATTCTAGGGGTGAGGCCTATGTCTAGCAGTGGACTTCTACACAATGATGATGAAAATGAGATTAGTCTTCCCAACAGTGGGAAAAGAAAGAAAGTTCACCGCTATTTACCTCTGCCGTCTGTGACAGCAACTATAGAGATAAGACTGACGATGTTTTACAGATGTGGTGGTCGGTTTCCAAACGAAACCAGTATCTTCACCGAGCGGACGAAGGGAAAGGATTTCAGAACGAAAAGGCCGGTAGTAAAAAAGTCAGTTAGACTGTTGGTGGTTGTCGTGGTTTCTACTAAGTTACAACATCATTAATATAAAAAAGTTGTCTTGTAGCGGGAGTCAAACCCGCAATCTCTCAGTCTCGGCCGGCTACTCGCTTGGTGTGCCACTGAAGTTTTCTAAATGTTATACATACACAATAATAATGTCTTGATAACTGTCGGTTCGCTCTTTTAATTATAATGTAAATACGTTTGATTGGAACCAATGTTCCAATGGATTGGGTTGGTGGTAGATTTTGTTGAGAAAAACATAAATAAAAAAACGAGATCCCCGTGACTGACTGGTGCTTCTCCTCCATTCGTGATCGTTTCCCGAACTACTAGCGCCTTAGCGTGTTGCAAAGCACTGTCTGACTGTTATATGTAATGTGTTCCTAGTGATAATGCCTGGGAATATTACCGGGATTAAACATTTTTATTAACTGAAATAACTGTTTCGTTCTTCCAACTAAAACCATATACTCAAAGGACATTTAAAATCTTGCTGGTTAAGGATTTACTATATTAGCAAAAGATAAAAAACATCTGATCATTATGTAATTAATAGCCAAAATCAAACGACATGATTATCCATGAACTGTGTTTTAATTAACAGCACTAATTAAAACTTACTGGGATCCGATTATCGCTAGTCCCCGTTTGACCCAATAAACCCGCGAACACATGAGCGGTGTGTGGGATTATATCGGACAATACCGGTATTAGTAACCATACTTTATTGAAAACAGAAGTGGCTTAGAATAAAATATAATAGCAGGTAAAGAACACCAATAGGCAACTACGTACAAGCTGGCATTTAAAACTTAAATAATTTGATTAGCTGCTTCAATTGCACAAAAAAATTTAAATGAAGCTGTCACCAACGCGCCACCTATAGCCAGCAGCGGTACTAGCGTGACGGATGTTGTATTTTTTAAATTTTTAAGGTGGATCGTCTTGCATGTGGTGCGAAATTCAAACTTTATTGTGTTTTTTGCTCATTACAGGCTCATCAACACTTCTTGTTATAGCGAAAACTAGAAGATCTAACACACATATTTTAGTTTATAGTATCTCCTAAAGATAATTAGTTTAGCTACGTATACTCTTCAATGGTTTTTACAGTTTTATTTTAGTTTAGGGATATTTGTAGCTTAACTAATGATAATTATCAGATACTATCAATTTAAAAATGTATGTTGAGTCTCCTAGTTTTCGCAAAAGCTGTTTTTGCTATCTCAAGAAGACGTTGATGAGCTGTAACGAGCAAAAACACAATAAAATTAGAACTTCACGCCACATGCGAGACGATCCACCTTAAGGCTCTGAAATTATTCTCGTGTCCAGTGTATTGAAGAGTGGACTATAAAGTGAACATTTACTTAATTAATATAAATCTCGAAGATGCAACGTTTGTATGTTGATACGTATGTTTGTTGATGGTTAAACAAACTTACCTTGTGACGTTTGACCATAATTATATTATTGTGGGTCCAGCTGGTACAAAACCATCAATATTGGTGTGATGTAGAAGAGCTTACTCAGCAGAGTGTATTAGATCATCATAAACTGTTGATGATGATGATGATAACGCACTGTCAGAAGCTGTCTTCCACCAACCTCCCTTGATCACTGATTACGCGCGCGCGCACAATGTAATCATATCGAGAACCCTTATTTCTCAGCACTTGTCAGTTCTGCGAGTTGGCTTGCCTATTGCCACTTTAAGAGTGCGCTCCGAAAATATAATATGTATGAATCTCCTTTTAGACGCAAATACTAACGGAATAAGATTGAATATCGCACGACAGTATCTTGCTTAGAACTTAAGTCTCAAATCTTCATTAATTTATTATGAGAATACTAATTTTAGTCTAGGTGAATATTGGTTTGGTCACATAGAATAAACTATATTTTCCTTCGGTGAGTATTTCTTTTGGATATGTGACTGAAGTTGTGTCGTAGAAATTTCAAAAAATCTTGTTTAAAGGCATAACTTTAAAAAAATAAAGTATCGAGTAAATGTCTTCCAATTGTGTTTCTGGCTTAGTCAACTATAGAAAAATGTTTGAAAAATCACGCATTTCAGTTATTTCATTGATGTGATATCTAGTTTACTCACAATAACTAGGCAAATCAGCATTATATTTTCAGAGCGCCCTCTTAACTTGCTGTATTTTGGGTTATACCGGTAACCTAAGAATCTCCTCGTTTCAGATTCCATTTATAAAACTCCGGGCAGAGCTCTTTCTATATCCCGTTGCGTTACTTTGAGATGAAAGTGATGAGGATGTTAATGAGGTCAAAAGTTAGCGACCCTTGTTGACTCTGTCGTGTCTTACTCACCTGAGATTAGAGTTTTAACAGTATGACATTGTTTCTCTACAATGCTGTGAATAATACAAAGTCCAAAGCTAAAGAGATTCGCTAATAAGGACTGGCGTTACCAGGAAATGCAAATGAAAATCCTGGCAGGAAATCCTTGACTAATCCAAAATTCACACTGTTGATTCAAGGATACTTTTAACGGTTGAATATATCATCCAGCTTATGGCAGTGGGGGTATTATCAACCATTATACTATACACTTGTCGTTTTTTTTGTCGTCCTGAGGTATAAGTACCTACCTAGTATATAGCTCTCAAGATACCTTTATAAAATTCCCCCTATAAAAGCATAAATTAAAGTGCATATTTAAAAAAAAAACTTGATGATTGTTTGTAATTGAAGGTTGTTGTACTCTTATATAAAAAATTCCAGGTGTAGAACTCAAAGGATAAATAAAAGGCTTTATTATTATTATTTATGGTAGTGCGGTATTATTTTCCATTATAGTACACTATAGTCGTTCCTATTTGTATTGTTTTCTACGTCCTGAGCCCCAATTCTACTAAACAAATTCTGTTTGAATTGTTAATGAAATATCTAAAAATTTAAACATTTTTGCCACTTTTGGTATACTAAAAGTGTCAAAAGTGTCAATTTTGAGATAATTCATTAACAATTTAAACACAATTTGTTTAGTAGCATTGGGGCCCTGAGCTAAGTAGGTACCTAGTAGCTCTCTTGAGGAAACCACGTTTATTAAATTCAGAAAGTTCATGTCTATTGTTTTTGACATGTCAATTTGGTTTAGGTCCGTTTCGTCTGGTTCCCTGTTCGTCTGACTAGTTCATTCCCCGTTCGTCTGATGCCCCGTTCGTCTGTTTCCCCGTTCGCCTGATGCCCCGTTCGTCTATTTTCCCGTTATAAGTTGTTATGAATACAGATATGATAAGTATAAAGCTACCATTACATATTTAGTATTTTTAACCGTCTGCAAAAAAGGAGGAGGTTTCTCAATTTGACGATTTATATATTTTTTTATGAGTATTCGCGAATCACTTCTTAGTGAAATTAGTTTTTAATCATAAACTTTAAAAACCTACTGAAGTCAGTGCCATTTAGAAAAATATGACTTGCCACATGTCATGGACGAATGAGGAAATGGACGAACGGGCACCGAGTGGACGAACGGGGAAATGGACGAACGGTGGCGAATTGGTCAATTTCTTAGCCCCAACAACCAGAGTTCGATATTATTTTGAGCTTGTGAGTTTATTCAGGATTTTGACGTCTCAGTTCAGTAGATTGGGGAGACGAGCAGAAACCTAACCTGCCTCAAAAACAATGGGGATCATTTTGGTAGCCTTAGTGCTGTCCAAATCTTTTGAAACTTGAAACGAGGAATATTTAGGTCAAGAGGTTTCCCCTATTCAAGTTCCATAAGATTTAGATAGTTCTAAGGCTGCCAAAATGATCCCCCATTTCCATTTGTAATTGACCGGCTGGTATCGATTGGAAGAAAAAACAACAACGAAATACAAAAAACCTTACAAAAGCAAATTATTTTTTGGCTTGTTGAATTTCAATGGATAGGTTACACGTTCCACGTTTCTCAGTGAGGACTACCCCTAATTTGTTTGTGTTTAAATGGGGGTGAAAGTCAACACATTAATGGAGGACACTGTTTCGATGTGGAATGTTTATTTGTTCGGGGAAGTACTCCACTGTCACCTTTAATGATGTTTTATTTGTGCGTTTATTTACGATTTCTAAAAATGTATATACCATGCATTATATAGCGTGCGTAACTCTATTAGTTTCAATGCTGTTTCTATCTAAAATGACGCTCACGCAATTACCCAATTTACGTAGTTTGCCTACAAAGCTTGATTGAAGCTAGACTGTAAATAAGGTAATAGAAAAAAGTCATCAAAAAAAAAACAGCAATTAAACCGGTTTACCAAGGATATTATATAGGTCGCAGGAAGTCGGTGGATGGAGAAGGTAGTGATGATGATAATACAAAATCTACCATCAGAAAGAATAGGTTCTTGTAAAATTAGAAATCCTATCAAATAAAACATTAAAGTACACAGATTCACTCTACGTAAATACGGCTTGTTATGTTTTCCAATAGTCTTTCCATAGAATATTCAATACAATCCGAGTTGAACTTATTGGGCCATTATACACAGAACAATGTCCCAGGTGTTGTACAATGTTATCGCGTCAGATAAGAGGGTAGGCTATAGATTACATATGAGCTTAACCCTACAACGTGATCGAATGATTTGGAAAATTAACCTTGAGAAGTAGATAGATAGATAGAAAACACCTTATTGCACAATACAAAAAAAAGTACATATGCAAACTTATTGCTAATTAGCATTTTTTTCCAGCTAACCTTTGTGTAATTTAGAGTCTGTGGTAGTGCTACAGGGTAAATACAGATTGAGATTATAAAGTTTAACATAATTAATTACCTACTTTAAATACTTAGATGTATACCTTAAAAATCATAATACATATATTATAACATAACATAAACATTATACTACTTAAATAGAAAACAAATAAATAACACAAACGCTCAATTTTGTTCAACATTTTACACTGACAATAAGTATTGGTACAGTTTGGACTTGAAGATTCCTACGGAAGCGGCTTTTCAAATTTCGACTGGAAGAATTCCAAAAGCGGATCGCAGTGACCGTAAATGAGTCAGTGTAAAAAAAAAGTACGTCGCTTGACTCACTTTTAGCTATGCTTGGTGGAAATTGGTACAACTGCTTCCAGGAACAATCAGCTCGCAACAATTTTTTTGAACGGAGTTTAGGTGATGATGACTAGCATAATAATTATGAACAAGATACCTACTAAGGTACTAAAGAAACTGAATCTTTAAGTTCGTTATGACATATCTGCAGGGTCTGATGGTGACACGGTGGACATTGTATTCAATGGAAGAGGCTTTGTCCAGCAGTGGACCTAAACAGGCTAATAAAGAAGAAAAGGAAAATGTACTTGTTGTCTTCATTATTTGGATTTTTTGTGCTAACTATATTTAAATTTACAAAAACGACTACGCATAAAGTTATCACAAACATTTATAAACCTGAAAGATAAATAGTTGGTGAGAAAAAACATTTATGAGGGAAAATTCTATGAGCAAGGCTTTGTCCAGCAGTGAACGATTACAGGCTGATGAAGAAGATACAGATAATTTATTGATTGAAACTGATTACCATTCGGAAATGGTAATACAACTACAATTGGCTTGATTTGACTTGCATGATATGAGGTACTAGTGGTAATTGTTCGCACTTACCATATTATAGGTAATACGAATGTTTATTCTAATTTATAAGAAAGCGATTTAGGAAGGCCACAACATTATATTATTAATAATATGTTGTAAAACTCTGTTATAATTTAAGAAAATGTAACAAGCTTTGCAAAACTTTATTTTGAATCTTTACCTTGAAACTATCATCTTTTTGGGATATAAAGTCTCGTCCACATTAGGGTACGTTTATAAAAGCTCAGAAAATTCATTTGTACATGTACAATTTCACCCAATGTGTGTTTTCCAATGTCTGGACATGGAATTGTCAAAATTTGAAGAAACTAAATTTCGCATCTTGTACAACTTGTTACAACAAGTTGTTGTTTGTTGTTTGTACTTGTTTATGCTCAAGTATGTAAGAGGTTTTAAGTAACCACCTAGTTACTGCTAACATACTGCTTTGAACATCTAACATTACACAAAAACATTGTTCTGTTATCAAAAAATTGCAGAAATTAACCAGCAATCTCAAATCCCATTATAGGAACGAGAAAGATCATCTCTAAATGAAAAAAACATAACAACTCCTCGGAAACTGTGAGATAAAACGTATTTAAATCACGGAGCGAAAATCACGTGGCTGCACGCGCAGGGTTAACGGATTAACACCGCCAACGAATGTCATTGTACGGATTGTGTTTATTTTCTTTGGTTCAAGTTTCAGTTTGTATAAAATAGTTGACTACCATGTTTTGTAATGCAGAATAGTTTGTACCTTCGATATGAGTGTCAGTATAGCAACGCAAGTTTTCAGTTTTGTGGTTTTTGGGTATGTGTGCTCCCAGGAATATTTGGAAGGTAAGTTCAAAATATTAATAAAAGTAAGGAAAAATTCAGGGTCATGTTGACGTGGTTGTGATGATTGGAGGGTTTCAGATGGAAAGACGTTAGGTAGATATAAAAAAAATATAATTAAATTTAAGTGTAAAATGATTGTAATGGAAATAAAACGTTTGCTGGCAAAGAGTAGTTAGTAAAAATCACGGTGTTACCCATTTCGATCACAATAAATATAAAATAACATAACACCTAACAATCACATACAAAGTCCTGACCCCACACTATACTCTGTGTTTTGGGTATCAATGAACTACGAGTACCAGAGTACTACAACACCCAGACCAGGAAAAAATATTTGCAGATCATGCAAACATTTTTTCCGCAGCGAGAATCGAACCCGCACCTCTTGCGTCTCAACCGGCTGCTCGGCCACTGTGCCACGGAGATGACGTAGAGGGCAGGATTATCTCATATGGAATATGGGTGCAAAGTAAAATAAGCTTTAATTATAAGATATTTAATTCTTTCAGCTACTAAACCTCTAAGTTTAATTGTAACCTTTAAATAATTTATCTGCAAATATTTGTTCCACGTCTGGGAGTTGTGGTACCATGGTACTTGTAGTTCCTGATACCCACGACTCAGGGAATCCTTGTGTGTGATCAGAGGCCTTACCATGAGCTCTTAATAGCGATTCAGTACAAAAACTATTCAGTACAAAATATCGGTTCCGTGATGTCCGCAGCTATATTTAAAGGCACAGTAGCAGAAGGACTATAGACTTCTGTGATTAAAGTTATTCAATGATGACGGATGTCAACGACGAACCGATATTTTGTACTGAATAGTTTTTGTACTGAATCGCTATAAGAGGTCATGCCCAGGCCTCATGACTATAATGTGACTTTTGGGTGTTATGTATAGTTTTATGTTCAATTTTATTAACCTTAACGGATTATTTCACTTATTTTTTATATTTATATTACCTACCTATCAAATAAAATTAAGTTGCTCAAAATATAATTACTTTCAGATCGCCATACGGCGCACTATTCTGACAAACTTTCGCAAATACCAAAGAATTTTGAAATAAGGAGCAAGACCGTCAACGGAGCTAAATCAGATTTTGAAAAGTACGCCAACCAAATACAACATCTAGCCAAGAGAGAAAACATGACCGTGATATACAAAGTAAAAGTAGAATTATTGAAACCGTACAAGAAAAAATCCTTAAATAAGTCACTGAAGAATGGCAAAACAAAGAAATACAACGTCCCATTGAAGAAAAACAGCATGAAACTGTCACACTTCGAGAGTTTCCTGAGAAAAATGGCCGAACAGAATAATGTTGTAAATTTGCAGAACTTTGAATCCTACTTGCCGCCATCGACAGAATCTCAGAGGATACTCTCAACAAAACAAATTATAATGAAATACAAGCCAATTCCTTCGCAGCTGAACAACTACACGAAAAATATAAAACCAGTCCGGAAAAGGATTATAACATTGAAAGTTTAGAAATGTTAATTTTGTATTTTGTAAGTAAATTATGTTATTAAAAAAAATAAAAAACTATTTTTTTATATACTACTTTGGCAAGCAAAAAACATATGGTCTTGATGGAAAGCAGTTATACCAGGCCTGCAACACCAAAGGCCAGCAACACCAAAGGCCATCACACGCACCCCACCGACCCTGATACATAAAGATGAAAAGTCTCATGTGCCTGTAATTTCATCGGCACCCATACCCTTCAAACCGAAACACAGCAATGCAAACACTACTGGCAGCAGAAAAACGTACGGTGGTAGTAGGTACTTCCCCGGATGAACTCTTTCACAAGAAATTCTACTACTAATTCCTCTATAGTACTACATAACACATAACACCCAAAAGTTACATACGTAGTCATGATTCCACACTAGGAATTCCTGTGTCGTGGGTATCAGGAACTACGAGTACCATGATAAAATAACACCCAGACCCGGAACAAATATTTGCAGATCATACAAACATTTGTTCCGCAGCGGGAATCGAACCAGCAATCTCTCGAATCTCAGCCAGCCCTGATATTCGCCCGCTGCGCCACAGAGGTTGTCAAAACCAAAGTCATGGCAAAGTATAGGGGAAGCAATCAATTTTGACATCGCAATCAACCTTTAGTACAGTCAAATTAGGTGACTTAAAAAAATTGGTTAATTACTTGCTAAAATCACCGCCTGAGTATTTTACTAAAACAAACTTTAAGCACGAGATTCCATTTTGACTGAAAGTTGTAAAAATGTTGACTCTGAAAAATATTCACAACTATTCAAAAACTACGACGAAAACGCATAAAAAACTCGTATCATGCTCGTAAAGGTTTCACCAGACTCATCACAGCCACTTATCTCATGAGCGGCCATCAAAATCTCTCGTGCGGGTGGCGCATAAAGAAGCATTCTCACTGGGAGCTTTTAAGGAGCTTACATTAGTCGCGAGCCGTCTCATCCTGCCGGGCGATACCATCTACACTTTCGCGGCATGCAACGCTTTGTGAACTAGAGATGAGTACGGCTAGTACAGGCTGACTAACGTTACCAAGACACTATTAGTATTGGCCAATGACACCGGAGTAGCGGGTGCTACGTGGACTCGGCTAGCGCAACAGAGAGAAAATTGGAAACGGTTGGAGGAGGCCTTTGCCCGCAAACATAATACATTGAAAATAGATAAAAATGATAACATAGATTAACATAGGTACTTTTATATAATAATAATATAAAAATAAGAATATAATAATAACATAAAAATAATAATATAAAAATAATAATGTTATAATAATTGTATCTACCTATATGTAAATGTTTTTATGTAAATAATGTTCTTAATAGCTGTTTTTGAAATATTGGGAAATAAAAAGGCTCAAATAAATAAATAAGTATAATATAATAGCTTGAAATGTTTATAATTTTATAGGTTTAATATTTGACCTTTACTATTGTCTCGCTAGCGACTCGCTATCTTAACAAACGTTATTCAGCCTGTATACGGCTGTGTACAGGCTAAGCACAAGCAAGCGTGTGCTGAGCACAGGCTGACTAACGTTAGTAAAGATAGCGAGACGCTAGCGAGACAATCATAAATGTCAAATATTAACCAATCTTACAAAGATTTCAAGCCATCGCGAATTCATTGGCCAATATTTGACATCAACTATCGTCTCGCTAGCGTCTCGATACCGTTAGATATTTGTGCTTACCCCACTAGTATTTTAACTAGTCATTGATACCATTCGTTTTCTTACGTATCACTTACAACCATGAAAGGATTAAGGATGCAAGAAACCCACAGGGAATATTTTTGTTAAAAATTTAAAAATTGCCTTTTATCGTTATCTCTAGAAAGTAAAGTGGTAAGTGTACCCCAACCCTATGGGAGTGAACTCAAGGTAAGTGGCAGACGGCTATCGTGATGCATCATTCGCTAAGCTGTTCCCGGGAACAACATTTACCGCTAGAGATCTGATTACAACAGCGAAGGCTTCGGACAGTTTCAAACGATTTTACATTTTTTTATATGAATTGAAGTAATATTTTGTTAAGTTTCCTGGGGGCACGAGTTTTGATAGTTTTCGAAACTATAACATAATGATGTTTCGTTCCTGACAGCGTCCTTCGTTTTCCTAGTGTAGAATCAGCCCCCCTATTCCTTAACTGAAAATCACTCGGTGACTAACGTTTGACAAGTAAAATTACCATCAACTGCTTAAAATTATTACTAGAAATTGACAATTGATGGTGTAGCATCCGCTTCAGCCGAAATAGCTGTTGAAGGCTTTCTGCTACTCTGGGAAGACCAGCTGCTGGTCTAACGATTTTACTTTTGATTTTTAAACGATGTTCAAGATCTGCAAGCCTACAGCCGTAAAGATATGTGCACCGTACATACCTCAGACTGCAACAGCTAGCACTCGATGCGTTTTCACTTTCCGATTGTCTTTGAGCTAATCGAAGAACGGTGTGAAGTAAGGATTCACAAAAGGCACATTAGAAGATGATCACACGCGAAAGTTTCTTAGATTTTGTGATAAATTTAGTAAGTGTTCGTAATAACGTGCTCACTCAACGCGGTCGATGTGTCAACAGGCAGATATGCTTGTCACTCCGAGCTTTGACGTTACATACGGGCATGACAGCCAAAACTTTGGCGTCTCGTTACGGCGGTGAAGCTTTAGATGACATGAACATCGGTATAGACGGGAAATTTGATGAAGATAATGCTTTGAGTTTATATGGTGACGAAACATCCCGCCCACCAAAATGCCTATGGTATTTTCTGGTTAAAACTAAAAGAACTTAATCAGAAACGATAAACGAAGCGAGTTGTACGAATAAGAGTTAAAAAATAAGATTTGCTTAACTAAGATTTGTTAAGACTACGGTTTGAAATGATGAAGACTAGTCCTCTATAGGCAGAGGACAGAGTTTTACCAAAGGTCTAGTTATAAGATGATTGTTTGCATTTTTAACCACTGCACTCCTAGCTATTCCGTCACCACCAACCTGTAGGTCTACAACCCGAGCAAGGGTCCATTGCAAAGGAGCACGATTATCGTCCTTAATTATCACCATCGAACCTGTGGGTAATGGTTTGGAATCTTTGGTCCATTTGGCGCGTTGTGTTAGCGAGTTCAAGTATTCAGTTTTCCATCTGGACCAAAAATTTTGTTGAAAAGCTTGTAACATCTGCCACCGATGAAGTCGTTTTATGTTAGTGTTGCAGAAGTCTTCCTCGGGAACAGCTGTCAGAGGCTCCAAGGTGAGAAAGTGACCGGGAGTTAAACACGAGATATCATTTGGGTCAGAACTGATAGGGTAAAGAGGCCTCGAGTTCAAAATCGCTTCGATTTGGACAAAAAGAGTCGTTAACTCTTCGAACGTCAGGACCTGATCACCTACCACTCGATATAAGTGAGATTTGGCCGCTTTTATCTGAATTTCCCAGACGCCCCCGAAATGGGGGGCTCCTGGCGGATTGAATTTGAATTCAATTTTCTCTGCGCGAGAAGCATGTTGCATTAAAGACGAGAGTTGATTCTTAGCGCCGACAAAATTGGTTCCACAATCCGCGTGAATCACGTTACAGCGACCGCGTCGTCCAACGAAACGCCGCAGCGCAGCGATAAACCCTTCAGTTGATAGCGTGGAGACGACCTCCAGATGAACCGCTTTGGTCGCTAGACAAACGAACAAGCATAAATATGCCTTGTCCATCTTAGCACCACGATATGAACCGAGTTTGATGCGGAATGGTCCGCCTAGATCGATGCCTACCACCGAAAACGGTTTTACTTGATTGACTCGATATGACGGGAGATCGCTCATAAAAGGCTGTAGTGGCTGTGGGTTGGTACGAAAGCATTGAATGCACTTAGAGAGGTGACGACGGATCGTACGTTTAGCAGCGATAATCCAGAATTGTTGAAGTAGTAAGAAATGTGTAGTATTGATGCCAGGGTGCAAATGGTTACGATGAATGAAGTCGATGATTAAGAAAGTTAACGGATTGTCAGACGGTAGGAAGGCAGGATGCTTTTGGTCGTACTCTAATCCTGATCGTGAAATCCTGCCGCCCACCCTGAGAACTCCTTGGTCGTCAAGGAAGGGGTTGAGTTTGCGCAAAGGTTTAGATAGAGCCTTTTTGAGTTTTAAGTTAGAAATTTCTTCCGAAAAAGCATAGTGCTGTACGTGCTTGACGACGTTCATTAAGGCGTGATGACGTTCGACGTTGTTCAGAAATTCCCTACGATTTGCATGAGTGGGATTTCGGGAATTGTTAATGAAGCGATAGATATACGTGAGTACATTAATAAGTTTAGACAGCGAAGAGAATCGGGTCAGCAACTGTTCGATAATTGACGGTTCGCTATTCACACTCGCACCATCAGCTTGTCCGATTAATAACACGACCGATTTGCGTTCTTCAATTTTTACGATTACCTCGTCATCGGGAGGCATTCTTTCCGAGCTCGAAGGCCAAGAGTTGCGATCTTGGGATAGCCAACATGGCCCCGCCCACCACAGGGTATTGTGAAGAATTTCACTGGGAAGCTGTCCACGCGAGCATATATCGGCAGGGTTGTCTCCCGAAGATACGTGGCGCCAACACTCGGTAGATGTAAGTTCTTGGATTTGACTAACACGATTCGCGACGAATGTGGTCCAGCGAGATGAATGTGAGCGTAACCACGAGAGGACAACGGTAGAGTCTGACCATAAGTAGACATCATCGATTTTAATACGCGCAAGGTACGTGTCGCAAACGAATTTATAAAGATCCGAGAGGAGAACTGCCGCGCAGAGTTCCAGTCGAGGCAACGAAGTACGTTTGAGCGGAGCTACACGGGCTTTTGAACAGACCAAATAGACATGGACTGCACCGTCCTTATCAGTGACGCGTAAATAAATAACAGCACCATAAGCTATCTCAGAGCTGTCGCAAAAGCCGTGGAGCTCGCTCGATTTCGATTCGGAACAAGTTAGCTGGCGAGGAATTCGAAGTTGAGTTAACTGTGGTAGTTGATCTTTGTAGGTGGTCCATGTACTGATGACTTCATCAGGCGGCGTCTGGTCCCATCCAATACCGAGGATCCAAAGCTTTTGGATATATGATTTGATTTGTATTGTGATGGGGGATAAGAAGCCTAACGGGTCGAAGACTCTAGCGAGTTCGCTGAGTATCGATCGTTTTGTACATGGTCGATCTGAGGGTTTGATTTCGAAGAGGAATGCATCTGATGAAGGATCCCATTTGAGGCCAAGAACCTTCAACGTTGATGGTTCCTGGCTATCGAGAGACACAGAGCCCGTGAGACAATCTTGACTGGGTAGATCAGACAACAGCTGCGCATTGTTACTTACCCATTTTCTGAGTTGAAAACCGCCGAGTTTGAATAGGGCGATAAGTTGCATTTTTGCCTGCTGGGCGTTTTCGAGCGAGTCACTTCCGGTAGCTACGTCATCGATATAGACCTCGGACAAGATAATCTTCTTCGCAGCAGGATACGAATCCCCGTCATCTTCAGCAAGCTGTCGCAAAGTACGGCATGCAAGAAAAGGGGAGGAAGAGACGCCATACGTAACAGTATTCAGGCGATATTCTTGGAGGCAATCGCGAGGAGAAGCTCTCCAAAAAATACGCTGATAGTCGCGATGGGCTGGCCAAGTCAAAATTTGACGATACATCTGTCGAGCGTCGGCCATAAAGACAACGTTATGTTCCCTGAACCGCAAGAGAATTTCCAAAATGTTCGGTTGTAATTTTGGACCGATGAGTTGAGTATCGTTTAAGGAACGGGAGTGTGCATCTTTGGCAGAAGCGTCGAAAACAACGCGAAGACGAGTAGTTGCTGAAGCAGGACGTAAAACACAATGATGTGGGATGTAATACTTTCCCATACCTAGCTCATCTGCTGGAACCAACGACATGTGGCCGGATTCGATGTAGTCTGACATAAAGTCTGCATATTGAACTTGCAATTCTTGGTCTCGTGACAATCTTCGTTCGATAGCATGGAATCGTCGCAACGCAACGTCCCGAGAGCCCTCAAATGTGGGCTCTGAATCATGCTTGAATGGTAAGCACACCATGTATCGTCCAGACGAATCACGAGAATGATCCGATACAAACTTTTGTTCGCAGAGCACTTCATCTGGAGTTAAGAGTGACGCTTTCGGTACGGAGTCTAACTCCCAAAAATGTTGAACTAACGAGTTTAACTCGTTATCGATATCTAACATTGTTTGCACTAGAGTGCTAGAAGCTAAGCGAGTTTTGCCTAAAAGTAGCCAGCCAAAGACAGAGTTGAAAGCGGTAGGTTGGTTGACATTGCCCTTGAGGTGTTGATCTATGAGTGAGTCGGCAAACACATCCGCGGCGAACAATAGATCGATGGGTCCCGGAATATCAAAGCCGGGGTCGGCTAGTGATAATGAGTTTATATGTGACCATCCTGATGTGTTCAATTTTGCGATAGGTTGATCACCACATATTTTCGAAATTACGTGCAGGTCCAAGTTATACAGGACTGCATCGTTAGTACCCACTGCACAAGTGACGTCACCGAGAATAGAAGCCACTGCCTCTCCGAGTCCGCTTACGTTGACATTAGCTTGAGTGGGATTTAAACCTAACTGCTTTACCGCTGATTCGGTAATAAAATTGCTTTGACTTCCGGTGTCGAATAAGGCACGGAACGATTGCATCGCACCGGTAGTATCTTTGATTTGCACGATTGCAGTTGCCAGCAAAACAGTAGTATGGGTAGGTGACCTTGAAACCAAAGACGATACGGTTTGATTTGATTCACTAGATTTATCGCGATGGAGTAAGGTATGATGTTTCCGGTTGCACGTACGACACGAAAAGATCGATCTACAGTCTTTCAATTGATGAGACGGCTTCAGGCAATTGAAACACCAATTTTTTTCAGTCGCCACTTTCATTCGGTCATCAAAAGATTTTATAAGAAACTCCGAACATGCCGCTATTTGATGAGAGTCAGTACAGAAAGAACATTTACTAGTGTACGGAACGGTAGTCGTACTACTTCCGGATTGGTTGTGCTCGATTTTGGGCGTAGCAACAACAAGTGTATGTGACGTAGTACTACGCTTAGGTTGTGGCTGCGAAGGTGTGAGCTTTTGTGGAAATTTGTTTGTGTTGTTCGATTCGATGAAGTGTGTATCACGCAATGAAGCCTCACACTTTGATTGTAAGAATGCTCTTAATTGTTTATAGGTAGGAAGTTCCGCTTCCGAATGTTTTTCCTCAAAGTCACGACGTAAGTTTGTGTCAAGTTTTGATAAAATATGATACACTAGGACAAAATCCCATTGCCCAATGGGCAGGTTAATTGTCTTTAAAATACTTAAATTCTCTTCGAATAAATCAAGTGATTTCCTGAACTCGTGAGCGTCATGGCATTTAAAGTCCACGTTCAAAATGTCCCGCCAACACGTGAAAGCTAGATCGCGTTTATTCTTAAAGCGCGCGGTAAGTGCTTCATACGCGTCGCGATAGTGTTCGTGAGTCATAGGGAACGGTTTGATCACAGTCAATGCATCGCCACTTAGAGATGATAAGAGATAGTGAAACTTTTCCGTGTCGGTAATAGAGGTTGAGCTGTGTATCAAAGCGTTAAAAGTGTCGAAATATTCCGGCCATTTTTTTATGTCACCACTAAAAGTCGGAAGAACTATTTTTGGTAACCGAATATTCGATGAGGTACTGCCTTGAGAATAAGTCGATTCACCCTTCGACAATTTGCGTTTAATTGCTAACACCTTATAATACATTTCATCGAATTGTTCCTGAACTTCATTATTTTCAGTTGCAGGATCATCGAGAACCTCCTGAATCGTGAAATGCGCGTCCTCAAAATTCGCAGCAATTTGTTTCACTTCTTGATGATACGAGAAGAACAAGTCTCGCTGAGTAGGGTCATGAGTGGCCAAAATACCTACCTCTAAAGCCTTAGTCAAACGTTTATAAGCGACAGTTCGTTTCCTACGTAAAGATGGTAAATCAATCGCAGTGTATTCGATGTCGATTGATTTTGACTTCGTTTTCTTCAAAGTACTTAATTTACGAGTGGAATGCTTCCCTAGAAGCGACATTGCCAATTTGAATACCTACCTAGGTAGAAACAAAAAATATTATCTTGAGTGTGTACCCACGTACCTAAATACTTGACAATGTTAACAAGTAGTACGTTAACAATAGTAGATATTTTTATAGTTATGGCGCGTAAATAACGTAAACTTAACAACAAAAACAAGTAACTTTACGCTATGAATGTAGGTACCTACCTAATTGCAGTAAATATATTATGAGCGATCAGTCGATCACTGATAGAAAAAGAGTTCTTTACCTACTGACACTGTAGGCTGTAGGTACGGCGTAGATACAACCGACCAAGCAAGTTGAGTTAACTTAATGCAGACCAAGACAAAGTTTCCGATACTTGCGTGGTAGATTGTACGGTACCAATACTAACTGCTTGGTAATCTGTTCATTCACTTCGTAACAAAATAATTATAAGTGTCGCCCGCCGATAGGAGCGGTGAGGAGCGGTGGGCGAGACCTCCCAACTACCCTGTTTATAAAAGTGAGAGACGATTATCTGACGAAATGATTTTAATTTATAAATATGATTCGGACTTTAGATTATGATAATTATAGTAGGTATAGTAAAGCGATTATGTTACGATAGTTGTGATGAGAATAGGTAAATGATTTAATTATTGTGAGCCGAAAATAAATTACGCACCGATGAAAGTTCAAAGTGATTGCACAATTTGATCTCACAATAATTTACGATTAAATAGATACGAAGAAATACTTAGATACGCATTGATTTATAAAATCCCTGTTCGATAGTGATAGCTCGTGAACGTTAGTTCTGTTGACAGATTCAATTAGCCGGTAATTCTGATGGAATGGAATAACTAAGAATGCGATAAATACCTATCGTTTTTAGCTAAAACAATAGGCCGATTGAGATATTCTAAGCTACGATTTTAACCAGAAATACCATATGAAAATTGTAAAATGGCGATTTACGGAATTTGAATGTGGAAACGTCCCTGGTTTCGGCACCAAATAGATGTAGCATCCGCTTCAGCCGAAATAGCTGTTGAAGGCTTTCTGCTACTCTGGGAAGACCAGCTGCTGGTCTAACGATTTTACTTTTGATTTTTAAACGATGTTCAAGATCTGCAAGCCTACAGCCGTAAAGATATGTGCACCGTACATACCTCAGACTGCAACAGCTAGCACTCGATGCGTTTCCACTTTCCGATTGTCTTTGAGCTAATCGAAGAACGGTGTGAAGTAAGGATTCACAAAAGGCACATTAGAAGATGATCACACGCGAAAGTTTCTTAGATTTTGTGATAAATTTAGTAAGTGTTCGTAATAACGTGCTCACTCAACGCGGTCGATGTGTCAACAGGCAGATATGCTTGTCACTCCGAGCTTTGACGTTACATACGGGCATGACAGCCAAAACTTTGGCGTCTCGTTACGGCGGTGAAGCTTTAGATGACATGAACATCGGTATAGACGGGAAATTTGATGAAGATAATGCGTTGAGTTTATATGGTGACGAAACAGATGGTAATTTTACTTTAAGTCACCGAGTGACTTTCAATTTAGGAATAGGCGGGCAGGACTTTGTACGTGACTGTTGGGTGTTATGTCATGTATATTTTTTTCTCGTTAACGGTAGGGGCGCTGCAAGTAAATACATGGAAAAAAATCTCATATAGTTTCGAAAACTATCAAAACTCGTCATTAGGTAACTTTTTCACTAAACCATATTTCATACAACGGCTGTAATTTAGTAAAAATGCAGTTGATGTAAACAATTTATCACATGACACTAATAATTATAATTATGCGAATATTTTTTTTCCTTTCCGTAGCGTACGTTTTCATGTACCCTAATATCATTACAATGTAGCCATAAGACAGGCTAATAAGTAATTGAACATTGCCCTAGATTTATAATAGTAGATTATGCACTAAGGGAATAAAGCAGTGTCTTATGTCGCGGGCGGCATATTGAACCCTGAGTGTAACGAGGGACTCTAAAGTTAACTCCCGAGTGTAGCGAGGGAGTTATATAGAGTCCTGAGTGAAGCGAGGGGTTCAAGCTGCCCAAGACAAAGACAGGCTTTATTCCAGAGGAGCATACTCTACTTTTCACATCTACTGCGAGACAATAAAAAGCCAGGGTTCCATAAAATAAGTATCGTCTGTTTTGATGAACTCTGGAGTAGAATCATTATCGCTTTGACATTTTTTGTTAACACTAATATTGCCATTGCCGTAATTATATATTGCTAGAATATTGCAATAAATTTCACTGAAAAACACAGCACCAACCTAACATCTCTTTTGTTTCACATTCTTTAAAATCGCGCCTATTTCTTTTTTTTCTGAGTTCTGCTTTTGGTGGCCAGTTCGATTTTTGAACAAACCTCTTTACAATACCATATGAGCATTTTTTTACTTGGAGTTTTCCTCGAGTTTCCACACGAATTTGACGTTCCAAATTCAAATCACTTTAATCCCTAGGGAGTTTCATACAACTTTATATCCCTAGAGAGACAATGCTTTACTTTACGTTGAGGTTGCATGATATTTAATTGGACATTGTCGAGCAGGTGGTGTGAAAAACAAATTATAGCTAAGAATGTGTCCATTGGCACTTTTCTTAATGTCTCTATTTAAGGGGAGGACACTTTGTTCTTGTGTTCTTATTATCTAGCACTAATTTGCACTACATTACACTATTATTTACACTACACTAACTCATAAGGTTTCGTTCTTTTGAATTTTGAATTATGCGAATGCTTGTGAGTATGTTTGCAACTTCTTCAAGCTCAAACGGCTGAACGGATTTGAGTGAAATTTAGAATGGAGATACCATACACCCTGGATTAACACATCATCATCATAATACATTTTCATCATTGTTCGCGCGGGTGAAAACGCGGGGCGTAGTCCTACTAGTACAATAGGATACGCAGGTCTCCTATTATACTAGTAGGATATAATAAATATATATTTCATCCCACCATCTCGGAAAGTGTATTTTTACTCTTCGACATCTGAGTGTAAGAGCCGTTTTTATCCGCTAGAGGATAAAGTAAATTTGAATTTAGAACATCGTGTGCACTAAGTTTGTGAACTCAAAACATCATTAAACCTATTTACTTCTACCTCCACGGTGCCGAATTTATCATACAACCTTTTTTAATTTGTTAAAAACTCAGACTCAGAACCTTCTTGGTGTATTACTTTTTATCTTAGAATTAACTTTTTATTTAATTTGCTTTTTGGCGCACGCCATTTTCTTTTCACGTCATATTGTTAAAACCTTAGGTTAAAAACAAGAAACTTGAAAACAAGTGAAAAACCTAAAATGACTGACTCTAGCGACGAGGAAGTTTATTTGACGCCAACAGAATTGACTGAAACTGTTAAAAATGCGCAAAAGTATCTTGTGATTGTCAATTTTTTTTTTGCATTTAGTCATTTCCTCGCTGAGGTGGGATGAAAAGTTACGTGTTGCACTCGTGTGCAAAGATTTTTCACCTCGTGCTCTTTTGATTCCCTCGCTAACGCTCAGGATTCTAATTTTTTTCCTTCGCTTGCTCGGTCATCAAAATTGAGCACGCGGTTAAAAAGCAACTTTGCACTCTTGTATAACAAATAACTATTCTACTACATAGTATAATATAATGCATTAAATATATACCTACATAAATATATTTATTTTAATATAGCAAGATAAAGGCTCATAAGTTTTATACTTACCGTTGAAATAATTCCTAGTGCAACGAACCCTATTCCGATTTCAAAACTCTACTAAGCGAAACCCACCAAAAACCGGCTGAATCCACAATTCAGAACTTAATCATTTACATCGTTGAAGTTTTCCGGGAGAGCGCGCACAATGCCGTAATCCACCATAGAATAAACTCATGCCTACATGGTAGTAGAAGAAATATTAGTACTACCTAAGGAAGTCTCACTCCAATGAAATTAAACCTAATACTAACCCTCTCATTCATAATCAATTTTTAAAAACTTCCCAAAAAAGGAGGAGGTTCTCAATTCGGTTGTTTTTTTTTTTTTTCAAGTTAGTTACCGCATATCTCCGGCGTTTATGAACCGATTTCGAAAATTCTTTTTTTATTTGAATAGATATACTTCCAGATTGGTCCCATTTTTTTCAGAATCCGGTTCTGATGATGGAATCCATGAGGAATTAAGGGAACTCCTCAAATATTGTAGGCATACATAATTATGGCGATTTTGATATTTTCAGCAACAAACCAAGCATTTGCATTCAAAAAGTATCATAATCCTTTCACCACTATGGTTCTTTCATCATTTTTTTTTTCATCCAAATATTTAGTCGATTACAATGGCGGAAGTCGGTTTTTTAAACCGTTGATTGCTAAAATAGCTTTTGTCTTGTTTTGACGTATGCCATTTTACATAAGAGAGAACAAAACAAAAGCTAAGTAGTATAATTAGAGTAGGTTTTAAAAATGATAAGATATATGAATAAGGGAGTTAGTATGTAGGTAAGTTTGACGACCTCCGTGAAGCGGCGGGCGAGTTGCTGGCTGAGACGCAGGAGGTGCGGGTTCGATTCCCGCTGCGGGACAAATGTTTGCATGATCTGCAAATATTTGTTACGGGTCTGGGTTATAGTACCATGATACTCGTAATTCCTGTTATCCACGACACAGGGAATCCTAGTGTGGGTTCAGGGCGATGAATGTGACTGTTGGGTGTTCAAAAAAAGTACGTACATGAGACTATGTTGTATGAAAACATATGAAACGCGTATCACCATTTGCGAGACACAAAAGGCTCGGGCTCATCGCCAAATTGAATCTAATTTCAGCGCTATTTAAGCTCATTTTTCATTGCATGGCAACTTGAAGTGAATTAAGCCTGCTTCTACGTCCGTACTCGATAAGAGCAAAACCAAACAAGTACATAAATTAAATCGAGAAGTTTCTTGAATCAGACGGCACTTGTGCGGGTATGGATGTCGCGGGGAAATGAGTTTTGGGGTTCCGTGGGACTGTTTGAAAAACCTTTTGATAAATCGCTTATTATGATTTTTTTCTGAAGCTGTTTGTTTGTCGACATCCTTCATGAATTCCGCTGATAAAATTAAGTAACGCTTACGAATACAAAGTTTTAGTAAATTGAGGAAATCAATTATTTACAACTTATTATTTATTTTTTTACCCTCTGCATAGAAAGGTCTATATTTGCGTACTAACCTAATTTTAAATGTTATATCTGCCAAAATCTTTGGCATCTTATTTCTCTCTGAAAAGCTGCACTTTTGTTTTATGATCAAACTGACGCGCTACTAAAAATGTTGGCGAGTTGGGAACTATGGGATGTTAATATTTAAAGCAGATTTTTACATTAATTTGTTTTAAACTAAAGTGACTAGACCAAGCCTGTGAAAAATTGGGCAACAAACTGTTTGCCCGTCTGAATCCATCCGAATTAATATTCATAAAATATCTTATGGTTCCCAAAAACGAATTTTCCTTAAGCTCATCGGAACTTTACTAAAATTGTTGGATTGTACAATCGTCGACATGAGGCTGTTGGTAGGTACTTTAACTAAAGGTTAATTGTTTTGTATGACTTCGAGGCTTTTCTCGATATTATTATGGGTTTTTTTTTTAATTATACTGCTTGGCATGCAAACAAGCTTACGGCCTACCTGATGGAAAATAGTTACCGTAGCCTACGGACGCCTGCAACACCAGAGGCATCACACGCGCGCTGCCAACCCTGAGATATAAAGATGAATACCAGGGATGAGCAGCAGCATCCATCTGAGTACTTATCACCAACTGCGACCACCAATCCGTCTGCCAAACGAGCAGTGACTATGCCAAATTGTATGCAATGAGGAGGTCTCGTCCAGCGGCGGACGTAAAAAGACTAGTGATGATGATGATGGTTATAATTGTTATTATTACCTACTAGCTGCGCCATGCGGTTCCACCCGCATAAGTCTCGATCCTGTGGGAGGTATATGTTTATTCAGGGTATAAGCTATTTCCATTCAATTTCAACCAAATCGTTCCGGCTGTTTCAGTGTGAAAGGAGTAACAATAACTTATCATTTAATAACTTTTCATTTAAAAAACCGACTTCCGCCATAGTATTTGACAAAATATTTGGAGGAAAAAAAATGATGAAAGAACCATAGTGGTGAAAGGATTATTATACTTTTTGAATGCAAATGCTTGGTTTTTTGCTGAAAATATCAAAATCGCCATATGTATGCCTATAATATTTGAGGAGTTCCCTCAATTCCTCATGGATTCCATCATCAGAACTGGGTTCTGAAAAAAATGGGACCAATCTGGAAGCATATCTATTAAAATAAAAAAAGAATTTTCCAAATCGGTTCATAAACGCCAGAGATATGCGGTAACAAACATTAAAAAAAAAAAAAAAAATACAACCGAATTGAGAACCTCCTCCTTTTTTGGGAAGTCGGTTAAAAATACTCACAAACTTTCGCATTTGTTTAATATTAGTGAGATTCCTAATCCACTTTATGTTTCCACAGTATTCTAGAACTAAACTCAAACTAAATCGAGACTCAAGCATAGATTTTTTGACTGATTTCAAGGAAACACTGTCAACAAATCTATGCTTGATTCTCGATTTATGCTTGAGCATAGTTCTGGATACGGGCCTTAGTTTAATAACATACGGAACACTTGTAACGCCATACCGTTACACCAAGCTTCTATGTACAATCAACGCATATTCACAAGTTGTCGCCTTGGGGCGAGAAGTTATAAATTCGGTTGGCAGTCAATTCAAGAGTCCCAAGTTTGGTCCTGGGTCAGGCCTCAATTTGACACGTCTGACACAATATTACATTTAGTATGGGAACTTGATTGCGGTCAAACTATTGGTGTTTATTTAAACGCTTTCACAAAGTTTGTTATATATGAGTCATGGAGGACTAGTGTGACTTTATTTAATTCCCAAAAGCTTCAATGGGGTGCTTTTCGTCTCGTTAAAATCATAACATATCATAGGGTTGCGGGTTTGATTTCTACTGCGGGACAAATGTATGTATGATCTACAAATGTTTGTTCCAGATCTGGGTGGTATGGTACTCGTAGTTCCTGATACCCAGGACACAGGAAATCCTGGTGTGTGATCAAGACTACTAGTACGGTATACTAGTCTCTAGTGTAATCAATTTTTATCAATAAAAATATCAGATTTTTGATAAAAAATATTTTCTGCTGTATTTATTACATCAATAAAATTGAATCCTAAGAAACCGAAACTTATAAGCCTAGATTATAATCTGCATAAGTTATTGACATCAATTTACACCAGAAAAGCAAATTTTATAAAAAAAAATATTATATAATATATCACAGGAGCTGCAATTATTATAAATAAAATACTAGATGTCTTCTATAACTATTACACATTAAAAATAGTATATATTAAATTAATAATTACAACTTTTGACTACATATTCGAATTTTCACTGTATGTAAACAGAGTTATTTAAACAAGAACTTCATTTTGACTACAGAAACTATTCATTAAATAGTTTTAGAAACTTTCCTTTAAACCGAATTCAAAACGTTTCTGTTTAGCATCAAAGTGGGAACCCGAAATCCCTTAAGCTGAGTTAGTGATTCACCAACTTTACATAACCATTTTTTATGCAAAAATGAACCCTATTGTTTGTATCAAAAGGATGTTATGACGGTTTGATTATGATGGTTTTAGAGTAAATGTGAGAGTATTCAACTGGGAACTTTATTTCTAGCGACAATTGCCCAACTAGGTTTTGTACTAATTGTAGGGATTAAAGTTTCGACTGAATTTAGTGTTAATCTTGGATGGGCTTTGCTCATTGGTTTTTGCGAATTGATTTTATCAATACTTTGCATTCTTATTTCTTAGTACATTGACTAACATGTACCTAACTGTTAGCAAGGTAAGTTTATAAAAATTATGAAGAGTCAAATAGTATTAAAATAATAAAATGTTTGGTTCGGTAAAGGTTTGTGCCAAAGTGAATACTCGTTGTAACAAAAATGCTACGCATATAAATATAATTTAAATCATGTATTTCTTGTACTATTTATCCACTAGCTGAGTCAAAGGTACCTTGTTCTACAACAGTATAAGGATACGTCCTTTAGCAAGTGCTCGAACATACAAATGTTCCACTCTCATCTTCCAAGTATTATGGTAGGGGCTACAGTTACTATTGATTCACGATTTAAACTTATTTTCGTACATCAACTATATAATCTATGTAAGTTTATTGTATAAGATAGATAAGATAAGATAATGTTTATGGCCAAAAAGTTTACATTATATTTTTAGGTACAACAAAACACAAGGATTTACTTTGTTGTGTTAGAGGTTAGCTGTAAGGCCCAAACTAGGTATAAAAGCCTGTATCTTGGGTCTCAAAAATCCAAAAGAAAATTGGTATTGTAGCTTCATTTAAAGTAATAAGTGGTCCGGAAGATATCACTTTTAGCGATAAGACCAATCATTGTATGTTTTTTTTTATTGATTTTTCTTTTGTTTTTGTATTTTTGTTTAGTGTACAATAAATAAATTATAGTTTATCTATCTATCTTTATTACTAGCTTTTAACTATGCCTAAATATATAAAAAAAAATAGGTACGTATTAATTCAAATGATATTCGTTAGGCTTTTGATAATTAGGTAAGGATCTATTTAGACTTTGCTGTGAGATTATTGCTTTATCAAGAAGCTTTTGAAACCTGCAGGACGATTCTAAAACGTCGGAAACGTTTCCGATCGGATTCTTTAGATTTTCATTTCGATGTGGTAAGTAACTAAAACAATTTTCTGTAGTAAAACTCAGTAAAAAACAATAAATATTGTATATTGCTGTGTTTTACTAGAGAAAATTGTTAGGAAATTGTTTAAGTTACTTACCACATCGAAATGAAAAACTAACGAATCCGATCGGAAACGTTTCCGACGTTTTAGAATCGCCCTGCTGGAGACTGCTTTGGTATTGAAAGATATTATGTTTACAGAAGCATGTTCTGCTCAATATAGATGAATAAGTATTCGAACCGTTATTCAACATGTTACTTTGGACACGATTAAACTAAATTTATGAGCTGTTTTCCTTTAATTCGAATTTCCATAGTAAGATCAAAAGCAAACCTACGTAAACTAAACATTTGATACATATTATTAGACCCACTGATTGGTTCGGGGCTCCAAAATTCGCCCTCTCCCAGTCTCTTTACATAAAATTTGCATTATCGATTCACCCTGTATATTGGTGCAAAGTAACTTCTAACAGATTATACAGGGTGGTGCTTAGCATGTTATGCGCCTACCAATTTCCGCTTTGTCATATGGATATTGGAAAAAAGTGCTGACGTATTTTCTCTGTTTATGGAAAATTGAATGTCTAACTAATTGAAAATATACAGTAAATGCTCGAGCGTTGCGTTTGAGAATTAAATTTTGAAAGCTTATTTATTTTTTTATTTCAAACTAGCTGCCCGCGCGCGTCTTCGTTCGCGTGGTCCCGGTGTCCCTGGTGGTCCCGGTACATTTAAACCTTTCCGTGACAATTATGAACAAAACCAGAATCAAATAAATCCGCCCAGCCGTTCTAGAGTTTTAGCGAGACAAACGAAAAGCAATTGATTTTTATATATACAGGGTGTTTTTTTTTTCTTTGTCTGAGGCCACTAGAGGTATTCTGAAACGTGCCCATACCTGGAAACAGAAAGAGGGAGGCCATTTGGAAAATTTATTGCGATAGTTTTTTTTAACGTAGTTACCAGATTACTTACAAATTGTATGAGAAAATATTTTATTAAATTTGACTAACTTCTGCTGCTCAGATTTTTTTCTTCCAGTATAATGAAACAATCCTTACATAAAACTGAGTCGATACGCATTAAAAAAATTTTTGATCAAAACAACTCATTTTTATGGAGAACTCACGCTTGACCAAAAAACTAACTATGCCAAAATCGTTTTCATACAAAATGAGTAAGTGGTTCCAAAGACAGTTTTCCCGTATCTCTTATGGATTCGGATATCCTCATACTGTCCCATTTAAAAAAAACACCCTGTATAGAGGATAGAGGATAGAGGATTGATTTTTATATATATAGAGGATATAGATAAATTCAATAATATTATAACTACAAAAAGCTGACTTGTGTCGTCGTAATCATAGCTCCACAAAACATCATCCACGGACAAGCAAAAAAGTAAGAGATTTTTTTTTTTTCAAATTTGATAGAAGTACACCTACTCACGCTTATAAATTATAACATAACAAAACATAATACCCAAAAGTAACATACATAGTCCTGATCCCACACTAGGACTGTGTCCCTGTGTCGTAGGTATCAGGAACTACGACTACCATGGTAACCATAACACCAAGACCCGAAACAAATATTTGCAGATCATACAAACATTTGTCCCGTAGCGGGAATTGAACCCGCAATCTCTTGCATCTCAGCCGGCTACTCACCAGCCGCGCCACAGAGGTCGTTAAATATTACTAGCGAGCCGCCCAGGCTTCACACGGGTAGCACAAACCAATAAAAAAACTATTTATCCGATCAGCACCAAACTTTACTGAATCACCTGCTGGGCTAATCTAAAGATTGCCTGAAAATTTCATAAAAATCGGTTGGAATTTCGGACTCCATGGGAAACATACTCACAGATCGATTTTTATATATACATAAATACATATTATATAACAAAACATAACACCCAACAGTCACATACGTAGTCATGATCCCAAACTAGGATTCCCTGTGTCGTGGGTCTCAGGAACTACGAGTACCATGGTACCGTAACACCCAGACCTGGAACAAATATTTGCAGAGAGATCTCTTAGATCATTCCCTACACACTAAAGAAAAAACAATTCAAATCAGACTACCCAATGCGGAATAATCAGTGTCCATACATACATAACTATTTTTGAAGTAATTTAATTACTATCCTAAACGGTATTGGATTCAGTAGTAAAAAGCTCTGGTAATGCATCATCCACGTAATCTTTATGAGCTAAACGCAGCGTCTAGGATCAGCCAGGATTTACTGCACCTGCCGGGCGCCGCATCATATAAAAAAAACTCACGAGAATCACCTGTGAACAAATCCAAGGATTAATAATAATAATAATAATAATGAGATTATAAATAAATGAATGTTATGTAACCTCTATAGGTAATTTTTCTACACATCATTGAAATAACCTTTGAATAGGGCTAAGCAACGGGGCGTAATTATAGTACATACCTGTTAGTACCTATATCAAGTACCTGACGAATTAATTGATAACGTCCTTTTGATGAAAACCATAGAACTCCAACGTCATTCAAATTCTTAGAAATGGGAGGTCAACAATGGATGTTATATTGGTTTCTGTTTTATGGAGTACTAGTTTCTAAATTTTTCAATTTCAGACTTTTTCCTGTAGTTGTGACACAAAAGCCACAAGCATACCAAATTTCAGCATTGTGGGACTGCTGGAAGTATCCTAGAATTTTAGATTTTTGCGTTTTTTATTTTCACTAATATCTCGGCAACTACTAAGTTTAAATACTTATTTAAAACAGTTTTAAAATGTCCAACTAAAGCGCTTTCATTAAACTCCCCAGTTGATCTGACTGTCTCACTTTTATTTTTTTTACCCCCTCTTGGACCCCAATATCTCAGCAATCCCCTGACCGATATAGCTCATAACCTTACCTACAAATTGTACCAATACTATCTACCCCCATACCAAATTTCATGAAGATCGGATTAACGGTTTGGAAGTTTTCATCGGACAAACATACATACATACATACATACAAATGCCGATTCTTCCAACTTGACTCAGAGAACTCGCTTCGCTCGTTCAATAATAATATTTTATTTATCAAAAAAGTTTACAGTAGGTATACACAAAAACCTTAAAACCTACGATGATAGCATCGAAGGTGTTCATACTTTTATGTAATTAAATAAATAGCAATAACAATAAATGCTGGACATTTCACACAATATTATCTAGCCCCAAGCTAAACAGAGCTTGTGTTATGGGTACTAGATAACTGATATACCTTATACAATACATTGCATATAGATAGTTTTTTTTTTTATACATAGAAAATACCCAGAACACCCGAAACAATTATCTGCAGATCGTACAAATATTTGTTCCGAAGCGGGAATCGAACCTGCAACCTCCTGCGTCGCAGGCAAACCTTCGCTCGCCACGCCACAGAGGTAGTCGAATTGTTTTAATTCGATTAATGAAAGTTTAAATAAGTTACCTTTAAGCCTCCATTTCCTAGAATTCTTGTGAGCTCCTTACGAGCCTTGTTAGATGAAAGCAAACCCTGGTTAAAAGTAGCCTATAGGTACAAGTTGGGATTACATTGGGTTTAGTAATTATTGATTTATAAACCAAGAAACCAACCAACCCACAAACAGATTTTCACATTTACTCAAACGGAACCAATCAATAAATCAGGCGACTAATTAAAAACCCTTTATTAAGTTGATAAATTTTTTCAATCTATATCTCGAGCGTATAGTCCTGAAAAAGGTGGAAATGAATAAAATTGACCTTTCCTTGTAGACCACCACTAAATACAATTTACGAAGAAGTTAATTGGTATCTCCAGTAAAGTTTTATCTCAATAGGCTTTTTCTCGAGGAAACTTGCGCGATAAACTGATTAGTTGAATTAACTTTTCTTTTATCAAACTACCTACGCTTTTACTTTAGAAGTTTGTTATTTTTTTATGAACTGACTGGTGTGGGGTATTATAATACCATGAAGTACGTCGTTAGTCTTGCGGGGTGCCCACATTCCTGCGAAGCAATGACCTACTGAAAGGCGACAGGTAAAACAGTGAAGTGGTGTGGAGAGATAGCACTGGACCAGTGTGAGCTGATAATAATGGCATAGAAGTCTTGTAATGCAAACAACTTACACTCTCGCATAGTTTTTGAAAAGTTGTTTGTTGATCTATTATTAAGACGCCAGAAATCTTAGCCGTACGTACCAAGATACGTCTATTAACAACCGACCAACCACGCTGTCCACCTAGTTGGACGGTTAGTATATGTATAGACGGACGCCTCTATATGGAACAAAAATCTAATAAAATATAGAAATTTTTACGTGAACCTATTAGGTATATTTAAAACTAACTCTTCCAAATAAACGAGGTTATATAAGAAAATCACAGTGATCTATCTATCAGAAACTAACAGTTAAGTTTGAACATGAATAAAAAGTATGTAAAATATAAATAAACCACTAACCTGCGCTGCGTGTTTGGCACACGAAATAGCATCAGGGTTGATAATACCCGCAGTGCAAAATGAGACGCGGGTGGACCGACTCACCCTGAAGAACACTCGAAAACTTGGCGGTGACTTCACCCATAGGCACATACACCCATATACCTACGTGAAAATTCCCGTTTTTAAAAAATCTATGTAGTTATAGTCGATATTGTGGTTGCAAGATATTTTATCATACGAAAGAATTGGCGAGTTCTAGAAACTCATCCTTAAAAGATCTCTCCACTGAACACAAGAGAAATACAAAATATTTCAGGTCAGGGGAAGTCTTTGAAAAGACACAAATAACTCTTAAAAGAATAACACGTGAACGAAACTAAATTCTCAACATCTGCTGGCCTCCAAGAAAAGCTTTAGAAGTGGAGATATAAAGTTACTTGCTGGATGAGGCTATGTTTAGATAGTTGTGTGAAGTATAAACAACAACAGTATCTAATTGTTCTTTAGTAGAATAGAACAGAAAATACTTTATTGTATACCTTAAGATAATAAAAAACAAACAAAACTTAACATGGCAATTAAAGGGCTTATCGCTTAGAAGCGATTTCTTTCAGGCAACCTTTGGAAGAAGTAAAATCTAATACTTTAATCAAGCACAGGTAAGGTTTGCTTATTGACAGAAACACAATTTCACTTTCATACAATTATAATTTTGTTAGATAACAAGAAGGTGCATTTTGTAGATGTTCTATTGAGTAGTTCTATCATGAAACCAAGAAGTGGATATATTATACCATTTTCTTTCATTTTCCTTCTAATATTTTTTGTATTATCGGCATTGTATGTGGTATTTGTGCAAACTAAACGTTTTTCTTTCTCTCTTTCATTATTTATACCTTACGCCAGTATCCACCTTGAAAAAAGATGGTGTAAATATCAGCATCAATCTGTTTCGTGGTGACTTTAGTATGGAAACTCTATCAATAAGAATCCTTAACTCGTTGTCCAATCAAGGCACATACTACAGAATTACTCATGTGTATTTCTTCACTTTCAATGCGGTACTGCAAGATTTATACAGCTAAGTTTGTCAATTAGTAAGATTCGTTGGTTGGTTAGTATGGTTTGTTGGTTCTTTAATGTAGTTTTTAAGTTACTTAGTAAGGATAGTAGGACCGGTTAGTAAGTTTGGTTAGCATAGTTGGTTGTTCAATTTGTATGGTTTGCTAATATACCATAACATGTCTCTTCCAGCATCGAACTGTTTTGTGGCGAGTAGGTATTGAAACGCTATAAATTAGGCGCCTTATCTTGCCGGCCATTCGCGGCACATGCTCCAGGATTACTCACTTGTGCGAGAGCCTTTTATTTCTTCACTGTCTAGCCTTAATACCTATTGAGAGCATCGAGAGGCTGTTTTGACATAGAACATTGATAATACGTCAATACGAAATCCAACGGTGTAATCGCTGCTGTTACCTTTAGGTATTTTACATTCATGACAAAACCGTAAAGTGTGTCACACACGTAGCAGATCCGGTAAGATATCTGTATCTGAGCGCGTATCTATTCATATCGCTCTCTATACTAAACTCACGGAGCAACACACACGTAGCAGATCACTTATATTATACCGTCAAGCATCTGTAGTATATCAAAAGATGGACAAATGATAATTATATCTGTGAATACATATTTAAATACAATACAGTTTGAAGGTTTCCTCGTGAATATATCATTTTCTTATATTATCGTATCTGCTACGTGTGTATCCTTCAGATGCCATAAGTTTTTATACGCTTATAAAATGTTACCGCATCTGCTACGTGTGTGATGGCCTTTAAAATCAACAGCGGTATAATTTTTGAATGTCATCGGTGATCTGGAAACTCTCACGACAATAACATTACCGATGTCTTTGATATCAGTATACACTAAAAGAATTATTTTTTATTTAAGAGTTTTTTTTGTAAACCCTCTACCAAATTGCAAATATTAGCAATTTTTGTATTACATAGTCTTGACTTCTGGAATCAGCATTTTAAATGACTTTCATTTGATTTTTGTAGGTAAAATACGAAGTCAATTATTGTGATTCTCATTCAAAATTACTTTCGTAACGTTTTCGCTATTATTACAACCAGCTTTACGATCCAATCTCTTGTTATTCAAAGATCATTTCTCTTTACATTTCGATCAAATAATCACGGCCGATTGTTCACAAGTCTGTTTTTAATGCGAAAAGCCCCCGATTTGTATTCAGAACGCGTAGGGGCTCGGACGGTCCCCAGGCTTCGTCAGCGATACCCAGTGACAATAAAGCTATAAATCTCATACATTTTTATGACATAATTTGAAATAATTTATACTACTTGTCCCATAGTTCCAGCGAGCCCATTTGAGTGTCGAAATATCCCTACATCTTGCGGATTATATCTTTTGATGTGCGCTATAAAAAGCACAAAGGTTTCTGTTCACTTTGGGAATTTTGATACAACATTTTTGTTGTTCAATGCTATTCCAATCTATCGAAAGTAAAATTGGTTTACTAAAAACGTTCAATAAAGTCAAATCTTCTGTTCGTGAAATTCCAATATTCCTATTTAAATACTTATAGGAGCTACGAAGCTAAATATTGAACAAATTTTCGCATCGGCAAGGTGTTGAGAATGCAAATTGTGTTTACTTGGGAAATGTACTCAAGTGACTGTCAATATTGCGAGACTTCGATTATGCTCGTCGGTTTTAGGCGAAAAATGTCTTTGGAATTTTAAAGAGGTCAGACGGGTTCGACTTAAATTGAGTGACTGAACTCAATTAACATCATTAACTAGCCTAGATACAGTTTTTTTATTGATATCTAGTTTAGAAGGCAACTCTCACTAATATCAATATCTAATAAATCAATATATAATCCTATATACTACGTAAGAATATTTTGTACTAAGAACGGGTGGCGGTCTAATTGTTCGTTTCTGGAAACACGAAAGTAAAAAAGTCACGCTTACGGGGGTAAAGATAATAGATGATCAAGTAATTCTAGGGAGGAGGTCTATGCCCAACAGTGGACTTATACAGGCTGATGATGAAGCAAACAAAGTTCAAATAGGATAACAAGACTTATACAGGCTCATTATGAAGGAAACAAAGTGTTGTGTGAAATGTCCAGCATTTATTATTATTTATTTAAAGTTAAAATAGGATAACAATATAAAACATTATAAAATTTTCAATAATATTTTTGTCAGGTCATTTTAAAACCAAAATTATTAACATCCAAGAACAATATAGGTTTAGAATCGGCTCTAGTTTCATCAAATGGTACACATTTAACGAAACTATTTCAGTATTGCCTTGCGGCCGAACTAAAATGAATGTGACTGGGGCTGACAGGCGATCATTTGTTCAACTGAAGCTCACATTGTTATAAAATTTTTGTTGCTAAACACCTTGAACACAGAGTGACGCTTCGCTTTCAATAGTCAATATCTCTGTGAAAGTGTAAGTATTATAACTGGAAATAGAAGGCCTAGAAGGGTAAATAAATAAATAAAAAAAATCTGTAACTTAGGTATGAAATATTAATGGTTTGGGCAGATATTTGCTTGTGTTAGGAGATCCCGCTCTAGCCATTAACATAAAGTTTAAATATATCAAAGTACATAAATATAATAAACATTTGTGAAAAGAAAACATGATATTTTTTTTTTATCATAAATTAAATTAAATCAAACCGCACTAAAAATGTTTGTTAAAAAGTGTGAAGAAGTGTGCGTTGGTGGGTATGTGGGCGCGTGTTTGTATATACATAGTTGGTATATTTACTATTAAGGCCTGGGTAACCAATGTCGAGCAGAATTTTGTCCTGAAAATCGCAAAACATAAGTTGTACAACATTTTACGTCAATTTCAGAACTTTCGTTTCAGAACGAAACGGTAAAAGAAAACATCGAGAGGAAACTAATATGTCCTAGAATCTTAAATTCTAAGATTCGTGACATATGCATGAAAGGAGTCTCTATGAGTTACACTGAATACTTTTGTCACACTGGTTATTATCACCATTGGTCACTAAGCTATTTTCAGGCCACTATAGGTACCTCAACTGTGTCTCCGACGCAAAGCAGGGTGACCAAAAATTCACCAATGACACGAAGTAGTAGTTATAATGACGAGATAGAATCCAAAATGAGGAAATCCGTAGAAGAACCAAGGTCACCAACATAGCTCTCAGAATTAGCAAGTTGAAGTGGCAATGGGCAGGTCATATAGCTCGAAAAACTGATAACCGTTGTGGAATAAAGGTTCTCGAGTGGCGACCACAAACAGGAAGACGCGACGCGGTAGAGGAAGGCCCTCCACTCGATGGGCTAAAAGATAAGATAAGATAAGATAAAGATAAAGATAATTTATTTGTTTTGAATATGGTAATTTTACGTAGATGGTCATAATTCACACGTCCAACATACTCAGTCATACATATGACATACAAATAATTTAGTTTTTTTTAAAGACATTATAAACGTCACGGGGAGTCGGTGGATGGAGGTGGCTCAAGACCATTCGTTCTAAGGGGGAGGCCTATGTCCAGCAGTGGACTTCTACAGGCTGATGATGATGATGATGATTATGACTAGTTATAATTAATTATGAGAAAATAAAATAAACCGGTACCATGGCGTGTCCGGTCTAAGAATAGACCGTTCCATCTCCGCCCGTGGCTGTCGTAAAAGTCTACAAGGGAATACACTGGCTGGGGGGGCAGCAGCATCCATCTGACTACTCAACACCAATACTGCGATCACCAATTCGTCTGACAAGCGTGGTGATTATGGCAATTCCTCTATTATACGCATACTATGAAGGAGGCCTCGTCCAACAGCGAACGTCTAACGGCTCAAAGTCAAAGTCAAAGTCAAAAAGAACTTTATTCATTGAAATCACAAGGATCATTTTGAATCGTCTTATATAAAATTAAATTACTCCTGTAATTTAATATTAAATATAAAATTAACTGATGACAAAAAAGAATAAAATAAAAGATAACTTTACCTACAGCAAAGCGAGCAACGTTTTTCGTGAATGGTATGTGGATGTATCAAACTAGATTGAATGACAACTTATGGGATACAGGCTAATAATAATGTCAAAAACAATTTTGAAAACCATAATAATGCTTCGGGCATTTTTAAATAAGTAAACCCGAGGTGAATTAAGAATACCTACCGCCCCAAACATTTTAAAAATGTTTCGACAATTTCACTATACAGAGTTACAAAGTTATGCATTGGCAATTTTCAAACGATAATAACATATTTCACAATGATTTAAAACCTGAATACCAAATTAACTTATAAAATGGATATTGTAATAATTATGTAATATAATGATGAGAAATAATGATGATAAGTTTTGTTTGCCAGAAATTTTTGTTTTGGTGATTATAACTATTAGATTATTTATTATTTATTTTGTTGACATTTTTTTACTTATTTATTCTTTAGGATGGTGTACAGACAACTTACTCTTTGTCAATTGCAATGATACCTTTAAAATTGTTGAAAAACATAAACCTATTTCAAACATATTTTATGAAATAAGAACGAAATAAGTCTTTCAAATTATGTTAATTTAAATTCAAATAATAATGTTTATTGTTAGGACGACGATAAATTAGAATCGAGAGTTACTACGTATATAGATATATTTCTGTTACGATGATATATAATAATTATGACAGTGAGTTGATTTAATGACGGAAACGTGGACAAAGGAGGGGCTAGTCTACATAACAAGCAATTATACGGCGAATGGTGTACACCTCACGGATTTTTGTATCCAAAACTGTCAAAACTCGTACTAAGCCCCCAGAAACGCATTATAATCGTCTTGCATGAATTGCACCAAACAAGCAAACAAATAAAGAAAAATTCAAGGCAAGTGAAATAAAAGCTTGTAAAAATATCCTCGTGTAACCTTCAGCGAAATAAATCCCGCAGAATAGCAATCCTGAATCATATCCCTCAAACACGGTATCAACGAGTATTGACTTAGGTCTAGTTAGAAAATATTATGTAAACGTATGAAAATTATGTGCACACTTTGCGAAACCCTTTGGTTGGGTTTGAATGTGTGCACAATATTTTCTATAGTGGTTTGCTGTAACGAAATTATTAATATTTATGGATTGTGTAAATATGGCTATCGTCAAATTGAGAACTTCTGCCCTTGAAGGATGAACTGCCCATGCAACGTAATACCAAAATCATTTGTAATTCGAGCATATTTCCACCATATTATGCTATTATTCGGATTCGGATAGTATTTATCTAGGTTCCTAGATAGTCTTTGTTTCAAAATACTTACCTAAAACGAAATTTAAGCAAATTCCATTTTGTATTTTTTTATGACTTACGACATATTTTCATCTTATTTGTTACATATTAAAAGCAATGTACTTTCTAGTATTCTGTGTTTAGGAACATAGCATAATATTGTCAAATTACAGAATAACAACTAGATATAAAAAAAACATTTAGTTTTTATTCATAATTTTTGGTATTACGGAACACAACCTAATTTGATACAAATTCCGAACGGCTCGTACACCCATCGCGTATGCAGGGGGAGAGGCCCCGGTGCCAAACAGGGATAGCTGATTTTGACACTCGCAGGCCCCTTAAAAAATCCTACTAGAGGACCTAAATAATTCATATGCCAGTGTGAACGTGTGATTTGTGTCACACATACGAGTTGTGTATGAATCAATCACTGTGTAAGTGATTCATATGTGATATCAAAAACAGAGTAGAGAAAAGAAAGAATACACGTATCCCGGCGAAGGCGAATAGGGAGGCACTTGAGCATAGCACGAAAATAAGAAACTTAAATCTTAAACATAAAATTATGTTTTAATATTACCACGGGTATTTATCGCGTGTTACTTTAATATTCATAGTAAATAATTGTGTTCTGATCGCGAAAGTTTAAAAAATACTATTAAATGATGTGTTTTGACTTTAGGATATAAAACTTTATCATAATAAATAGAACCCCAATAGAGAAACAATAGTTGGTAGGTATTTCACAACAATTATATTTTCCAATGTCCAATATTTTGCGTTAAAAGCCTTCAAACTATATAGCCTTCTATACAGCCTCATAGACCACTTTCGCAGCCTCATAGACCACTTTCGCAGCCTAAATTAAATAACTCCTTCATTGTCTAGCTTTTAGTCCTGAAATGAATTTACCCGACTAGTGGGTAACTTTGTCTTGCAACTTTGGTCTATTCGCTTGCAGATTGTCGATCCTGTTAAAATCGTCTTAAATTTTAGGGCATACCACTCTAGTGGACTTTGGTGCTAAACAACTTTGCCCTGAGAATTTGGCTGCTGAATGCAAAAGTCAAAAGATTTGGTGTTGAGCAGCAATAAGACCTAACTTTGTGAGTACTCTTAAAATTGTAAAATCGACAGGTAAGTGCACTTTGTGGTATTAACAACTGTTATCATCATCATCATCATCATCAGCCGTTAGACTGTCATTGTTTGACGAGGCCTTCTTAGAATGCAATAGGGGGATTTGCCATAATCACCACGCTTGGTAGGCGGATTGGTGATCGCAGTATTGGTGTTGAGTACTCAGGTAGATGCTGCTGCCAATCTGGTGTAATCCCTTAGTCTGCTTTTACGACATCTACGGGAAGAGATGGAGACACTACGGTAAACATAACATGGCAACAACTTTGCCTCTGTACGTCTGAGTCAATAAACTAATAGACGAAAAACCAGTAGCAAAAGCACCACCATCTGCCGTCACCATAATATATGCCGGTGGAGGACCAGCGGCAACTTGCAATCGTGGTCACGTGGTCTATTGACGACGGGCCATCCTACAACACTGCGTCGTCCGATTCATTGTTGCCACTCGTAACCTGTACATACTACCTAGCGGTTGTCAGTTATATTATGACCATGAGCTCTTATAGCGATTCAGTTTAAAAACTATTCAGTACAAAATATCGGTTCCGTGATGTCCGTAGCTATATTTAAAAGTACAGTATCAGAAGGTCTATAGACTTCTGCGATTAAAGTTATTCTATCATGACGGATGTCAACGACGAATCGATATTTTGTACTGAATAGTTTTTGAACTGAATCGCTGTAAGAGCTCATGGTAAGGCCTCTGCTTACAGATATCTGCCCATTTCCACTTCAACGTGCTAATTATCTAACTTACAAAATCATAATTCTAAATTCAGTCTTCGGTAGCAACAATACAAAGTTTAGCACTTCGCTTTCCGACTCGCAGCTCAGTGAGTGATTTCAGCAATTAATTAGTAGTTTCGACGCTTTCATACTAGTTGTTTGCTAGTTGCTACTTGTCAGTTGTAGTTCTGTGCTAACGACTAAGTAAGTGCTATTTTATGTATAAGTTTTTAGGTATCTACACTCGAGAGCAATGAATCCGGGTCACTTAAAGAATCCTAAAAATCTCGGAAACTAAAAATGCTAGGTTAATGCAATAAATTGTATTTAATAGACAATGTAATACTCCTTACATGAAGGTATTAAAACTTCTTAGTTATTGTAAAGTTATATCATAAAAAAATCAAATTTGAAAAAGGGCCACTTTCGAAGATGGAACTACGAAATTACAGCATTTGGTTTTGCTTTTGTTTGTAATCTGTCATTTATCATTGTTTGATTTCTGTTTTTTTGTTGTTTTTTTTCTGCGTAAACGCAGTAATGGAAGCACGAGAAGGCAATACGAAGTATTAAAATTCAAGAAAATCGTAATAAAGTTCAAAAATTTCATGTTTCCTATTTTTGTTTTAAGGAGAGATCAGCAGTTTTTTTCTTTATGTAATTTTGTGTTAATAAAATGTATGGTGACTCATATTTTTTTTACCTTCATTTAAGGAGTATTACATTGTCTATTAAATACAATTTATTGCATTAATCTATCATTTTTAGTTTCCGAGATTTTTAACATTCTTTAGTGACCCGGATTCATTGCTCTCGAGTGTATATACTTTACTCCTTTTTGACAGTTTCAATTTTATAATGAACAAAAAGCCATTTGGGGACTTCCTCTGCTCTTTCGAAGGGAGACGTCGTCCTTTTTTATTTTATTTTATTTCAATTTCTAGTGTTTTTTTGAGTTATATCGTGTAATTTTGGTGGCATTTTAACCGGTGTAGCTCATAAAGAGGACATGGTAGTGAATTTAAATAAAATAAGTGTATTGCGTGTCTTTTCGAAGGGGTGGAAATTGTCCAGGAACATTCTAGTAAACTGCCATCAATTTAATAGAACATGACTTGACAGAAGACTTGGACGACTGGACATTGTTTGATTATATCAATAACTTGACATTGGCAAAATTGAGAAAATCCTCAGATGCCATAAAAAAAATAAAAAAAAAGCCATTAGAATTTTCGTGATTAAAAATGAGAAAAAAACCGAGTAGAATTCGCGTGGATAGGGTTTTGCACAAGTAGGCACGAGACTGATTTAACTTATGTCAATCAACACAATTAATGTGCATTTTCTCATTTTAAGTATTTTCCGTTTCACATAGCCGGATTTAAAGATTTTCATTTAGATTTTCCTTTATGAGTAAGGGCAAAGATACAATATTTTTTTTCAAAAATGTTGGTTTAGTAGTTTTGTAGATTGGGTGTGGGGGAGGGGAGAATGGTAAATTAGTGCATATTTTCTTTTACTAATTAATTTTCTTGTAAACAAAAAAAAAATAATTTACAACAAAAAATTATTTGTATAATTCATGTCATGTGATTTGGCACAAGTTTTTAGTTTAATTTTCTAATTTGCCCCCATTGTTAATCTCCGAAATCATAATTCGTTTTTTTAGGCTAATAGGTACGTCCGTCTATAACCTAACTCTTTATATGTACCAAATTTAAACTTTTTTGCTCAGAAAAATCATAGAAAAAGGGCTATGACAGTCAAACAGACAGAAAGACAGACAGACACTTGAGTGATCCTATAATTATAATTTTGAGGTGCGAAACCCACACATAAAAAGCCCACTTTCTTTCATTAAAGAGATGGGATTGCTTCGTTGTTCGATTTAAGGCGCAGACCCACCGCGGCGCACGGAAGCTACGCACGTGTGTTAAGCTTCGCTTTGCAAGAAAATGTATGTGATCGTGTCCACTGCAATCCACGGACACGCTACGCATCAATTGACGTCAGTGATACATGCGAAGCTTGCTCGAATGGGCGCTTACATAGCTCAATGCTATCAAACGCCATGCACGCTGTGCATGCGGTACACGGCTACTTCCACAAAGCGTATCTCATCGCTAGCGCTGTACATCGTCGTGGATGGGTACACTGTAGTATTCGTGTATAGTGTGTACTACAGTGGAAACGTAGACCACGTTGTCGAACAAATAAATCCACGCAGCTAAAATGCGCCGCGTGCTCGTGCACAGCATGCGCCGCGGTGGGTCTGCGCCTTTATTTCCAAAATATCTATATGTTTTACGAAGCCAAGCATCAACATCTAGAAGAAGTTTTTAAAGTGTTTGTTGTTCGGGTGCTTTGGGGTTTTCTGCGATGAATTATAATAGTATAATTAGAAATTAAAGCTGAGTACAAGGTTAAAATCAAGGGTATCGTGGAAACACGAAAAGCTGTGTAAAATAGGAGGGTTAATGCTGGCACAATTTCTAAATTCTGTAAGTTCAAAACTTAACTTGTGTTTTGGCGAAACCTTGACGTTGTTTATCCCAAATACTTTATACAGTCAGACCTCTCTAGAGCTCTCAAGTAGAAGGTTCGTTCTATCACCTTGGCCCAGTGCGGTATGTCTGGCGTGATCGAGTGTTTGGTTCAAGGGCACACTGATTTCGATGTTTTTCCTTTTAGAAGTGATAAACTCGCACATAAGTCTTTCCTGTAAGAAATAGGTTCCCATAATTCGTAGAGTTCGAAGTCGAATTGGCAGAGTTAGAAAAATAAAATTTGGATAAAAGTAAGGTTTAGGAGTATGCGTTGGGAGTTTGTTGTATAAACACGAAGAGTAGAAATTAATATACAAATATAGAAACATAATTATAACCGTCTTTGTAAAGAAAATTGCAAATCTTAATCATTAAATAGCATTATCCAGTATTCACATTTGGGATTTTCCCGTTAGAACAGCAATTCAGAACTAATACACGTAAATGCGTTTTAGTACCGAAACGCCTTCCACTATCCAGAGACTCTTGATCATAGACAATAACAGTATCATCAATACACCTATCAAATGTCCCAATTTAGATTAAATAGACTCCTAAAACGTTAACTAACTCGGGAGTGTTTCAGTGGCTATCACCACTGTGTAAGTTACTCGTATAGAGTCCAAACTTTCTAACAAAGTTGTATTTAAGAGAATGTCACCCGTAGTCTCGGAATGTCTCAGTACACTAAAATATATAGAGCCGTGGTGCGTTAGTTTCATTATAAGGTACCAAATAATAAAAAAGAAAACGAATTTTTAAAAAACTGACGCGCCGTGGGTCTATATATATTATTATAGTGTACTGATCATGTGTACAAAATTTTACGGAGTTTGATGAAGCCAAAATAGAAACAAACTTCGTTCGCGTACAAAAAGACGTATGCGCCCTACCGGTAACCTTCCCTTAAATCATGTATATCTTGAAAAATCTATACGTCTATTTTATCTATACGTAAAAAGATCAATTGTGCGACAAGTAATGTAGATTTGTATACATTTATTTCACTTTGTTATTTCGGTTTGTAAGATCTCAAAGTAGGTATTTTGCATAAACGAGCCATTGCAACTGGATTTCATCAAAGTCATTGATGTGTATGAACGTGTCTGTAACTGATGATGGTATACGCATAAATTGCCAATTGCCACGCTGTTACATGCTAAATAGTTTTACAGCTATGTGTGTGTGTATGGCGTTGCAATTATAAAATGTAAAAAGAATAGAATAGTGAGCATCATGATACCTGAGAGATGTTTAAAGTTAGAGCCAGTGGTGGATTTACACATTTGCCGCCAGAATGCTATCAAATTTTTCCACCTCTACTGACCTCTATAATTCGATACCCTAGTTCACAATCATATAATGATGATGAAGAAGACATTAAAAAAAATCGCCCCAAAATTTGCCGCTCCTGAAATCTGCCGCCCTAGGCTCCAGCCTACTTAGCCTGCTGGTAAATCCACCACTGGTTAGAGCATTAGGTACTAAGATTTAGTAGATACACAAAGTAACGTTTGGCATAGATTAAAGAGTGATTTAACCAACAAATAAACAGGCATTTAAACAACTGTTTAGCCTTTGTTTTTTGACAGGTGTTTTTAAAAATTATCTGTCACATTGACCTTAACGCAAACGCTTGTTTATTTGTTCGTGAACTTGTGCCTAACCCTCTTATTTATAATCAATTTTTAAACCTTTGATAGCTAAAATAAATGTTGTCTTGTTTAGGAACAAAACAAAAGCTATTTTAACCAAAACAGATTCAGTATGAATAAGGGAGTAAGTAACAAAAAAAGCTGAATGAATGACGCAAGCACCTATCTAACAGACACCTGTCACCTGCCAAAGTCATTTACTGTTTCTGTAGAAGTCTTATTGGAACGTTTTTATGTAGCTTTGACTCTGCATGGTACTTACTCTGTGCCATTACCGCAGAATATGCTGGGTCCGTTCGTCCGTGAAATTTAGTTAGCAACGAAGCCTCGGTAGGTGCTTAAATTTTGATATTTCAAATAGTCCAACAGTAATTTGGAGAGCATTGTTCAATGAGAATTAATCAGCCCTGAATCAATCTGTGCTATCATTTTAACGAAAAGGGGATGAATTTGCACAATGATTGGAAATTAATTCGGACTCAGTCAGTGTCTTAATAAAAACAAGATAGTTATAATTTGGAGGATTCTTAGGCCAAGACTATCTTGGCTTATCTTGTATATAGTCCTGACTGACTGACTGACTGACCGAGCCGAACCCTAAACCGCTGCTCGTAGTGACTTAAAATTTAGAGGGTGTATTCTTAAGACCTCAAGTTTAAAATGGGACCCCTAAATTGAACAAATAAATAAATAAATAAGTGCACAGTAAATTTCACACAACATTATCTAGCCCCAAGCTAAGCAGAGCTTGTGTTATGGGTACTACATAACTGATATACTTGATACAATACATTACATAAATAGATATTTTTTATTATACATAGAAAAATACCCAGAACACCCTGAACAAATATCTGCAGATCGTACAAATATTTGTTCCGAGGCGGGAATCGAACCAGCAACCTCCTGCGTCGCAGGTGAACCTTCGCCCGCCACGCCACAGAGGTCGTCAAACTCAAGTGTGAACAACTCAAGTGTGGTGCCGTTTCAAAGGTTGTTTCACGGTGTGGTTGTAGATTTCAATATTTTCAGAACCTCAAGGTTAAAATGTGACTAAGACTGTGACCTAATTGAAAAACAGGGTTAAAGGAGGTTGTAAGAGTTTGTAGGGGTTTTTAGGGTTTGTAGAGGTTTGTTTGTTTCACTGCGGCCGCATTATACTCATACTCATATTTGTATATTAAACCTTAGGAACAATTAGAACACTTGGTCTATCTTGTTCCACGCGGACGAATTCGTGTACCGGTAAGCTAGTCTTTTATAAAATAGCTTTATTACTTTCAGGAATTTACAAACCTGTAATGATTCTACGGAATAATTAAATTCGCAGGTCTGTGTTTGTCGCCACTATCATTGGAATTCAAAGAACTCTCTGTGCCATTACAACGACTTGATGACTCGTTTCAAAATTCCACGGAATAATTCCGATTCGTCAAGAGCAATAAAGGGGCCTATTGTCTAAATCTCAAATGGGATCGCCTTCAAGTTGAACTAACGTTGAAGCTCATTTAAGTTTAAAGAAAGAGATTTGAGTTTATAAACATCTAGTAATTTGTTCGTAAGTATAGCACTAGCAAAATTAAGATAGAAGCTACCATTTTTTTTTGAAAGAAATCTATTTGCTTTTTATTTTAGTAAGGTATTGAATGGTGCATCAATATTTTTGGTAGATTCCGACACTGGTAAATGACATAATCTGTCAATTACTGGTGTCAGAATCAACCAAAATGATATCTGATACCCTTTTATGAAACCAGTGAGAAATCAGATAGCAAATCTGGTTGGTAGTGCAATCCAGGCATTTCAAGCAATACGCCACAGTTCACCTGAGTTAGTCTCCTGAGGTAACTGAATATTGGGATAAAGTAAACTCTTTCCTCCTTATTCATAATCATTTTCTAAACCTATTTTAGTAAAAATAGCTTTTGTTTTGTTCTCTCGTAAAACGTAGTTTCTTATTAATTTAAAAACCTTCATAAAAAATTATAGCAACAATCGGATAACACCAATCAAGGTAAGGCGAGTTCTAGAATTTTGAAACCAACCAGAAAAACTGTGAGCTTAAAGAAAGACTCTTTTTAAAGCCATCAACATGGGCAGGTATAGGGTGCTCAAGAATGATAATAAAAAAGAAAAGAAATTGAAAAGAAGAAGTCGTTGCATGAACAAGGTTCATGTTCAAGGTTGATGTTTTTATTCATACTAATAAGCAAGCAAACAATCTATGGCCCACCTGATGGTAATTAGTTACCGTAGCCTATGGACGCCTGCAACACCAGAGGCATCAAACGCGCGTTGCCGACCCTGACACATAAAGATAAAATTATCATGTGCCTGTAATTTACAACGGCACCCTTCAAACCGAAACACAGCAATGTTTTACAGGTTTATAAGTAACTGCTGTAAAATCCAGTAAATCTCATTAATATCACGGCAAGAGTTGAACCAAACAGCAGTGGCGCGATTACGTAACCCTGTTGTTATTGGTTTCAATCGATTTAAATGCTGTTTGCACTTATTTGAAATGACGCTCTTGCGACTACCTTTGCGCTCTTTGCTCACAAAGGTCAATTGCAACAATACTATGTAAATTAAGTAATAGCATAAACGTTATTTCAAATAGAAACAACATTGAAATCGATTGAAATCATTAGCAACAGAATTATATAATCGCCCTCCTGGTAAAGCTTGCCCAGCATCAATGTTTCAATAACACGTCACACGAGAGTAATCAACGAAAATTGGACTTTTTCGGCTTTGTACAGTCGACCGAAAATAATCGATTATGAACAAAATGGATCGACAGACCCGGGTTAATTGAAAACTGATGGAATTCATCATTTTTTGTTTGGGACGAACGATTTTTCCTTGTGACGAAAAGTCGTGAGTTGGAGGCGTTATAATTTTATCAAATTACGAAATTGTGTGTGTCATCGTCATCATCATCATTATCAGCCTTTTGACGTCCACCGCTGGACAAAGGCCACCTCCTTAGAATGCCACGACCATCGAGTCTCTCCAGAAACCCTCATTGTACACGGAGGAGACTTCTTTCAGCGCTAGATGTTTATGAGCTGATGATGAAGAAGCTCGCATAGCCAAAACTATCTCTTATATTACATTTTGGAACATAAAGCAAAATGCCCTGTTAGGTACCTAATAGAAATTCCGCACGCATGTACGGTGTTTCGGGGCTAATATCGTCTTACAGAAGGGGATACACTTTTATTGTGGACCCTTTGGAAATTATACGCCTGAGGCCGCATGCGGGTGTTACATATATATTGTGACGTTTTCAAGCTTGTGACGATTTTTATCTGATGTTATTGTAGATGATAGACGAAATGCCTAATAGTTTGTTACGTATTTGAAGGGTATGGGTGCCGGAGAAGTTGTACTGCGAGCTGATTCTGAGTTTTTACAAGCAATTGACACGGACGTATGGTGTAGTGTAATACGAATTTTTGTATGGAAAATGAGGTTCACAGAGTGTACGCTAGTTGCGCTCATCGGTGTCGCCACACAAAATCCACACTAGACTACACACACCAGACGTCTGTGTCATTTGCTTGTCAAAACTCAGAATTAACTCTCTGTAACTTTTAACAGTAAATCATGGAAAAAGAAATACATTCTTCCATGTAGTAAGTGTATTTAAATTACTTGTAGTGACTACCTCGTTGTGGCGCGGGTGAGTAGCCGGCTGAGATGCAAGAGGTTGCGGGTTCGACTTCCGCTGTGGGACAAATGTTTGTATGATCTGCAAATATTTGTTTCGGGTTATGGGTTATTTGTATGGGGTTATGTTATGGTACCATGGTACTCGTAGTTCCTGATACCCATGACACAGGGGGAATCCTAGTGTGGGATCAAGAATAACTATCTTGTTGAGTGTTATACTATGTTATGTTTATGTTATGTACTGTTGTAGGATTTACTTAGAACAATATTGAAATAGGTAAGTGTATTTTATTTTTGATTGAATTATGACCTATCAGGGTTCTGAAATATAGTATTTTAATTTTATTTAATATTTTTTTTTTATTTATTTAGCTGTTTATTTTATTTATTTGAGACAACAAACAACTACATTATATATTTTAGGTACAGTCTGTGTTAGTACATAAATTTAATTATGTAAGACTTGTTAATAATGTAGCCCACAACGCTATCTACATGTTAATTTTGTACATGACTAGTTGCGCCCCGCGGTTTCACCCGCGTGAATGATGATGATGAAAAGTAGCCTATGTGTTAATCCAGGGCGTAAAGTATCTCCATTCCAAATTTCACTCAAATCCATTCAGTAGTTTTTACGTGAAAGAGTAACAAACATCCATCCATACTCACAAACTTTCGCGTTTGATGATGATGATGAAAAGTAGCCTATGTGTTAATCCAGGGCGTAAAGTATCTCCATTCCAAATTTCACTCAAATCCATTCAGTAGTTTTTACGTGAAAGAGTAACAAACATCCATCCATACTCACAAACTTTCGCGTTTATAATATTAGTAGGATTACATAATGATGCAGCTAGAGGGTCTATAAGAAGTTTATATAAAATAAGAAGGTAAGTAAGACATACCAATGTGAAAAAACCCTGCTCAAAGAATATTTAAACAAAATAGTAGTTTAGAGTACTTAAGTAAATTAATAACAGGACATGGAAGATAGCAACAAAAATGAAATAAAAAGGATACAATAAATAACTCTACTCAGAAAAGTGCAATATTTAAAAGGTTTTTAAACTTATACAGAGAACAAGAAAATAAGTCAATTTCAATAAAGTGAAGGTTATGGGACACAACCATTCGTCGAATGTAGTAGCTGTTCTTGAGGAAAGGTTTCTTGACAGACACAGACGGACAACAATGTGATCCTACAAGGGTCCAGTTCTTTTCTATTGGAATTGGTCACTAAAAAACATCTTGCTTGCAGATTGTGTTAAAAAAGATATCCTTGGTAACAAAAAAAGCATTTCAAAAACCTGCGCAGAGAGCTAAGGTTCAAATTATCGTCATTACCGCTAATTCGGGCGCGGTACATTTGTCGGGGTAATGGGCGCATTACTCGCGTGCGATGCCAAATCAATCCGATTCGGTAGCAAAATATAGATTGTTGGTTAGGCAGGAGAACATCAGTTGGTAAATGCTACTCTTAGTCATCATCATCAACGTGTAGATGTCCACTGCTGATGCTGAATAATACTGATTCGTTGCATTCTATGGTTGAAGTTACGAGTCTCCCCCATAGAATGCCACGACAAACGTTCCACTGACTTCTTAAGACTTTAAAATTTTGACAGAAATTTTTTAATTTTGAAATTTTTCCAGACTAATCCTGATCTCCAGTTTTGTTAGTAGTAGAACTTCTTGTGAAAGACTTCGTCCGGGGAAGTACTACCACCGTACCTATTTCTGCCGACAAGCAGTAGTGTTCGCATTACTGTGTTTCGGTTTGAAGGGTATGGGTGCCGGTGAAATTACAGGCACATGAGACTTTTCATCTTTGTCTCAGGATCGGCAGCGCGCGTGTGATGCCTCTGGTGTTACAGGCGTTCATAGGCTAAGGTAACTGCTTTCCATCTGGTGGGCCGTAAGCTTGTCAGCTTGCCTAGCAGAAAAAAAAACTAACTTGAGAAGCTTCCTTTGACTGTGTCGTTTGGTACCGTGGGCAGTGGGCACCACTCAACAACTGCTTTATCACCGAGATGTCGTCAGTTCTGCGAGCTATACGGCCTGACCAATTCTAAAAGTGATTCTCCTCGTTTCGGATTTTATCACGTATAAAACTCCAAACATATTTCTGTCCATAGTCCATATGAGCTTGTGAATTATATCTGATTCCTAACTTATCACATTACTGATGAACTTTGATCACTATAGAGTTCAGCACACTAATCCTCTCAGTTCCGTTATCATCCCGATTGAAGTGTTTATTACCCGTGGTACTACCAGTAGCACCATCGGTAGTACCATGGGTAAGTTCCGTTAAAAACCTGTTGTTTTCACTCCAACTATGAAAGCTTAAGGCTTAGGTTTTTTAAGTACCATTTAGTTAGTGGTAGGCAGCTAGTTAAAGTAAATCATTTATCAGCACTCTCGCCGTGGTGTGTCCGTTGCCTATGAATAGATCTCTCCGTCTCCTCCCATGGATATCGTAAAAGCCGACTAAGAGATTACACCAGGGGATGGGCAGCAGCATTCACCTGAGTAATCAAAACCAACATTGCGATTACCAATCTGCTAACTGTGGTGATTATGGCAAATCCCCCCATTGCATTCAATGGGGGGGTTGTCCAGCAGTGGACGTGGCTGATGATGATGATTTATAAAATTATAAAAGACAAATATGCAAAAAACCTTTACCCGAACTATCACTCTGCAATTTATAATTATTTTAAACATCTCCATTAGGACCTCGCTATAGTCTCACTTCAAGCCGTTTGTTGCCCGTGGTACTACCAGTATTACTACCACTATAAACACGGGTAAAAACACCGTAGAACTACCAAGCGAACTACCATCCAGTTGTACCACGGAAAGTTTTTTACCCGTGTTACTACTGGTAGTACCACGGGCAACAAACGCTTATGCCTTCCAGTAAATGAAATGATCCATTTCCTCATAACGTGATTTTAAATATGGTTTTAGTTTTACGAAAGACATTTTTCATAGAACTTTTGTCTTTAATTAATAGGCTTAAGATCGAAAATTCGTTGCAGTGTCAAAAGGCCAGCATACACGTATGGTCAGTATATTCAAAAGGGACGCTTTCATGAAACTGGATCAGTATTTCAATGAAATATATGATTGTGACACTGCGATATTGATAAGAGAATTTCGTATGGTCCAGATATTACGATGTGTGTGTTTGACTTTTCATTGAATATTCTGGGTAGAGAAGGTCATTATCATCATCAGCCTGTTGGAGTCTAATACTGCGATAGGCCTTTCCCCTACATTTAGAGAGAGTTTGAGATAAAATGAATGAAAGTTCTATTTCTCCTTCGTGTCACTGGTTGTTTTTTTGGTCACCAAGCGTTAGGGATATGTGGTATGGTGGCCCTAAAAAGGACCTCCTGATCAGTGATGAATGGATTCAGTGCTCAAGCTGAGTATCTTTTCATACACATGTTGTGTACGTATGTTTAGACGACCTCCGTGGCGCAGAGGGCGGCTGAGACGCAAGATGTTGTGGTACCATAGTACTCGTAATTCCTGATACCCACGACACAGGGAATCCTAGTGTGGGATGTGACTGTTGGGTGTTATGTAATATTATGTTACGGTCTAATTTTTGGTTCAGCACATGTCGGTTTCTTCACCATTAATCCTTCACCGTTTGGAGAGCACTAACGCAGCGCATAACATTTTTGTTTGGTGCAAAATTCATTGATCCACCTGGAATTAAACTCACCAAAAAAAAAACGCGTGGACGCGGCAGAGAAAGGCCCTTCAATCGATGGACTAAAGACATTATAAACGTCGCAAGAAGTCGGTGGATAGAGGCGGCTTAAAACCATGCATCGTGGCATTCTAAGAGGCAGGTTTATGTCTAGATGTGGATTTCTACAGGCTGATGATGATGATGATGAAAATAAGTGAATAAAAGCACTCTCAAACATTCTCTCTCAGGCAAACTTGGTCAATCCCCAAGTTTGCAAAGGGGAATGAAGACCAATCAACGTAGAAGTAAGAGGTACAAATTGTTTACCAATCTATAAAATTCAAAGCACGTATCGGCTTTGATATTTAACCTTTCAGCGAGATGCATTGTCATGAATTTATCATGAGATCTTAGGAGCAACAATCATTTGCGGTGGGCGAGCAGCCGACTGAGATGTGAGAGGTTGTGTGTTCGATTCCCGCTGCGGAACATTTATTATTGTTATTTATGTTAATATAGGTACCCAGATGTCAATTGTTCAGAAAGGTGGTTGAACGCTTCACTTTTCTCTATCTATTCCTAACACAATGGCCCATGCTGTGAATGCATTCTTATGAAATAAAGAAACTAATAGGTACCTAGCTAGCACCGCCCGCCCCGGTGCGGCCCTCACGTGCATTGACTAAGCGAAACGTACCTAACATAATAGATAGGCACTGTGTTAGTAGGGGGACGGGGATCTCAGACACTTCAAAAGCTATAGACGTGCTTGTAGTGACGTAAAAACTAACTAAATTTAGCGAATAATAGTTATTAGTAAATATAAATATTGCAGGTCCTATGCCTGAAGGAAGGAACCTTAAAAAATAATACCCGTGGCCGAAACATGATTCTGTATTGAACTGTACCTACCTAACTCCCTAGGTACCGGCGATGCGAACAAAATAAATAGGCACATAATAAAGTACCTACCTACATAATTTGTTGTGTGAAAATATCCTCACCGACAACACAGCCGACATAAACATCTCCACGGATTTGCCCCACTACAGACAAGCTACTGCGTCTTAGTAAATAGTAACATTAGTTTTTATTTCGTATTTTTCAGTCTGTGCTAGCCTTATTATTGTCAGAGTATGATGATTTGGGAAAATGATGTAGTAGCCTATGAAAATCTTTAGTAGAAATCATTATGAAAATCTTGGTCCTTATTCTAAGATGAAAATGATCAAGAGGCGCATGGTGATGTGGGAAAATGATGAAGTGGGGTAATTTTAATCAATTGTTATATTCTGTTGTGATTCTCCGTGTTCTACTTGAAATTCGTGTAATTTAACAAAGTATTGCTAAATCTTCGGCACAAAGGAATATTCCGTTGTTTTGTTATTGAATCCACATATTATTATTTGTGTTCAGTCAGCATGGATTACGTCGCGAAACTGAAGATTCTAGTGATAGGAGAGTGTGGTGTGGGAAAATCCAGGTAATAATTGTCACTTTTCATGTCTTCCTGACCTTATCTTTGAAATAATACAGTACAAGTTTCTGTACTGGCGATAACTAGGTTGAGTCATCACAGCCGACAGCGTCGTTTAAATTATTATCGATTGTGAAATACTGCCGCGAATTTATGCGCCTACCTTCAAGTTCAAATCAACAAATCTGGAAAAACATACAAACTTGAAACAAGTGAAAATCAAAATAATGAACACTTTCAATAAGTTGCCTTGACATAATTTACTCATTGAACAATCCACTTGTTCTTGATGTTTTTGTATTGAAAAAGAAAACAAAACATTTGTTAGGTTAGTTTATGAATAAAATCGTTCTTTTTCAAATATTTTGTCACGTTTACAAAGGCCATAATGGAAGCACCTGAATATAGACTTTTACTTTCTTCTTCATAGCATTATCCTAGCGTTCACTAAAGGTGACTACAAACCACAGATTCGGGCCACAATCGGAATAGACATCAACAACAAAGAGGTGGAAGTCAATGGACTTAAAGTGAGACTTGGAATTTTGGACACAGTAGCGCAGGAGCGGTATAGGATATTGACTTCAAGTTTTTACAGGTAACATTACTAAAAGCTCTTTTATTGTGATCCGTATGAAATGTATTACAGTGATTCCTTCCGAACCACTTGTACCATCAGCCAGTACCATTAATGGTACAACTGGTACTTATATACCCTACAATTACCATTGATGGTACAACTGGCACTAATTTATTTCACTATTGCCGTTGATGGTACAACTGACACTAATTTGTACCACTGTTACAATTGATGGTACAACTGGCACTAATTTTCCCTCTATTACCATTGATGGTGCAACTGGAACTGACATTTGCCACTATTACCATTAATAGTACAACTGGCACTAATTTGTCCCACTAGTACTATACCACGATATACTGCACTTGTCCTCAACCATGCTTGAACTTTGCTCTGGCTGAGAATTGCCGAAGCTTTTGAGCTGGTTATCTAATTCCCTAATGAAGGTATACCGACAAATCAAGCAAGGTTTATCCGCTTCTTGTAGCTTTCTACTACCTAGAAAACTTAAAAAATGGTAGTATTTTTAATAAACAACATTTTGATCCTAATTTTAAAACTGGTTTAAAATAGTAATACATATCACATTCACCTAAAACGTGCCCTACATGTCAAATTGCACTGTGACCCTGAGATAATTATAAAAAGAAAAGTCTCTGCCTATAATTTTACCCGCACGCATACCCTTCAAACCGGAACACAGCAATGCGAGTATTACTGCTTTGCGGCAAAAATAGTACTACTCTGGACAAAATTCTTCACAATGAGCTCTGCTATACTAATTTAATTTGTTGATTGATTCCATTTTGTTTTGAACAGGGAAGCGCATGGTGCCATACTAGTCTATGACGTGTCAGACCCTAGGACACTAACCAAACTAAATGAATGGGTAGAAGAACTACAAGTGTACACAACAAAAAAGAATATTGTGTGTTCAGTTGTTGGAAACAAAATTGATGGGATAAGATTTAAATTTGAATTAGTTGAATTAGCTGACTCATAACGATTGGCTCAGGTGCGTTACCTGTGGCAATTGTTAATTGTTGCTTGGCAGGCGAATTGGTGATTGCAAGATTGGTGTTGGGCACTCAGGTGGATGCTGCTGCCCTGGTATAATTCCTTAATCGGCTTTTACGACCATGGGTGGATATGGAGGGGTATATTTTTAGGCCAAGATCGTTTCAATTGCTTGTACTTGTAGCGTAGGCTCATTTCCGCAATAAGGCCGCCAGTGGGCCCTTTTTTCGTGGCAAGTAGAGGCCGCTAGTCCACCAGATGTTCTCCAGAAAGGCCAGTAGCTCACTGATGCCGGCGCAGGCCTGCCCGGGAGTCCTCGGTGTCCCGAGGAAAGTTCTCCTTTGAGACGCCATGCTGCTGCACTCCAGGAGCACATTCGCTGGCGTCTTGTCTGCTCGGATCGTTTCAATTGCTTGTAAAAGTAGCGGTACGAAACTCCAGCGCTGACCGTTATTGCGCTGAAGTCAAAAGTATGGTATCTTGGAGGGATCTCTATCTCTATCTATCTTATACTAATTGTATTGCGTGCGCGACAGTAAACATGCGAAACTATCTCCTCCAAGTTTCGTTCAGCGCTAGATTTACGTGCCGCTGCTTATACACAGATAACGGCCTATGATCTATAATTATTGTTGGTTAAGTTTTAACTGGTATTTTTCGTTCACACAGCCAAGAGCAGTGCTGCGGGAACAAGGACAAGCTTTCGCGCAGAAGCACAGAATGTTGTTTATTGAGAGTAGCGCCAAGACACAAGAAGGCATCAATCTGGCTTTTGAGGAATTGACACAGAAGGTAATATTCGTTTGTTGCCCGTGGTACTGCTTTGCTTTGCCGTGGTTTGCTGGTAGTATTACTGGTAGTATAACTACCAGAGGGCCTATTACGAGTTTTGCATTGCAAAAACCGGAATGCGAAACGTGAGCATTCAACGTGACTTACGTAATAACTATTTACTAATCTGTACTGTTTGTCGCGACTGCGCGGCACAGAATGATGAATAGTTACTACGTAAGTCACGTTGAATGCTCACGTTCCGCATTCCGGTTTTTGCCATGCAAAACTCGTAATAGGCCCTCTGTAGTTACATGGGTAAAAGAAACCCGTAGAACTATCAAGCGATCCAGTAGTACCACGGGAAGTTTTTATTTACCCGTGTTTACACTCTCAGTCGACATTTCATAGTTTGACACCTATTTATAGGGTTCCGTTTCCGACAAGGAACCCTTACAAGATTGTTCAGGCCGTTCGTCCGTCCGTCCTAAAATGCATCAAATTTGGTATACTTAACATAACACATAACACCCAACAGTCACATACATATTCCTAATCCCACAATAGGATTCCCTGTGTCGTGGGTATCAGGAACTACGAGTACCATAGTAATACAACACCCAGACCCTGAACAAATGTTTGCGAATCATGCAAACATTTGTTCCGAAGCGGGAATCGAACCCGAACCTCTAGTGTCTCAACCAGCTTCTCGCCCGCTGCATAAGGAAAGTCGCCAAAAAAAACGTCTCAATAAAAAAAATGATAACCTTATATATTTTAATTTTTAGGGGTACGTACCTCCCTATTCTTGTAATCTAGGGGTGTTGCTTCAAAGCACCCTCTCGTGTACTTATCGTTAAAAAAGTATTATGTTTTCCTAAACCGTTTTTTTGACTAACCCTAGCGAGATATACCCGTCGTATTGTTAAATGTATCCCGCTGCCATTTCTAAACCGTTTCACCTTCAAAACTTTTAAACTTGTAATTCCCAACGTAAGTGGATGAGTAGTTTATTGTATATTGATTAATTATCTCTGATATCCTGCGATGAAAATTTTCTCGATTTATGAAGGTAAAACTAACTTTACTTCGGTACCCTACACTATGCGTGGTCCGACACGAACTTTGCCCGTTTTTTTATATTATTTAATAACTATAATTATCATTGTTACCTAGCTAAGTTGGTCTTGAATTTAATATTATTTCCTTTTAGATAATCGAAACACCAGGACTTTGGGAGACGGATGCCTCCTCTTCGAATATTCGCATATCAAACAATGATAGAAATCAAACGGATGATTCCTACGTTAGCAATTACTGTATGATTTAAGGTGCTATTGTACTGGCTTAGATTTGAAGAGTAGGTTGTTACTCTTTTTGGATAGAAAGAGTCAAAGAAAATAGTAAGAGAAGAACTATTTTTTTATTTACAGATGGCATAGCTTATTGTTTACCCCTGTGTGTTTAATTAAACACTCATTTAATTTTTCATATTTTTCTGATACTTTTCATATAAGAAGTTTTTTGGCACGGGGGGAAGTAAGTATTAATTAATCGTGACTTGGCGGTAACCGGTTATCTTTGCCGCCTGTACCGATATGTTTGCATATCGGTTATCCAAAAATAAGTGAACAACCTTTTGTTCCAAAAGTATGTATGCGTTTTGTAATGTACATAATAATATATTAAATTACTAAACCGTCACTGGAAACTTTATAATGAGATGCAGTTCCGTTTCCGTCGATTTTCTATCAGTTTTCGTACCTTTTATGCCTCAGTTTCCGGTCCCGTGGCGCCACCTGGCGGCTGCGAGTCTTTTTAGGTTTCGTTAAAAACAGACACGCCATATTTTATCATTGGCGTTTTGTTTCCCGTCGGATTAACAAGTCTGCAATTGCTCTATCGTATGACTGTTGCAACTTGATTGTTTAAAAATTATAATTTTGCTAAAAATTCGTTTCGACATCTTTAATATTGATTGAGTGTCAAGTGGTGAGCGTGTTTAAGAAAACTGTGAGTACCCTCTATTAAATAAAATGGTTTAATTTCGGTGCGTGATCATATTTTTAACGGTTTTCCGTTCGGATCATGTACCTGTATTTTAACGTAAATTTTTTTTTAACACATTACTGTGATCACGTACATCAATCGATAAAATCAAGCGTGGTTGAATCTAACCTTTGAAATTTTTAGATATGGATAATCATGATACTACATCGATGGCCCACGTGGCTGGGCCAAGCCACGAATCTCGCAAGCGGAACCGAACCACAAGTAGCAGCAGCAACAGCAGTTCAAGCAGCAGCTCATCGAGTTCGTCCACATCTGGGAACAAAAGGAACAGGAAGCGGTCACGCCGTCACCGCCGTAAACGAAACAAGCGTGCCCGGCATTCCGGCCAAATGATGGATAAGCTATTCAAGGAAATGGGTGAGCTTCGTAAACATGTTTTTACATCCAGTAATATTGAAAAAGTTAATGATGATCACGTGTCTATGTGTTCTGATATAAGTGGTGAGTTATACGAGCAGCATAACATCACCGATGAAAGATCCGTTATCGATGAATGTCAAACTCCTAATCACGATTTCACATTCGATATCGAAACTAAATTAAAAGAACCATCGGTTCCAAAAACTCCAGATAGCTACATACAGCGGTTTGGCAGTTCTTCTTGATCTGAAGTTAGGTACGCTGACACGTAGAAATTATATAATCACACTCCAGGTTTCGTAGACCTAGAAGCAAACGACGAGGTGAAAACATACGATACCTTACGTAACCTGGCCTACGCGGACAAATCATATGCAGCTTTAACCTACTGCGTACTGAAACAGAAAGACTCTCCAGGAGAGCACCCGGAATCTTCTTTCGTGGGCTAAAAATACGAACGTTAACTATGAAAATTTGAGAACAAAGGTTGATGAGTTTTTTCAAAAAGGTGATTTGCATAAAACATCCTCCGACCTTTTGCAATTAGTTTGCGGTCACTGTGCTGAAAGCATTGAAATGCGCCGAGAATTGATTACTAGCAAAGTAAGAGATCCTTAGGTAAAATCTGCTTTGAATTGAATACCACCATCAAATAACTTTTTATTTGATTCAGAGCCTTTCACTAAGGTTCTGGAAAAGGCAGGTGGGGTCCGTAAAGCCTTTTGGCCGCCAAAAACTGAGGCTTATTCACAAGGTAAGCCTAATCTGTCTAACAGCCGCCTCTCGCGGGGGCATGGCGCAAGACATTCTGTAGTTCCATCGCGTGGAACTCAATGTTGTTTTCAGGAATCGACTTTTCCTACACAACATATGCACAGGCATGCCTGTAGCAACCCACCTTCGCGAGGTGGATACCAAAACAACTACCCTCCCAGAGGTCAATCCTCAAGGTCACGATATGAACAACACAGTGTTGGTGGGAGAGGTTCATACAAACCAGGGCACAACCAGGGCTCGCGGCCCGAACGAGGTAACAATAGAGGACGCTCAAATGCTCCAAGAGGTTCCCGTGGTGTCCAAAAAAGATATGATAAACAATGACTCGAGCAGGTTCCGGGCAGGTCAGTTGGTCCACTACCAATCTCAATGGAAGACGATGGGGGCACCAAAAATAATTCTAAAATTGATTCAAGGGTATCGCATACCATTCTTTCGGAAGCCTCCACTTGTTTACCCAAATGTAACCAGAGGTCCCTTTGACCAACACCTGTCTCAATAGAAATGTCTGCAATTGTACGAAAAATGAAAAAACAAGGCATTCTAAAAAAGGCTCTGCCCTCGCCAAGCTTCATTTCCCCGTTGTTTCTGTTACCAAAACCCGATGGATCTGCCCGGCCCATATTCAATCTCAAAGCTCTAAACGACTTTGTTATAACCGAACCTTTTCAGCTAATCAATATGTATCGCATCCCAGACTTTATTCAACATCAGGACTGGATGTGCAAAATCGACTTATCTCAAGCTTACTTTCACCTCAGCATAGCCAAAACACACAGGCGCTTTCTAAGACTAATTTACAACCGAGAATTACTGGAAATGACGTGTCTTCCATTCGGATTGAGCACGTCACCAAAGACCTTTTCCACTCTTACAAATTGGGTAGCTCGTGTACTAAGAGAAACGTGGAACATGAGAATCATAGTGTACCTAGACGACTTTTTAATAGTAAGCCCAAATGCACACATGCTTCGCGAGCATGTCAGAGTATCGATCCAAACTTTACAGAAACTAGGATGGCAAATAAATTTCGAGAAGTCGATTCTTTACCCTCGAAAGAGCTTAACTTATTTAGGTATACTGTGGAGTCCATAGGACAATCAAAAAACCCTACCAAAAGAAAAGGTTGTTGTCATAGTCGAAAAAGTAAGTCGAATTCTCGAAGAAGGAAATGTGACCCTAAAAGATTTTCAGAGAATGGTAGGGCTACTAAACTTTGCGAGTTTCGTTGTACCACGAGGTCGGCTCAATCACCGCCAGGTACTAAAGTTCATGAGTCATCTACCAGACCCATCTACGAAGGCCTACCCACTACCTCAAGATGTCTCGGACGATCTGAAATGGTGGTCGCACAATTGCCACCTATCAACATTTCTCCATTACCCCCATCCGACCAACTTTCTGGCAACAGACGCATCGGACCAGGCATGGGGGGCGCAATTGAACGATCTAGCTCTCTCCGGGAATTGGTCGAACTCCGAGCAACAACTGCACTGCAACCAAAAAGAGATGTTGGCCATACTGCACGCCGTTCAAAATCACATCCACCTACTACGCAACAGCTGTATGCTAATACAATGCGACAGCAGGACGGCAGTAGCGTATCTACGAAATACACTTCAGCATACACTATATCCCAGGCAAGCTAAACAATCATGCCGATCACTTGTCACGGCATCGGCTTCCTCCGGAATGGCACTTACTACCGCCCTGTGTGGAAGTAGTGTATGCGAAGTGGGGAACCCCAACGATAGATCTCTTTGCCTCTGCCACAGCCCATGTGGTGTTCAATTATGTATCTCGAGATTTGAAAGACCCTCGAGCTCTATTTCACGACGCATTCAGTGTTTCATGGAACTACCCGCTCGCGTGGGTTTTCCCACCGCCATTCCTAATTCCGAAAGTCCTGGCTCACCTAAATCGGGCAACAGGCATTTATTTAATAGTTGCACCTCGATGGGAGAAGGTGTTCTGGCGTGCAGACCTCAAGGCCAGAGCGCTAGCAGCACCACTAACCCTGAAGAATCTACAGGAGAACCTGGTCGACACGTCGACGGGCCTTCCGCCTCCCAAGGTCGAAAGCATCGTACTCGAAGTCTGGAAGTGTGGGGGTGGTCCGAGGCGGTAGAAACATGGAACACTGAACAAGTGTCATTACTTAAAAATTCTTGGCGAAAATCAACAAAAATTAATCCTTCACCGTTTGGAGAACACTAACGCAGCGCATAACATTTTTGTTTGGTGCAAAATGCATTGATCCACCTGGAATTAAACTCACCAAAAAAAAAACGCGTGAACGCAGCAGAGAAAGGCCCTTCAATCGATGGACTAAAGACATTATAAACGTCGCAAGAAGTCGGTGGATAGGGCCGGCTTAAAACCGTGCATAGTGGCATTCTAAGAGGCAGGTTTATGTCTAGATGTGGATTTCTACAGGCTGATGATGATGATGATGATGAAAAAAAAAAGTGAATAAAAGCACTCTCTCAGGCAAACTTGGGGTGTCAATCCCCAAGTTTGCAAAGGGGAATGAAGACCAATCAACGTAGAAGTAAGAGGTACAAATTGTTTACCATTCTATAAAATTCAAAGCACGTATCGGCTTTGATATTTAACCTTTCAGCGAGATGCATTGTCATGAATTTATCATGAGATCTTAGGAGCTACAATCATTTGCCGTAGTTTTTTTTCAGAACATATAGCTTGGTTGGTCAGGAAGAACAGGCGTAAAAGGGTATGGGCACATAATAACCCAGCATAGTACATTAACCAATCATGGACGACTTCTGTGGTGTGGCGGGCGAGCAGCCGAATGAGATGTGAGAGGTTGTGAGTTCGATTCTCGCTGCGGGATATTTATTATTATTATTTATGTTAAGTATTAATTTATGGTTCACAATCCCGTACTAGGATTCCTTGTGCCATGGGTATCAAGGAACTATGAGTACCATGGAACCACAACAACGAAACAAACATTCAAAATAGATAAAAATAAATAAATAATCTGATTAATTATTCATAATTCTAACCTTGTCTTTGACAAAGCAAGTTATTCAATTCATAGCTTTTTACCTTCCTTTTAGGTGGTTTTTCCAAACAACTGGATTATCTCAGTTGAAGAACAAGTTGAATTATGCTTTAAAACTTGTTTTATGATAGCTACGTAACACTTTGTTTCAAACAATATATTGAATTCTTGGTAAATATTAATCACGTATTACCTATGGAATGGTAACTACTAAGCAAAAATTGAGAATGTACCAAAAACATTATTTTTCCTTGCCTCTATCTAATGGGACACAACATGAAGAAGAGTAATTTCGAGTACCTAGTGTATAGAGTCACTTCTATGTATTTACGACCTCTGTGGCGTGGCGGGCGAGTAGCCGGCTGAGATGCGAGAGGTTGCGGGTTCGATTCCAGCTGAGGGACAAATATTTGCATGATCCGCAAATATTTGTTCCGGGTCTGCGTGTTGTGGTAGCATGTTGTAATCGAAGTTCCTGATACAGTACGATACAGGGAATCCTAGTGTAGGGTCAGGACTATGTACGTGACTGGTGTATGTTATGTTTTTTTTATGTAATTTACATGTAGTATAATACAGTTTCAAGTTTTAACACAGCAAGGCACTAGAACAAGAATGCCTCGTGCCTTGCTTCGTCGCCCATGCTATACAGAGCACAGAAATGAAGAACTAAAATAAACTAGTGGTTCGCTCCGAACTGAGACCTCGCGATAACACCTTTATCAGCCCGACTACTTAACTAAGTAATTTCCATATTTTCTATTATTATTTTTGAAAATTTTCCCCTCGAGTTCTACCAGTACAGTACAGGATCTACCAGTAACTACTCTAATGATGTGTAGGATCATCGAAATAACCTTTGAATAGGGCTAAGCAACGGGCGTAGTTATACTACATACCTGTTAGTACCTATATCAAGTACCTGACGAATTAATTGATAACGTCCTTTTGATGAAAACCATAGAACTCCAACGTCATTCAAATTCTTAGAAATGGGAGGTCAACAATGGATGTTATATTGGTTTCTGTTTTATGGAGTACATGTTTCTAAATTCTTCAGTTTCAGACTTTTCCCTGTAGTTGTGACACAAAAGCCACAAGCATACCAAATTTCAGCATTGTGGGATTGCTGGAAGTACCCTAGAATTTTTGATTTTTACGTTTTTTATTTTCCCTAATATCTCAAAAACTGCTAAGGCTAAATACTTATTAAAAACAGTTTTGAAATGTCCAACCAAATCGCTTTCATTAGACACCCCACTTGATCTGACTTTCTTACTTTTATTTTTTTTACCCCCTCTTGGACCCCAATATCTCAGCAACCCCCTGACCGATATAGCTCATAACCTTACCTACAAATTGTACCAATACTATCTACCCCCATACCAAATTTCATGAAGATCGGATTAACGGTTTGGAAGTTTTCATCGGACAAACATACATACATACATACATACATACATACATACATACATACATACATATGCCGATTCTTCCAACTTGACTCAGAGAACTCGCTTCGCTCGTTCAATAAATGCATGGACATTTCACAGAACATAATCTAGTCTCAAAAACTGCTAAGGCTAAATACTTATTAAAAACAGTTTTGAAATGTCCAACCAAATCGCTTTCATTAGACACCCCACTTGATCTGACTGTCTTACTTTTATTTTTTTTACCCCCTCTTGGACCCCAATATCTCAGCAACCCCCTGACCGATATAGCTCATAACCTTACCTACAAATTGTACCAATACTATCTACCCCCATACCAAATTTCATGAAGATCGGATTAACGGTTTGGAAGTTTTCATCGGACAAACATACATACATACATACATACATACATACATACATACATATGCCGATTCTTCCAACTTGACTCAGAGAACTCGCTTCGCTCGTTCAATAAATGCATGGACATTTCACAGAACATAATCTAGTCCCAAGCTAAGCAGAGCTTGTCTTATGAGTACTAGATAACTGATTATACTTAATACAATACATTACATAGATAGATATTTTTCATTATACATAGAAAGTACCCAGAACCCCCTGAACAAATCTGCAGATCGTACAAATATTCGCTCCGAGGCGGGAATTAAACCCGCAACCTCCGCCGCACCACATAGGTCGTCACACAGAGTACGTATATTAACTTGTACGTGTTAGTACGTATCTGCATCACAGTCGAATATTTCATGTCGACAATTCGAAACCGTGGCCCTACAAAACTGCACATTTTACAGCAACATTTGGGGCACTTTATATTCGTAGCGGCGACATTAGGAGGAAGTGGGAGGCACCTTCTCGCTGTATATTATCAGGACATCGGAAGAGGAGAACGTTAGCTTGATAGTTTGTTTTGAGCACATCCTTAGGAATAACAAATGCTGGCGACTGCAATGGGGAATGGTAAATAGTAAAATAAGCCATTAGTTCAGCCCGCCCAATCGGTTACCAAAATGTTACTGCTAGATACGGCAAAAATAGTCTTTTCTTTTTATAAAACATCCCATAATTAAGAAGTTCTCAAGTCCATATCTCATAATTTCCGAGAACTAGAATAAATAATAATAATAATTTTATTTCAGATAACAAGATCCATATTATGTTAGTATGACTTAGAGCTATGTTAGGCACCAAAATAATAGGTATTAATAATAATAATAATTCAAGTCATTTAAAGAAAAAGCTAGTATTCGGGTGATGACGAAACAATATTTACATACTTATTTCGTCATCACTCGAACACAGTGCTAAAAGAAGGGACTATCCCATTTATCAGCCACAGTATTCAGGATGGTGTTGGTGGTCCCGTGTAATCTGCTCATCATCGAGGCGACTTTCTTGCGCATGCAGGCGGCTAATAAATCAGCACGTGCCTACGCAAAAATAAAATTGCAACTATAATTTGAATCCGTAATTAATTCAAACATAATGTAGCGAGATTGGGCATTTTTATATTTTTTTACGCAAAGGACGTTCACGGTATACGATAATATCACGGGGAAATGAATTTTATGGAAGTATAATATTAAGACGCTTTTAAACTTTCCGTGACGGTGAAGTTATAAAGTGCATGTCCAGGGACGCTACGATATGATATACCAAGCTTTCCTCTAAAACCGTCGCGATATTTTTGCGATGTAGTGGTAGTGCGTAGCTACAAGAGATACTTTATGCGTGAGTGAGTCCACGTGATCACGCTCTTCCGCCGCGCCGACCGCCGCCGCGCGCATTCGACTGGCATCCATCATGTCCACAGCTGTGAATTATAAATTTTTGTGTCGGTCATTCACATCCACGTTAGATCGTGGAAGTCAACGTCCACGATAACGTGACGGGCAAATAATAAAAGAGCACATTCAACTGTAAACAAAAAAAAATTACATCAAACCCTGCTTTCATACATTTGTGGGAATTGTCCTTTAGTGCAATTGGCATTTTTGGTTTTGGTTAGCCCGGTTATTGCCAACAAGTGAGGATACAAAATGACAGAAAACTAAATTCAAAGATCACGGGATGATCAAGAACAACGCAGACAGCTACTTTGAGGGGTCATATTTAATTCAGCATTGAAAATGTACGCCAAATGAAGTGCAATATCCTTTGGTACTCACAAGTCTCATTTAGCTAATTGTTTACCGAATAAATTAACAATATTAATCAATTGACGCAACCAAGTGCCAATCTAAGTGTAATTGCCGACGGTTCTAATAACATTTTATAACGTCGATAAAATCTCGATAAAACTCCCAGTAACATAAGTGATTACTGCGATAAGCATCTATGTATATAGACCATTATTTGTACGGTTTGTTGGAATGCAAAGTTTATTTTGATAAATTTAAATGATAAACATATAACATAACACCCAACAGTCTAATCAAAGTTGAATCTAATTAAGAAAGCGTATTACACTCTTGATGACTATATTAATGATAAAGCCGCGTGGCCTGATGTCGCTCTGCCCCTCGACTGCTAAAATGGAAATTTGCAATATCTGTGCTTACCTATTTACATGTTTGTATTAGATTATTCTTTATAAGGATAACAAGCGTAGCGTGTGCTGTCTTGCATATTTTTGCTGATGTTTATTTACTTTTGACTACCTTCCTAAGGTTTTTAAGTTCTCATTTACTATGTATCAGCAACTCCTTGCTCCGAGGCACCACACAGGCGCTTCTCACCTAGTGGTAAGACGGACCATTTATGTAAGCCAAGCCGAGTTTGTTGCCTGATTCTTCTAGGCTTGGTCGCGTTGGAACAGGAGTAATTTAATTTTATATAAGACGATTCAAAATGATCCTTGTGATTTCAATGAATAAAGTTCTTTTTGACTTTGACTTTGACTTTGAGTCACATTCGTAGTCGCACTAGGATCCCCTGTGTAGTGGGTATCAGAAACTACGAGTACCATTGTACCATAACACCCAGACCCAGAACAAATATTTGCAGATCATACAAACATTTGTTCCGCAACGGGAGTCGTACCAGCAACCTCTTGCATCTCAGCCGGATACTCGCCCGCCTCGCCACAGAGGTCGTCAACAAACAAACAGGTATTAGTGCAAAATGGTAGTTCTATGAGCTACGTTGACGTTAGTCTACTAACTAAACTCACCACATGATTGCACTGAAATGGTTCAATAAATATTTGAATAGTGGGTTCAAATTCCACTAGTGCACTAATGGATTTTTCAACTCGAAAAATGTTATACGACGTGCTCTCAAACTAAAGACACCTCCATGTCGTAAACCCATAAAAAATATGTGACAAAACATAACCAAAATTTACCCAACAGTCGCATACATGAAATGAGCTTCCTTTACTCATCATCATGAGCCTGTTTACTTCCACTGCTGGACGAGGCCTCCCCCATTGAATACAATGGGGGGATTTGCCGTAATCACCACACTTGACAGGCGGAATGGTGATCGCAGTTTGGTGTTGAGCACTCAGGTGGATGTTTGGTGTTCCTAAGTATGATTTCTACTATTTCCACGGGAGGAGAAAGAGGGGTCGTTTCTCAGGCCAGACACACAACAGCTTCCTTACTAGGTGAGTCGAATCCTTTCGCCATCGTCCCTTTTCAAGGCCACCTAACTTCACTGACTTAAAGGAGTGACCAACAAAGTACTAGTTACTTGAGGAAGAGGATTGTAGCCATGTCACATTTAATCTTCGTACTCGCATTGTTCCCTACTTTGTTCCTTTCCTTTCAAATCCAGTCGACTGAATACGAACCCGAAATCCCCTTGCGATATATCAGTGGCATGCTAAAGGTCCCATAAACGGGTGTCATTGCCGGACGCTCCGCTGTAATGGATTGGGATCCGTGTAACGATGTTCCACCTCGTGATCAATATGGTGTGGAACGTTTAGATTCTTAGAACTTTATTTATCTGGTACTTAATAGTAGAAGGGACAAGGTCTGATGTGGGTGTTTGTGGGGTAAACACACCCCACAAACACCCACAACACTTACATACATAATTCCAGAACCCACACTAGGATTCCCTGTGTCGTGGGTATCAAGGAACTACGAGTACCGTGGTACCACAACACCGAGAGCCGGAACAAGTATTAATAGAATTGAAGTTATCGTGTCTTGGCATCATTTTAGAAAAATAATACTTTTTTATAATTCTCCTGCTGAAGTTTCGTTGATCATTTTGAGTTCCTTCCTCATGAGCACCGACCGCGATCACGTTCAAAGGTCGTGAGACGGGAACAAATATTTGCAGATAATACAAACATTTGTCCCGCAGCCGGAATCGAACTCGCACCTCTTACGTCTCCGGCTACTAGCCTGCTGCACCACAGAGGTCGTCAAAGTTGTTACTATGGTAGCATATACTTGTACGGAACCCTCTCTACGTGAGTACAATTCACATTTGACTGGATTTTTTAATTTCATTGAATTTATTAGGTTTTATAAAGACAACAAAAAACGTTGTTAAAACTCTAACTTAACTTTTTAATGTAACCTAGAGAGCAGAATTGCGGGTTGTTTTCACGGTGGCTGGAAATCTGTGGCTCAATTTTGCTGTGGCCGTATTTTGAGTTTTTTTTTATACTACTTTGCAAGCAAACAAGCATACGGTTCACCTGATGGAAAGCAGTTACCGTAGACTATGGACGCCTGCAACACCAAAGGCTTCACACGCGCGCTGCCGACCCTGAGACATGAAGATGAAAAGTCTCATGTGCCTGCTATTTCACCGGCACCCGTACCCTTCAAACCGCAGCACAGCAATGCGAACACTAAGGTACTGCTTGGCGGCAGAAATAGGATATATGGATATGGGAGATATAAAGTAACTTTATGTTTATCCAAATAGAACCCTACTCATAGTACTCATGTATTAAAACCAAAGGAACAATTTATTAAGAACACACTTGGTCACGTCATACATTATAGTTTGAAATTAGGTGCTAAGTATACTTACTTAAGACACTATAGGTTCACAAAATGAGCTCTTGAATATTTAAGTTTTTGATATGAGTTCTATTATAAAAATGATATCCTATTTTTAAGCTTTTTATGTGAATTTATGATAGTGAAATCATAAATTCAGTACACAATTTGAATTACTCCACTCGATAAATAAAAATAAACGATAAACCTTTAACCCTTTTAAAAATGAAATCCAATTTAAGAATAACTTCTAACACGTTTTAATTATTGGAACATTTAGTAACTTTTAAGTTATAAATTGGATTAGTGAATTCATCAAAAAAATCTAACAAAACTTTAAAAGGAATTTTTATATCATTATTTTATACAATGTGTAACAAAATACCCCTATAAGCCTGAGGGGAGGGTATTCCGCACGTTATGGCAAACAACTTTTGTTCTACGTCTTTATGAATTTTAATTTTTTTATTCATGAAATGCCTCGTATAATTTCCTCCAGAAATGTTCATAACACAACACGGGGCTGCCCTATAACAGCATTCAGAGTTTACGCATAGAGATCAAATGAACAGCTGTAGTAGGGTAGCTCCATGTAGTGCTATGTACATTTCTGGAGGACAGTTTACGAGGCATTTCATGAATGAAAAACTTCGAAATTTATAAAGTCGTAGAACTAAAGTTGTTCGCCATGACGTGTGTATTACCCTCCCTTTAGGCTTATAGGGGTATTTTGTTACACATTGTATACAAAACCAAGGTATCAGAGCATGCACTCACCTTCTTTACTTCATACAAAAATTTTCGTTGAACCTATAGCGTCTTAACTGGAGGGGTGCTAACACCTAATAATTAATCATATAAATTTATCAAAACACACAATCGATTCTTTTTTCTACAGCAATCTTTGTAACCGTTTTACGTAGAGACCATGCACTGGTTTTTATGAGCTATTCCAATGTATTGAAATATCCGGTTGGTTTTTCCCACAACCGGCTTCCGGATAATCCCACCCGGGTCGTGTTTGACACGGCCAGTAGAACAAACATGGCCGTCGAGCCATTATACCTGTTTGTTTAGGGCACGTTACACATTATTATGGTGTATTTCTTCCTATCAAACGTTAAATTGGACACGGGTGAAATATTCGTTGTAAAAACTACTTTGGGGGTATTCCGTTGTTTTCACTTGATTATCTGACTAACTGGTCTGCGCATAGGTAGTAGTTTCTATAGATAGGTACATAGAAGGATAGTACAAAGTAAGGAATAAAATGATATCCTCCTCCTCCTTGCGTCTATATCCTCAATGCTGAGAGTCGAGACCTTTATGCAGAAACTTTACCCTGCATGATGTTCCTCCAACGGGATCTGTCTTCAGCAGAACGGATGGCATCACTCACAGAGGAATCCAGGCTGAGTGAACCAGAGGCCTTAGATAAAGTAACATTCTAAGAGCGACGATGCTAGAAAAGTCCAAAATGTATGAGATTGACGTAAGCTATCGATATGTCATGTCGTGGTCTTTTGTATTGTATTACGACTATAGAAATAGAATCGCTTCGAAACGAATACCGTTTGTCTAGGCCGGCTGATCACTCTAACGCATAGGGCACCGTCCTCGCGATCTCTTTCCTTCCACCTTTCCAGTGACCATCATCTTTTCAAGGTTATCACCTCCATTCCTAGCAATGTGACCAAAAAACTCAAGGATTCTGCGAAGACATACGGTGGAAAGTGGTTTTAATGTTGAGCTCTTTTAGGATTGATGCGTTGGTGCGATGTGCTGTCCATGGAATTCTAGCATCTTACGCCAGCACCACAAACATTTCAAAAGCATCTATGTGCGTTAGATCAGCTTTCGTAACCGTTCAAGTCTCCGGTCCGTATTGAAAAATAGAAAATACTAGGGTGGTCATTAATTTGCGTGATACACTGATACACTGATACTTGCGTGGTCACTAAAATTATATTAGGTAAGTAATTCAAATAAATTCATACCAAAACATGTGTTTTTTTGTTTCAGTTGTTTGTGTGTTTTCTATGTACAATGATTTTTATCAGGAAACATGTTTTTGCCTTTTCTTAGCCAGGCTTATCAGGTCCATAACATACTTTTACCCACTTATAAACCACATTCGATAACATCGATTACTACCCTCGTCATTATTTCCACTTTGGGGAGTTTCCCCAATAGCTACATTTACCAGATCAAATGTGGCACATCGTTCTTAAGGTAATATCTTCATTGAAAAAAAATATGCAGGCTTCAAACGGAGATATTGTTTTTAACAACTTTATTTAGATGAGTGCTTCGTACTAGTCCCACCAATGTGCCCCACTGTTGGGCAAGTGGGAATGTTATTTTTAAAGTCTTTTAGGGGTACACAGTTACCAGGTAGGGGGTTAGACTTACAGGTCAACGTCCAGCTCGGACAGTACACAAAACTAAATTAGCTAATAGTGCATTATCTCTTATCCACGACGTGCCGGACTAAAAGCCGGTGAGTGTACACTCTAATTACAATTACATTTTTCATGCGCCCACCCGGGGTTTGTTTTCTTTATTGAAGCTGTTTCGCGGAAGTCCTTTGAGTATTGGATATTAGATGATTTCCAATTATCTGAGATAATGGGAAATTAGAGAATGCTGTTGAGGGCTGCCAGATGGCAATGCTTCGTGAAGTGGTTCGATTACTTTGACAACAACGTTTGAAAGATTACGTTTTACTTGTTAATATTAAACCAGAAACATGATATTTAATATTATTATTATTTCACGTCATGTATTTCACAGGGGATCTTAGTGTGGATCAGCACCCCTATTCCTTAACTGAAAGTCATTTGGTGAGCAACATTTGACATATTATGACCATCAATTGTAAATTTTTCATGATAATTTTGAGCAATTGAAAGCCATTTTACTTGTCAAACGTTAGTCACCGAGTGACTTTCAGTTAGGGTACCTTTCACGAGACATTACTTGGGTTATGAGGTCCTTTTACAAGTAGGATAAAAAAACATTATTGTTGTATTAAAACAATTTCGTCTGTTTGTTCATGTTCATTAATGGCTTAAGCAGTTTTTAGTTTTAAAACTCATAGGACCCGAAAATTGGAATTATAATTCCCTTTTTTCAGTACACATTAACTTATAGCAAGAATACTAAGGAGTAAAGAGTAAAGTGGTTTTGTGTCCGGCCTAAAAACAGACTCTTCCGTGGATGTCTTAAGAGCTGACGAAGGGATTACAGACAAAAGTTGCCTGGAAGTGATCGCTCTCAGCGATAAGGCCACCCTTTGTATTGCCTTTTTATCGCAAACTTACTTGTTTATTGTTTCTATGGTACTGATCAAGAAAGTGTTAATCTATATCTATCTTTCTATCTACAGCTGGGGAGGGGATTGAGGAGCAGTTTCCACCTGAGTAGGTACTTAACACCAATAGTGCAATCACCAATCTTCCTGCCAAAAATTAAAGCAAATCTATGAAGAAGGCCTCACCGAGGAATGCTCGTCTGGGGGCTGATGATGATTATGAGAGAGGAGAAAGGAGTTTTTAATCGAGAATGTTCGTGGAGGCGCGCGTTAATTGTTTTTATTTATGCAACAATGCGCCTGCGCAGCGCGTCTTTAGTGCGGCGGGTGCGGGTGAGCGCCAACACCCTCCTCAGCGTAATTGCAGACCGCTTCGATGGTCCTTATATAAATAACTGTTGTTGGTACCATGTACTGCCCAAGCCGTTTAAAAGAGCGTGGTAATACACTCGAGAGCAATGAATCCGGGTCACTTAAAGAATGTTAAAAATCTCGGAAACTAAAAATGATAGATTAATGCAATAAATTGTATTGATTAGACAATGTAATACTCCTTAAATGAAGGTAAAAAAAATATGAGTCACCATACATTTTATTAACACAAAATTACATAAAGAAAAAAACTGCTGATCTCTCCTTAAAACAAAAATAGGAAACATGAAACTTTTGAACTTTATTACGATTTTCTTGAATTTTAATACTTCGTATTGCCTCCTCGTGCTTCCATTACTGCGTTTACGCAGAAAAAAAACAACAAAAAAACAGAAATCAAACAATGATAAATGACAGATTACAAACAAAAGCAAAACCAAATGCTGTAATTTCGTAGTTCCATCTTCGAAAGTGGCCCTTTTTCAAATTTGTTTTTTTTATGATATAACTTTACAATAACTAAGAAGTTTTAATACCTTCATTTAAGGAGTATTACATTGTCTATTAAATACAATTTATTGCATTAACCTAGCATTTTTAGTTTCCGAGATTTTTAGGATTCTTTAAGTGACCCGGATTCATTGCTCTCGAGTGTAGTTTGCGTGCTTGCATGCCCTCCCTTTGAACAAAGGTAACATATATAGGTATGTACTCCTATCTATATATGCGTTTGTTTAATATTCTGCTGTGGTTATTTTAGCTGTAGTTATTTTAGCTGTAGTTTATTGTATTGATGTGTTTATTATGTTATGCTTATGAGCGTTGTTGTTGCTTGACTTAAATGAATAAATAAATAAATAAATCGATCACAACAACATTGCCAACTCCAAAAACCACTCGCAAGTAAAAACGAACGTGGCAAGACAGTAAATAAAACAGTCGATACATTTTCAGTCTGCTCGCGATTCTTCCTTACTTAATAACGTTAGAAGGACCGAAGGGCACCCCCTCAGGTAATTGCTAAATTGAATTCTCCCCTTACTTTCTTAGGTAGCTAAATGTAATATTATTGATGAGGTAGAAGTGCCATGGCCCTTTAGAGGTAGACATTATTGCTTTGCTCAATGTACTCTGAAATACTTTGGATTGAAGCTATTTACTCACAGACTAAATTTAACACTAAGTACTTGATATTATGAAACCAAATAAGGTGCGTAAGCGAGTTTTTAAAAGAAGAATATGTTCAAGAAAGTCTGATGCCGATAAAGATGCGAATAATTTAAAGGGCGGAGCGATGTGTGCTATTACAATGTCAAAGCCATGATTGCCGATCGTGGCGTAGTGGGCAAGTAGCTGGCTAAGATGCATGGGGTGAATGTTCGATTCCCACTCCTGCCTGGTGGGTCTGAATCTTGTATCATACATAACATAACACCCAACAGTCACATACATAGTCCCGATACACTAGGATTCCCTGTGTCGTATGTATCAGGACTACGAGTACCATGGTACCACAACCAAATATTTGCAGATCATGCAACAACATTTGTCCCGCAGCGGGAATTGAAACCGCAACCTCTTGCGTCTCAGTCGGCTAATCGCCTTCTGTGCCACGGATATACCATAGTACTATAGTTCCTAATATCCACAAAATAGGAAATCCTAGTGTGGGATCAGTACTATTTATGTGACTGTTGTGAACACGTAACAAACAATGCTATGACTGTATGTTTATAGCGAGGTTGGTCTCAAAAGCCACGCCAGGCTAAGGTTAGGTTAGAATAATATTATTCTATAATAAATAAATCAATAAATGCTGGACATTTCACACAACATTATCTAGCCCCAAACTAAGCAGAGCTTGTGTTATGGGTACTAGATAACATATTATATACTTGATACAATACATTTTATAGATATTTTTTTATTATAAATAGAAAATACCCAGAACACCTTGAAAAAATATCTGCAGATTGTACAAATATTTGTTCCGAGGCGGGAATCGAACCCGCAACCTCCTGCGTTGCAGGTGAACCTTCGCCCGCCGCGCCACAGAGGTCGTCAACAATCCAACAGAGTAGGGCCTAATATACATCAGATTCGGTAATCTTCTACGATTGACCTCTACACAGAGCACAAATCCTTTATCAGTATTCCAAGGAACAAAGCTATCGATTAACTTTGGGTGGAATCTCGAAACCCGATAATACCTGTCTATTCGTCTGCTACCTTTGACATGCTAAACTAATAATGTCAGCGTGTCAATACCTAGGTACCTATGTCTCACGTTCTAGCGGGTAATAGGCGATTAAGTTCAATCTATTATGCTAAGTTAATACACAAAGACGAGGACATTCCGTTTGCTTATAAACTGAAAATCAGAAATAGCTCTCAGAATTAGCAAGTTGAAGTGGCAATGGGCAGGTCAAATAGCTCGAAGAACTGATAACCGTTGGGGAATAAAGGTTCTCGAGTGGCGACCACAAACTGAACGCAGCGGTAAAGAAGGCCCTACACTCGATGGGCTAAAGAAGAAAACGTCGTAGGAAGTCGGTAGATGGAGGTGACTCAAGACCGTTCGCCGTGGCATTCTAAGGGAGAGGCATATGTCCAGTAGTGGACTTCTACAGGCTGATGATGATGACAAACTGAAATGAGAACCCAACAATAAATACTGTATTTAATCATGCTACGCTTGCATAGTCAAAATATAACCAAAATAAAGCGTGAAATCGTCATAAATCCCGAATTTACGTCACGTCTTATTTGAGACAAGCCTTTATCAAAATAGTAGGGAGTTTTACCACGCATAACGTATCGAAGGCTGTGTTGAGGCTTTTGCGCTCAATTTTTAACTAACTTCCTACCGAGCAGTGAGTGATGTATAAATTTTGCTTCTATCCGGCAAAAATATAACGCAACGAAACTTTAAAATCTTTTTTTTTTATATGGTATATAGTAAACATCTCTTATCCCTTAGCTGACTAAGGGATCACACCAGTGGATGGGCACTTGGGCAGCAGCATCCACCTGAGCACTCAACACCGGTACTGCGATCACCAATCCGCCTCCCAGGCGTGGTGATTATGGTTATTTCCCCCATTTTATTTTATGGGGGAGGCCTCGTCCAGCAGTAGACGTCTAAAGGCTGCTTCTAATGATTATGATGATGATGATTAAAACAATCTGGTGTGATGTCGTGACGTAATAAGCTTGTAAATCAATCGTACACAAACTTCAGAAGAGCTTCCTATGTAGACCTGACTCCCTGCTAAGACACAAATAGAAGGTCACGATGAACATAGAAAATACATTCTTTTTAAATATGAATATATAAACCGGACAATCCTTACTTTTACCGGCTCTATGTATCTCATCTGATCCAACTCTACCTATGCGTAAGTCTGTAAACATGAACGCATCACAGCGAACTCTCTGCGGTTTTTCTGCTGAATAATAGAGTAACGAACTTTGTTTGAGCAGAGTATAGGCAGGCTCTATTTATTTTGTGAGCATACTTGAATTATGTGAGTAGGTAATTGTAACAAAACATTAGTATTATTTTGGTTTATATACGTGCAAAAACCTTTAAACGATATCATCTAAAACAAAATTGAATGAACAAAAATTAAATGAATGAGTTTTGAATGGTCAACGAAACGTCAGCAGGAGAATAGTAAATTACGTGATATATTATGGGCGCTATTTTTCAAAAATGATACTAAGCCACGATCAGTTTAATTGTACTTATGATTTAATTTTTTCTACGGAAACAAAAACCTTAAAAGAGTCCCGATGCTTCTACTGTATGTGGGCAACATTTTCCAATAAGGAAATTTTTGGGTTAATTTGAGGTTTTACCTGTGGTCCCACTTCTTTAACCCACTGGTGGGTTCACGGGTATCATCAGCCGTCAGACGTCCACTGCTCGACATGGCCTCTCTTATAGAATACAATGGCAAGTTTGTCATAATCACTGCGCTTGGAAGGCGGATTGGTGATCGCAGTATTGGCGTTATGTACTCCCCTGCAGCCCATCCTCTGATGCAATCCCTTTGTATTCTTATACAACATCCACGGAAGGGACTTAGGCCGCAGACAGCAGGGTTAATTCAAATTTCGGTTGAATCATGATCTGATTTGCCCGATTGCTTCAGATACCTATCAAATTCAATAGAGGCAATAGTGATACCAAAACTATAACAAAATAGTGAAATATCCGACGAGTTTGTTAAAGCTATGAGTTAATTGTGACTAACAAAACTAAAACCCTTTACCACACAGAAGTTTCTGCTTGTGTGGAAAGTTGCGAAGGCACACAGTTAAACGTGGTAGCTTGACACAGCTTGGAGGAAATCACGATGCGCCGCGGCTGGCTTGTGTTAACAAAGTTGACAAACTGCGTCCGGAGCTAGATATTCTGTTTTAGTGTAATTATATGCGGCTAATCCTTTTGAGCATCATAATAATTTCTGTTTTTCCAATGTTCCTATGCACCGAGCTGACCACTATACCAGTGCCTGCCTTGTATTCTGTGAGATTGAAGCGAAATTATCAAATTGGTTTTATTATTAGTTCTATTTTTTGCAATCAAAATTTCAGGGTACGATTCGAAAAAAATACTACAAATTCTGTATTCAATTCGTCTGTTTATCTTTTTACTGTTACGCAAGGTAAACATTTTAGCAACATTTCTAATTCAACAAAACACCTTGAGGCCTAATGAACTTTAATCAAAATGTAACGAAATTCGGAAACGTGTCGCTCTTTTGTTCGCTAAAACAATTGTACTCTAAATGTGAATAGGCTTTGATTGTCGTTTCGATGGCATGGGATTGAATTTCGCCTGAAAATTTGTTTGTAGTCGACCGAACAAAGTTCCTTAATCGATGTGTGTTAGAGATGGAAGTGAACTAGGTGTCATAGTCATTAGTCAACTGTATTTTTATTGCTGGACATCCCTAAGGCTTACTTACTCTTCTTCTCTTCTTCATCAGCCGATAAACATCCACTGCAGGATGAAGCCTCCCCCTCACCACGCTTGGCAGGCGGATTGGTGATCGTAGTTTGTTGTAAAGTACTCAGGTAGATGCTGCTGCCCATCCCCTTGTGTAATCCTTTAGTCACCTTTTTACGACATCGACAGGATGAGTTGGTGGAGTCCTATTCATAGGACTACCACGGTTACTCTTAAAAACAGAGACATGAAAAATAGATTTAAACAATTTAAAATCGCGTATTTGATAAACTTTTGTTATACCTGACGTTGAGAATGCTATGCCGCTTTCGTCTTTTGTTTAATTTACAATGTTTGGAAATCATGAAAACCTATTAAATTACAGTATATAAAAATATATACTATAAATATATAACCTCAAAAAAATTAATATACCTCATGGAAGAACATGTATTTCTTCTTCCATGATGTACCTAAAAAAGAAAATGAAGGATACATTTATTTATCATGTAGAGATAGAAAAACTCTAACGTCTTTACTTTAATAGCTATGAATAGTTGTTTTCCCGCTCCACATAGGCTTCCCTCTAAAATGCCACGACGCACGCTCTAGAGCCACTTCCACACACTAACAATTTAAATATAAGGTGATAAACAATTGATTTGTATCAAGAGTATATGAAGCGGTATTGGTTGCATCACCATTCTACCACAAGATAAAGAATATCCTACCATTCTGAGCGGTGCGCCGATCAGTTACGTTCGGTCGGAGTCGCAAGTATGTCTCTTTTGTGAGGTGGTCTAAATATTGAGGATTTAGCGGAAATAAAGTGTTCTAATGGTATTCAATAAAATCATTATAAGTTGAATGTATATCTGAAAAGCGTAGCAACATGAGTAATAAGCATTGTCAGTGAATTGAGTGATGTTGAAAACCAATTATTACGTATTAGAGGTTTCATAAAATACACTGAGAAAAATGTCATTTTGGCTTCATTATAAAATATCAATACGTCTTTCAAAAATACGATGAATTGTTCTAAAATAAGGTTGTATCATGTATATATAATAAAATATTCTAGTTTAAATAGTAAGTAATACAATATTATGATGACCATTCTCCGTAATAAACGGTGACAGAATATAAGAAGATTAAATCGATACTTTACGATGCTTTCCTCTTAAAATAACACTACGTAATATGAAATGGTCTGCTGGATGTCTGCTTGGCAGAAATTCGATGATACCTAAGATATAACAGTTTTCGTCACTTTATTTTTGTAGTTAGCATTAATTTTCTTGAAGCTTCTATGCATAAAATCCTTATAATATACGACTACGGACTATATCTTCCGCCGTTTCGTTACTGCTTCGCTTGTTACTGTCCATCCAAAGGTTGTCTGGAAGAAATCGCTCTCAGCGATAAGGCCGCCCATTGTACTGCTAATTTTAATAAATCCTTTTATGTATTCCTGGTGTACAATAAAGTGTTAATCTATCTATCTATCTATGTGACTACGGGCATACACAAATTAATTAACAAAAGAACAAACATCAAATAATGATTACGGAATCATAATATTTGACACCGCACACCAAAATACCATGACTAGCACACAAAAATACAATTACGTAACAAATTACCATCGAATATGATTACGTAATCATAATATTTGACGCGGCACTCCAAAATACCGTGATCATCACACAAAAATACGTTTATCGTTTTACTAAAGTATAATTACAGATTCATAATATTGGATGACCGGCATATTAAAATACTGTGAAATCACCAGTCTACTGCGAACGGCACGCGGGTAGGTCCTAGCCCGGTCATTTTATTCTATTCAGTTAGCAGGGAAGCACATGCGCTCCGCCTTTTGTTTATAATTTTATTTTAAATATTACGGATTGTCTATAGTTAGTGTTACAAAATGTGAAGTGATTTGAAGCAACAAAGTGCAACAAAGATCAGCTGGGTTTCATAATACCTAACATTTGTTCGTGTACAAAAATAAGTGTTTTAAGATTAGTGCACCAGTTTATGCAAGCTGTTGATGTAAAAGCTTGTGACAGTACATAACCCAGTTTTGCCGACTGATGCCCAGCTGATGTCCATTTAAAATGATGTGGTTGTACATAAAATAATCTCCACCTTTCTACTACGCAATGTTCTGCCTGCTGACGCCTACCAAACCATGACTGGTTGGTGAACGCCTGGAGGGCTCAACGTGCCTATCTTATTACGTTGGGTATCCTGGCAAAGCCCGAGTCCCGATCCCGTTCTCTGTCCAGCACGCCTGAAGTCACGTCGTGTTCTAGGATCAATCACCAGGGACTTGAATAAGGTATTGATTTTAGTCTCGTATTAAGTAAAATATCTAATGTGAAAGCCCATGTTAATTAGAGATACTCTTTATGGTACCATAAAGTAAACATGTCACAATAAAAAATCACTGTATTTAGGTAAATTTACCTAATTTCCTTTCGAGTTTTGTAGGCTGACTTCGGCAGAATTTACTACCCCAAATTTAAAGCTACTTTCGACTCCCATATATAAAAATCTATTTGACCTAACCACTTGCAATTTTGTACAGGTGACGCGGATAAGGTGCAGTCAGCTTTGGAACAGTGGTCTCGACCCTCAGCTGGTCCGTGACAGGAGGTCGAGCGCCCTCTGGCAAGAGACGGTGCGAGCCCGCCTCCGTTACCCCAAAACTACTACTCCGTTACTCTAAATTATATATTTTGCGTTATTTAATAATATTTTGTAATTTTTAATTAAAATGTTAATCCGTCATATGTTTTTCCATTATAGCAAATAATTCCCCAAATCCCAAATCCACTTTTATCTAGAAGTACCTACTTTATTAGGGTTATTTTCTGTATTGCGTAGGTACTTTTTTCTGAATGTGCTTTCCTCTCATTTCCGAGTATTTCCTGTTATTTCATCCTACTATTTATCCATGCTTTCCTACTATTATTGATGTGCTTTCCTATTGTTTATTCTTACTAATTTTCTACGCCTCCTGTTGTAGCATGGCTCGGGTATTTTTCCTTCTTCTTAAATATGTGTGGACCAATTTATAAAGATAATTGACACTTAGTAATCTACTCTGACCCATAACCGTGCAAAAGTACGGTTACGGGAGTGATAACGATGAACGACTATACATCATCATCATTCTCTTAACCGTACTCTTGCTTATTCTATGTGTCAATTATCTTTATTAATTGGCCCATACATATTTAAGAAAAAGGAACAATACCCGAGCCATACTACAACAGGAGGCATAGAAAAATAGTAAGAAAAATCAATAGGAAAGCACATCAATAATAGTAGGAAAGCATGGATAAATGGTATAGGATGAAATAACAGGAATTACTCGGAAATAAGAGGAAAGCACATTCAAAATTGTAGTAAAGCATACAATAATAGTAGGAAAGCATGGATAAATAGTAGGATGAAATAACAGGAGTTACTCGGAAATGAGAGGAAAGCACATTACAAATAGTAGGAAAGCATACAATAATAGTAGGAAAGCATGGCTAAATAGTATGATAAAATAATAGGGATTACTCGGAAATTAGAGGAGAGCACATAAAAATAGTAGGAAAGCATACAAAAATATGATGACAGTCATATGTAATGTTATGCTCTCTCTCAAAAAGTAATGGTCCATTACGATTACCATCACCGTAAGTCCGGACATACGGTGATACGAACTACTAATGCATGGTGACAGCTCATCATAATATATGGTTAGCAGCAGCAACAGTAGTTTCATCGTACTTTATGGTTATTTCCGTATGCTCCCTACTTTACGTGAAATCACCATATTTTTTGATGAACTGTTTTCTCAGTGTAATATCGCCCAAACATGAGTGAAAATAGCTACTGCATATTCATCCAGCTTGGTGATCTGAGGAGTTGAAGCTCTCTTCAAACATACTATACATAACTATATTACTTTGCACCCAACAGTCTCATACATAGCAAGACTATACCCCCAGCAGCACTAGCATTCCCAGTGACGTGGGTTTTGTTAGTAGTAGAACTTCTTGTAAAAAACGTCATCCAAGGAAGTACTACCACCGTACCTATTTCTGCCGCCAAGCAGTAGTGCTCGCATTGCTGTGATTCGGTTTTAAGGGTAAAGGGATATTATCCCAATTTATTTGGGGTCAGCCTCCTAATACTTCTGCACAACATCGTACGGTTGTGGGTTCTCACTTTTGTTGTGTTGCTCACTATCATCTCATTTTTGAATGTTTGTAGCCAGGTGGTCATCCACTGCCTCTTTTTCGTCATCTAAATTCATGACTCTTTTAGTCATAATAGTCATCATCTCGCCTGATCACTTTTGTCCGTACTGGCGCAAACAGTTTTCTCTGTTTTTCATGTATCTTAGCGTCTCTAAAAGTACCACCTTGCTACCAAAACACCATATAAAGATAGCTTTAGGTTTATAGGAACATCATGAATCGCTTTAGCTAGTTCTACCTCTCACCCCTTGCGCACAAAACTATTCGCGATGCAGCGCGTCTAAATCGTTATACATTTGTCCGAGTAACACCTCTATTTATCCTAGGAAAGGCCACCGAAGCCGTGATCCAATCGGTATGTCTGTTGAACTTATTTGCGAATGGGTCCTTGTTGATTTTGTTGCACTACTTCTCTAGTGCCTAACTTAAATCGGTATACATTTTAAACTTGACAAAAATATCCAAAACATCGTGTTATACTTTTGTTTGTTGTCGCTAAATTTGTTAGCAAATGTTTCTTCATGTTTTTTTTAGGTGCAATCAAAACGACCGAATTTATTAATTGTTGAGTTATTTACTATTAGGCGGTGTAAGTTAAATAAAATCGTGTAAAAAGATAAGATTAAGTAGCACAAATGACGAATATAAGGCTAATAATATCAACTGAAGGAGCTAAAGCTATACGAATTATAAATTCATACTCAAGCTCTAAAAAGCAGTGCTTACCAAATAAATTTTATGTAAAAAGTTTGAATTTTAGTGATCATTGATTATCTTATTTCATTCTACTTATCTTATAGTAGAGTAGAGCTATATCTATTTGAAGAAGGTAGGTTTACAGTATCTAGTATATTTTATCTCGATCGTCAAAAAAAGCAAAGTAGCTAGAAAGAAGTGAACTCTAACACACAGATTCATAAAAACAACAGAAACCTTTATTCCGGTCAACTCATCAAAACTGCAGCGCAGCCGGAAATTTAGAGTTCCAAGTTTCCTTTCTAGAAAATATGAAAAACTCCATTTTTAATCAACGGAGTTAATGAATCAAGCTTGGAAAATGTGCTTTTGTCTTTCAATACTAATTTCGGTTTCAGTAGTTGCCAAGTTGGTTGTAAGTTAGTAATCATTGGCAACTGCTGATGACTAGGATGATCTAAGAGCGGTCACAGACCTGCCGGTTCTATTCTTTTCTACAGCAAAGAAAAGAATTGAAATCGGGAGGCTAGAATGCAATACAAATGTACCACTCGTCGTATGCCTATGCCTACCGAACCGGACTAGCAAGAACGCCCGATCAGCAAGCAACCGTTCTCATCGCCGATCTGAACGTTCTGGCAACTTATAAAGAGCCTTATTTCGTCATACACAAGCACTAGATTACGACTCAGCGCCAATCAAGAAAGCCCAGCGAAGGGCTATTTTCTATCTCGCGACAGGTTCGTAACAGGCGTAAATTGTGCAATAATTGCTTTCAAACGTCAATTTTCTCATACATAAGTTACAGTTAGTAAAAAAGTTACCGTTGCAATGACCGCTCAATTTGCTCCTGTTGCAAACCTGTTGCAAGATAGAAAATACAGCTACCGGTAAGTCTGTGACCATGGACCCGGTTTCAATTCTGTTCTTTGCTGTTCTAGAAACAGATTATATTAGAATCGGCAGGTCTGGGGCCGCGCTTAGCCCGTGTAGCAGTTTATGGAGACATCATTGAACAAAAGATAAATCCATACATAAATGTATTTTCCTAATAGGCTTAGAAAAGATTAAGGTGAAACCGAACAAACAATGAAAGCTACACCACAACAAATGCGGTTGCGGTCCGGCTGCGCAACTGCGAGCCTACAGCGTAGTAAGGTAATTAATTATTTTGAAATATGCGAAAGTGTAACGATGCACTTATGCTGTTGTATTTTTTGTATGATATCTACAGTCACAACCAGGCCGCAGCCGGGCCGCAGTCGGGCCGCATCCAAGCCGCGTTTGGTGTCTCTATGCTAAAGGCGAACAAACAATTAACCGGGACTAATGTCTTCAGTCAATTTCTGGGTCATTGCTAATTGCTGAGGGCAGATTAGGAACAATAGGGAAATAATAATGAGGGGTTACCCTTACACCTATGGGATGATTAAACGGTGAGGTATAAACAATAAAGATAATACGGGACTGGTTTATAATTATTACGAGGGAAGAAATCTTAATTCACGATTTATGTCGGAAAATAACGAATATCGTGTTAGAAATTTAGAAAACCAACATACATTATCATGTCAGTGATTCGGCCATGTTTACGTATGATGGCTTCGAAAAAGATTAAAGTCATCAAGTCTTCGAGCAACACGGACTTCCTGCCGCGGGCCGCTCGAAGCATCAAGTCAATTTGACTATTTTTGTTGCGACAGATTTTTATGCGAAGCGGGCATTTTTGAAAATAAAATTTCAATTTTGAGAAAATTTTGCCCCCCTCTAAGAACCCTGGCTGTCACGTATTGTTAACTGTCTCACAAAAGCTTATGGAAAGTGAAGTTCACAGAGTGTACGCTAGGGGCGCTCATCGGTGTCGCCATACAAAATCCTTGTTTCACTACACCAAACGTCCATGTCAATTGTTTGCAAAAAACTTAGAATCAGCTCAGAGATCACAGCAGAGTTGTAGAATCTTGAGTTACTAAAGTTGCTAGTAATTTCAGTAGTACCACAGAAATTGCTAGCAATTTTAGCTCCAATCAATGAAAAAAGGTAAAACGAAAAACTCATTTCAACAGTAGGGAAATAAGGGATCGGTTAGCTAATAATACCTAGGTCGGGTATCGATCGATGCGCACTAAATACCTCTCAACCCCTGACCCGACTAAAGACTTTAATAACGCGAGAACATTTTTAGTAGAATTGGTTAACGCCAAGAATCTTACCGGTGTAGAATAACAGAATAATATTATCCTACTATCCTATCCTACTAATATTATAAACGCGAAAGTTTGTGCGGATGTTTGTTACTCTTTCACGTAAAAACTACTGAATGGATTTGAGTGAAATTTGGAATGGAGATACTTTACGCCCTGGATTAACACATAGGCTACTTTTCATCATCATCATCATCATCATCATCATCATCAATTTTCATCATTATTCACGCGGGTGAAACCGCGGGGCGCAACTAGTACTTAATAAATAGAATAGGTGTGAGAATGTAGCAATAAAAATGTATGTCTCTGAATCATTTTTAGAGCAATAGTTTTCTGAAATACCCCGTGTGATTTGATTTATACACTCGAGAGCAATGAATCCGGGTCACTAAAGAATGTTAAAAATCTCGGAAACTAAAAATGATAGATTAATGCAATAAATTGTATTTAATAGACAATGTAATACTCCTTAAATGAAGGTAAAAAAAATATGAGTCACCATACATTTTATTAACACAAAATTACATAAAGAAAAAAACTGCTGATCTCTCCTTAAAACAAAAATAGGAAACATGAAATTTTTGAACTTTATTACGATTTTCTTGAATTTTAATACTTCGTATTGCCTCCTCGTGCTTCCATTACTGCGTTTACGCAGAAAAAAAACAACAAAAAAACAGAAATCAAACAATGATAAATGACAGATTACAAACAAAAGCAAAACCAAAAGCTGTAATTTCGTAGTTCCATCTTCGAAAGTGGCCCTTTTTCAAATTTGATTTTTTTATGATATAACTTTACAATAACTAAGAAGTTTTAATACCTTCATTTAAGGAGTATTACATTGTCTATTAAATACAATTTATTGCATTAACCTAGCATTTTTAGTTTCCGAGATTTTTAAGATTCTTTAAGTGACCCGGATTCATTGCTCTCGAGTGTATAACTAAATCCAGATCATAAACTATTCATCATTTTATTTTTATTTTGGGGCTTCCCCTGAATACAATGGAAAGCTTGGCAGGCAGATTGGTGATCGCAGTTTGGTATTAATTTAAGTAAATAAGTCGATGCTGCTGCCCATCCTCTGGTGTAATCCCGTAGTTGGCTTTTACGACATCACCGGGAGGAAACGGAGGGGTATATTCTTAGGCCGGACACAAATACTGCGATCACCAGTACGCCTGCCAAGCGTGGTGATTATGACAATTCCCCAATTCTATTTTTTTGTTTATTATGGAGGCCTCGTCCAGCAGTGGATGCCTAATAAAGGCTACTGATGGTGATGATGATGATCAAAATGTTACCTCTGTCTCATTATTTTGGGAAGTAAGTTGTGTAAGATTTTATAACAGACCAATCTGAACTGACTTACTCAAACACACTCCCACACACACACACACTCACACACACACACACCACACACACACACACACACACACACGTGCACACACGGCTTGGGTTCCATCTGTTGCCCAGACTCATACGAGACTGGTGTTCTCAGTGGTACTCACTAACATACAATTTACAGCCAGTGTACATTTCTACCTATTTTGTTTTCAAATGTTAATAATTCTAAAGGTGAATGCTCTCGTTGCCTTGCCCATACAAAATAATTTAAGTATTTTTTCAATCCACAGATTGTCGTTCTTTATATCGTATTTTTTTTTCGATTTTCTAATGATTATCGTACTCGCAAATGGTTGTTTCAAATAAAAATTTACTAAGGGTAATTTTTAAAATTAGTTTGAAATACGACCAATTTTACGTATGTGTGAGTGTTTTTAATGTCCATTTTGAGTCGCCACCTACCATCGAAGCGTGATATTTTTACGCAGAGCACCCTGTTTTGTTTAATTTGACAGAGATGGCGGTTAAATGGACCTCGAGCACCGAGTTTTGAGAAAGATAGTGAAAGATGGCGCTAAATAAATAAAAGTATGCCTCGCGTTATTTTCGGCTGTCACCAAAATTGCGAAACGCGACGTTGCCAGGCAACGCTACGTCACAAGTTTAGTGCTTGCTAGTCACCCGTAATTATTAGGCTTTATGAGCTGGCTCTGATAGGGTTGCCAACCGTTCGTTATAATCATAGTTTACAAAGTTATTTGCGGCTATGTTCTTTATACTTTGCAATATCAACAAAGTAGGTACCTTCGAGAAAATACATTATTGTAACGTACTTTATTGAAACTCAAGTTTCAGTTTTATAAAATAAAAATAAAACAACGAAAGAATATGTAAAAACTATACTTTCGTAACTTCATTAGCAGCAATAAAAAAAAAATATTATTAGTCATTGACCGAGCGAGCAAAGCAAGGTAAGTCCTTGCAATATAATATGGCAAAATTTGCTATCGTCTGTTCGGATGTATGTACCTATGTACGTAAGTACTCGCGTACGTCGCATTTTTCAATTAATCTTGATGAAACTTGATATATGTACTTACTTATATATTTGTTTTACAATATAGTTTTTGAGAAAAAATAAAAATGAAAACCAATATTACGTGAGCTCTCATTTTTTTTTTGATGATGTGTTTATGATGAGTTTCAACGACTTGTGGTTCAAGTAAGATTGGGTATATGCTAGATCGGACTATGGATGCGATTTTTAAACTTTATCGAAAAACAAGATAGTTTGTGCTCTTGAGGTATTCTGTTCGCAAAACTACTAGTTTTTATAATCCGACCGTGTACCGTGCTGTGATTCAGAAACTCGGTGTAGCAACCCTGATAATATATCAATATCAAAGTGTAGTATGAAGTTGTCATCTCGCTCCTTAAATGCAAAAGAGCCACAAGTCGAAAATTCATTTTTTTACTGGAAAGCCTATCAAAGTTTTGATAGTAGTTTTTTTTGTATTACTTTATAAATCTTTTTTTTCTACATATATGTATGGTATATTATAAGATGCGTATTTTGAACCTTACACTACCTTGAAATTTACATTGAGATCAATGTAATTAAATGCGGAAGAAACTTATCCATAACTATCACCTCTTCATCTAGCAATATTACAAAATAAAATACTCCATAAATCTTTGACATACTAGTAGTAACGATGAGATCTACGATCAATAATATCTAAGTCATCGCAGTAATCTCATTAAGTGTTTCATTATTATACATAAAAATCCTTTAGCTTAAATAATCAATTTTAAAATAAGTAAGTATAAAAAGTTTAACATTACTTTGGGATTACATCCTTTTCAATCAGTTTTAGGATGCTTTGTTTTTTGTCTCAGCAACTTGTAGCTTTTTGATATTATTTTATATTATTTACTTGGGAAAAATCTGTATCCTGAGAAGTTTTGTATAAAAATATATTTTAATGTTGTTGATCAGTTTTAATAACTTTGAGGTCTGCTCTTTACGACTCTTCCTTTGGAAATCTATGTCAAGAGGCTGAACACTAGGAAGTACTGAATCAACTGATTGGTAATCAATCATCTGTACTGCTGTCTGAGCTTGAAGATGAGGATTCACTTGAGTATATCTGAATCGCTGTCTGTACTTTCCTCAATGACTAAATTTATTCATTGCTCTGGACTTCCAAAATCAGATAATGTTTTCATCAAGTAACGATAGGCTAGGATTGTGTTGGCTGTCTGTCTGGTATGGAATTTGTACCGTTTTTGATGAAGCGATTAAGATAGAGACTCCAGTGAATCCTCATCTATAAGCTCAGACAGCAGTACAGACGATTGATTACCAATCAGTTATGATTCAGAACCTCTTAGTGTTCAGCCTCTTGGCATAGATTTTCAAAGGAAGAGTTGTAAAGGCATAATATATTTTTATACAAAACTTCTCAGGATACAGATTTTTCCCAAGTAAATAAAATAAAATAATATCAAAAAGCTACAAGTTGCTGAGACAAAAAACAGGGCATCCTAAAACTGATTGAAAAGGATGTGATCCCAAAGTAATTTTAATAATCTTAAAAGTGATTATTTAATTCAAAGGATACTTATGTATTATAATGAAACACTGTATTTTAAGACTGATTGTACAGACTGATTGTAATAACAGTCATTTAACAAATATTGCATGTTTGTTTATAAACAATTACAACCATAATCACGGTAATCTTATATGCAAAACAGACACATTTCCAAGTCCATTTGGTTTCGTTTTAATAAAATAGTAATCAAACTTATTGAACTTTCATTCAAAAGAAACGCATTTCAAAACCTGACACTTTTATGTTTCGTAATAAAGTTATTATTATTATTATTATTATTAACTGGAAAGATGGCTGCTTTGCTGTGAAGTTAGTCATCAAAGTCTCAAAATGCTAAATGGGTAGTTGTGTGATTGAACTATTTTAAACGCTAAAACCATGGGTGTCTTTTTCGAATATAAAAATTGGAATCATCTAAATGCCATTTTTGCATTAAAAACGATATTGAAATTTTTTGATTTGTGGCCCTGTTGAATTTAAGGTGTTCTGTTTGTCTGTGGTTACCTAGCCCAGTGCACTTATTTCTCCCTATATGTTCCTTGACTTTTTTCTCTATGGTCCTTGTCTATGGTGCACTGTGGGTGTCATGCGATTAATTTTCTTTGGGGCGGTGTCTTTGAAACGAGTGCAAGCCAGGTTATAACGGTTTCACGGTGAAATTTCGTAAGTAAACAGATATTTACATAATTTTAATGTGTTACCTACTAGTAGAGTAGTACTATTATAGAAGATGCCTGCCCTTTGTTTGAAGACTTCGTTGTTGTTGTTGTTGGACATAGGTCTTCCCCTTAGAATGCCACGACGAACGGTATTGAGCCGCCTCCATCCACCGACTCCCCGCAACGTTTATAATGTCTTTATTCCATCGAGTGGAGAGCTTTCCTCTAACGCGTCGTCCGGTTTGTGGTCGCCACTCGAGAACCTTTATTCTCCAACGGTTATCACTTCTTCGAGCTATATGACCTGCCCACTGCCACTAATTCTGAGAGCTATGTCAGTGACCTTGGTTCTTCTACGGATTTCCTCATTTCGGATTCTATCACGTGGTGAAACTCCTAGCATAGCTCTCTCCATAGCCCGTTGCGCAACTTTGAGCTTGTCTATACGGCCAATAGTTAGCGACCACGTCTCAGTGCCGTAAGTCAACACTGGCGTGTAGACTTTCGTCTTGAGGCTCTGCGGTATCGGCGACGAGAAGATTTTTTTTTATGCCACTTGGCAAGCAGACAAGCATACGACCCACCTGATGGAAAGCAGTTACCGTAGCCTATGGACGCCTGCAACACCAAAGGCATCACAAGCGCGCTGCCGACCCTGAGACATAATGTGAAAAGTCTCATGTGCCTGTAATTTCACTGGCACCCGTACCCTTCAAACCGAAACAGAGCAATGCGAACACTACTGCTTGGTGGCAGAAATAGGTACGGTGGTAGTACTTCCCCGGACGAACTCTTTCACAAGAAGTTTTCACAAAACCAACAAACTAGATATGGCGTAGTTTCCCGAACGCTGCCCATCCGAGTTGGATTCGTCGGTTGACCTCTTCATCTCATCACATCACACTAATATTATAAATGCGAAAGTTTATAAGTATGTTTGTTACTTCTTCACGCCCAAACGGCTGAACGGATTTGAGTGAAATTTGGAATGAAGATACCTAATAATAATAATAATAAGCAAGCAAGTACCTTGACTTGGCCCACGAGATTACCGCCATGTGGGATGTGGATTCGACGATTATCGTCCCGATAGTTGTTTCTGTGAATGGCTTTATAGCAAAGAGCCTCGACCAATACCTTGAGAGGCTCTCACTAAATGGTTGGATCAACGGTCAGATTCAGAAGGCAGTACTCCTGGACTCGGCACGCATAGTCAGGAGGTTCCTCTCTCTGCAGCCCTAGCCTCCGACCGCTTGGGCCTTTGCTCCGCGGTCGGTGGTTTACCGTTTTGTAATATATTTTTTACTATACTGTTTTTATATACTATTTGTTTTTATAGATAAGTAGTATTTCTTTATAGTGAAAAATGTATTTTATAACGAGTTTTAAAATAAATCAACGTCATAATAATAATATCATGGTTCACGCAGGTGAAACCGCGAGGCGCAGCTCGATATTTATATTACTTGAAATATCTTTAAAAATTTAATGAATGAAAATGTAATAAGTAAATATGGTATGTTTTCAGATCTTATCTAACACCAAGCTCCCAATTTATGGACGAAATATTTTGAAGCCGAAATTGACGAAGCTGACTCTGGTTGCACGAAAAATAATAATGCACAACAGCAGTCAGCCAGATTTGATGGCAGAAGATTTGAGAAATGGTCCACAACATGAACAGCATGGAAATGATTTATACGTTACTCACAGATCGGAACGTTTTTTTTTTATGCTACTTGGCAAGCAGACAAGCTTACGGCCCACCAGATGGAAAGCAGTTGCCGCAGCCTATGAACGCTTGTAACACCAGAGGCATTACACGCGCGCTACCGACCCTGAGACATAAAGATGAAAAGTCTCATGTGCCTGTAATTTCACCGGCACCCGTACCCTTCAAACCGAAACACAGCAATGCGAACACTACTGCTTGGCGGCAGAAATAGGTACAGTGGTAGTACTTCCCCGGACGAACTCTTTCACAAGAAGTTCTACTACTAACAAAACTACTAACTAGTCGTCTGACTGCGAGTCAATTTGGAATAGTGAGAGAGGCAGATTGTTGATTGTTTATCCAATATCATATATTTCCAACACAGTAATATTTGTACACTGTTATGTTTGCAAACGCCGTATCACCACACCCTATAAATGAGTTTATCAGCAGCATGATGCTAAAGCTGGTAGCATTTTTCAAAAATGCGATTTTATCTGAAATATATATTGAGACGTGTTCGGAAAAATGCAAAGTGCATAGATCTCAATGAAATGACATCATGTACGTTATTTTTTCTCATACAAAAAACCCTTACAACATTGTCTAAAACAAAACTATATCAAGAAATGTATTTTTTTCTAGCCACTGATGATCAAACAGAATTAGCAAGTTGAAGTGGCAATGGGAAGGTCATATAGCTCGCAGAACTGATAACCGTTTGAGAATAAAGGTTCTCGAGTGGCGACCGAAAAACGGACGAGGCTGTAGAGGAAGGCCCTCCACTCGATGGACTAAAGGCATTATGAACGTCACAGGAAATCTGTGGATGGAGGCGGCTCAAGACCGTTCGTCGTGGCACTCTAGGGGACACCTAAGTGGACTTCTACAGGCTGATGATGATGTAGTTGATCATCAGATCAACTACATCTAATGATGATGAAGATGATACCTCATATCTCCGGCGTTTATGAACCGATTAAGAAAATTCTTTTTTTATTTGAATAGATATATGTACTTCCAGATTGGTCCCATTTTTTTCAAAACCCAGTTCTGATGATGGAATCCATGAGGAATTGAGGGAACTCCTCAAATATTTTAGGCATACATATGGCGATTTTGATATTTTCAGCAACAAACCAAGCATTTGCATTCAGAAAGTATCATAATCCTTTCACCACTATGGTTCTTTTATCATTTTTTTTTCATCCTAATATTTAGTCGAATACAATGGCGGAAGTCGGTTTTTTAAATGAAAAGTTATATTTAGAAGAGATGCAATGGGCACTAATGGTAACAATGAATACAATATACGAAGACAAAATGTGCAGTTGCACTGATCGCTTACCTATTGATGAATATTTGTTGTCAGTGTATGATATTTCTAGTGGAAAATACTTGTAATTATAAACCAATAAAAATACCTAATCTGTTTGTTTTTTCTTTTTATTAATTTCTGTAAAAAGACATTCATTTTTGTGGGGGTGTTTGCCATAATTACCACCCTTGGCAGGTTGATTGGTGATTGCAGTATCGGTTACTCAGATGGATGCTGCTGCCCATGCCCTGGTGTAAACCCTTAGTCGGCTTTTCCGACATCCACGGGAGGAGGATTATAGATTCTACGCCGCACACCACGGCACTTTTTATAGGGTGGCAGGAAGTCGGTGGATGGTGGCGGCTCATCCCTTCTAACAATTTTCTTTAACGCCATCATTATCGAGATACCTTATAAACATTTTTTTAACGCCATCTATATAACATCTGGGGATAATGACAACGCCATCTAGTGAAAAACAAAACAGTGAATGTAGAAGTGTGCGTGCGTGTAATTACATGAGGCAAATTGTCAGATCTTATTTATAGTGAATTTGAAATTTCTAACGACTCTTTAACGAAAATTCATGCTGCATCAAATTCTATGACCTACACCGTGCTCGCAAACGGTAAAATTACTCACTAAAGACGCTCGAGTTTTGAACAAAAAATAAAAAAGTCAATATCTGTTTTTCCACGCCATCTAGCGTGAAACGAGCTTTAAGTAATCGAAATACTGTAAAATAGACCTAAGCAAGAGTGAAATCTCCTATGGGCAATGCAAGTAATTTCTTACTTAAAACGAGGGTTCATCATTGGTTTTTATAATGTATCTTTTGGAAACGCAATAAAAACATTTGAATTTCTATTTGTATTTGATCTGATTTGATTGTTGATCATGTTATCACTATATGTACCCCAGTAATTCTATCTTCATGTTGTTCTCAGGTAATCCGAGAACAGGCAAAATATATTGCTTCCAAGTAAACCTTTATTGGATATCCGATCGTAAAGGGAATTAACTTGTTCAATTTCATATAAATAGGTTCCTTCAGTAAACAAAGAGCGAGAGAGTTACTTTTGTTTAATTCAGTTCGTCTTATTGATTACAAAGTAAGACGGCGAGTTATCGATTCTAGAAACGAGTAAGAATTAGTCATGGAAGAAGAAATCCAATGGAAGTACAACTAAAATAGCTGCTGATGTTTATAGTGTGTTGCTTCTTACACCTATACTAGAAGGCACTATGTTAGAGATAGACAAATGTATTGTCATAGAACAGTCTGTTTTCCTTTCCGTACCTCTAAATATTTGTCATAGGCAATTGCAGTTTTCCCTAGTGAAGGGAACATCGTAGGTAAATATTTTTTGTCGATAAAATAATTGACTATGATGATGATTAAATAGTTAATTTCATCGTTGATGGTTTCCAACAGTTACGAGAAACCGGCCCTAGGTACTATATTCAAAATACAAAATTTGCACACACGCGAGGCAGGTATCAAATAAAACCATAATATCTAAACACACTATTTTTTATTTACAGTAGCTTACTAGATAGGTACACATAACTGCCGTGGTGTGTCCGGCCTAAAATAGACCCCTCCTTCTCCTCCCGTGGATGCCGTAAAGTAAGATGAAGATGTTATAGATGAACGTTCAGAACTCAAAAACTCAAGCTGAGTCGACCGATGGTCAAGTGAGTGAGTAGCAAAGATGTGACGAGCGAGTCTTGTTTAGACATTTATAAACAATTTAAGCAGATATATACGCGGCGGGCGAGTAACCGGCTGAGATGCAAGAGGTTGCGGGTTTAATTCCCGCTATGGGACAAATATTTGTATGATCTGCAAATATTTGTTCCGGATCTGGGTGTTATGGTACCATGGTACTCGTAGTTCCTGATAACCACGACACAGGGAATCCTAGTGTGGCATCAGGATAACGTATATGACTATCGGGCGCTATGTTATGTTACTATAAATAAACCAGCATTACATTAGACAAAAATATACTTATTCTAACTTGAAAACTAACGTTGGAGTAGAATCTTACTTTGACTTGATGACTGGATTGTTGACTTAGCGGTAAGAAGAGCGTGCGTACTGCATCAGGCTCTAATCTCCGCCATTTCAAATCATCATTTTTTTTTACAAAGTATTCTCGAATAAAATGTTTGGTACAGATTCGTCTATCGTTAGGGATCCAATCTGGTTTGTTAGTTAATAGCCTCTAGCCATTTTTTTTAATGAATAATATCTTGAGGAAAGAATTGAAAGGAATACTCCTGTAAGAAAAACGCAACGATAAGACTAAAATATTTACTTTGAAAAGGTTCCACCCCATTTTGATAGCCGCGTAGTTTATATGCGTAAAATCTATCGATAGTCGATCGTATCAGGTGCATTGGTACAACACTATGATAACCAATACTATTTGTATTTTTTGCATAAAAATGACTAGGAATCCTTATAAAACAGGATTATGTGATGGTACTTTGGTATACAAATAGCCCCCAAACACATATAACCCTGACCCCTAAACCCCTAATCTACAATTACCTACCTAAACAAAATAACTTACCTACCGGTGGAAACTTATATTCACATCATTGTTTTGTCTCGTGGAGGAATGGGATTTACATCCCGGCACTGCACATGCCATTTGTTGTTAGTTTGCTTGCCTTTTTATGGTAATTTTAATTGTAAGTCGCAGTATTACAACAAAATTTTATAATTTTTCTCTCCTGTCAAAACGACGTACACATGTAAACATAACCCGAATACACGAAAATGTCCTAAATCACAAGGTGATTTAGATATTTAGCTGGACCTCTTCAATTTGATGTAATGTGGTATCATGACGTCATAAATGGACCCAAGTACCTGGTACGATGCAAATAAAATAAGAACAGATTTCTAAATGCTTTTCTCATTCCAACACATTAAAACATTCATTGATAAGAATGAGACGGATACAATTAAAAAACGCTGGCTTTAAATCTTACTTCCATTGACATTCATTCTTCCGTGGAATTAGTCATCTCTACCGTTTGACGTTCACTAGGGAGTGTTTTGGCCACAGACTAGTAATAATTTTGTGGTCTAGGGTAAAGGTTAAAGCAGGTAAGAAATACTGCGAAAAACTGTGCTTGAGGCGTTTATTTTTAGTAGTCCAACTCCAGTTGGTTGAACTAGTGTGAATAGGTATTCTGTACTCTGTGGTATACAGCTACATATACAAATACTTGTTTTGCGATGCTCATATAAACATAGAGTATGTAAACGTCTATTTTCATGACAGTGAGTAAATCAAGTCCTATAATGCCTATTTGTGTGTGGGAGGCCTACCTATGTCCAGCAGTGGACTTCTACAGGCTGATGATGATGATGATGATTATGATGATGATGATGATTATGATGAAATTAAAGCCTCGTTCTCTATTATTCTATCCAAACGTCATCAGCCCAGATAAGTCCACTGCTGAGCATAGGCATCTCCCAATACTTTATATTTTCTGTTCATAAATTATTTAAACTGTTTCTGACATTTTCAGGTTGCTTAATCATTAATATAATAGGGCTTACTTAAAACTGTCAAAGGTTAAGCAATGCTTATAATAGTAACAGTTGTAGCATTATTTTTTAAATTTAAATAACGCTGATAAAAGGTTCATCATCATCTCCCTGCCCTTATCCCACTATAATTATAATATAGGTTGTAACTATTTAAATAATTACCAAAGGTAATACCAAAGGGGCTTATTCATATTTTTATGTTACCGTTACAGCTATCAGCTGTCAAGCTGTCAAGTTGTCAGCTGTTTAAACTAAAAATAGATTTAAGGTGGATCGTCTCGCACTTGTCGCGAAATAAAAACTTTATTGTGCTTTTTGCTCGGCACAGCTCATTCATATTTTTATGTTACCGTTACAGCTGTCAGCTGTCAAGCTGTCAACTGTTCAAACTAAAAACAGATTTAAGGTGAATCGTCCCGCATGTGGCGCGAAATCAAAATGTTATTGTGTTTTTTGCTCGTCACAGCTCATCAACACTCCTTGAGATAGCGAAAACAGGTTTTGCGAAAACTAAGAGACCCAACACACATGATTTAATTGGTAGTATCTCATATGTATCATTAGTTAAGCTACAGATATCCCTGAACCAAAATACCACTGTGAAAATCATTGAACAATATTCGTAGCTAAACTTATTATTTTTATGAGATACTAACAACTAAAACATGTGTCTTTGGTGTCCTAGTTTTCGCAAAATCAGTTTTCGCTATCACAAGAAGTGTTGAAGAGCTGTGATGGCATACGACGAGAGACGATCCACCTTAAAAGACTGTTTCTGCATTCAGTATTATGACGTATTTAATAGTTACAGTTTTTTAAGACTTGGTTTTTATACTACAACGACGTAACTTGTAACAATTTCTTAAAGAGAAACAGTAACCTTTTACGTATTTCAAATGTTCTCGGACAGTTCTATTACTATATTCAGGTTTATGCTCGGAATAAGTAGATCTCTCATAAAACATTGGCGGTAAAAACCGTAACGTCCCACATGGGACATGTAGACTTCGCGAGCTATAGGGACCGAATTATTAATACGTCTTTATGACCCGTTGAAAATATAAAACTGGAGACTTACATAAATTCAAATCCCTGTAACAACTGTATTTTCAATTTATCTAATGTATTTTGAGAAAAAAATAATGGATTTAAGAACAAGACATGATTTTTGGCTTGCTCAATACCACGGGTAAAAAAAACCTACTCCGCAAAATAAGTTTTTATTTTTCTTTTGAATTATACTTGGCAAGCGAACAAGCATACGGCTCATCTGGTGGAAAGTAGTAACCGTAGCCTATGGACGCCTGCAACACCAGAGGCATCACACATCAACTATGATCAAGTATATGATTCTAGATTGATTACCGCTAAAGCATAAAAAGTTTTGTTTTGGATTTTTTGTCTATGCCATTTTCCACGACCAACCTTAGGATCAGAATCGAGTTTTATTGCCACTTATGTTAAAAAGAATATTCATGTAACAGAACACCCAAGAATCACATACGTAGTCTTGATTCCACACTAGGATCAACTGTGTTGTGAGTCTCAGGAACAACTAGTACCATGGTACCATAACACTCAGACCCGGAACAAATATTTGCAGATCATACAAACATTTATTCCGCAGCGGGAATTGAACCCGCAACCTGTTGCATCTCAGCCGGCTACTCACCCGCCGCGCTACAGAGGTCGTCAACATTTAAATATAATATAGGTACACAATATACAGATAATGAGAATATAGCTTTTATATGGAGCATCTATACAAAAAAGAATTCACTTTGTAGACATCAAGACCAGACAGGAAGACATTACTCTAGCAATGTCTCAACAACGCTGTAAACACGGCATATTTAAGGCCTATCAGACCTAAATGTAGAGGCCGTATTTCGTGCAAAAAGCTTTTAGTGTTTTGGTGAAATTTAAAATGTCTGCATAATTTTGTTTCTGTATAATTCTATACTCAGCCACACTCACAGCCTTTAGGAGTATCCCAAGCGTGTTGGCCGGTGTTGACAGTTAAACATTTAAGAAGGCGTAATATGTGATTTTGCCCAACAAAATCGATCTATAACTCAGTATGTACGGGTTCTACGAGTTAAATATTTTGGAATATGAAATTTTTATATTTTTGCATTTATTGTGTAAAGTTGAAAACAAGATATGTAAAAAAACCTCGATAGTTTTATTTAATGAAAAATCCTTGTTTCGCACACGTTTTGAAAGAAATCTCAGGAACCCTACGGTGTTTTGAGATAAATTTTACTTCAACATGTAGGTAATAACTATTTATTCTTATGCTAAAATCAGTTTTTTGATAAACACTTTATTTTCACGATAATAAACAAAAAACTTCATTTTTATGCACGACACTCGCTAGCGCGAGCGAGATGGCGCGCGGGTTATCGCGTGCGTTAAAGAGGGAGCCTAAATTGTAGAATAGTGCCCTCTTAATAAAACAGTGGTTTTGTATGAATTGTCGTTAGTTACCTATGTGACAACCATCACACATAAACTTAAACAAATAAGTACATTCACTTTGTTTACTTTCATATTTGTATGATTTTAATTAAGAAAGCACAATTTATGTTCCGAAAGTAGTGACGTAATATTACGTTCATGACATTAATTGCATCAGTAATTTCAAGTGTAAATTTCTAATTTCCCTACGCGCATGAAATGATTTCACGAAACTAGAATTATATAAATTATTCTACTTTTACGCCACTAAAAGCTCTACAGCGCGCGTATGTGATGCCTTTGGTGTTGCAGGTGTTCATAGGCTACGGTAACTGCTTTCCACCAGGTGGGCCATATGCTTGTTTGCTTGCCAAGTGGTATAAAAAGAAAAAAAAACTAATTTCGTAAAGAAAATAAGTTTAAAAAAATCATTAAAATATAAAAGTAAAACTAAATTCAATTCAATAACATTGACTCAAATGAATCAATCATTAACTAAAAGAAGCCTTGATGCCGATGGGATACGGTCGATTTCACAACACTGAATTACTTACGAAACAACTTTGACAGGTATTAAAACTAAATAGTTTCGTGAAATAAATTTAATTATGCACGAAACTAGTTCCGTTATTGATCGGCTTCAGCTACTTATTACCTCTCAGAACATGCAAACCAATCTAAAACCATGTATAAACGCTACGGAAGCCATTATCGTCAAAGCGACACACGACCTCGATAATTTCACCTCATTTCCGAACATAAAAGAACATCAAATAATATTGCTCATTCCTCAGAACTCACAACACAGAAATTCACTTTACCGTTAGACGTTTTGCAAAAGTATCAACGTTTGTTACATAAGGATACGGCATAGAAACCATTCAAATGGATAACCGTTTAGATATGAGTCGAAATGTTTTAACAGCTTTGTGTTTTCAGAGTGGGTTTAGTGGGTCTAGAATGAAAACCTTAGTTTTGTATGGGCGTCATACGAGATGTGACGTCATCTCGAGGACTAGATTTATTCGAGAATACAGGTATTATTACACTACGCTGTACGCTAGAGTGACTCGCTAGAGTTTAGACTCTAGCCGCTAAGCAAGCCACCTGTCAGCGCGCAGGTGGCTATAAAGTTGTTTTTCCTCCAAAGGGTTGAAAAAAGTGCATTTGGCTGTTAGCACGTTGCTCATAAAAAGTAAGTTCGTAAGGAGGGATTTTAAAATTTTCGATTGTCAATGTTAAGTCTGCGCCATCTATCGAGAAAGTGGAAACTACTTTTCTTTTTTTAATAGAAGATGAAAAGCTTTAATTGCACTAACTAATTATGTTAACATTATATTTATACCGTATCAACTATGCACGTTTGGATAAAGTTGTTTACAATACTCACAATCTACGATTTTTATCACACTATCCTTCTGTACCGCATATTCCTAAGCTCACGTTTAGCTGGGCAGAGAATAAATTTTCTTTATTAGAAGGTCCCTAATAAAGCCCGCCCGGGCAAAAATAGTGGTTGACCACAGCGGTCCAGGGGGCCCGGGTAATAGAAACCCGCACCCGCATTAAAGGGTTAACAATGTGTACGCAGAGTTATTTTGATTTGTTTGAGCGATTCAGTCTAATTTGTATGTCTAGAAAATCTGTATTGCTAATTTGTATGACTAGTAAAGGCCATTTACTTTGTAATAGCTAATAAGGGTTTAGAGGTATTTGTAAAGCTTATCTAACGTATTAGTTTTTAGTGAAATGGTTAGTGAAACTGTCTCCAAAACGGCTAAGTGTCTATAAAAGTGGTCCGGGTCTGAGATTTAAGTATGAACCTAACTAATTGGTAGTACAAAGAAGTACTGACTTTTGCCACTATCATTGCTATTAATATCTTTTTGGGAGTACCATCAGCTACGCAGCTCTGTCCCTCGACTGCTAAAATGTGAATTTGCATTGTCTGTACCTATCTATTTACATGGTTTTAGTTGTTATTTTTCAAGCGAAGCGTGTGCATATTATCTTGCTGATGTTTTTTTTTACTTTTTACTACCTTCCTAAGGTTTTTAAGTTCTCATTTACTATGTGTCAGCTTCTCCCTGCTCCGATACACCACACAGACGCTTCCCAGCTAGTGCAATGGTAAGACGGATCATCAAATAAAGCCAAGCCATGTTTGTTGCCGTTCTTTTTGGCTTCGTCGCATTGGAACAGGAGTAATTTCAATTTATAAGACGATTCAAAACGATCCTTGCGATTTCAATGAATAAAATTATTTTTTATTTGATTTGATTTGCAGGCGGTGAGGTAATGGCTGTCATTGTGGCTTCATATTAACCTTTTCAATAAAATTCTGTATTATAATCATTTTATAATATAAGTCTAGTACAACAGATACTACAAATCTTTTTAAGTACCTATATAACACTAGTGGTTCGCCCCGCACTGAGACTTCGCGAATGACACCTTATCAGCCTGACTACTTAAGTGGGGAAGAAAGGGTTATGTTTTCAACGGCTATGTAATGTATGCTATGTATGTTTATATGGATGATCCATCAGAAATCTGAAACTACCGAGTCAATTTCTCTACCGTGAGAGAGATTTTGTATTTAACCGATTTCTAAAAACATTTACTGAGATAAACCAATAAACCCCTTGGACCCCAATATCTCATCAATCCCCCGACCGATACAGCTCATAACCTTACCTACTAGTTGTTCTAATACTATCTACCCCCATACTAAATTTCATGAAGAGTGGATTAACGGTTAGGGAGTTTTCATCGGACAAACACACATACATACATACCAAACGCCGATTCTTCCAAGTTGACTCAGAGAACTCGCTTCGCTTGTTCAATTACATATTATGAATGTACATACTCTACGTTATGTAGCACTATACAATCTACCATTAGAACAACTAGGTAGTTGTTAAGTAAGATATCAGGTAAATGTAAATTCCGACCAAAACTTAATTAACATTTGATGCACTTGCTGTCTTCGTACATAATGTATATCTGCGGTGAACAGGAGAAGTGTTCAGTTCACTGAACTGAGAGGGTAATTAAAGATTTTGAACACACTGTAAGTAGGTTGTTTAAACTAAACTGGCGTGCAATAAAATTGGCTCACTTAGAAAAACCACACAATACCACCCAAAGTTATGCAAGATATCGAAAAGAAATAAAAATCCTATTTAAAATTTATTTCATGGCATAAAAACAATAACTTTTGTAAAAAATCTATTATTAAATTAAATATCTATTATTTACACAGAATACCTACGCACAGATAGAGTGGTGAGCCTCTTCCATTAAATTCCATAAAGTTCTTGAGCCGCCTCCATCCATCGACTTTCTGCGACCTGCAACCTGCCTCTCTAGGCGTGCTTATACTGCATCGTGGGAAACGAGGTCATAACACACAAAAAAAACGAATAAATAATAATAATAAAAATAAATAAAGCAATATGAGCCAGGTAGCATTGTTCTAAGAATAAATTTTGATTGATAAATCAAATATCGGCAACACCAAAAGCTTTTGATTTTCAATCTTCAATTTGCATGGCGTTTGATCTCTACCATTCGATAGAATTTCCCAGGATATGATACATTTTCTCACTTCACGAACGAGAGGCCTAACCATCAGCTCTTATAGCGATGCAGTAAAAAATATTGGTTCCGTGATGTCCGCAGCTATATTTAAAGGCACAGTAGTAGAGAAGGTCTAAGTATATAAACTTCTGCGATTAAAGTTATTTAATGATGACGGATGCCAACGACGAACCGATATTTTGTACTGAATAGTTTTTGAACTGAATCGCTATAAGAGCTCATGGTAAGGCCTCAGGTATGTTCTAGGCTATGCAAATAAACAAGATCTATCTCATCTAGTGTGACCGCATTCAAAGCGTTTCAGAGCATTTCGTATTATCGGAACGTTTCCCATATTTTCCGTATTCCGAACATTCTAGTTCTTGTTACGACACATCCCACTCTATATTCTACAACTCCATACATCATCATCATCATCAGCCATAGACAACTGACTGGTGGACTTTTTTTTACTACTAGGCCTGCAAACAATCTTGCGGCCCACCTTTGGAAAGCAGTTACTGTAGCCTATAGACGCCTGCAACACAAGAGACATCACACGCGAGCTGCCGACCCTGAAACATAAAGATGAAAAATCTCAGCTGCCCTCAAGAATGACGCTTCTTGCGACCTTACATTGTCGTCCAGAAGTAGCCGTCCTATTCCGTTTCATTCAGTTCGTGGTTGCCACTTGAGAACTTTTATTCCCCGGCGGTTTTTGGTTCTGCTGGCTAAGGCCCATTATGTCTTCACCATGCTAATTCTAAGAGCTATTTGGGTACTTTCCATAAGAACTAATTTGGTCGAATTATTCCTTGCATGTTGTTCTTCACTCGTCATTTCGTACCAAAAGAGTTGAACTTCATACGCGGTATCATATCAAAATGTCTATACCATACATGGAGAGGCAGATACCATGGATGTCCATTTACTACGATCCTGTATCTCTTGCTATTTTCATAACCATCACATTCTACATTATTCTAATTATGGTATTGCTCAATAACCAATGATTTTTTAGAATTTGATGTGTTTGTGGATCGATGGAAATTGATACTGTTGGAGTGTCTGGGGTTCTGGGGTGCGATCTTTGACTATCACTGAGTAATTAAATATCATCGAAAAGGCCGCAAATGATCGTTTTTCAGGAGATATACTGGAGGAGGCACTTTGTATTGATATCATATGTATAAGAATTTTAGTCATCAATGAATGTCAATAATAAAAATTTGGAAATCGGGGATTAACTGCAATTTTACTGACATTAAGTCACTCATTGACATTCAAAAATTGCAAACCTGTGAGAAGAATGTGTGAAAGTTGTTGCTTGACGTTTGAAATGATTTTTATTTTCATCATTTTGTTTTAATTTTGTTAGTTTTGTTGTTTTTACTGTTTGACTGTGTTATTTTTGTTTTAAATACGTGTGTTATTTAATTATTATTTCATTATGTACCTATGTAATGTCTCTTTAACTCAGGATATTTGTGATTGGATTATGTTTGTCCTGGATTTCATTATTATGAGTTAATTTGATATGTTACCTATTTTTATGCCCTTTAAATTGCATCATTGCGAAGTTTTAACAGTTCATACGCAAGTGCAATATCGAGGTACTACAGAGAGATCATTTTTTTTAATGAATCCTTAAAAATTAATATCGTACACCCTGTATACACTCGGGCTTTTCCTAGAAATCGGCTTTGTACGCTGCGCGCAAACAATGCATACGGTGAGCGAACAACAGGTTATATCTATTGTTCCTCGGCTAATCAACAATTTACCTTCTGACTTGTGTACCTTATAGTTAACTTCTAAAAAGGTTAAGTTAAAATATATTTTTGAAGCGGTTTATTACTATACGTAGTTTTTATTTTAAAATTTCACCCAACATACAAATTTTAGCTCCAATACTTACAGTACCTTGCATACTTACCTACCTAATAGGTATTATTACTTATAGAAAAAAAAAGTTGATTAAAGTAGATCTAAGTAGGTATATAGCACAAACCTTAGTGGTTTATTAAATTGTTTAAGCTAATAATTATTTCAAAATGGTTTAAAAGGTTGTTTTGTTTTGATGTCATGTTTTTTTTAATTAAAAAAAAACAAAAAAAAAATTAAATACAAAAGATAATATATATATAAATATGTTATTATATATTTAATTATTATTTTATTTATTATTATTATAATAATATAATATACGCATATTTATAGCCGCAATTCATGTTAAAAGTCCATACAATGTTCATAGAAAAGTTAACATAAAAGCTAAGACCAGGAGTCCAGAACATTAAAGGTTCATGCGTCTTCAGTTCACTGAGATATTCATCGCATTCAAGACCATTCAGAGAGCATTTCCTACTATCGGAGTGCTTCCTGTGTTCCTAACATTCCCGTTCGAAATAATTAAACTCATCCTTGCATTGTTCTACGCGGTGTGTTTGTGACGTGAGTAACACTGCTTGCAGCTTGCACTGGATGCTACTACGTTGATATACATGAATTCAGTATAGAATTGGAGTAACCAGAATACTTAGCTCACAGAATTAGCAAGTTAAAGTGGCAATGGGCAGGTCATATAGCTCGCAGAACTGACAACCGTTGGGGAATAAAGGTTTTTGAGTGGCGACCACAAACCGGATGACGCGGTAGAGGAAGACCCTCCACTCGATGGACTAAAGACACTATAAACGTCGCAGGAAGTCGGTGGATGGAGGCGGCTCAACACCATTCGTCGCAGAATTCTAAGCCTACATCCAGTACCTACTGGACTTCTAAAGGCGATGATGACGATGAATAATCAGCAGAAATTTTAAAATTGAAAATATGGCTTATTATACGACTTTCCGTCATTTTTGATAACGTTTAAAGACTGAGTTCAGAAGCCTTATAATCACGAGCACCACCCGAGACCACATTCGACGGTAGACCGGCAAATGCTGCCTATTCTATACTAACATTAATATATCTGAGTATTCGCCGGTCTACCGTCGAACGCGGTTGCGGTCGGTGCTCGTGATGAAGAAGCTTCTGGATTTTGAAGTTTTTGGATTTTAAAAGGTGTAATATCGTTACTCAAATCAGTCTATTACCTAGCTGATGAACATGATGAGCTAAAGAAGTCTCTAAGACAAAAGTTCCCCCCAAATGATTTTCTGTGTTAACATAACATGACACCTAACAGTGACATATATAGTCCTGATACCACACTAGGATTCCCTTCATCGTGGGTATCAGGAACTACGAGTATCATGGTGCTAAAACAACACCCAGACCTGGAACAAATATTTTCACCGTAGCGGGATTCGAATCTGCACCTCTCGCATCTTAGCCGGCTACTTGCCGGCCGTACCACTGAGGTGTTAATAAGTAGTATATTATACTACTTTTTTCTATCGTCTCTACCTCTATGCCACTACATTTACATCGTACAGCAATTTGTCCGCATTTTCATTTTTTGACATTCATCATATTAAAGATCTGGAATAAACACAAATGCAAAATAATTATGGTTTTCGTTTGAAGTTCAATCTATATTTATATAGACACACAGGTACCCAATTCCTGCTACTAATACAAGTAACATAGTTCTGTAATAAGTGAAAATAATATCACATTCATGTAAGTTCTTTTTGTACCGATTTTTTCTTATTCCGGACTTTCTAGAAGCCATAACCTTATTTGTAAATGCAGTTCAAGATCAGAAATACAACAAACAACTTTAATTAGACTGCTTCAGTCAGCACATAATAATGTACAAGCAACCTTATTTGAGAATGCATGCAAGAGGAAGCCAAAAGTTATGCTTTTAACACAACTGTCAGGGAATATATAAGTGGCTGTCAGAAGGCCAATTCACGTTATTATTTTAAAATCACAAAAAAATATGAATCGAATATGAGTCGAATCGAGACTGAATTATGAATTGACTGAAAATTGGTATTCTGCTCTCTTACTACAACACTATATTATAATATACCTTCAATTAATGGCAACAGTATTTTTTAGTATTTTTTGGTATTGTCACGGGTATATTATATCGCTTACATTTTATTTATTTTCCCGACTTTCGAATGTTTTACAATGATCGGCGTAAGTATATCGACCTACCGTCGAGAAGTGGTGGCAGCTGCAGTACCTACCTTTACTTGGTCTTCCGAATTAGAAATATCCGTGTTCATACTCTGACACACCCCCGTTATCTTATGATACACGCTATAATTACCCGTGACAATATCAACAAAATATAATGTGCTGATCGCGAAAGTTCAAAGTTCCAAGTATTATATAATATTGGAAAGAGTAGAGACGCGTCTATTTACCTAAAATTATACACAATTTTTTCGAGTTTTTTTACATGATTGATAATTCATTTTATGCGTTTAAGTTTCGGTCGCTTTTCAACATAATCACATTTCCATGATGTATATTGTCAGCTAAGGAGAATAACATTTGTCATACTAACGACATCGACACAAGGTTGGATTATGATCTGAACTATATGTTATATATGTTTTAGTACGATTGGGCTTCTGATTTGTCATCTGAGAACAAACTAAAGGCCGTATCAAATTCGTCGTCTTATTAAATCTGACTCAACTTTGAGAAAAATTAGAAATTACTTCATGGAAACGCATTTCAGTTTCGTACCCGTCACTAAGCCGGGAAGTAGATTAGAGCAATCAGACTTTGACTATTCCTAATACGGTGCATACTTTTTATTGTAGTTTATTTTTAATTGAATGCATTTATGATTAAGCAGTCTGATCGTACGTACAAGTCTCACTTCATGACAGCTGTTCGTGTGTCTTGAACTCGGAACAAACATTAATCTAGCTCCACTCAGATATCCTTATTACTGGAAATGTAAGGATTTGTACCTACCTACCTTCTATTGTGATACCTAATCTTAAAGTCCGTGAAACTGAGAGTACCGGCTACGTTTGCTAATTGGATAAGCAATATTGAATGATGCCGCTATTTAGTTTGTAGCATAATATCCCAGCATAATATCTACTTACCTGTATCGTTGTAACGGTGCGGGAAGCCAATGTACGGCGATGGCTTAGGTGCGTTCTTATTGGTATTCTATGCGATAGACCGTAGATCTCTTTCACATGGCGAAATAACGCATAGAAATAAATTAATTATACAAATGTCTTCAAAAAAGTATTAGCAAATAAAAGAATCGTTTACATACACATATAACTTTATGTGTTGTATATTTCTCACATGATGCACCATCTTCATTATTATGTAGACTATAACGTTTTACTTTCGAGACTCGTACGATCCCCGGCTTGTTTTTAACGGGGACCCATTTGCGGACAAAAAACAACTTCAAAATGGTCCTTGTGATCAAGCAATTTTAATAGAAAAAAAACTATTGTCTTGATAATATTGATCAAACAAAATATTTGGTGCTCGGCGAAGCAACGTGTCTGGGGAGTTTTACGGTATTGTTGTTTCCTTGGTATTTTAGCGAGCAGTAAGTCAAGTTTTTCCCGAAGATACTTCTTGGAGAAGCGAAACACGACTGTGTCGAATCCCTCGTTTAATAGTGGCGGAATTGGTGTCTATTCAATATTTTAAAATGCATTTCCGTAGCGTCACGCTTGAATCAATTAACTATAACTTTGTTATTCTATGACTGGACTATGACGTGGTTAACCAGGCACTTTTCAAATCTGATTACTATATTCGAACACTTCATTAGTACTACTATCCATCGACACCAGGCCCGGAGGCCCAAGCACGAATTTCTGTCGTTACCGAAACGTTAGCGAGACGATCGTAAATGTCAATATCAAATGTCAAATATTAACCAATCATTATCACAAAGATTTTATGGGACCGTGATGTCATTGGCCAAAATTTGATATCGACTATCGCGTCTCGATAACGTTAGATACCTATTCGTGTTTACCCCACAAGATAAGTTTGTGGTTCTGTAAGTGGTTGTTGAAAGTAAGCTTGATATTACTAGCCAAAACTGATCCAGCTGCAATTTCACAAACAGTATTTTATCTGCTTTCCGCGTATGAGTCAACTCAGTATTCCTAGCGAGTTTGTTCGAATAAAAATTCTATAGTTACGAACTCCCGTAGATCACATAAAGTTATGGTTTACGAGCGGAAGCCGAAATGTGGAGTCAATCGGGAATAGCGTTCGTGCTAATATTTGTTCTCTGGGCTTTTATGGCACGGCTCAGAAGGAAATATTGAAGCACGCCTTTAGCTACAAACTTCTCCCGTATTGATAATGGTTTATTAGACTTACTACTTCGTGTGACTGGTTCTTTCTCGGTCACTGTGACCCAGGTTAGAGACGAGATTAAATCAAATCGAAGTGTCGTGGAAAGTGTTTCTTTAGTGATAGATAGTGAGCAAATTCGCGAAGTGCAACTCGCTTCTTTCATTCACATCTTAAGTTATGTCTTCGAATTTTTGAGGTTTTTGACGGTTTCAGATCAAAAAGTAATGTTGAATTTATTATATTCATTGTATAGAGTAGAAAAATGCACTGGGATTAGTTAAAATTGGATGTCAGAATCCATCCCACTATCAGTGCTCTAAGATAACTATTACCCCTGAAAAGAGTTTTATGATAACGAGGTTTTTAATTGCTATTATTCTTTTTTAATATATAACTTTTCATTTAAAAAACCGACTTCCGCCATAGTATTCGACAAAATAATTTTGGATGATTTTTTTTTTATGAAAGAACCATAGTGGTGAAAGGATTATGATACTTTCTGAATGCAAATGCTTGGTGTCTTGCTGAAAATATCAAAATCGCCATATGTATGCCTACAATATTTGAGGAGTTCCCTCAATTCCTCATGGATCCCATCATCAGAACTGGATTCTGAAAAAAATGGGACCAATCTGGAAGTATATCTACTCAAATAAAAAAAGAATTTTCCAAATCGGTTCGTAAACGCCGGAGATATGCGGTAACAAACATTAAAAAAAAAAAAAAAAAAATACAACCGAATTGAGAACCTCCTCCTTTTTTGGGAAGTCGGTTAAAAAGAGTTTAATTTGCTGTCATTTGTTGAAACAACTAGTGGTGGATTCATTATACGAATCCGCATATTCTCATTTTTTGCATGTCTGAGTGGGTCCCATATGTAGTATAGGAGTCACTCCTATACTTAATAGTTAAATAAATAAATACTTAAATAAATGCTGGACATTTCCCACACAACATTATCTATAGCCCCAAGCTAAGCAGAGCTTGTGATATAAAATAAATAAATAAATAATGCTGGACATTTCACACAACATTATCTAGCCCCAAGCTAAGCAGAGCTTGTGTTATGGCAACTAGATAACTGATAATATACGTAATATAATATATACATTACATAGATAGATATTTTTATTATACATAGAAAATACCCAGAACACCCGGAACAATTATCTGCAGATCGCACAAATATTTGTTCCGAGGCGGGAATCGAACCCTTAACCTCCTGCGTCGCAGGCGAACCTTCGCTCTCCGCGCCACAGAGGTCGTCAACCTGAATATAAAGGCGCACTCCATTATCTTAAAAAAAAAACAAAAACACTGCCAACAGTCACATCCCACACTAGGATTCCCTGTATCGTAGGTATCAGCAACTACGAGTACCACAACACGCAAACCCGGAACAAATATTTACAGATCATATAAACATTTATCCCGGAGCGGGAATCGAACCCGCAACCTCTTGCGTCTCAGCTGGCTACTCGCCCTCTGCGCCACGAAGATCGTCATCTTAATTCTATCAATATTTTTTTACGTACATTATGGATATTTGGGCTTCTGATTCATCTACAGAGCAGATTGAGTTTATGGTTTTATGGGAAATCACTTTTTCATGACTTTTGCTATAAAAACATCGTTATTTTGAGTTGGAATAGGTACAAATCAAATTTTACAACGAGGCTCTTGAAATATTGATTGGATTCAAGTTTTATAATATTTTGGGGTTTTTCATCTCTTTCGATGGTACAGCTTATAAAACCACATTCTTGGAAGAGTTTTAAGAGTTTGTATTGGTTTTTAATTAATATAATTTCCTATAGTTCTTAAATATAAAATTATAATTGGGATATAAAACTGCGTAGCTGGTTTAAGTTTACCTGTGTAGAACAATTAATATCAAATACACCCCATATAACAGTAGAATAATTATAATATACTTATGTTTAAATAATTAAGTGTCTTTAAACAGGTACAGAATAAAGCTATTGTTTTTTGTAGAGATTGATTATAAAATTATCAAAAATGATAGATTTAACCTACCAATTCTGTCAAACCAAAATGTTTGCTATTAACTTTTCATTTAAATAACTTTTCATTTAAAAAACCGACTTCCGCCATTGTATTCGACTAAATAATTTTGGATGAAAAAAAAATGATGAAAGAACCATAGTGGTGAAAAGATTATGATACTTTCTGAATGCAAATGCTTGGTGTCTTGCTTAAAATATCAAAATCGCCATATGTATGCCTACAATATTTGAGGAGTTCTCTCAATTCCTCATGGATCCCATCATCAGAACTGGATTCTGAAAAAAATGGGACCAATCTGGAAGTATATCTATTCAAATAAAAAAAGAATTATCCAAATCGGTTCATAAATGCCGGAGATACGCGGTAACAAACATTAAAAAAAAAAAAAATACAACCGAATTGAGAACCTCCTCCTTTTTTGGGAAGTCGGTTAAAAAATTGATTGATTGTATAGCTTTTTTTTTTTTATGCTTCTTGGCAAGCTGACAAGCTTAAGCTTATCAATAATATCTTGGTAAATACACCTCCTGCATACATGCTGATAAAATAAATAATTTGTTGATAGATACCAATCTCAATGATGCTTTAGTTACATACAATTAAGTTACACAAATACACCGTTCGTTATTAAAAAATATGGAATAGTTGCTATGCAAGCACCTACGGCGTAGCTGCTATGTAAGCACCTACGGCGTAGCTACTACACGACTGCCTACGTCGTAGATGCTACACTTGCACGTATTTTATATTTACAATACATTTCTCATAACTGAGCATAAAACCACGAAACTTCATTCTCTTACGGACCGAATTATCTTAATAGGCAGTGACGTCACGCCTCATTTTTCCTGAAACAATATCCCACACTGTCATAAAATGTTGGAAACCCTATCCATAATGTGGAGTCCAGAAGCATCTCTGTCACTCCCAATCTTATTTACACTTTCAATGTGAAATGAGCTTTATAGAGCTGGTTTTAGATTGATTGTGATTCGGCGCTAATTGTCTAATTTTGTCAAATGGAATTGTACTGTCATGATCCGATTTTATGTTTCAAATTGCATCAATGCGTGCGCCAAATGTTTATTTTAGTAAATATTATATGTACCTACTATTGTTTCTTCTGTGGTGAAGCCCAAGAGGCCAGTGTCCATAGCGTTTGTATACACAAGTCTTGACGGGCCAGGAAATTTCTCAACATTGATTTATCCTTCAAATCAAGCTTATGTCCCTGAAAATACTGTTAAAATTCCTCTGGCAGGTAGAAATATTTTCCTTTTAAAGTCTAGATTTTCTGCCTCGCTCCTTAAATTAACTAAAGAGACTGACCGTTTACTTATGCTTTTGTGAATATTTTAAATTTTCCTAGTATATCCTTTAGAAGTTGTGAGTTTAGTAAATTCAGTGGACGGTGCTTTGGAGAATAAAGGATGACTCACGCTAGACCGCGTCGGGTACGAGCCGAGCGTCGGCCGTAGCATGGTCAACTAATATTACATATATTTTGTGGACACACTCACTCACGCTATACCGAGCGTCCGTTGCTCAGCCATCACTCGGTTGCCGCTCTGTATAGCGTGAGTGAGTGTGTCCACAAAATATAATGTAATATTAGTTGACCGTGCTACGGCCGACGCTCGGCTCGGACCCGACACGGTCTAGCGTGAGTCATCCTTAAATATAAACATAACACCCAACAGTCACATAGGTAGTCTTGATCCCATACAAGGATTACCTGTGTCGTGGGTATCAGGAACTAGAAATACATACCTAAAATTTGAAGACATCTGCGAGACGCTGTGAATCCTTTCACCTCACTAGTTCTCTCACTATGATTCACTAGGCTCATTTCGACTCAACATCACCCTGCATGATAGTTGGTAAACTAAAGTATCCAATGATCGTTTATAAACTTAAAAATGTATCGGCTATTCTATAGCAACATCTGCTACACCTGATTTTGACAAAAATTTAAATTTGTTTTTTATTTTTTAAATTAGGAATGCATGTGGTAGCTACTCGTTCTCTTATCTCATAACCGTATATCGCGAATACAATGTAATGCTGCACAAAGAATACGCCCAACTGCAAGTTTGTATCTACAAACGTTTCCAAACTTTGTCACTCTGTCCGCTACATTTCGGTGAAAATAATACCGGAAAACTATCCCACCCAAAATTAAACTCTACGGTTTCAACAATAGAAGTCAATGTAAAAGAATGTTATCATGGGTAGTTATAGACACAATGTTATTGCGGTCGTATAAGCGAATAACTTTAGACCCTATACCGTCGGGTTATGGTCCATCAAATCGCAACAACAATGTCGCCTAAAGCTGTGTCCAAGCTTTAAACGGTACAAATTGCAATTCAAAACGTCATCGAGTTTTGTGGTGCGAATGTGATATCCTTTGCAATTTTATTAGTGTAGTGTGAATCGGGTGGAAGATAAAATCGGACAGCTCTTTAGGTAGAGCTATGATAGAGTCCTTAGAGTAAGTTAGTACTATTCAGTAGAATCTGTGTCAGCTTGAACTTAATTAAATCGAAATAAGTCACTTTTTAAATAGTATACTGTAATGGAACTATACTGCAAATAACTTTTGTAAAGTTGTCAAAAATCTTTATCAAGCACAATGAACAAAAATTAAAGTATAAAAACTAAGACCCGACTACGCAAAAGTTGAAAACAAGTACCTATCAAAATATAGTATAGAGGAAGGCCAAATCTACTACTAATTATAGTCTCTTACTTATAGGTAACTAATAAACAGGTGTAGTCGGGGGCCAAATCTATGATTTTTGTTTAGAAAAGCCTCCAACTATAATTATATACCTAAAGTAACATTCGTGAATTATATCATTCATTTTGTAAAAACGGGAAATTATCGCGCGGATCCTATACCCACCCTGATGAAGACCCTCGATTAGGGTCGAAACCAGTTGGTGCTTCCACCAACATATCGGTACGTGAAAATTTCCCGTTTTTACAAAATGAATTATATACCTATTTAATCGAGAATTTCCTTTAGACCTCCTCTACAACATTCTGTTAGGTACGTGTTTTCAGCTCTTGTGTATTATTCGTAAGTAGAGTTCTAGTTTTAAAAAAAAACATCTTTTTATTTTTGGAATGTACTCGTCAAGCCCTTTCATTTGATACCAAATTCATTGTTTTTATATTAATAATTATGTTTTTTTGAAATTGGAAAATTGAGTTTTATTTCCGCCGTATTGAGTTAAGTATGACGGCTTAATTAATTAAGTATGTCAAAATCTATCAATTAATTTTGGAGCTACGACGGAACAGTAAAATTACTAGACTGCTAAAATCATAACGCTCCTTTTACTTTGCTGTAGTTGGGTAAAAATAACATTAATAGGTACTTCTGACATCGTAACTTTTACAACAATCTCCCGGATAATGCTATTAAAAGCAGCAGACCTATCTATGTAGCTGCACTTGTATCGTAAAATGACAATTTTTATGTAGATATTAGTTTTATGTATCTGACTTGTTCCGTTTTATGACTTGGCGCTGGGTGTGCAATTTATACCTACTCAGGTACCCATTTAACGATACAAAGGGATTCTGATCTGTTATGTAGAAGTTGGTCGTGATTATGAACATTTTATGGAACAGCAGAAATAAAAACCTACCTTGTATCTAACTAGGTTTTTCGTACAGGGCAAAATAAAAATTCTTGTTATAGGTATAGACCTACTAACAGCAATAGGCCGTCATTGTATCCAGCCTAAGAATATACCCTTCCTCCCGTGGATGTACTAAAGCCTTAAAAAGGGATTACACCAGGGGATGGGCAGCAAGTACTTATCACCAACTGCAATCACCAATCCACCTGCCAAGCGTGGTGATTATGGCAAATCGCCCCATTGTATTCAATAAAGGAGGCCTCGTCCAGCAGTTGACGTAAACAGGCTGGTGATGATGATGATGAGGTAGACCTAAGCATCAACATCTGCTATCAACTGCTATAGAACAACGCAGTGCAACAGGGAGCTCATAGCATTCGTTAGTTTGGTACCTGCGTGATTCATATAAATATTATTTAATATTTGTACTTATGCCTACCTACTAACTCAACATGCGATACGAAATCAAAATGCGATAAGGGCTCCCCTATGCACTGCATTATTTGAGAATACAGCCCGAATGAATAGACTAACCTAGGTGGATCAGTTTTAGGTAAAACCTTCATGCAAATTAAATGGGCTCATTCGTATACGAGCCGTAGGATTTTGAATGTCTTAAAATTTTGATTATTATTATTAAATTCAATACTTACTTCAATAACTGCCACTTGTCACTTGAGGTCATATCAGACTCTATGGACACCTCGACCAGTGATTATTGCAATTTTATCGCGTTTCGAAAGCCATGCCTAAATAGATATTTTCTGCATCAATAATGTTTACCAAACCGAATTTGCAATCGCTTTTACGTCAAAAACGAAGTTGATAACCTACCAACATAAGATAGACCCAGTAGGTACCTACTACGAGTTTCAGAATGAATAGATTTACCTAAAGCTACCTGCAAGGACGCGAGCAAACGGCTCCATTCATCCAACTCATTGGTTCAATCGGTTCCATTCTGTCGAAAAGCTGACACTTCAAACTGTTTGCAGTTTAGAGACAGCGATTGATTGAATGGAAATCGTCCTATCTTTTGAAACTTCCCATAGACTACGGCTTTCTCCCGAATTTACGTGGTACAGTAGGTACTTGTTTTGGGCTAAGGTTGAAGGTTGCCGCAGACTTTAGCCGGATCTGTCCGGCATTTTGCTTGCTTGTCCGCTCAAAGAATTGGGTGTCCGGCCTGTCCGGCATTTGCTTGGCTTTTTGACGAGATGTCTCAATTGGCAATTTTTTCTTCCAGTGGTTCACCTCAACTCAACATAACAAGGTGTACCTGGGGGTTTTAATTTATTTCCGTGGTCCAACCCTAGAAAATACGAACTATGGTGTAACTACTTAGTAGGTAGGTTAGGTACCTAACTAATGATGAGGGTTTTTTTGCGATTCCGAAAAACAAATGAAAGCCAGAAGATCAAAAGAAACACTAAGTACTAGCATCAGCCACAAACATAAACATAAACATAAGTAATAGTGTGTTTTTACCAAATTGTGACAAACAGTTCTTTATTATAGGTAGGTAGGTACCCAGAATGTCAATTGTTTAGAAAGGAGGTTGAACGCTTCACTTTTCTCTATCTATTCCTAACACAATGGCCCATGCTGTGAATGCATTCTAATGAAATAAAGAAACGTACCTAGCTAGCACCGCCCGCCCCGGTGCGGCGGCCCTCACCTGTATTGACTAAGCGAAACGTACCTACCTAACATAATAGATAGGCACTGTGTTAGTAGGGGGACCTAGGGGACACTTCAATAGTAGATTGCATCATAAGGGAGCAAAATAATATTTTTACGGCGAGGGCGCTTTTTTGAATCCAGAGCGAAGTGAGGGATTCTAGAGTAGAATCCCGAGCATAGCGAGGGATTCTTTAGTAGAATACCGAACGTAGCGAGGGATTCAAAGTACGTCGCCCGAGCCAAAAATATATTTTGCGCCCGAGTGTTACACTCTACTTTTCATCACCCACTATGAGAAAACAAAAGGCGACTCATATTTTGTTGAACGAGCGAAGCGAGTTCTCTGACTCAAGTTGGAAGAATCGGCGTTTGTATGTATGTATGTATGTGTGTCCGATGAAAACTTCCTAACCGTTAATTCGATCGTCATGAAATTTAGTATAGGGGTAGATAGTATTAGTACAATTTGTAGGTAAGGTTATGAGCTATATCGGTTGGGGGGTTGATGAGATATTGGGTTCTAAGTGGGTAAAAATAATAAAAGTGAGACAGTCAGATCAAGTGGGATGTCTAATGAAAGCGCTTTAGTTGGACATTTCAAAACTGTTTTTAATAAGTATTTAGACAATATAGTTTTTGAGATATTAGGGAAAAACAAAAACGTTAAAATCTAAAATTCTAGGGTACTTCCAGCAATCCCACAATGCTGAAATTTGGTATGCTGGTAGCTTTTGTGACACAAATACAGGAAAAAGTCTGAAATTGAAGAATCTAGAAACTTGTACTCCTTAAAACAATAACCAATGTAAAATCCATTGTTGACCTCCCATTTCTAGGAATTTGAATGATGTCTCATATTTTATGAATTAATCCGTGAAAATTTACGAAAACGCGGGTTGTAGTTCGCGCGTTTTCCATTTGTCTTTTTTTATTCAGCCGGCGCGGGGCGCGACTATAGGCAGTCGTATACCAGCCAGTATTTATTCAAACAATATTTGTGTTCAAACACGAAGATGTTCCAAATTCAAAAAGTGCGCCGCAAAGTTAATTGCGGCGCACTTATTTGAGTTCGATATCTTCCAAATTCAAAAAGTGCGCGTAAAAGATAATTGCGGCGCACTTATAGAAGCTTCATACAGAAAACACCACCTTTGGGTGCACTTAAAGGCGAACCAAGTCGTCCTTTTCGAATAGATGGGATGAAAAAATAATGCCCGTGGCCGAAACATGATTCTGTATTGAACTGTACCCTACCTAACTCCCTAGGTACCTGCGTTGCGACCAAATAAATAGGCACATAATAAAGTACCTACCTACATAATTTGTTGTGTGAAAATATCTTCCCCGACAACACAGCCGACATAAACATCTCCACGGATTTGCCCTCCATTACACACAAGCTACTGCGTCTTAGTAAATAGTAACATTAGTCAGTCTGTGCTAGCCTTATCATTGTCAGATATTGGCCAGCCAAGCCAGCTGCTGCTGTAGACTGAATGTATAAAGAGAGGATGTTTTACGCTGTGTAAATGACAGGATTGACCCTAAAACGTCACGTCACACGTACATCAGTCGTCACTGTCACTGTCAGTTGTGTCAAAATAGCCTTAGGATTGTTTTCTTGTAGTAATTATTTCGATTTTCGTTTTGAGTAAATAAAATAAACATCTGTTTTCAAGTTGTTGTTAATTAATCAATTGTTTTATTCTGTTGTGATTCTTCGTGTTCTACTTGAAATTCGTGTAATTTAACAAAGTATTGCTAAATATTTGGCACAAAGGAATATTCCGTTGTTTTGTTATTGAATCCACATATTATTTGTGTTCAGTCAGCATGGATTACGTCGCGAAACTGAAGATTCTAGTGATAGGAGAGAGTGGTGTGGGAAAATCCAGGTAATAATTGTCACTTTTCATGTCTTCCTGACCTTATCTTTGAAATAATACAGTACAAGTTCCTGTACCTACTGGCGATAACTAGGTTGAGTCATCACATCGTCGTATATATTATTATCGATTGTGAAATACTGCCGCGAATTTATGCGCCTAAATTAGCTAAATTGACCTTCAAGTTCAAATCAACAAATCTGGAAAACATACAAACTTGAAACAAGTGAAAATCAAAATATTGAACACTTTCAATAAGTTGCCTTGACATAATTTACTCATTGAACAATCCACTTGTTCTTGATATTTTTGAATTGAAAAAAAAAAACAAAACATTTGTTAGGTTAGTTTATGAATAAATTCGTTCGTTTTTCAAATATTTTGCCATGTTTACAAAGGCCATAATGGAAGCACCTGAATATAGACTTTTACTTTCTTCCTAATAGCATAATACTAGCGTTCACTAAAGGTGACTACAAACCACAGTTTCCGGCCACAATCGGAGTAGACTACAACAACAAAGAGGTGGAAGTCAATGGACTTAAAGTGAGACTTGGCATTTGGGACACAGCAGGGCAGGAGCGGTATAGGACATTGACTTCAAGTTTTTACAGGTAACATTACTAAAAGCTCTTTTATTGTGATCCGTATGAAATGTATTGCAGTGATTCCTTCCGAACCACTTGTACCATCAGCCAGTACCATTAATGGTACAACTGGTACTAATTTACCCTACAATTACCATTGATGGTACAACTGGCACTACACTTTGATCTTAGCCAAAAGGCCGAGAAACGATGCAATGATGCGGGACAATGCACAATACACCCCAATGCGGGAAGTCAGTGCAGATCTTATCTCCCCCATTTTCAATTAGAATTAGAACTGGCACTAATTTATTTCACTATTGCCATTGATGGTACAACTGGTACTAATGTGTCGATAATCCGTACCCAAGCTAATCCGAACGCCTCTATAATCCGAACGACCCCCCGCATCTGCCGTTTCCTAGTACCTCGGTATGCCACGCGCATATTTTAGTGCAAATGTCAATGTCGCTATAGCCGTCAAAGTACTTTATTAGACTTCTTCCAAAAAGTATAAACATGTATGAATATATAATAACATCATCCTATATCAGTTTTGTGTGATTAAAACATAGTTTCGATAGTAAACAGTATTGTTTTATTGCCAATATACCTTTTAAAATGTCTACATACTATAATCCGAACGCTGCGTGCATCCAAACAGGGTATAAATTTTGGGTGTTCAGATTATCGAGGCTCTACCTCTGTATTACCATTGATGGTGCAACTGGAACTGATATTTGCCACTATTACCATTAATAGTACAACTAGCACTAATTTGTCCCGCTAGTACTATACCACGATATACTGCTCTTGTCCGCAACCATGCTTGAACTTTGCTCAGGCTGCTAAGAAGTGCCGAAGCTTTTGAGCTGGTTATCTAATTCCCTTATGAAGGTATACGGACAAATCGAGCTAGGTTTATCCGCTTCTTGTAGCTTTCTACTACCTAGAAAACTTCAAAAATGGTAGTATTTTTAATAAACAACATTTTGATCCTAATTTTAAAACTGGTTTAAAATAGTAATACATATCACATTCACCTAAAACGTGCCCTACATGTCAAATTGCACTGCGACCCTGAGATAATTATAAAAAGAAAAGTCTCTGCCTATAATTTCACCCGCACGCATAACACTTCAAACCGGAACACAGCAATGCGAGCATTACTGCTTTGCGGCAAAAATGGTACTACTCTGGACAAAATCCTTCACAATGAGCTCGGCTATACTATTTTAATTTGTTGATTGATTCCATTTTGTTTTGAACAGGGAAGCGCATGGTGCCATACTGGTCTATGACGTGTCAGACCCTAGGACACTAACCAAACTAAATGAATGGGTAGAAGAACTACAAGTGTACACAACAAAAAAGAATATTGTGTGTTTAGTTGTTGGAAACAAAATTGATGGGGTAAGATTTAATTTGTAATGCCCAATTTCACCGGCCAATACTTATATTCATCATCATCCCCTGTTAGACATCCGACATTGGACAAGGCCTCCCCCATAGAATTGCTATATGCTAAAACCATCATGGTTGGCAGGTGAATTGGTGATCGTAGGATTGGTGCTGGGCACTTGGGTGGATGCTGCTGCCCTGGTGCAATCCCTTAGTCGGCTTTTACAACATCCATGGGAGGATACGGAGGGGTCTATTTTTAGGCCAAGTTCGTTTCTATTGCTTGCTCTTTTCCGCAATTAGGCCGCCAGTGGGCCCTTTTTGCGTGGAGAGTAGAGGCCGCTAGTCCAGCCACCCGATGTCCTCCAGGAAGGACAGCAGCGCACTGATGCCGGCACAGGCCTGCCCGGGAGTCCTCGGTGTCCTGTGGAAAGTTTTCTTTGAGACGCCACACTGCTGCACTCCAGAAGCACATGCGCTGGCGTCACGTCTGCTCGGCTCGTTTCAATTGCTTGTATAAGTAGCGGCACGAAACACCAGCGCTGACCGTTATTGCGCCGAAGTCAAAAGTAAGGTATCTTGGGGGGATCTCTATCTCAATCTAGATAGAGATTATACTAAATTGTATTGCGTGCGCGACAGTAAACATGCGCAACTATCCCCTCCACGTTTCATTCAGCGCTAGATTTACGTGCCGCTGCTTATACACAGATAACGGCCTATGATCTATAATTATTGTTGGTTAAGTTTTAACTGGTCATTTTGGTTCACACAGCCGAGAACGGTGCCGCGGGAACAAGGGCAAGCTTTCGCGCAGAAGCACAGAATGTTGTTCATTGAGAGCAGCGCCAAGACACAAGAAGGCATCAACCTGGCTTTTGAAGAATTGACACAGAAGGTAATATTTGTTAGTTGCCCGTGGTACTACCAGTATTACTACCAGTAGTAACACGGGCTTAAAAAAACCTCTCAGAACTACCAAGCGATCCAGCAGTACCACGGGAAGTTTCTCCCTTTTAAGTCTCAATTTTAAGAAATTAAAACCTATTAAATATAAGTATATATTATTATTTTAAATTTTAAGGGTACCTCCCCATACTTGTAATCTAGCGATGTTGTTTCAGCGCACCCTCTTGTGTACCTATCGTTAAGAAAGTCTTGTTTTCCTAACCCGTTTTTTTACTAACCCTAGTGAGATATACCCGCCATATTGGTCAAATGTGTCCCCATGCCATTTCTAAACCGTTTCACCTGGAAACTTGTAATTCCCGACGTAGGTGGATGAGTAGTTTTATAGTAGATTGATTGATTATCCCGGATATCCTGCGATGTAAACTTTCTCGATTTATGAAGGAAAAACTAACTTGACTTCGGTACCCTACACTATGCGTGGTCCGACAAGAACTTGGCCAGTTTTTTATATTATTTATTATCTAAAATTACCATCGTTACCTAGCTAAGTTAGTCTTGATTTAATATTATTCCTTTTAGATAATCGAAACACCAGGACTTTGGGAGACGGATGCCTCCTCTTCGAATATTCGCATATCAAACAATGATCGAAATCAAACGGATGATTCCTGCGTTAGCAATTACTGTATGATTTAAGGTGCTATTGTACTGGCTTAGATTTGAAGAGTAGGTTGTTACTCTTTTTGGATAGAAAAAGTGAAATAGTAAGAGAAGAGACGATTTTTTTTGATGTACAGACGGCATAGCTAGTTGTTTAACCCCAGTGTGTTTAGTTAAAGATTGCAGTAGAAACTAAATGATTCATATTTTTCTGTAAGTTTGGCATGGGGGGGAAAGTAACTATTAATTAATCGTGACTTGGGGGTAACCAATTATCTTTGCTGCCTGTACCGATATGTTTGCATGCCGGCTATCCAAAAATAAGTAAACAACATTTGTTCCAAAAGTATGTATGCGTTCTGTAATGTATATATTTTATAGCGCTTAACGGATACGGGTTGTTCACTTATTTTTGTTTAACCGGCTTGGGTACATATAAGTGCAGGCGACTGTACCTAACCTACCTAGATATTATCACCTATTTTTATACCTGTACACTAAAACATGAAGCCTTTTTTAATTCACAAAACCTACAATAGAAACTCACTTATTTTTTGACAGTGACGTCGACAGAGTTTTGTTAAGTATCTATAAGTTACCGGTACGGCGTCAGAATAAGGTCTAGTCCTTATTCTGATGGTACGGCGCTTACGCCTTTTTGTACGCGAACGAGGTTAGCTTCTATTTTGGCTATTATTTCAGCAAACTCCATTAAATTTTGTACACATAATCAGTACACTAATCAGTTTTTAATAATTAGTTTTTTTTTATTTTTGATATTGGTAACCATATAATTTTATAAGAAACTAACGCACCAAGGTTCTTGATATTAGTGTACTGATCAAGTGTACAAAGTTTCATGGAGGTTGAAGAAATAATAGCCAAATTAGAAGCAAACGTTGCTCGCGTGAAAAAAGCCCGGTGACCTCTTAAGGCAGTAAATTAAACAACGAACCAATCCCATCTCATCTAGGAAGTGGACTTTGTAAAATTCAATTAGTTTTCGTTTATTAGTAAAATTGTACGTGTCTAAAAGTAGTTCTACGCGTGTTCCTACTGTAGTCATGTTACCTACCTACCTGATTTGAAAGTACCAACCTCGTTCGTATTATCATTCTTTTTTTAAATAAACACTTTAGCCTTTTTTGAAATGTGATATTTCATTGACAAGGTGTTACCAGTTAAAAAGTACAACATACAAAAAGAAACCAACAGTAAGTATAAAAATTCTTCAAGTCTGAGTCCAGTAAAGGGTGTTGAAGCAAATTGGTATTTCTTTTCGTTCTAGAATAATAGAATAAATATCAGGAAGGCAGTTTTCGTGATTATTTGACGTTCAATTCACAATATAATCTCATTTCAGACATCTTTCGGTTAATCATCAACATTTCTGTCGCTCAGAAAGGCGTTTGTTAGAGCGAGAAAGATAACGTATGAATGCGAAGATTAGGTAATAGTTACTACGTCTACGCACGCAGTGACAGCCGTGACGGTTGACTGAAATGAGATTAGAATTGTGAGATTGTGAGAATGTTCAATAATTTCGAGAATCTTGGCTCTGATGTATGTAAAAAAAATGCAGACAAATCGTATTAATTTAAGTGTCAATTTGCTTTCCACTTCGAATGTGCTTATGTGATATTTTACGATAGTCTGCTTTGTAAAAAGTGTGTAAGTGGTTGCGCTGATTCAATTTGTTCAGTATTTGCGTAAAACCAAACGTTTTTTTTTTTGGTTGTTTCAATCATTTTCCTATCTCCATCCCTTCGCACTTATACTTCACCGCGTACGTGTGAGCGAGACCTATGCGCATCCTCGCCCGCCATGGAAAGAGGCGCCACCTACCGCGAGTGTTTTTTGAAGAAACTGATGAAGAACTGTCATGGCCGAAAATCGTTTTTGGTTTGCTATTACCGCGCCGCGCAAAATTATATGTGTTTCTCGTGTGAAAAACTTGTGAATGTGAACTATGGAAGGAAGTGGACTTTACTCAATTCACTAAACACCATCATCGTTGAAAAGAAAGGTATTGTGCTCACCATCCCTAAGAGAACTGCCTCTCACCACCGAATCCCACGCAGTTCTAATTTCTTGTCCTTTTACAACCATTAAAATTTGTTGTTTTGTATCTTTCGAAAAATATGGCATAGCCCGCGTAAACATTTTATGGTCCTTCACCCCGATATTGAATCAGTGTTAGCTATTACCTAGGCATGCATTGACAAATCCTAGATAACTTGTCGAATCAAATCGCAATAACATCGCATCGCGTTCGGTCGGCCGGCCGGCAGACATATGCATTCGTAAGTAGGTACCTATAACCTAACCAGGTATTTTCGCTTGTATTCGCATTTACAAACCTAGTTCATACCGGCTACTTATTTACCTTATTTTCTCGTACACCCCGCATCAGTTAGGTAAATAAGTAAAGTTTCGGTGTCGTTTCTAAACTCGTAGGTAAAGATAAGTTATTTGCCTGCTAGATTACTTTGTTCACCCCGCATCAGGTAAATAAGCTGTACCTAACCCAGTGAATGCAAATCATTCACTAGCTTTCGCTGTCGTTTCGGATTCGTAATTACAAGTTAGGTCTATTTACCCAATAACAAACTTTGATCGCCCCGCATTGGGTAAATAAGCCGTAATCCAGTAAACGCGAATCGTTCACAAATAAAAATATCGTTGTAGTATCGCTGTCGCTCCTACTTACCTACTACTACTAGGTAGGTATATCGCTTTAGTTCCGCTGTCGCTCGTACCTACCTACTCCTACTATTTCGTTTCACCCTGCACGGGTAAACGTATATACCTACCGTTCTATATTGTTTCGAAACGGAGACGTAGCAGTACGTAGGTACTTACCTATTTTTCGTTTGCTAAATTATTAGCACGCTTATTATTAGGTAATATAAACCTGTTGAGTAACTATAGACGTAAGTAGGTGGGTGGTCTGTTCTCCGCTGCTTATAAAAATATACTTAGGTACTTTTTAGAGTTTACTTTGATACAGAAAGGTAACCTACTCTTAAAATGGCACCTAAGGCAGAATTGAACTTACAATTAAAGGTTTTGTACTCTAAAAGAGATCGGATATTTTCTCGCATGCAAAGTATTTGTAACCATGTAAAAGATCTTCATTCAAAGGCGTCTGAGGAAACATTTTTGTGTGAAATGGAAACCGTAGACACTTTGCATGAGGATTTCGAAAATGTGTTGGACAAAATAGTGGAGCTGGAGTTAAAAATAGATCCCGAATTCGTTGTCAATTTTCAGTCGCTCTCATCATTCGAAGATCTATTAGGTTGCGTCAAGCGTGCCGCTAAGCAATTTCAAACTGGTGTCGTCAAACCAGCACCTCAGCGCTGGGCCCCTAAACTGCCTCCGATCGAGATTCCCGAGTTCAACGGTGATATCAAAAATTGGCCACTATTCTTTGCTAGTTTCGAAAATGTCGTACACAAAAATACCTCGCTAACAGACTCTGAAAAATTACACTACCTGATTGGCAAACTCACTGGCAAGGCTCGATCCGTATTGGCAAACTCTCTGGCATTACTCCATGCGCCGAAAATTACTCTTTGATTTTCGATCTGCTTAAAAATAAATACGAAGATAAACGGCTGGTGGCCACTTCGTATTTAGATCAAATGCTGGAGTTTAAAGCAATCTCGGCCGCAACCCCTAGTAATCTTGAACTGTTTCTAGATAAATTCGCATCTTCCGTCGCCGCTTTGAAAAACCTAAAGGTCGAAAACCTTTCGGATTTTGTATTCTTGTATGTCGCACTCAAGAAATTGGACCCAGAAACCGCACGTTCTTTCGAGTTAGACAAACGCAGTTGCGAAATGCCATCTTTCGATGATCTAATCTCATTCGTACGAGATCACATAAAAATATTGCATCGCACCTCGTCTGCCAAACATGAAGCTACGAAGAAAAATTATGTCGATCGTAAAATGGATACGGCATCTAAGCTACCAAAGTCGTCGATTACGCACACTTATGTTAATGCCGCATCCAGTACTCTGCAACAAGCCTCGTGTTCCTTGTGTAATGGTCAACATGACCATTTATACAAATGCTCCGTCTTCCACAATTATAAACCAAATGAACGTTTCAAATTCGTTAAGGAAAATAACTTGTGCATCAATTGCTTAAGTGGTGGTCATCGTGTTTCTGCGTGTGGGTCGAATTATTCGTGTAAAAAATGTAATTCAAAACATCATACATTGTTGTGTTTCGGGAATGCATCCGTGCATAGCTCGCTAGTATCGCGCGCGCCTGCTGCCGCCGGCGTCCACGCCCCTTCGGTGCGGTCATCAAGCTCCAATGACGCATCCGCCGTATCAGCACGCTCCGCTTGCACTGATGACGTCGCTCTTTGTACGTTAGCAGATAATAATGCAAATACACTTGTTTCTCGCTGCCCTACCACGGTACTTCTAGCAACCGCGCGTGTTATTATCGTTGATTCTCAAGGTAAAGAACATAGCGTACGCGCTTTGTTGGACAGCGCTTCTCAAAGCAATTTTATCACTCGTGATTGCTGTCAACGCTTAGGCTTGAATATAAATCGAACACCTGCTTGTTCCGAAGTGAAGGGAATAGGAGGTTCGACTAAATCTATTCAAGGATCGGTAAACGTTAAGTTTTTCTCTCGCTTTGATCGCAACATAAATTATGACATGGAGTCTCTAGTGGTAGATAAAATAACTGAACGCTTGCCTACTGTCTCAGTCGATGTTTCGCATTTATCGAACTTTAAAAATTTGCCGTTAGCGGACGATACGTACTCGGTATCTGGTCCGATTCAGGTTTTGGTAGGAGCTTCGATATTCCCGCATCTCCTTCTGTCTCGCAAGGTTCAAGGACAATCTTCGCATTATTCGCCGCTTGCATTAGAAACCGTCCTTGGCTATGTGATTATTGGTGACGCTCCGGCCCGCGTTAATAGTTACGATAACGCTTCGTATTGTTGTATCGCTAATCCTCTGGACTCTGCTGTCCAAAAATTCTGGCAACTAGAGGAGGTGAATGTTCCACCTGTACTCAGCCCAGATGACAAAATATGTGAAGAAATTTATACTCGCACGACCATTCGCGATAATGATGGACGTTACGTAGTAGCACTACCCTTTAAGGGTGATATTAATTCACTTGGCGACTCTCGACAAGCAAGCGAACGACGCTTTCTTTGTCTGGAGAGGAAATTGCAAGCGTCTCCGAAGTTAAAAGAGGCCTATGATGATGTAGTGCAAGAATATTTAGAAAAGGGTTACATTTCGCCCGCACCTGTAGACACAAATACATTGAGAACGCAGTCGTACATTATACCACATCACGGAATAATTAGAGAGGATAAGGTCACGTCCAAATTACGAGTTGTACTCGATGGTAGTTGCAAGACTAGTACTCACGTTTCGCTTAATGATGTCCTTTATAATGGACAAAATCTCCAAGGAAATTTGTTTAACATAATCGTTAATTTTCGCTTGTTTTCGATCGCGCTATCATCTGACGTTCGTCAAATGTTTCTCTCTATTGGTATTCGTGAATGTGATCGTAGATTCCAACGCATTCTGTATCGCTTCGCCCCGCAAGAACCTTTAAAGGTTTACGAATTCAATCGAGTCGTTTTTGGCCTTAAATCAAGTCCATTCCATGCACTGCGTACAATCAAGCAACTCGCGGCTGATGAAGGCGATTCTTACCCTAAGGCTAGAGATATTATTGGCTTTGGGTTATATATGGACGATTTTGTCTATTCCGTTCCCGATGAGGATGAAGGCATATCAACTGCCTCTGAAATGATAGGTCTCATGAAGTCTGGTCAGTTTGAACTCGTCAAATGGACAAGTAATTCGCAAACAGTTTTGAATTCAATTCCACCATCGCACCGCCTTTCATCAGTCAAAGAATTTGATGAGTCTGATCAGCATAAAATACTTGGCTTATGTTGGTCACCAACAACTGACTTATTCGGTCTAAAAATTAGTACCCCCACTCATACTTGCACCAAACGTAACATATTGTCATGTGTCGCGAAAATATGGGACGTTATGGGATTCGTTGCGCCTGTCGTGCTGTATGCTAAGCTCATAATCAAGCAGCTTTGGTTGTGTGAGTGTGATTGGGATGACACACCGCCCGAAGATATTGTTCGAGTATGGTCTCGATTTAGGGAAGAACTCCCTTTGCTCTCTGAAATAAAGATACCGCGCTATGTAGGTATCAATACTGATAGTGTCGTAACGGTCTTAGGCTTCGCAGATGCAAGTGAAAAGGCATACGGGGGAGTAGTTTACTTTCACGTTCAAAATAGTGATGGTAATACCTTAAGTCTGATTAGCGCAAAGTCTAAGGTTTCCCCTCGGAAAGTCGTTTCACTTGCAAGGCTTGAGCTTTGCGCCATTCTTGTTCTGGCTCAGCTCATAAAGAATATTGTCGTCGCTTGCGAAAACCGTATCAACCTTCAAAAGGTTATCGCATTTTCGGATTCAACTGTCGCACTCTGTTGGGTGCATTCATCACCCCATCGATGGGACACGTTTGTGGCCAACAGAGTATCCAAAATACAAAATGATTTATCACCGCATAATTTGTACCACGTGGCTGGTACTGAAAATCCTGCGGATTGCCTGTCACGCGGACTCACACCTTCACAAATCATCGACCATCCACTTTGGTTTAGTGGCCCCCCGTGGGCCAACTCAGATGTCTCTCAGTGGCCTGCTGTTCCCTTTAATACTTCCACGGTATCAGAGGCGCCTGAAGAAAAGAAACATTCGTTGTTAACCGTTGCGCCACGTGAAGAATCTCCTATAATTTTGTTGTCCAATCGTTTGTCATCATGGTCAAAATTGTTGCGTTGCGTCGTTTACGTTTGTCGATTCGTAAAACTTCTGCCACCGCGTAATCGTATAGTGGCGTCAGATCTTGACTTCGCTGAGTTATTAACTCTTCGTGAACTCCAACGGTTGCATTTTTCTAATGAGATCGTTAATCTACAAGCAGGCAAACCTTGTAGCCGCTCATTTCAACACCTCAAACCATTCCTTAAGGATGGGCTTGTTAGGGTTGGAGGTCGTTTGGCAAATTCGGACCTGGATTATTATCAAAAGCATCCTATTGTACTTCCACGAAAGGATCCAATTTTAAATTTACTGGTAGATTACCATCATAAAGTGAATTGTCACGCAGGTCCTGACTTGTTGATGTCGCTCTTACGTCAGAAGTACTGGATACTTTCTGCACGTAATTTGATAAGGAATAGGATACATAAATGTCTCCCTTGCTTTCGACTTCGTCCAAAGCCAACGTTTCCTGAAATGGCAGATCACCGTTTATGTCGTGTCGTGCAATCTGCAAAACCGTTCGTGCACACGGGTACTGATTACGCAGGCCCGTTCAAAGTTACTATAACTCGTGGTCGTGGTGTTCGGTCAACTAAGGCATACATATGCCTTTTCGTCTGTATGACAACTCGTGCAGTCCACATAGAGCTAGCTGGTGATTTGAGTACCGCAAGCTTTATGGGAGCTTTTAAACGGTTCTTATCGCGCCGCGGTCCAGTAGGAAGAATTTATTCTGACAATGGAAGTAATTACATCGGTGCTAAGCGCACACTTTCGGAACTTCATGAATTTTTGTGTTCAAAATATCATAAAACTGAGTTTGGAAATATATTAGCAGAAAATCGAATAGACTGGTCGCTTAATGTCCCGGCTGCAAGTCACTTTGGGGGAAATTGGGAGGCAAATATCAAGAGTTTAAAGACTCACTTGTACCGCGTGATAGGTGAGCAAATCCTATCATTTGAGGAGTTAAGTACTGTACTCGCTCAAGTTGAATCAGTCATGAATACTCGACCTCTGTGTAGAACGCTTTCTAGCGATCCTTCGGAGCCTCTTGCTTTGACTCCAGCACACTTTTTGAACCTCACACCGTTGAAATACTTGCCCTCTAGAGAGATCGATGACAGCTTACATACTCTTTCGCGACACGATTTGTTAGATAAGTTAGTCCAGTCATTTTGGAAGCGCTGGAGAACTGACTACCTACATACTTTACAGTCGCGTCGTAAATGGAATACGCCAGTCGATCCAATCACTGTCGGGACGGTTGTTATTGTTTTGACTGAAAACGCACCACCCCTTCACTGGCCTTTGGCTGTTGTGGAGGAGGTATTTCCCGATTCAAAAGGCGTTACACGAATTGTTCGTATTAAGACGGCGTCTGGAACTTACCTGCGCCCGACCGTACGACTTTGTGCGTTGCCTAATCAGTAGTTTAATTAGTTCTTCGCATTAGGGTTAGCTTAGGGTATTAGTTAGCATAGGTTGCTATGTAAGTTAGGTTATGTATACTTAACTTTAGTTGCGTTAGTTTTTTTGTTTACTTTATTTTGAAGGCATCCCTTCAAGCCCGGGGAAATGGTTGCGCTGATTCAATTTGTTCAGTATTTGCGTAAAACCAAACGTTTTTTTTTTTGGTTGTTTCAATCATTTTCCTATCTCCATCCCTTCGCACTTATACTTCACCGCGTACGTGTGAGCGAGACCTATGCGCATCCTCGCCCGCCATGGAAAGAGGCGCCACCTACCGCGAGTGTTTTTTGAAGAAACTGATGAAGAACTGTCATGGCCGAAAATCGTTTTTGGTTTGCTATTACCGCGCCGCGCAAAATTATATGTGTTTCTCGTGTGAAAAACTTGTGAATGTGAACTATGGAAGGAAGTGGACTTTACTCAATTCACTAAACACCATCATCGTTGAAAAGAAAGGTATTGTGCTCACCATCCCTAAGAGAACTGCCTCTCACCACCGAATCCCACGCAGTTCTAATTTCTTGTCCTTTTACAACCATTAAAATTTGTTGTTTTGTATCTTTCGAAAAATATGGCATAGCCCGCGTAAACAGTAAGTTTGTAGCCTTACTTAGAAAAGTTTGCAGAGCTAAATTTAAATAGCTTTTATGAGTAAGGGGGTAAAAATTATTGTTTTGTTTTTAATCGAATGTATTTTATTGTAGTTTTTTAAGGGGTTATTTATAATAATATTTTTTATCCATGCCATACTCACCTTAATGATCATTTGTTGCTTTACATAAATTAATGCTAGAGCCTATGCTCACGGCGTATTTATCGCGATAAAAATACTTTGAAATTAAAGGAGTATATTAACGAGCGTCTGTTTCGCGTTTATATCGCTGTTTAAATACGCTGCGGTCATTACTCTAATACCCTGATATATCAATTTTTTTATGCCGGTATAAATTGGCACGGTTTTATGTGTATGGTGTCTATATCGCTATCGCTGTGTATCATTTGAGAAAGACAGCGTTTTAACGCAGCTGTTTTAGGATTTGTGTTAAATTTGTCCGAAATTTTCGGTTTAACGGGACTTGAACCCGCAGCTTCGTCTCTAATCGTCAAACGTGACGTCATCTTCCACATATCTCTCTCGAGATTTTTCGAGGATCACCTCCAATGTGTTTTATTCCGAATACTTCCTCTCCATTATGCGTGGCTTCTATGTTTCCATTATTAAGAGGACTATTAGGAAATTAAATAAAATGAAATTTGTTGTAGAAACTGTGTACAAATAAGATCTTAAAAGCTAGGTGGAAACAACAGTTTATCCATTAATTATGGACGTACAATATTTAACTTATATAACTAGGTAATTTATTGATTAGTTCTTTAATGTCATAAAAAACATTTTTCTACGAGCCACCTGCGGAGTTTTGTCTTAAAAATACTAGATGTACGTACAGCAGTGGACATTTACAGGCTGATAATGATGATGGTGTGAAGTGAGTGTTGAAAGTCATTATATTTCTTTATAAAATAATAAAGTTTTATTCTGGGGTTTTTATTTTTATTTATTTAGGACAACAAACAATTACACTTATGTACCTACTCTTGATTTGGGAGCTTAGAAACGGGTTTTTAAAAACAAAATTTAAAATTAAATCTAAAATGAAAAATACGTCTGCATCGATTTGGATATGCTTTAATAAAAGAATACATGGGCGTCAGAGCGCCGAGGGCTGTCTCGCCGCTGAGTCAGTCTTAAAACATAAATGCTTAATCACTAAAAGTATATTCTAGACTTAATCTAAGGCAGAGGGGTGAGGGGTAACCATAACTACCTACTAAAATACAGGACTAAAAATAACACAATGGTTCTATGAGAGTAACCAGCCCGTTTGTCCATAAGTAAGGTGGGGTGGGGTTGTTATAAATAATGCATTCAGCACCAATGCAAATAAATTGATCAAAGCTTCTAGTAAGCAGAGTCTAACCCGTATTCATAATTTTTTTTTTTATCTATTTTAGTTAAACAGCTTTTGTCTTGTTCTGACGTATGACATTTTACATCAGAGAGAACAAAACAAAAGCTATTTTAACCAAAAAGGTTTAAAAAATTATTATGAGTAAGGCCCTTAGTTTTTTTGCAAATAGCACTGACGTGTGGTGTAAGTACACGGATATTGAATGGCGGCACCGATGAGCGCCCCTAGCATACACTCTGTGAACCTCATTTTCCATAAAAAAATCCGTGTAACACTACACTATTTTCTTCTTCATCAGCCGTGAACGGACGTCTTAACGTGACGGGACGTGTTGGACGACGGAAAAAATACAATGGGGGGATTTGCCATAATCACCACGCTTGGCAGACGGATTGGTGATCGCAGTATTTGAGTACTCAGGTGGATGCTGCTGCCCATCGCCTGGCGTAATCCCATACACTACACCATACGTTGCAAAGTTATTTAAAAGTCTCGAATTCTGCCTCTGTACATATCTGAGCATCGGTCAGTCGTGTGTTGTAAATTGTTTTCAGTGTAAAGGGATTTTTGACGAACTTGCAGGTGTGTTTGCTTGCGATTTAAGTTCGTTGGTTGAATAGGTCATAATAAATGTACTGCACAGCTTAGTAACTGCAGTTGTAAAGCAACTTCTGATAGCGATAGTGTATGAGAATATACTTTGTACTTTTTACATAATGCCTGTACAAATTACATAACTCGTCGATTTAAATATTTTATCCATGTAACTATAATGTTTTCAAAACTTCAACTGAAATAATAATTATTAAATAAGTTGTGTGAGTAAAATAGAAGTAGAGTTCGTCTTATCTAAAACTGCACGCCCTACTATTTAATTACGTCAAATAAAAATATTCCATAGTCGGTACCACAAGGACTGTTTTCAAACGTCAAGCTTGTGTCAAGTTCAAAAGCCAAGTAAAAGAAGTGGATGTGCAGTTTTTTTAGACGCACCTTACCCTAACTAGGTTGTAAATACTGTTTTGTTTTATACTGGACCAAAAATAAAAATTATAAATCTAATATTTTATACTTTTTTATTGCCAATAACCACTGAGGCCTAGTTCATCAAGCATATAAACGGGCGTTTAAGCGGTTGACTAGCATAGTTTTTCACAGATATTTATTGTCATGTAACTGATGCGTCATTTTCATAAAAAAACTGTATGTGTTACGTTTCCTGTAAAAATAGCGTTTGAAAATAGTCATCATCATCATTAGCCGATAGAAGCTGGACATGGGCCTCTGTCATAGATTTCTATGGCGACCGGTGTTGATCCGCCTCCATCCACTGAGTTCCTGCTACCCTTAAAATGTCGCTGGTTATTAAAATAGGCATATCTAAGTTATGTTATTTTCAAAAACCAATTTTCTTCTAATTTTTTTTAAATTAATTATTTTATCTGAGGAAAATCTCTATTTTGCCAATGTCAAATGGGTGTATTCAATCTATATCAAGTCGTTAAGTCCTCGGTCAAGTCATGTTCTAGTAAAGCGATGGCAGTTTTACTAGAATGTTCATAAACAATTTCCACCCTTTCGAAAAGACACGCAATACACTTATATTTAAAATCACTACCAAGTGCTCTTTGTAAGCTACACCGATTAAAATGCCACCAAAATTACACGATATAACTCAAAAAAAACACTAGAAATAAAATAAAAATGGACGACGTCTCCTTTCGAAATTGAAAGTCCAACAACCAATTAACGGAAAACTTATCGCTTGTCAAATTGACACATGACTTTTGAAGCGAAATGTCTATAAAAACGATAAAAGTAAGTAAAATGTTCAATGAAAAGGTTCTAATGGTAGCTTTTGAATGAAAGTCGAAGTGCCCATCAATATAATTATTTGTCCAAGCCATTTAACCGTGACGACACTTGAAACGTTATTTTCCTTCTTTCATGTCAGCCTCATCAGCAATGCTATCAAGGAAATAAACCAGTTATTTTTTCGATTTTCCGTTCGGTAAATACTCAGAACTCCAACAAATCAACGTTAAAAGCCTGGAGCTAGTCTAACTACACATAACTCCGATAAAAAAACGCATCAATAACCATTTATAATGGGCAACTTCCTTCGAGGTTAAATAATGTAGAGCGCGCACCATGTATGAACCAAAAGTGATAGTAATAGTTAAGTGTGTTGAGTTCTGAGTTCTCTGGCTAAGTACTCAAGTTTTGAAATCTGTATGTCTAAATTAGATTTTTCTTTTCTGTTGAGTAACTTCAAAACTCTATTTTTGTTGTACTTATACATTGTTTTAATTATAATTTGTACCGTGCTCCATATCTACTGTATTTCTAAGAGTGAAGCCTTTTCATTCTAAATTATCCATGTTTACGATGGTTTTATGTGCCACTCTAAAATAAATTGACCATCGCTGTGGGAGCAAGAAGAGAGAAGAGAGCAGTAACTGACTGCCTGTCCATTAGAGCAGAGCGAGAGAGCGGAGAGAGGGAGCCGCGCTGCGAATGTGTGATAGCAGTGCCCTCCTTCGGACTCCGCAGCATCTCACTACCAGTGAAAGCTAAGCTAAGTGTAAGCTTTGCACCGCTTCCTCGCTCTGCTTCCTCACTTCACTTCCTCGCTTAGTTACACAGCTCTGCATATACTCTGAGTTTGACATGCCCACTAAAACACGGAGATTTTGTATATGCAATTCTATTTGGGAACTATTCTCCCGGTTAGTCGTCCGGTTTGTAGTCGCCACTCGAGAACCTTTATCCCAACGGTTTGACAATTCTGCAACTTATATGGCTTGCCCTTTACCATTTCAACTTGCTAATTCTGAGAGCTATGCCGGTGTTCTCGGTTCTTCTATGGAGTTCGTCATTTTGGATTCTAAACCGTAATGAATTTCCGAGCATAGGTACTTCCTACATATCGGTTTAAAACTAAATGGTGCTGGCCATCCAGATTAGAACCGAAGCGATAAGGTAGGATCTATTTTGCCCCAATTCGCGGTGGTTCTCATTGGGCATCCCTTCGTCAACCTGGGCTCCTATATGCTTGACATTCCTCTACGACTATCATGTAATGTTTGTAGGAATCGCTCGAGGGAGAATAATAACTAAGCTATGTGGTGTAAGGCGCAAAATGCCGTGAACGATGATGTCCCTGATGGTAAATATTATTTCTCATGTGGGCGTGGAATCTACGGGAATGTTTTGTGTGCGAATTTTGTAGGAAAGCAATGCTATAGGAGACTGATGAAAGAAATTACAGCTTTCAAGTAAGTACCTACTTAACAATTTTCTTATTGAGTTATGTAAATGTACAAACCGAAGTTTGCTCTTCATTTGGATTTGAATTCATTAGTGAATTAAATTTTGTATACGAAGTCTAGAGACATATCTAGGCCTGTGATTAGTCAGTTTCCCATTCTTTATCAGCCGGTAGTCGTCCACTGCTAGATAAGGCCTCCCCCATAGCATGCATACCTAACGTACAATTTATAACATGCAATGGAAGAATTTGCCATAATCATCACGCGTACTCAGATGGATGCTGCTTTCCATCCCCTGGCGTAATCCCTTAGTCTCCTTTTACGACCTCTACAGGAGGAGTTGGAGGTGTCCTGTTCTTAGGCTGTTCTTAGAATACCACGGCCCTCCCGTTCTCCATTAAATCCCAGAAAATCGATTACCAAGCCAAATCGCTAACTTCTAGGCGTTTCTAGTTATTCAAACAAAATAAAAAAATAGAAGACGTCAGATCAAATCAAATCAAAATAATTTTTATTCATTGAAATCACAAGGATCATTTTGAATCGTCTTATATAGGTAAACTTAAATTACTCCTGTTCCAACGCGACCAAGCCTAGAAGAATCAGGCTTGGCTTACATAAATGGTCCGTCTTACCACGAGGTCAGAAGCGCCTGTGCTTGTGTGGTGCCTCGGAGCAAGCAGTTGCTGATACATAGTAAATGAAAACTTAAAAACCTTAGGAAGGTAGTCAAAAGTAAATAAACATCAGCAAAAGTATGCAAGACAGCACACGCTACGCTTGTTATACCTACTGTAGAACTGTAGATACTTGTTCATTATTGCAACTTTACCTACTACTTAATAAATTACGAATCAGTTCAATTAGCAACTCTATAATTTGCTCTCCAAACAAGTTAGCGACAGAGTTTATGTAAATCAAGGCGTGGATTAGACACATGATCCGCCCGTCGGTGGAATAGTTGTCTAATCTCGATAAGCTCGATCTAACTCCTATTCAAAGTTTGTTTACTTACAAGTGGAACATAAGTAGAGATTGAACTACAGAGGCCTTACCATGAGCTCTTATAGCGATTCAGTACAAAATATCGGTTCTGTGATGTCCGCAGCTATGTTTAAAGGTACAGTAGCAGAAGGTCTTATAGACTTCTGTGATTAAAGTAATTCAATGATGACGGATGTCAACGACGAACCGATATTTTATTCTGAATAGTTTTTGAACTGAATCGCTATAAGAGCTCATGGTAAGGCCTCAGATCTCGGAAGTGATTTAAACTAACTTCAGATTATAAATTGATGATTTCGACTAGCTTGCGGATTTTGAAATTTTGTCAGCCCCTATCCGAAATGCTTTTGCGATGGCCCAATTTACACAGTTTGCCTACAAAGCTTGATTGCAATTACACTGCGTAAATTATGTAATCGCAAAAACGTACCAAATATAAACAGCATTGAAACTGATTGAAACTGACATCAACAGAGTGAGATACGTAATCGCTCTCAAAACTAGTACTTATATCGAAAAGTAAAAAAATATTTTTGACTGTCGTCAAGTTCGTTAGATATCTATATACTCATCATCATTAGCCTGTAGACGTCCATTGCTGGGCATCCCTGTCCCATAGAATGCCACGACGAACGGTCTTGAGCCACCTCCATCCACCGACTTCCTGCTAACATAAAAATGTCGTTAATCGATCGAGAGCCTTCATACACTGCGGCTGAGATTCAAGAGGTTGCAGTCTTGCAGGTTCGATTCCCGCTGTGGGACAAATAATTGTTCCGGGTCTGGGTGTTATGGTACCATGGTACTCGTAGTTCCTGATACCCACGACAAAGGAATCCTAGTGTGTGATCAAGAGTACGTATGTGACTGTTGGGTGTTATGTTATGTTAAAAAGGTCACTTTCTCGACTCGATTGTGTTTAATTTTATGGTGTATTCTCCGAAGTTAAAGAAACAAACATTGTGTTGAGTAACGCTCAAAAATGTCGGCCGTATGTTTCGACTTCCTCGTGCACCCCAGGCGTCTTTCCGACGTGCCGGTTAATGCCAGTGGTCGGGACATCGCATTTGTCACAGGCCTTCGTTCGGGCCTTCACGACAAATAGGCCCAAGAGCTGCCCTCAATGGCCCGCGATAGAGTCACAGTATATATCTACTGGTTAGTAGATGTGAAACTCACGCTCTAGGCAGACTCAGAAGCTAATAAATAACGTGATTTTTGGAGCCGTAACTTACCTGCTGCCACCGGTCGCTGTAAATGTGAGTTAGGTTCTATTGGACCCATATTCCACTAGCCCCGAAAAAGATAACTGAATAATTAGCACCAAATCAATGCCGATACTATTGCGGAAAAGTCATAGTACTTTTAAGAAAAACTATGTAGATAGAAAATACTTTAGTGCACACCATAATATATACAAAAAATAAATAAACCCTTTCACTAACAATAACTGAAACTAAATTTGTTATACAATGGGCGGGCGGCCCTTTGGATGGAAGGGCTGCATAAAATTTACATGGAGTATTGATGGTGTACTTTCTTAAATATTTACTATATGCATGATTCATTTTGTAAAAACGGGAAATTTTCACGTACCGATATGTTGGTGGAAGCACCAACAGGTTTCGACCCTAATCGAGGGTCTTCATCAGGGTGGGTATAGGATCCGCACTACACTCCCTCCGCGTCCTTCCTCGCACTGCGTCTCTGAGCTCGCTCCTCTCGGCTCGTCCGGCGCGGGGGTGGGGGGAGTGCTTGTGTCCGCGTCATTACACGTTCTTCGGTAACGTCCTTCCGGTCGGGTTGCGGTGCTCCATCATCGTCGCTGCCACTCCCGTCGCAACCATCGGGCGCGCCAGGAGCGGCCAGACAGGCTACACTAACAGTGTCTCTATCAGGCTCAAACACTTCACTGTCGTACGTCCAAGCGTGTGGTAGAGCCCATCCTCTATCCCTGTTGAAATTAGGCAGTCGACTAATCTCGATAGCCTCTCGGATCTTACGAGGAACGAAAAACTTTTCCCTGGACAAGACCCTGGCCTTATCAAAACGGATGTAGTGCGACGTACCAGCGGTTAATGAGTGCTCCGCCAACGCTGAACTATTTATGTCCACATTCTTCATGGCGCGTATATGTTCAGTGAGCCTGGTAGAGACATTCCTTTTCTTTTCACCAACATAACACTTGCCGCAGTCACAGGGAATAGTGTAAACACCGGGGACACCTAGAGGGTCTCTATCCTTAGGAGAGCGTAAAAATTGCCTCACTTGCACATATCGGTACGTGAAAATTTCCCGTTTTTACAAAATGAATGATATAATTCACGAAAGTTACTTTATATGCATGATGTTAAATTTGGTGGGTATGTAGGTATTACCATCATCATCATCATTAATCTATTGGATATGGGCTACATAAAATTTACATGGTATACTTACCTACCTAAATATTGATACGTATGACGTTGAATTTGGTGGGTATGTAGGTATTCCCATCATCATCATCATAAGCCTATAGAAGTCCACTGCTGGGCATATGCTAGAATACCTTACGCGTCATACGGTGAGTATGGAAACGCACAATTTGTGAGGAAACAATACATTGGTAATGTGCGTATATTTTTTGTAGTTGAAAAGTTGTTAGGAGTTGCGCTTCTGTATGTACATCAGTATTACTCATTTTATGATGGAGTCTCATTAATGACCAACCATCATTCAGTCTTCAGGATAAATGTTGACAAATACATAAGGAAAGCTTCCTATGATTTATTGGCGGGAGAAGGCAAAGACACGTTTGTGAGACGAAATATGGACGATGTTATTTGGTCGGACGTTAATGGTCTGAAGTTGGGGTGTTATTAAGCAGTTATCGGCGAAAGTTATATCTTGTGCAGTTATTACATACACACATACATTATAAGAACCTCCTTTGCCGATCAAATAACTTGTATGTAGGTAGGTGCCTCTACCATGATGCGAGACTAAGTAATTCTACAGCGTAAGTAAATTTTACAAATTATCTGAAATGCAGAATACCTTCCCATCGCCAAAATAATATATAAATCCTACTCTACTAATACACTCGAGAGCAATGAATCCGGGTCACTTAAAGAATCCTAAAAATCTCGGAAACTAAAAATGCTAGGTTAATGCAATAAATTGTATTTAATAGACAATGTAATACTCCTTAAATGAAGGTATTAAAACTTCTTAGTTATTGTAAAGTTATATCATAAAAAAATCAAATTTGAAAAAGGGCCACTTTCGAAGATGGAACTACGAAATTACAGCATTTGGTTTTGCTTTTGTTTGTAATCTGTCATTTATCATTGTTTGATTTCTGTTTTTTTGTTGTTTTTTTTCTGCGTAAACGCAGTAATGGAAGCACGAGGAGGCAATACGAAGTATTAAAATTCAAGAAAATCGTAATAAAGTTCAAAAATTTCATGTTTCCTATTTTTGTTTTAAGGAGAGATCAGCAGTTTTTTTCTTTATGTAATTTTGTGTTAATAAAATGTATGGTGACTCATATTTTTTTTACCTTCATTTAAGGAGTATTACATTGTCTATTAAATATAATTTATTGCATTAATCTATCATTTTTAGTTTCCGAGATTTTTAACATTCTTTAAGTGACCCGGATTCATTGCTCTCGAGTGTATTATACATGTAAAAGTTTGTGAGGATAGATGTTTGTTTGTTTTTTTTATGCTACTTGGCAAGCAGACAAGCTTACGGCCCACCAGATGGAAAGCAGTTACCGTAGCCTATGAACGCCTGTAACACCAGAGGCATCACACGCGCGCTGCCGACCCTGAGACATAAAGATGAAAAGTCTCATGTGCCTGTAATTTCACCGGCACCCGTACCCTTCAAACTGAAACAGCAATGCGAACACTACTGCTTGGCGGCAGAAATAGGTATACGGTGGTAGTACTTCCCCGGACGAACTCTTTTACAAGAAGTTCTACTACTAACAAAACTCTTGTCGTTTTTTACTCTTTCCCGCAAAAACTACTGGAACCAGCTACTGGCCATTCTATACTCCGTAGCCTGGACATATCTGGGACATTCGAGTGTCGGTAACATTGTCTTGAAATAGCATATCCACGAGACTTGTCAAAGTAATAATCTGGCGTGGTACATTTTTTCGTAGATCGTTTGGGCTGCAGAGGAAATCACTCTTGACAACAGCTTAATGTCTGCTAGCAATAAAACATGACATACCTAGCCATTCAATGATGTAGGTAGATATAGAATCCTATAGAAATCTACTGCTGGATGTAGGTCTTCCTCATAATGCCACGATAAACGATCATGAGTCACCTCCATCCACTTACTTCCTGCTACCTTTAAAATGTCATGGGTTCATCAAGGGAAGGGCCTTCACACTGCGTTGTCTGGGTCGGTAGATATACCTACTCCTATCATAACAAAAACCTCCGCGACAAAGGAGAATCGTCAGAAATCACACACCGACCAAAATACAATTTACATGACAAAATCGTCGATTCGCGATTTCAATATTTACTCGTTCCGGAAGGCTGGTTTAACGAGGATTAATACAAAATCGACCAGCCGGCAATATTGACTCACAATTCCTTTCGGATCGTTTGGGATTTTATTGAGAATCGTGACGCATTCAGTCGTGAGATAACTCGAGTTGAAACAGAAAGGTCAGATACAAATTCTACATATTGGTAGAGGACCCGTTGCCGGCACATGTGTAACTTTAAAGAGAATGGGGTAATGAATAGTAGAATCATTGGTCTTCTTACTCAGTAGGAAAGGTCCTGCAAAGTTGCTTAACAGTGCGGGCTTAGTGTGAGTGTCATCTATTAATTTGCTGAGTGTTACATCATTCCATTCATACCTTTGTAGTACTTTATGTAGAGCTCTCCGTCTACATAGGTCTATGCCAGAGTACGGTTAGGATAATTGTCTTTTTGGTACAAATAAATGTTACCTGCATATTTAATTTATTTATATTTCTTTCATTCTTCGTTTGACCCTGTAGGGGGAAGTAAGTTGGTATGAACTAAAAGTCGACCCTGGTGACAAAATACTAAAAAATTTTTTTTTAGTCCTCCTACTTTGTTAATAAGGGTAAGTTACCTTAGATAACAGGTACCTACTGTCACTGCCGTGATTTGTCCGATTTATGAATAGACCCTTTGTCTTCTCGCAAAGATGTGTACTATTAGCCATACTAAGGGATAATAACAGGGGATGATTCTTCTAGGCTTGGTCGCATTGGAACAGGAGTAATTTTAGTTTATAAGACGATTCAAAATGATCCTTGTGATTTCAATGAATAGAGTTCTTTTTACTTTGACTTTGATGGGCAGCAGCATCCACCTTTATACTTAACACGAATACTGCGATCACCAACCCGCCTGATTTGACTATGGCAAATCCCCACATTGCATGTAATGGGGGAAACCACGCAGTACGTCAACAGGCTAGTGATGATGACTGCTACAGACTGAAGTGATATAAATCAGATGTAGACCCAGTGATCTCAGCAAGATAGTACCGCGAAAGCAAATACAAAAACAAAGAGCCACAAGAACCGGATCTAAAGGTTCCCGTAAAGAACATAGAAAATCCCTAATGTAAACAGCACTAAGCTATCGCTGGAAGTTATCGACTATTCGAGATCGTTACAACCGCGCCGAAATTTATTCCTGATTCCCCGCAATATTAGCAAGATAGGTGAAAGAGAAAAATCTCGGGCGAACGATACAGAGGTCTTTACAGCGTTTTTACGATACCTCCTTATCTTGAGTTATGAGGGGAATAGCCTATTTGCATTGCTAATATTTTATACGGTCGTAACAATTTGTTGCCGCAATTCTGACGCCTTGCTAGTTTGGAAATACGCAATCAATAAGCTAAAGGCTGACTGTGTAACTGACGGAACAATCGCTACGTTACGCAAATCACAGGCGCAGACCCATCGCGGCGCATGCTGTGCACGAGCACGCGGCGCACTTTAGCTGCGTGGATTTATTTGTTTGAGAACGTGGGTCTACGTTTCCACTGCAGTACACACTATACACGAATACTAACCCACCACTATGTACAACGCTAGGTAGCAGTGTACCGCATGCACAGCGTGCATGGCGTATGACAGCGTTGAGCGCCTATTCGAGCAAGCCACGCATGTATCAATGACGTCAATTGATGCGTATAGCGTGTCCGTGGGTTGCAGTGGACACGATCACATAAATTTTTTTGCAAAGCGAAGCTTAACACTCATGCGTCGCCTCTCCGTGCGCCGCGGTGGGTCTGCGCCTAAGTACAACGGTTGTACGTAGTACTTATTACTTCAATGGCACATGCATATCTCGAAGAACTGAGACCTCACCATGAGCTCTTATAGCGATTCAGTTCAAAAACTATAAAGCATGTACAAAATATCGGTTCATTGTTGACATCCGTCATCATTGAATAACTTTAATCGCAGAAGTCTATAGACCTTCTGCTACTGTGCCTTTAAATATAGCTGTGGACATCACGGAACCGATATTTTGTACTGAATTGTTTTTGAACTGAATCGCTATAAGAGCTACTTAGGTTGCGTCATATTTCTTACTTAGTGTTAGAGCAAAAAATGTCTAAGCGTCCGCGATAACGGCCCTATCCGTGTGAAAAAGAAGCAACGAAACACCTTCGATTATCTACAGTTGGTAGAGATAGAGCAACTCTGCTTATAAACAGTTTATTAACCGTGTTTCACAATGTTTCATCATCTCTGTAAACAGTTTATCAACAAAGGTGATGAAACATTGTTTATTGAACATGTTGCCGTATTCCCCACTTCGAGTGGAGAGCAAGACAAACCATCTAGTTTATAAGCAAAAGTCAACAGGTGTGGACGTGTGTTGCGCGAGTTTATAAACATGGAAGTAGTGTGGTCCAACACACTGTCTCCTCGAGCGACAACCCAGAAACAACTGACAAGTTTGGACTGTAAGTTTCAGAAATAGTGTTTATGGTAAACTTGTTAATAAACAGTAATAAACAGTTTATTAACAAGTGTTGCCTGATGAATACCCGGCTTAAGGCTTTTCTTCTCAGGATTGGCCTAGTTTATAAGACAAATCAAAATGGTCCTTTTGATCGCATTGATGTCGCATATTTTGCATGTTTTCCAAATTTTATCATGAGGCCTATTATTTGACAAAAAATTCTTGCTAGTCCCAGCATTTTTACAGCTCGTATCACGCAACACCCACGCCTTGTGCCGACGCCTTAGCGCAGATGCGTTGTATGTGACCAGAACGAATGTGGGTATAAAAATAAATTGGCGACGAAAATGTTATGGGAAGCAATTGGTCTTAGTTGATGCCTTTATGTAGGAGAGGAAGCATCGAATATAAATAGGTAGGTACCTATCTATCTACTATCGAGACGACCTTACATATATCATCTATATAATAATTGGAAATGAATAGTGAATTTAGTGTTTTTTTATTCATAACCTATTTATGGTAATTTTTCGTATCCCATGCATGGGCAACGTGGAAACCATATACAACACAAAAGAACTTACTTACTTTTTATGGTATAAAGAACTTTGTTCCATAATAATATGAATTTTGAATGTGATCCAACTATGGGGCTATCAACGCTTTACTGAAATGCAACAGACCGGGTTCTAATCAAACACCTAACCCTAGAATCAGACGAAAAGCAGTTTGTCCACCTGAAAAATCATGATGTAGGTAGGTACCATAAATTCATGCACAGTTTAAGCACCAAACAAAACCGAAAACAAAAACCAATTTAAATGAAAACGGTTTTTACGTAATCGTCCCAATAACATGGTTACGATTCGTGCCGACGGTAAAAGCCGCCTGTCCAACTGAATATGAATAATAATGCAGTTTTTATCTACTAACTATATTAAATGTTTTCTATATATTTGTAACAGCATCATTCATCCTCGCAGAACGACCTCTGTGGCGCGGCGGGTGAAAGTTCGCCTGCGACGCAGGAGGTTGCAGGTTCGATTCCCACCTCGGAACAAATATTTGTACGATCTGCAGATATTTGTTAAGGGTGTTCTGGGAATTTTCTATGCATAATAAGAAATATCTATCTATGTAATATATTGTATTAAGTATATCAGATATCTAGTACCCGTAACACAAGCTTTGCTTAGCTTGGGGCTAGATAATGTTGTGTGAAATGACCAGCACTTATTTATTATTATTATTCATAGTCTCACTTTAATACTTAGATAAGATAAAATAAGAAGATATTTATTTAAACAACTTATCCTCACAACGGCTTGTCCATCCTCATTAAGCCTATACCATCACCTGCAATGAGCAAATTCCAGCTATAAACACTAATTTAATCCATCACTGAATCCACGGCATTAGGGCTGCGGTCAGCCGATCCACCTGACAGAGCCGCCACACTTCTGTTAACGTGGGATTGCTTTTGAATTGCTCAGTCAGGTTTGTTGCGAGATATGCCGATTGATAGAACGCTAACTGGACGATGCCTATAGTGAATATATGACTAAAGTATAAACTTATACTTGTATAATAAAAAATAATATAAGTATTTTTAATTTTTGTAAATTTTACTTTGTTTGATGTTATAGCTCAACTTGTGTTTGTTTTGAATAAACTTTATCTTTATCTTATCTATATCTTAAGTAATAAGTTTGCAATCGATCAACGCCCCTTTAAATTAAATATGAATGTCGGTAAAACGGACCATTGCTGATTACAGCGTGTTAAAAAGTCTGTTGAATCACCATTGACTAACATAACGGTTTAAAAAAAACCGCCCAAGTGCAAGTCGGCCTCGCACACGATGGGTTCGTACCATTATCTATAAAAACGGCAAACAAATCACGTTTGTTGTAAGTATGTGAGCCCCCTTAAATATTTACTTCATTCTGTTATTTTAGTATTTGTTGTCATAGCAGCAACAGAAATATATCATCTATGAAAATTTCAACTATCTAACTATCACGGTTCATGAGGTACAGCCTGGTGACAGACGGACGGACGGACAGCGGAGCCTTAGTAATAGGGTCTGTATCGGTTTTTTGGGTACGGAACCATAAAAACCAAAGCGTTAAATCTAGCAAACAGTTGGAACATAAAAATGTATAATATATTATATACAGTTAAGGTGCAATCGTGAATGTGGTGATTTTGAAGCTGTAGGTACCTTTTTGTTCTGCCTACTTAAAAACTTAGTAAAAATTAATTTTAAGAGAAAAAATTTACTGCAGAACTGCACAATTTATCTTCAGCCACAAGTTATTTTAAGAGGTGAAATTAAGCGGAAAGCAAAGGCACGTCCGGAATATGCAACACCGCACCGCACCAGTAACGGTTTAATTGTGTTGGTGGTGCTCCAAAATGTCCACAGTAGATAGAAAATGTACTGGATGGTGCACAGAAAATTATAAAGAAAGAAAGAATCACATTAAATTTACCCACTCCTGCCCCCGTATTGTGTAACATACTGATAATAGGTTTCGATTACAATTTTGCAGTACGTTGCACCGCGTGCTTTAGTGTCTTTTCAAGAGCAGATTATATTCAAAACAAAAAGCGCAATAAACTTTAAACACATCATTGAAAGTGATTATCAGTTCGTAAGACAATAAGAAGGCTGTTCCTCGCGATCTTAGAAGATGAAACGGGAATCAATTTGACCTGCTGTTAGATCAATAATAGATAAGCACATTATCTAACAGACCATAGGATGATTGAACTTGAATTTATTGAATTGAATTTATCGGCTTATATTATTTTATGAATTTTGGTTATTGGAAAATGCAGAAATTCTGTATTACGATCGCATATTTTTTAATTATAATGTATTCATAAGTTGATTCCTTATAATTTCCTAGCAATTAATAAATCAAATATCAAATACATATATTTATTGAGAAACAAGAAACAGTGGCATAAACATACAGTAGAATACGATGATAATCTGCAGAATTTATAAAAACTGTATCGCAGACACCAACGCCCTCCTCCGTAAGATAAATGAGTAAGTAATATAAAATATAAATATTTAAGTTAGTGATAAGCTTAAAGTTAAAATTTAAAAGATATGTGAAAAACATACACAAATACAAATAAAAATGTATAAGTGTTGTGTGTATTTTGTGTAGTGAGTGTGGTGCATGTTTTGTGTAGTGTGTAAGTGTGGGTGTGTGTATAAAGTAAAGATTAATAATCCATATTTAAGGGTTGGATCCAGATGCTCTACATCACAAACCTCCAAATGCTGGTGACCGCTAAACGGGGCGTTCGTGGCGCGCGTCGCCGTATTTATGATATCACTGCTAGCGCGTAGTATCTAGGATACTTGCTTAATATGCACCTAATATTCATACCTAGGTTTAGGAAGGAATACTTGACTATAGTAAAAAACGATGCTCAGAGACCTCAAAACCTCCCAACAGGTGGGTCTTAAAATGAATATGGGCAAGACGAACATCATGTCAAAAGCCCATCTCGCAACTATGCTGGTACACTTTTGAAAATATTTTGTCGAAGTTGTAAAACATTATGTCAATTTCAACCAGGAAGGTCCAACTTTGACAAAGAGTTCAACCGACGAATTCCTGCAGCGGGAATCGAACTCGCACCTCATTGCGTCTCAGCCAGCTACTCGCCCGCCTCGCCACGGAGCTCTTCAACATTATTGTTGAGCTACAAATCCAAAAAAACTTTGGTTCTCGCTCACGACGCGTAGATATTGATCAGAAAAAGCTAAGAGCACCCTTGTTTGTACAAATTACACGTAAGTAGGTGCAATATTAAAACGCCAGGCACTCAGACACCCGATCCGAAGTAATTCGCCGGATCGACTTCCTTTAAGATGTTTTGAAAATGGACCGCTCTAAAAATAATAAGAAGCGAGAAGATAAGATAGAGCGATGGCTGGCATCCTCGTTGCTAAATCTAGCTCAATGCGTTTTAATTAAAGCTTCCTGGTAGTGATTTGGATCAGTTGAGTTACGATCTAAAGATAGCTCATATCTTTAGATCGTTTGCAACAGTATTAGATAGCTCAACTGTTTCATGATGTATGATCTAATGAGTTTAACTTCAATTTTTTATTAAATTTTTATGTTTTGTACACCTTAGGGTAGGAACTAGTGGACACATATTTTACTGTTTAACACCATTTCATAACCTAGTTTCGCAATAAATAAATATTTCATTTCATTTCATTCATATTTTTTTTTTATTTATTGCTTGTATTATTCTTTCTATTTCTTTATCAGCTTGTTTACGTCCACTGCTGTACGAGGTCTCCCCCATTGGATACAATGGAGCCATAACAACCATGCTTGTCAGGCGGATTGGTGTTAAGCACACAGATGTATGCTGCTGCCCATCCCCTCATGTGATCCCTTAGTCGACTTTTATGATATCCGTGGGAAACATAACATAACACCCAACAGGCACATACGTAGTCTTGATCCCACACTTGGATTACCTGTGTCGTGGGTATCAGGAACTACGAGTATCATGTACCATAACACCCAGACCAGACAGAGAGATAGAGGGGAAGAGTCTATTCTTACGCCGGACAAACCTCGGCACCACGGTATTCTTTCAAAAAATAAAGTTATTTTCAATTGTTATTAATAATAATTAATAAAATTAAATTATTAATAGTAATTTGTGTTTTGCGACAAGATTATCTAACTCACTTCAAGAACAAAACCCAAGCACCACTATAGTCCTAATACAGGTTTTAAAGACAGGTTATTTGAACCTTGTAGAATACATGCACTGGGATCGGTAATGATTTCTAAGTGCGGTAAAATTTGCTATACCTACATCTTTAACTCAATAAGTAAACCTATAATTTTATATGATAGATAGATAGATAGATGAGCATTTTATTGTACACTAGGATAAAATTATATCAAAAAAATAGGTATGATTAGCACAGTACAATGGACGGTTTTATCGTTGAAAGTGCTTTCTCCCAGGCACCTCTGACCGCTGCTATCGAAAATTTGTATCAGTCGCCGTCTTCCTTCTTGCTATAAATCAAAGGTTCAACTAATAAACAAGCCTTCGAAGATAGATGAGAATATTTTTCCTTAAATAACTCCATTTTCTTTTTAATAACTCGCCTTGAACCTGCTAAAGTATCCTATCAATTTTGCGAAGTGGAATACTTAGGTCCTTCTTTTGATTGAATTTCCGTTAACTTGAAAATTTCTTTCAGTTATTACAAAAGAAGTTGATAGTTCTAGACTACTTAAACATTTTGACGTGACAACGTCTTATAATTCGATAGAGCCGGCTGCACGCACGAAAAAACATGACTCATGCGGCGTTACCTCGCTCTGAGGCGTTCCATGTAAGGCTTGAAGTGCAAGCGAGAGCGCGGAACGAGCGACAAAGAAGCACAATCGGACGTTGTCACGTTCAACTATCGTCAGTAAACCGACTTTACAGACAACCAATTTTTTTATTCCAGGGTATTATTTTATTCTGGCGAACTCTACAAATTCGATCTATTTACAATAATCCCAAGTGTGATATAGATTATTTAAGACTAGCGTGGACGTAATTTTAAGCCCATGAAACTATAGATGCTCCTATGTTGATTCTTGTTTTTCAAACTATGTTGGAAAGTTTAGGCAGCGTGGAATGCGTGGGCAGGTGTTGCATGCCAGCCAACACATAAATAAGGGCCTGATAGCGGGTCGCAGGAGCGAATGGTCAATAACTGGTAAGTACGACACAACCAGTGGTCGATCTGAAGGCAATATAGTGGCCAACAATACCATGCAGTAGAACCTTAGAGTAGAACCCTGAAATAACCAAAAGAAGTTATAGAAACTGAAGCCTACTTATAGATACATACAAGCCTTCATAATCGGTTACCACTTTTTTCCAACCGTAATTTACATTCCTACTTCAATCGTTACGAGCCTCTACGGCGTAGAGGTTAGTCTACATATAAAATATAGATCTACCTATACCGTATTCTAATAGACTACACTTTTGTGAATTGGCCTTAAGTTCTGACAAAACAGCCTTTAATTATTAAATCCCCACTTTCAGTTTCGTTCAAAGCAGCATAAACTAAAACTTTTAATCCTTTGTGAAACAACATTACCATCAATTTGATGTAACTGCACGAAATATCATCACGCCATTTCGCTGTGGAGTAAGTCAGTGAATAATTAAGATGTCTCTTTTTACCGTCGTCGGCAACGCATAAAAGTAAAATTAAATTTAATCTAAAATGACTCCACTTCTACAGGACTTTCGCCCGCAAACGCAATGTTCTTGAATTATTTATTCATACGAAAAAGTTTTTATTATGCCCCCTTAGATAGCTAATGGTGTAAAATACAGGAGGAAAGAGATTCTTGCTTTGTAATAAAAAACTTGCCAAGATGTTCACCAAAATAACCAATGCACCACACATTACATCAATGATACCGTAAATGATCCAAGGTGACACCACATAGATTAAGCATTCCTCCTTTTTTTCTATAGTCTTGTTTGTCTTTGTTTACGTGAAACCCGATGAGCACGAAGCATACAGGGAACATAATACTCTAGGGAGAGGTTGTATGCACTGATAACCTGTGCAGTAATTCTGTAAAAACAGTGCAGTAATATTGTACGACTGTCCGTTACAGCCCACTTGGCTATTTAAAAGTTTCGATTCCGTTTATAGGAACATCGTGTGGTTTCGTCAGCGCGATCTAGGATTCGGGTATATTTTCCAGCGCCATCTAGTTGTAACTTTGTAGTCCTTTATCATAATTTTTAAAAAATAAAGTATTTACTGGCACAGAATAAATAATAGTACAAGCCAAAAATAAACATTGATAAATAGCCGAACGCTATACACGAAGGCGTGAATCGACTGAATGCGACTGAATTAATACACTGTAAAAATGTATTATTCAAAATTTTTTAAAATGTATTCTTGTAGTTGAAAGAATAGCAGATTGCGAACCTCGTTTAGAGTGGCTTCTTGTTGGACTCATGTTTTAAGAAATCACTTTCCGCTCGGTGCAATAATCTACTATTTTGTTTACCCCTTTGGCATTACTGCAAATGACGAATGAATGATTTGCTGCAAAATAGGTTACGCTTCAATGCACTTCGAATAGAAAATAGTGGCAATTTATGGCTTGATATTTTAACTCTGGAGAGAATGTTTCATGTGCAAACAACAAATATTACACAACTCCCAAACCAACTTCTTTCTCACATCTTAAAACCCAACCAAGAAGTTAGACGTAAGAAACTTGTGATGTTCCATTGAAGTGCGAATGTGATTTCTTATTGACGACCCCGTAATGTATGTAATGTGTTTTTCTATTTCTTCGCGTCGCCTTTGCGTCTACCGCAGTTTTTGTCTACAACTTTGCAGCTTGATACTTAAATAATAACGTGAACCCAATTTCGCGGTCCACGACCTCTGTAAAGGACATTTTGGCATGGACACACCTCAATGGGTTAACGTCTCTTGAAAAGTCAAGTGTGGGTATTCAAATTTGTATTTATACTCAAAGCTAAAATCCATGTAATTAGGTTATACAATTCAGGTACCTATCATATTGTGTCTTATTCTATCTGTTGGAAACAGAACTGGACTTGTTTGGACAAACTCTTGTACCAATATAATCCAATTAACATTATAAGGTACGATTGTTTCTCAGAGGGATTTCTCGCCATGACATACCATCGCCACAGTCTAGCAGATACTATTCGCTTACTGTGTCAGTACCCGATCATGCAGCAATTAATGCATGGATGATCATTGGACTGTCCACAATCAGCTAGACTCACCTGAACCTAGACCAAATGTGATATAGCGATAATAAAATGGTTGCTTTGAGGAGCATTTTTAAAAACCTGAGTAGGGCAAATGACGGTGTATCTTGTTTTGTAAGCTTGTGGGTTTTACAATGCGATAATTATTATGCTTCATCGAAAAATCCTAAGTAAATAATAATAATAATAGTATATTAAATAAAAAAATTACTCTAGAAAAGAGGAAAAAAATCGTGTAGATGAAAGAAATCGTTGAAAAAATCGGGGTGTGGCTGAGTCGTGAACACGGCGTTGTTTTACGTGAACACGAAATTATGTGACGCAGCAAAATTACCTCAAATTAGCGGTGCTTCCCCGTCCGTTTCGCGATTTGTCACATTCACTCAACGTAACGAATTATCTGATACTTTAGGTATCGAGTGGTGTAATTAAATTTTGGATGTAGATAATAGATTATGTAGCTGCAACACCAAATTGTATCCCCTGATTTTGTTATCATCAGTTTTCTAGATTGCCTCCCACTATGGAAGCAAATTTAATGAAGTATTCACGCCAAAAGCATTATTGTTAGCAAAATTTATCTAATGTAACTCTTGTGTATTTTGTTTTTGGAAAATAAATTAAAAAACTGTAATTTAATCATTTTGATGCTAGAGGTTTTAGTTCTGAGTGTAAAGGTCTAGCGTGTTTTAAGATAGTGCATAAGGTATCTAGTGCTGCTACGAATTTCCGCTATGAAATTATTCTATTATACGGCTCTGGTACAGTCAACAGGTACCGCATTGTGTTCGTGTAGCAATCTGTGTCCGAAGCATCATATTAAAAACGCAATACTGTAACTTCAAACCAGCCCGTAAGCCATTCAAGCCAAGCCGTGTGTATAACACGGAGCAATTTAAAATTCTGGATTAATATCCTACCCTCGTAGTCTGGTACTGTACATGTTTGTAAAGGACCTGCCTTACACCGATGTGTATCATGATTTGTTCTTTATTTTTAATGAAGCATAATAGATTGAATGTAAGCAGTCATTCAAATCGTCAGTGGTCGTTTAAATCAACCAAACTTGAACCTATACTTATGTAGTATAGAATAGAATAGAAAAACATTAATTTAGCATAAACAACATAAAACTTACATCATGAAACAAAATAAGAAATTAAATAAAAAATTGGGTTCAGACTTGTCCGAGTCGTTGAGTTTTACGGAAAAACGTGATCTCCGATTTTTTAAATCATTTTTTCAGGAATTTAAATTTAATTTTTGTTATTAATTGAGTACTTTTCGTGTTCTTCTCAAACTTTTCCTCTGGGTTTCTGTATCTTTCGCTTCTGGTCGTATTTTAGTAGACCGTTATTTTCTGTTTTTTTTTCAAGGTAAGAGCCGCCTTCTCTCGTTTGAAAATGTATTGTTGGACTTTTTCGAAAGGAGACGTCGTCCATTTTTATTTTATTTCAATTTGTAGTGTTATTTTGTGTTATTTCGTGTAATTTAGGTAACATTTTAACCGGTGTAGCTTAAACATACACATGGTACACACATGGTATGGTTTTAAACATAGTAGTGAATTTAAATGCCTGTCTTCGAAGGGGTGACAATTATTTACAAATATTCTAGTTAAACTGTCAACGCTTTACTATAAATTGACTTGACCAGGACTTTAACGACTTGATATTTATTGAATTGAGTTATATACCTAGGTACTTGAAATTGGCAAATTTGGGGAGAATTTCCTCAGAGACCATAATAAAAAAAAAGTTATCTCAACAAATCTTGTATCAGGACAATGAATGGTCAAAAAATGATTTCCTATTAAGTTACTGTGCAGTGCAATACACTGCCGACTATAAAGCGTAGCGCACATAATTGGCATCATACGGGCGCTACGAACCAACGCTTAAAAACCGCAATTAGTACCACACACAATACTCTCCCATTCACGCTTCAACCGCTCTCTTTGTAGACCGCAGTTTGAAAGAAACCAGCCATTTCGCTGGTGAGTACCGCCTTAATACCTAAGCCTTCAAGGTGTATGGGAAATGTTGACTCACGAGTTATAAGTAAAGAAATAGAAAAACAAAAGAACAGTTTTCGAAAAGACAGCTTTGAGAAAACCTAATGTCTTAAGATAACTTATGATCGCACTGGAGACTGGAATCTAAAGCGAGGTTTTTTGCGATGCCACAGCAGATTTTTAACCGACTTTAAAAAAAGGAGAAGGTTCTCAATTTGGTTGTATTTTTTTTATTCTTTTTTAATGTTTTTTTACCTCATATCTCCGTCGTTTATAAACAGATTTGGAAAATTATTTTTTTCTATATTAAAAAACTTGTTTTCATAAAATTTTGTTCCGACTTTTCATGTCAAATCTATTATCTTTTATTAACGTATAACGTGTTAAAGACTGACAAAAGATGGCGCTTGCGCTTAAAAAGTTATATGAAATCACCAGAAACGGCGCATTACATCGAAATTGGGATAAAACTCCTATCCCTCGCCGACATAATAAAATAATGTACTTATGTTATTATTTTTTTATCAACGCACCCCATAAACTGAAGATTAGGTTACTATCTCAATTCAAGCTAACATTTTGTCTGTTTTCAGGAGATATTTGCCTCTAATTTCCGGTTTGTTTCACACCGAATTCAAAGAGTATTTTCGTTCAATTCACCAACTTTACCTATCACCGCAACAGCAACTGAAATAATTGTAACTGCTCAGCGGGCCACTAAACAGAATCGTTACGGTTGGTTCTCTTACAATTGTGGGGTGTATTTCTCTCCGGGGAACGAAAGGGTAGTTTTGGGAGACTGAAACGCAGATCTTGATCGATGGCGACGATTAAAGTTGTTTTCGTCGAGAGACCAAGTATGAAGACGTTGACGTGGAGCTTACTATGTATAGTTATACCTACGGATGTGAGTAAATGTATTTGGTACCCACTTGCACCGATCAACACTTGTCTTACGAGAAATCTGAGCATTTCGAAATTATAGTTTTCTATGAGAAACTGTGGTGAAAAGATTCGAAATGGATACGTAAAAAGCAATTTAGCTAGAAGTTATGAAGATATTAAATGTTATGAATATTTGAATTGTTATTTTTAAATTAAAAGGAAACTAGAGTCAGACGGGACGAGAAAACGTAGTTTCTCATTTATTTAAAAACTACAAGTCAGAGCTTCAATAAACTGTGTTGATATAATCATAAAAAAAAATTGCTACTTATAGAACTTAAAACTATAACAAGTGTAATACATAAGAACACGGTTATAAGTACTTACCTAGGTTTTTATGTAGGGATGCATAACTAAAGCGACGAATATCTGACGATCCCCACACTAGGCAAAGCCATATCGTGAGTACCAGGATAAGATTACCAGTAGAACCACAGTATGTTATGTTATGCTAGTTATGTATAGGTATAAGAAAGACTTTTCAAGGTTCGCAGAATTTGCATATTTTTTAATAATTATCCAAAAAAAAGTTTTACGCTATTATAGCCAAAAAATTAAACGAGGTGAACGTGGGAACTTTAAGCATTTCTTTTGTACATTTTAAATACATTTCCTAAAACTCTGAAACACACAATTTTTAGTATCGCTGTTGACCTACAAATCCAAATACAAAGTACACCGAGTTACTTTGAACAAAAAAAACTCCTGACAATAATCAGGCATTCAAATACAATTTTACGAGTTTTTTACTGCAGGGCAAGACAACACGGCATTCGCCGTGTAATACTGTAATTGAGTTGACAGTAAAAGTTATGAAGAGAGGCGACGCGGTGGCGCGCCGGATATCAGCCCCCACTTCTTACCCCCTCTTTGCTTCGCCGGATGCTGTAGTGGTGACAGAAAAGTCAATCCATGTTAAGGTAAGAAACCTGGATCGTTCGATCATTCGTAGTGTTACATTCGTTCGTCACGTGGTTCTTTTAATGTTAATCTGCGTTAGTTCAGTGACCAGGTTGAAGAATTGTTTTTAGGGCTTTATGATTGATAGTGATAGAACTAGTGTGATGAAAGCATCTCACGTTTTCATGCACATGTTACATGTCTTTGAATCTCGGTTCTAGCATACTAGTTTTCGAACAATGTTTTTCTTACCGTTTCATATAGTCATCACTAGCCTGTTTGTTTACGTCCACTGCTAGACGAGGCGTCCCCCATTGAATACAATGGAGGATTAACCATAATCACCACGCTTGGCAGGCGGATTGGTGATCACAGTTGGTGATAAGTACTCAGATGGATGTTGCTGCTCATCCCCTTGTGTAATCCTTTAGTAAAGCTTTTACTACATCCACGGGAGGAGTAGGAGGGGTCTAATTTGAAAGAAGCGAATACCCTTCATATAGAACAAACGAAAGACGATAAATTTAAAATGTGTGAGAGTGAGGGCAAGCAAAGCGAGCTGACAAAACTATGTTTGAGATAGAGCGCTCAATGCTTCCGTCTCTAATAAATCTTTTAGATGCATCCATCATAATAACTATTTTATTGCAAAGGTTAATTAATTATTTCACCAACGGTACAAGTTCTGAACTCATTCTAAGATCTTCCGATGAACTAACAAAAACTTATTCGAAGCAAGAGTACAAAGTCATTTATTTTTATACGGCCACTATTGTTTAGTCATTTCTCATTGGTAGTGGTTTTACGTTCAAAGCACTCATTTTTTCATGTTGCTTTTATGAGTTTATTTTTGTCTGACCTTTTTTGGGGGATGGTTTACAAAGTTTTGGCATAGGGAAACTTTCTTATTGATGGTTTTTGGTGAGTGCGCATGCAGACTCGATTTCTGTACAAACAAAATATATTTTGACTTGTGTGACGTAATGTCTCTTTAGGTATTTTTTTACATTTATTTATTTTACGGACTCAAATTCAACAATTGTTGTTTTAAAAATGAGAAAATAATATTATGACGAAAGTTACATTTTATTTTATTAGTATTTATCTATACCAATAGATTACACCAGGGGATGGGCAGCAGCATCCGCATGAGTACTTAATGCAAAACTGTGATTACTGCGACTTCGTCCGCGTAGAGCTTTTCTCCGTACACCCCGCTGCATCCCCTTAGAGAGTGAATTTAATAAATTCCTTTTATAGTTCACCTTAAGACCACACAAGGAATGTACTTTCTATATTTCAGGTTTCATGAACCTGTGGCCAGTGACGTTTAGGCTGTGCGCTATAGTCTGTGAGTGAGTCAGTTGATAGTCAGTGAGTGAGTCAGTTGATAGTCAGTGAGTGAGTCAGTTGGTAGTCAGTGAGTGAGTCAGTTGGTAGTCAGTGAGTGAGTCAGTCAGTCACGCAACGGCTTTATATGAATTTGTTGTGAATTTCACAAACTATGGTTACATTATTTAGTGTACGTCCTCTACAGTTACGATCGCAATTTTCGCAACGAAAGAAGACTATAGCTCCACAACACAGGTTTTGCTAGTGATGATACAAATTTTTATTTACCTAAAAAATTATATTACTGATTATTAGTATTATATTGCACGAACATACCACCACATAGTTTAGTTTTAAACAATATTTGTAAAACTTTTGTTCCATATTTTTTTAACAGTTTTGATAAACTTTATACATTATACATAATATATATTGATACCTATATACAATTAGTATTATCTATATTTTTCTATTAAAACTGAATAACGTTTAAAAAACATGATTTTTTTTATTAACAAAGGCAGTTTGAATCTTTGAAACAATACACTTGTAGTTCTAATAAGCTTTTTATGTAAACTCAAATACCATTCCTTTGAGCTTGCAAATTTACTACAGAGTGCAATAGAAGTGTCCTTCGTTAGGCGGCAATGGAGATCGAATGACAATATAAGTGAGAGGACGTGCTTGGAAAGAAAATTTAAGTATGACTCTTTGAAAAAGGCTATGGAAAAATCGCATTTTAACAGCGCCAATGCCTCATTTGATGTCTACATTTTTCTCATTGCTCGGTGGCATCTTTTGATTATCAAGATCGTAATTGGCCTACAAGCTGTTTGATCATAAACACTAGTATATTTTTTTAACTAGGTTTTTATATACCCAAGATACTTTTAATACAAGTATTTACTGGATTACTAATGACAAATAAATAAAGCCTTACCATTACCTCACTTTATTATTATTTTTATTTATATTTTGAAAATACTTAAGTGTTAATTAAGCCGTGGTAGTTTCGGTCTAAGAATGTGACTCCTCCGACTCCATTTGTGGATGCCGTAAAAGGAGAATAAGGGTTTACGCTAACGGACAGGCAGCAGCATCCACCTGAGTACTTAACACCAAACTGCGATCACCAATCCGCCTGCCAAGCGTGGTGATTATGGCAAATCCCCTTAATTGCACTCTATGGAAGCATGCTATGGGAGAGGCCTCATACAGCAGTGGCTGCCGGCTGCTGATGAAAAAGAAGACACAACGGAAGTGTCCCTTAGATGCTGGCTACATTGCCGCGTTGAATGGCAACACCAGTGCATTGCTCCAAATTAAAATCAGCTCTTGAGTCAAGCATCGCTTTGACCACACGCCCTGTTATTATAATATAATAATGTACCTATAAAATAAGTTGAGTACGGGTAGTCGATATCTGATATTATTTACAACGATATACTAGCATCAAGATGTTGCAAAGAAGTCTAAGCAACGATATTCCATAGAATGCAACCTAATCAAGCAATTTGATGAACTCCGTGGTGCGGCGGGCGAGTAACCGGCTGAGACGCAAAAGGTGCGGGTTCGATTCCCGCTGCAGGACAAACGTCTGCATGATCTACAAATATATTATGTTTATTCCGTGTATAGCGGTTCCATGGTACCCGTAGTTTCTGATACCCACGACACAGGGAATCCTTGTGTATAATCTGGACTACGAGTGTGATTGTTAGATGTTATTAATGTGTCGGCAAAGTTGAATGAATTAAATAAAAACATTGAATTTGAGCAACATAAAAACATCTCCCGCAATAACTAAACGAGTGTCATGGCGGTCTAATAAACCCATCTTTATTACCTACTTTATTCCATGGATAAGATATTAACTAGAATAATATTTTAGCTCAGAATGGAACCAATATAAAAAGGCAAATATTGGGGCTGGTACCTGCTTCGCCTCGGTGCCCACTAATGAAACAACATTTATCATTCTGACTGCCAAATAAAAGCTTGGAATAAGTGTTAAGTTCAAAATGTAAGTTACAGCGGGAATCCAGCCTGGAATACTTTAATAACACGTTGTAAAAGAGCATTATATTGTGTAGAGGCAGCCTACAACGCTTTCTTGTTTTAAAAAGTCAAAATACAATTGTAGGGCATGGATATAGGTACTATATCCATGTTGTAGTTTAAAACTGCATGCCCCGTTTATTTGACACTTGACATAACGCTTGACGTTCGAAAACGGTCCTTGTTATGGATTATGGATGGAATATTTTGTTTTGAAGTCATGGAATATATAATAAATAATAATAAAAATAGTTTAGTTTTACCTATGACACATTTATGCCAAATTCTGAGTTATACCAACCATGCCCTTTCGCATACTCAGTTCACCGGAAACAGTTTTATAAAGCAACACCTTGTGATGAATATTTTTTTTTGTTATATAAATGTTTTTAAACCAGTAAAAGCTTAAAGACATGGGCATCTTTATATGAAACGAATAGTCCAGAGTATACTACATATAGTCTAAGTAAATAATGGTTTGGTCACGTATAATGAACTATATTTTCCTTCGGTGAGTATTTATTTTGGATATGTGACTGAAGTTGTTTCCTAGAAATTTAAAAAATTTTGTTTAAAGGCATAACTTTCATAAAAATAAAGTATCGAGTAAATGTCTACCAATTGTGCTTCTGACTTGGTCTCCGATAGAAAAAAAGTTTGAAAAATCACGTATTTCAGTAATTATATTGATGTGATATCTGGTTTACTCACAACAACTAGGCAAATCAGCATCATATTTTCGGAGCGCACTCTTAAGTCCATCGAGTAGAGGCCTTCCTCTACCGCGTCGTCTGGTTTGTGGTCGCCACTCGAGAACTTATATTCCCCATTGGTTTGTCAGTTCTGCGAGCTGTATGACATGCGCGTTGCCACCTTCAACTTAATAATTCTGAGAGCTAAGTCAGGATTTTTTTCATTATTCGGAAGTAAAACACCAAACCGTATAAATGGAAACATAAAACTATACATAAACTTCTCATTGAATTTTACTAGAGCATCGCTGAGCTCGCAACTTGTGTCAAAACTCGAGCTCAGAGAAGCAGCTATAACTTTAATTAGAACGCTGGTGCAAAGAAAACAAACGAGGTTCAGGCTCGTAGCTAGGAAGTGGAAATGAGGGTTACCCCTCATAAGAGAGAGAGTTTGAGATTTTAGAGTTTCAAGTATAACTTTACATACTTGAAACTCTAAAATCTCAAACTTCTCCAGAATAATTATTAATATACAATAGCAAAACACCTCCAAAATTCAAAACCACCCCCTTGCTAACCCCTTTCTCAATGAAACTAGGAAAGAACAGGAGTAATTTTAATATATAAGACGATTCAAAATGACTCTTGTGATTTCAATTAATAAAATTATTTTGATTTGATTCAACTTGATTTTGTTACTTTTAGAAAAAAAGTTTTTTTTTTTTTATAGTTTGCTATATTGCTTTCTCAGGTACTTTTTGAGGTACGGACCCCTAAAAAAGTTGAAGTATCCTAGGACTTATGATTAGACTATGCTTTTATTGTCCAAGGCAGCCTAGTAATGAGTAATAACTAATGCAGGATGGGTACTGAAATTACTATTTGGGACTACTTAATACGTACTACACTGTACGCTGACTTATCAAATCTATAAGACAGAATAGCATTCAGTGAAATAGCGTAACCTTGTTGACGTATCAATCACATGTGACCAAGGGGGTGATTCAGGACCACTGCAGTGGTTCTGAATCACCCCCTTGGTCACTTATTGACCGTGACTAGAACAGTTTTCAAAATACGAAGAGCCATTGCACTTGCCTAAGCTTTTTACTATGAGTACTTATGTAGTAACTTAATTTTCACACCACCTGGTGCCTTCAATGCCCAATTACAAATCATGCAACCTTAACGTAAAGTAAAGCATTGTCTCTCTAGGGATATAAAGTTGTATGAAACTCCCTAGGGATTAAAGTGATTTGAATTTGGAACGTCAAATTCGTGTGGAGACTCGTGGAAAACTCTAAGTAAAAAAATGCCCATATGGCATTGTATAGAGGTTCGTTCGAAAATCGAACGAACCTCTTCTCATTCTACTCCAAAGTTTATCAAAACAGACGCTTTAGAGATTATTGATAATCTACTACCGCAAAAATCAAAATCCCTGGCATTTTATTGTCTCGCAGAAAGTGTGAAAAGTAGAGTATGCTCCTCTGGAATATAGCCTGTCTTCGTCTTGGCAAGCTTCACTCATGACTCTATATGACTCCCTCGCTACACTCGCGAGTTAACTTTAGAGTCCCTCGTTACGCTCAGGGTTCAATATGCCGCTCGCGACATAAGACACTGCTTTATTCCCTTAGTGCATAATCTACTATTAATCTCTGCCTTTATCATACTCATTTACATAAAAGTGTTCTCCTACAAATTCAAAACACACAAGAAGCATAATCCTTCGTCATCGTTAGTTCTTTTATTTCTTTATCGCCTACACTACCAAAGTTCTTGTAACATATTTTTCGGAAAAGTCTTTAGCCTTTTCTACCCTCGTTACAATATGACGATTATTGGCAGGTTCCAATGCGAAGTCACGTGGTCCACACCCGTTGCCATTCTCGTGACATAAAGTAATGTGTAGGTTCCGGAAAATGGTGAAAGAAAACATCATAAGTAACTGACATGTTGAAAACGTGACAGTCACTCGTCAACAAAAACGAAGGGGTAAGAGATTTTGGTGTACCTACTTGATAGGAATGCAAATTTTCACCAACTAATAGTTAACTAAGGGCTTAGTTAACTAGCTTTCTAACGAGAAAAACTAATCATCATCAGCCACTAGAAATCCAGTGCTGGATATAAACCTCGCCCCTAAACCGCCATGATGCCATACTAAAACGATGTATAAAAAAAAGCAATTCTTTTTAATGTTTGTTTTGGGAATAAAAGCGGACCATGTCCAAGAAGCACTGCTGGTCATAGGTCTCCTCCTAAGACCACGACCCACGGTCTTGAGCCGCCTCCATCCACCGGTTTTCTGCGACGCGGACGCAGACGACGCTATAGAGCAAGGCCTCTCCCATATAATTGTAAAAATAGTCAAATTAATTTGGAAGACAAACTCATTTCACGAAAAATTCTTGATACATAAACTCACCAACAGCTAAGAAAACTCATCAGCGGTCAATAAAAAATCACTTTCACTTTTTGCCTAGGGACTGGCAAAAACTCGGAACTTCCAAACTTGCTGACAAAAAAACTGATCGGATGTAAACGAGCGTGGTCATAAATAAAGATGTGGAAAAAGATGTAAAAAGTCAAGTTCGCATTGAGTTCCCAGCATATGATCGCCTGGGTAAGCAATCAAAGTTAGTAGGGATGACACCTTTGTGAATTATTGGGAGCATTTACATTGAGGCATTTTTGACGCTTGACAAATTGGAGGTATATGTAGAACCCATCTTAGCCGGCTGATACGCAAGAGGTGCGAGGAGGTGATCTGCAAATATTTGTTCCGGGTCTGGGTGATGTGGTACCGTGGTATTCGTAGTTTCTGATACTCACGACACAGAAGATCCTAGTTTGCGATTAGGACTGTATGTGACTGTTGGGTGCTATGTTTAGTATACCCATGGATAGATAGAATCCTATTTAGCAGAAATTGTTTGAAAACTGCTCTTAGATTATGCTCCGGACACATTCCATCTAATAAGTTTGCTTTTTTGATGAAAGAAGCCCCCCGTCCATCCCGTCGCCAAATTGTGACGAATGCGTAGTAATTGAGGATGCTCATCATATTTTGATGGAGTGTGTTCGGAACGAAACATTTAGGATATCATGTTTAGGTAGGAACAGATTTTAACTTTGGCCTCCTGAATAGTATTTTGGCTTGTCCATCAACAGAAGAGGCAAAAAATGTTGTATAAATTGGCATTAGCTAAGAGTTGATTTTATTTGATTTTGTATAAAAAAAAATATTTTCTGTGTCGTATCGACAAAGAAATTTAAATAAATTAAAAAAAATATATTTTATGGTTAGTTCATCCTTTCCTGCATCCTGATAATCCCTTATAAAAGAAACTTTCGAAAATTTAATCGTGGGGGGCTGATATACCTCTCAATATGAGTACCTATTCTTATTATGAATTCTCAAATAACTGTCTCATCATCATCATCATCAACGTCCACTGCTTGCCTTGACCATAGAATGTCCGACAAATATGTGTGTGCCACCTCCATCCACAGATTTCTTGAATATTGTAATTGATACGAGTTAGTATGTGCCACAAAACTTTCTGCAAGTGATTTCTCAATCAACTTCTAAACAGTCGCACAATTTAACTTTAATTCCAGCATACAAGTTTACACACCACTGCTTGCAGATTTCACAGACGTCATGTTATTATTCTCATTGAGAAATAACCAACAAAGTTGTTCGCAAGTTGCGCGAATGCAAATAGTTTTGCGTACTCACGCTACGGCGTAGCGTGGCACTACGCCGTAGCATGTTGCTACGCTTGTAATTTGAATTTCGAAGTTTATGAAATTAACAAAGTTATAAGGGCTTACTGTGAAAAACGTACCTGGTTTTAAGCCAGGTTATGTTTTCAGTAAATTAATAAAATGGAGTTCTATGTATTTGGAGGATCCCAAATGCATAGAAATCCATTTTATTAATTTACTAGTTTTATAAAAGCGAAAGTTTGCGTGAATAGATATTTGTAACTCAACCACGCCATAACGGCTGAACTTGTTTGGATTTACTAGTTTCAAATAATATTTTTTAGTGTCTACCCACGCAGGCTTTTACTTTTTATACATAAAATATCAGGGCAGAAACTACTTTATAATCTTATTTGGGACCAGTACAATTCTGAGCCTCGTAAAAAACGTTTTTTGTAAAACAAGTATAATTTAAGTTTTTAACGTTAGTAAAGACTTTTTCAAATAACTTTTGTACAATCCTTGCGTTTTCTTACACAAGTGTGTAACCCAAAAATCACACACCATAAACCGGACTAACTTATACGAGAAAAAAAATTACCAAACTGAGTTGTCATGCAAAAAGTATTGTACTATATCCTTCGGGATATATCTCAACTTCCAACAAGTTGGGAACAAGTATTTTTTGCTCAGTTTGATCTGTTACTTGACCGAACTATCTTTTATTTTTTGTTGGAAAGAAAGTGCGGACTGTTGAACTTGCGCTTCTTTTGGGAATTGAAAAAATAATGTTACGAAGTATAAGTAAATAATTTTTATTTATAGCATGAATCAAACCGAATTTTTCATACAAAATAAATAAAATATTAAAGTTCAATTTCCCTTTTACAAACTTCTTTTGAATTAGTATCTGTTACTATTAATTATCATCATCATCATTATTTCAGCCCATCTGCACTGCACCCACTGTTGGGTATAGGCATCCTCTATAAAACGCCATTCTTTCCGGCAATCGCGAGTCTCGTCCATTGGTTGCCGGTTACGTCAACGATGCCATTCGACCATCGGGCGGGTGGTCTGCATCTTGGCCGTCGTGCATCTCTTGACCTTACTATTAATAAATAGTGGAAATAGTAATTTATTTATCTTGCGATTATTTCTTGACATTAAGGTAGATCGTCTCGCAAATGGCAAGAAATTCAAATTTATTCATGTCTTTTGCTCATCATAGCTCATCAATACTTCTTGTAATGGTGAAAACTGATTTTGCCACATATTTAGTTCATACTATCTCCTGAAGGTAATATAGCTTAGTATGTTCTTCAATTATTTTTATAGTGTTATTTTGGTTTAGGGATATTCGTAGCTAACTAATGATATTTATGAGATATCATCAATTAAAACATGTTGGTTGGATCTCCTAGTTTTCGCAAAACCTGTTTTTGCTATCTGAAGAAGTGTTGATAAGCTGTAACGAGCAAAACACAGAATAAAATTACATTCGCGCCACATGCGTAACGATCAACCTTAAATGAAATAATAGAAAGTATCAGTACTAGTTTATTGAAGCCTTCTTTAAAATAATAAATTTTAACTGCAGACAAAACCGAGTTATCATAAATATTGTTATGACTTGTCTGAGGCACCTAAGAATGCTGCATTAGCCCCTGATAATCAAACGGACAGTTTTTCAAGACAAAAATGAACAACTGCACAAAACCCGCATAAAATCATTTTACAATTTTCAGCTTAATAGCTGAATGACAATAAAATGAAAAAACAGGTTATCCTATCATCCCCATAATATTTTTTCATTTTACACCTAAACCAATGGTAATAGAATTGAAAACTGCACCATCTGTATCGGCAAACTTACATTACGACCCTGTCAATACATAATTTACTCTATTTTCTTAAGAATAAGGTTGAGTGCGTTGTACAACTTAGCTTGGTAGCTCCATAATTCCGTTAGGTAGTAGTCGTCACGTACGTGTTATCGTATCCGTGTCGTAGCATAACAACGGCTTGTAAGTCGGACCAACGATAGGTACCTAGGTATTTACAGATTCATAATTTGTCAGGTTTAGGTGAGACAGCGCTGAAACTAGGCTTTGCATTGTGTAAACAGTGCGAATTTAGGGACTTTGCAGTAAAGCACGATGTGCAAACTTTAACGTTGGGAAGCTATTAAATGCGCTTTTATAAATAGCTTCGCTCGGTATATCCGTTATCTGTTCGTTACTGCTTCGCTTATTTTTCTCTATCTATAATGTAGTTAGTAATTTTTATTTATAAAACGATTCAAAATGGTCCTTGTGATTTTAATGAATTAAATTCTTTTGATTTGATTTGTATTATCCAAAGATTATCTAGAATAAATTGCTATCAGCAACCTATTGTTAATTTAAATAAATCCTATTATGAATTCCTGGTGAACAATAAAGTTTAATCTAATCTATATATCCAAATTTTTTGTTTCAAACCTTGCAAGCCAATTTTGAAGCATTTTTCATGTATGTAATTGAAATTTTGCATTACCTATCTTTTAAGTTCCTATAACAATCACATATTACCCACGCCCGTTATCCTGAAACGTAAAGACGAAGTTTATGTGCCTGTAATTTCGCCGGAATCCATATCCTTCAAGCCAAAACACAGAAATGCTTACATTCATTCTTGGCGGTAGAAATAGTACTTCCCCGGACGAACTCTTTCACAAACAGACCTACTAGTAGCAAAAAAAAAGGTACTTGATATAATTTGGTATAACGTATTTATAACTAATGTAATTTGATTATTTATTCAACTAGAAGCAGTATAGATTGATGCCAGGTTAAGATAACCCTTTCCAGTCGGATCACTTATATAACAAAAGTTAAATTAAAACTTTTGAAATATGCCAACGTACGGCACTAATCACGCTAAAAGGGCCCACTGTGAAAGTAGAAAATATCTACGTAATATCTACACATGGTTTTTCAAAATGGGTTGCATGTTCTAATAGTAATTTAGAAAGCATAGCACACAGAACAAAACATACAACGTATCGTCAAATTTTTTAATAATATCATCATCATCATGCTCATATTAATGGAAACCAAGCATAGCACAAAGCACACAATACAAAACGTATAGACTACATTTTTAATAATATCATACTCACATTAAGGAAAACCATTTCAATTCCGGGGGCGCCACGCATCATCATTTGTGAATAAATCTGAGCTCGAGCGAATAAAAGATTGAAAATATTTTTCCGATTGTACGGAAAATTTAATTTACCTGTACGTTTACCGAAATTCGAAGAAATCGTCGAAATTAGCATCAGCGTTGGCATGTCGCCCGCCTCGGATCTCACTTTTCTTACACTCCTAAATTCCAAATTTCATTTCACTTCGATTTTATTGGAAAAGTTAAGCAGTAGCTATAACTGGCTGTGACACAGTGACGCTGCGATTAACAAACATACTGTAACAATTGTTTGGATTAAGACATCAGTAAATAATACGACATAAGTGCTCTACGTAGCACAAGAAATAGTTTTACACTCGCCACTACACAAAAACTACTAAAATTATGAATTATAGTAGATTTTTTAATTAACTTAATTACCATGAAATCTCCATATATTAAAAAAATATATCGTTAGTAAATATATTGCATTGCGATGAAAACGTTTAGAGATATATAAGAGTAATTTAATAAAAAAATAAAAGTTTTTTTTTTAAATTTCTTATTTGGAATACATTATTGTTTTATAAAAAACTATAATATATTCATGGAGTTTAAAGAAATAATAGCCAAATTAAAAGCAAACTTCGTTCGCTTGCAAAAGGGCAAAAGCACCCTTTAGTTACCTACCGGTGACCTCCTCTTAAAAACTTATTAAAAACCTCCTTTTTTGAACTCAGCTAGAATAGTAATTTCTTTTTGGTGCAACCTTTTTCGCTCCCTTTATCTAAAATTTCATAGCATTTTGTAGGGCATTTGACACAACACATTACAAAGCCAATCCCTAAACTTCTGAAGTTCTACTTACCACTACTAAAAGTCACTATTAAAACTGTAATAACTTTTCATTTAAAAAACCAACTTCCGCCATTAAATTCGACAAAATATTTGGATGAAAAAAAATGATGAAAGAACCATAGTGGTGAAAGGATTATTATACTTTTTGAATGCAAATGCTTGGTTTGTTGCTGAAAATAGTAAAATCGCCATATGTTTGCCTACAATATTTGAGGAGTTCCCTCAATTCCTCATGGATTCCATCATCAGAACTGGATTCTGAAAAAAATTGAACCAATCTGGAAGTATATCTATTCAAATATAAAAAGAATTTTCCCAAATCGGTTCATAAACGACGGAGATATGCGATAACAAACATAAAAAAAAAAAAAAAAAAAAACAACCGAATTGAGAACCAAATCCTCCTTTTTTGGGAAGTCGGTTAAAAATGTACCTTCTTTATCGGCACTCAAATTACATATCCCAACTAACCAGCTAAAGTGGCTTCATACCGTTAGCAGTCATCAATCAATCTTTTTAAGGCTAATATAAAAGCTTCAATATTCTATCAATGGGGGTTTCGAAGAAGATAGCTTTAATGACATACACGTGCATGATGATGTAATTTCCTTCTATAGTTGGAACGATATCTACTTTAACTTAAAATAGAATAACTCTTAACATTACTTAGGGCATATGGCATCGGTCCATTCAAATTTTTGGCCCTAGTTGGTTTGGGTCAAGCTACATATCAACATATGCTTCATCATATCATCACCATCATCACCAGCCTATTTACCTCCGCTGCTGGATTTAGTCTTCCCCATTAAATACTATGGGGGAATTTTCCATAATCACCATGCTTGGCAGGCGGATTGGTGATCGCAGTTTGGTGTTAAGTGCTCAGGTACTGCTGCCTATCCCCTAGTGCAATCCCTTAGTAACTCTTTTTCTACATCCACGGGAGAAGGAGGGATCTATACTAAGGCCAGACATACCACGGCACATCCAATTATCAGGATTTTAGAAGAAATCTACCTGTTCAATTTAGTTAGACGATTTGCTGAACCATGTGTAGTGTAAGTTAAAACAGAGCTCAAATTCTTCTCATCTGCCACGTTTCTTTTATTGACTCCCAAAGTTTATTAGTGAAATTTCACCTGAGGCTAGGATCAGGCACCGAACAAGACATAAGCTCTCTCACACTTGGATAAAGTGATTCACTTTGCTAAGTTTATCCGGAAAAGAACCAATAACTTTTCTATTTCTGTCGTCGATAGAATACGTGACAGTTTTGCTGGCAGGGACATATACAATTACTCAGAGATTTCCCTACTGAAGCCTTACGTCATTATGCTAGTGTCGCATATCCTTGTTCAACTTATTGCTTCATAGCAAATGCTTGTTTTTTTATTACTGTCATTTGTTGTTTGTGCCGTCATGTGCCGTGGTTTACCTTGTCTTAAAATAAACCTCTCTGTGTCCTACCGTGGATTTCGTAAAAGTCGTCTAAGGACACCAGGGGATGGGCAGCAGCATCTATCTGAGTACTCAACACAAATATTGTTATCACCAATTCACCGCTAAGCCTGGTGACAATGGCACCATGGAGGCCTCGTCCAACTAGACGCCTAACAACTGATGAAAAAGAATAAAAAACTATAAGTACCAATACAATCTCAGATCTGGAACATAATAATATTTGCATACCATGCAATCTTTTGTCCCACAGCGGGTATGGAACCCGGTACTTTCACGTCTTAACCGGCTTCTCAACCGCTGCGAAATGGAGTAAAAATCACCATTGACACAACCATAACCGCTATATCAGCATGCGCTATACTGAAGACCAGAACAAATGCTTTCATTCAGTCACCTCTCGTTACTTAAGCAATGTTGAGATGATTGTATAAGGTCACATCTAAGTTCGACTGTAACTCTTTGGAATTTGAATAATCCATCAAATGCCATCTGCGGCGGGGTTTAATAAAACCCGCGCGGAACACACGGGTATTGGCTCTATTGAGAATATTGCTTCAATATTTGGCAGAGAATTTGGGAATTCCTTGTGATACTGATAAGTCTTGTTATATTTTTTCCGCATTGCATTTTAACCGGTGTAGCTTATTGCAACTGCCATCGTTTTACTAGAACATGACTTGACTGAGACTTTGACGACTTGACCTAACTTTATCTTTAATTTTTAACATTCATTTTTTTATAATTGAGGAAAGTTTTCCTCAGAGACCATTAAATAAATGAAGAAGAAACTAGGGGCAGCCTGGTTTTAGAAAAAAAAAACTAACTTATCTCGAGCTCGAAAAAACCATCTGCTTTTGTATTACAGTCGTATAGACCAAACGTATTATTATTTACCTTTAAGACCATTCGGTTGACTTTGCAAAATGTTGAAATCCCAAAAAAACCCAAATTAAGCCTAAACTGGTAAGCCTGGACTAAACTCAGATTTAAACCATATTTTTAAATAAGGTCGTTTTAGTTTATATCTACTACGTTTATAACTATCAAAGTTTAAAAAACATACTCTGTAACTTGTCTGAAAAACAAAATCGTGTACTTAAAGATTTTACAGTCAGTATAGAACTGATATAAGATATTACTGAGGCCTTACCATGAGCTCTTAAAGCGATTCAGTTCAAAAACTATTCAGTACGAAATATCGTATCTGTGATGTCCGCAGTTATATTTAAAGGCACAGTAGCAGAAAGCCTACAGACTTCTGTGATTAAAGTTGTTCAATGATGACGGATGTCAACTACGAACCGATATTTTGTACTGAATAGTTTTTGAATAGAATCGGTTTATAAGCCCATGGGAAGGCCTCAGTTCATCTTAATAAAACAGTGTTTCATCGTGACACCTAAGCGCACACGTAATTTTTTAAAAGTCAAAGTCAAAAGTACTTTATTCATTGAAATCACATGGATCATTTTGAATCGTCTTATAAACTAAAATTACTCCTGTTCCAACTGTTAATTTGTTTGAATCTAAAAGGCCCTGAAACTAAGCAAGATTATGAATCTTTGCAAGAAGACGGTGGAATACGTAATTTATTTATTTATTTTGTAGGAAAACCAACAGCTAGGAATACATACAGGAAGCCAACTACAGGTTTTCACGTATAAAAAACAAAATAACAAAAGAAAGTATGAACATTAGTCAACAGTAACATAGATACTTAATTTACTAAAGTAACACTAGTAGTACATGTACGGTTATATGATTATAAACTAATGATCTTTAATACAAATTGCTGAATTTGTGCTACTTGTTTTGATTTTACTTTGACCGAACCATGAAGTAATTCAACTCGCCTTCTAAGGTATCTCGAACTAATGCTGTTACGAGACTTTTTATAGCTTTTGTCCTTTCTCGCGGAATCTATTTGAACTTTCTAATTTTGAGGTCGCCGTAAAAAGTTTATTTGATCGCTAAAAGTAGTCAAGAAAAGTCAGATTTTATCACGAAAAGACAGAGTTAGCTTTTAGGGTATAAAAATAGGCTACTAGGCATAAATACAAACTATATTTCCGAAGGCGTATGAAGAGCCTTAATGGGCCTTTCACTGTGGGCTGCACAATCGCAAAAACAAGTAATGAAACGACTATGCCTCAAATCAAAATGATCCTTGTGATTTCAATAAATAAAATACTTTTGACTTTGCTCTCTAATCCAAATATCATTGGTTGGAATCTGGAAGAAGGCTCGTAATAAGCTTAAAGAAGCTGGCTATGATGACAATACATACTACAAATCGTAACTTCTTTAAACTAGTAAGTCAAACCAAATCATAAAATCTACCTTGTCTCAAACTTTTTGGAACAATTTAAACTGTTTTCAGTATTCCTAACCTACATTTTCTCACTATTCGAGAGTAGGCTGGGATTTGACGACCTCTGTGGCGCGGCGCGCGATGGTTCGCCTGCGACGCAGGAGGTTGCTGGTTCGATTCCCGCCGCGGAACAAATATTTGTACAATCTGCAGATATTTATTCAGGGTGTTCTGGGTATTTTCTATGTATTATAAAAAAAAGTATCTACTATGTAATGTATTGTATTAAGTATATCAGTTATCTAGTACCCATAACACAAGCTCTGCTTAGCTGGGGGCTAGATAATGTTGTGTGAAATGTCCAGAATTTATTTATTATTTATTTATAATAATACCATTCTATGTACTGTTAGCACAGAACTTAACCAACACAGATACTTATTAGTATTAAATATTTATTTAAAATCTTCATCTTCTTTATCATGTTGCTGGGCTTTTCTTGGACGCCGTCAGTAGCCAGTTTTAGGTTTTGTGATACAGGAACCGATCTTAGCATTGTTTTAAAGCTGGATTCTATTGAGCAGTTTCTAAAATGGTTTATGTGTTATTTTATTACCGTCGGCAGTTCGTGTCGCAATCAGTAAAGTATACAACAGTAGGTGCTTATTGGGCATCCCAAATAATCACTATTTTCTCGCTTCGCTCCAAAATAGTGATTTTTGGAAGCCCAAAAAGCAATTAAAAAAAATTTTTTTTTTTTTTTTTGCAATTTTTTTTGGTAATAGTTGATTAAAACTCACCAGGATAAAATAAACATGACAGCAGAAAGCAGTTTCACAAACAATATAAAAAAAAAAAAAAAAAAAAAAAAAAAAAAATATCGTCTGTAAATATTTTTTTCCCGTGCTGAACAAATAATATGAAGGTCATTTCACTTTACTGTGTGTGTGTGTGTGTGTGTGTGTGGTCGATTGCTCAGGGAATATCGTATGACTAGACTGTTTGCTCTATATTTATAGAGCAGATCAAAATTTACTTCCATATTTTGCGATTGTGTGTTGAGTTTGAACGTGTTTCTTATTTAGCAAATTGAAGAAAAAAATATGTCATTGAATCCCAAACATCCTCTTTATTCTACTGAAAGCAAGCGCTTAAGAAGCTTCGATAACTGGCCACGAGGCTTAACTCAAAGAAAATGTGATATGGCGGATGCTGGTTTTTATTATACAGGATTAAGTGATAAAGTGATTTGTTATTGCTGCGGTGGAGGCCTGAAAGACTGGCTTCCCGGAAACCAACCATGGGAGGAGCATGCACTCTGGTACCAGTTCTGCCCATATGTTCTATTGGTTAAAGGAAAAGAATATGTGCAAGGAATTATAAGTAAGGCGTGCGAAATAAATGAATTGGGCGAACAATCGGTACCCAGTGATTTGGAAGCCGATGAAAAAAAATATGTTGAAACACTGCCAGAAACATCACCATTAACCTGCAAAATTTGTCTAATAGAAAAGTTAAATACCTGCTTCACACCTTGTGGTCACGCCATAGCTTGTGCAAAGTGCGCCTTATCCATGAACGGTAAATGCCCAATTTGCAGAGCAGAATACAGAAAAGTAATTAGATTGTATTTCTAAGTTCACCGTTTACTATATATATATAACACAACTATAGAACATATTTTATAATTTTCTTGATATAGCCCATATTAGTTCAATCAACAATGAAATTTGTAAAACAACCACTATCATTAAATATTGGAAATATTTGTTCTGACTCTAACAATAAAAAAATCCGCCATGGCAGGCTTTTACCCAATACAATCCGATGTATTATTTGTGGTCCATCCAATTGTGGCAAAACTAATTTAATGATTGGTCTTATTCTACATGAAAATGGATTGCGTTACAAAAATATATACGTGTACTCTAAAACTCTTCACCAATCCAAATATATTTTTTTGGAAAATGTTCTCAAATTAGTTCCAAGCGTATCATTTGAAAAATTTCATGAAAATGAAGCAGTACTCAGTCCAAGTGAAGCTAAATGCAATTCAATCATAGTATTTGATGACGTAGCCTGTGAGAATCAAAATAGTATGCGCGATTACTTTGCCATGGGTCGACATAAGTACATAGATTGTTTCTATTTGAATCAGACATATAGCAAAGTTCCTAAGCAACTTGTCAGGGACAATGCTAACCTTATTATCCTTTTCAAACAAGATGATACAAACATGAAACATGTCTATGAAGAACATGTCAGTACAGATATGTCTTGGTTAGAATTTAAGGAAATGTGTTCCCAGATTTGGAGTGAACCATATAACTACTTAGTTATAAATAAGGATTGTGAAAAAAATAAAGGTTGTTATAGAAAAAAATTTGACACTTTTGTGGAGTTTAACTAATTGTACTTATAGTATATAATATGATGACTAACTCTGATTATCTTCATTATTATTTCGGAAAACTATCAGTCAACTACATTTTTTCTGCTTTAAAATGGAAAAAGAAACATCTTTAAAGCGCAAAGTTGTAGATGCTGCAGAAGCTGTAAAAAGAAAAGTTAAGAAAATACGGAATATTGAGATGGATAATAAAAATGTTTTAGAAAATGTTTTTGAGCCAATTACAAATCCTCTTTATAAACTTCTGGATACTAACAAATATAACAATTTAAATGAACCGTCTTTACCAGCGATCAAATTCAAAAATGAAGATATAGTTGAATCTTTTAACGAGTCAGACATGAAAAAAACTCAGTTGAAAAGCAACCCTATACCTACTAATGATTACAAGGATATTAGTAATGAAAACACAGACGAAGATGAAGAAGAGATTGAAAATTCAAGCGATCTAAGTAATGAATCATTTAGAACGGTTGAATCAGCTTTGAGTAGTCCATGTCATCAAATATCATCTTGGTCTCTATCTTCTGAAGCTTATGAAGATGTTCCTTTTGGTGTAAGAAATAATAAAGGAAAACTTATGATGGGTTCAGCTCGAGTGAATGTTACCGATGAAATAATTAGTATAGCTGGACGGAGCTATAAAAACACAGCTGGCCTGACAGAATTGTTGTTCAAAAAATTACCTAACTTAGATATCGTAACATCAGAAGATACTGAAAACTATAAGATGATGTTGTTGGAAACAAATGCTCACCGAAGAGATTATGATCCGAGTAAGCCTATCAAAAGTAATAAGGGTAGAAAATACTTACATGTTATTAAACCATTATTTAGCTCACGCAAAATTTCTTCGAGTACTGATGGTAGTCTTCCTCATGGCTCAGGACTGCCGCTGATGAAAACGTGGAAGAAAGATGTGGATTTCGTCTATTGGGATGATCCAAACGAGTTAGTTTCCAGACTAAAATTGTTAATTGCTTCACGGAATGCTGGTAACACTGGAGTGGATAACGAAATAATATCAATAATTGAAGAGTTGCGGGAGTGTGGAATCATTAATTCTAAATAAATACAACAATTTTTACAAAGTTCTTTCACTATTCTTTTATCCTTTGAACCTAATATTTCAATAATGAATATTGATAAATTTGGTCATCATATACATAAACGTATGCGTTTTTCTGAATTATTGGACTTTACCGATAAAGCACTACTAAAATCAGAAACTGGTGAATATGACTTGAAGTTGTTAAGATTAAAAGGTGTCAAAACACCTTTAGCAGCTGATGATGTGGTAAACAAAGAATACGTAGATAAAATTATCCATGATTTTTACAATAAGAATAAGAAAGAAAATCAAAACATGGTCAATTCCTTAAAAAGTGAAATACTTAAATTATTGGATCAGTACGAACTGAAATCTATAACTGCCGCACGTAAAATCAATAAGTTACTATAAAAATGAGTAAACAAGAAGTGGTTCACGAAATACATAAAGCAGCACGAAAAAACTTCAACAGGCGTTCAGTTGTTTTAAAAGGAATCGATGATTTGTGGCAAGCAGACCTCATTGACTTACAAAATTTGAAAAGATATAATAAAGGTTTCAAATTCATTTTAGTAGTAATAGACTGCTTCTCAAAATTTACTTGGGTCTTTCCTCTAAAAACCAAAACAAAATCTGAAGTAACAAATGCTTTTAAAAATGTTATGATTGGAGCTAAAAGACATCCTGCTCACTTACAAACAGACAAAGGGACTGAGTTTTATAACGATAACTTTCAAACGCTAATGAAATCATTAAAAATAAACCATTACTCCACTTATTCTGTCAAAAAAGCTTCTATAGTTGAAAGATTGATAAGAACACTAAAAAATAACTTGTTTAAGTATTTCAGTTTACATGGTAGTTACAAATGGATCGGAGAACCACTTAAAATCATCATTTATTCATATAATGAAACGAAACATCGGGTTACTAAACATAAACCAATCGATGTCAATCGTGAAAATGAGAACGTTATAATGAAGAATATAAACAATTCACGTATACAATTTTGTAAGCCAAAAAATAATAAGTTTAACGTGGGTGACTATGTACGAATCAGTAAATATAAATCAAATTTTCATAAGGGTTACACTCCTAATTGGTCAACTGAACTGTTCAAGATTAGGTGTGTAAATAATACAATGCCTGCTACGTATTACATTGAAGATTTGCATAAACAATCAATATTAGGAACTTTTTATGAACAAGAACTTCAAAAAACAAAATGTTCAGATATATATCTTATAGAGAAAATTCTTAAGAAAAGGGGTAACAAACTTTTTGTAAAGTGGTTGGGTCTAAGTGATGCTGAAAACAGTTGGATCAATAAAAATGCTATAGTATGAACACTTTCCTCATTAAGGCAAGAGTGATGAAAGGAACAGGACTGGTTAATAATATAATAAACAATTTACCGTTCGAGTTTCACTTACCTGGATATAACTATTGTGGACCTGGAACCAAACTAGAAAAGCGATTACTGCGAGGTGATAAAGGAATAAATCAGTTAGACGACGCTTGTATGCACCACGACATAGCGTACTCAAATACCGATCTAACTCATCGTCACAAGGCTGATATGAAATTGGTAAACATGGCTAACCGAAGACTTAAGTCAAAAGACGCAAGCAAAGGTGAAAAAATTGCTTCATGGGTAGTTGGTAAGGTAATGAAAGCTAAACTAAAGGCTGGTGCAGGTTTTAAAAGAAGAAAGTTTAAAACTCTTGTATCTAAAATTCATTCAGAAGTTAAGAAAAACAAACCTAAAGGCACTAAAAGTACCATAAAACATGCATATGCTGCAGCAAAGAAATTATTATCCAAAAAATGTAAAATTCGTTTGCCTCGTGTAATACCACTACCAAAAACAGGAGGTATTTTACCTTTAATACCAATTTTTGCTGGACTGTCAGCGTTAGGCGCTTTGGCTGGTGGTGCGGCTGGCATAGCTAAAACTGTAAGCAATTATAAATCTGCTCAACAAAATTTGAATGAATTGGAGCGTCATAACAAAACTATGGAATCAATAGCACTGGGAAAAGGCTTGTATATAAAACCTTACAAAAAGGGTGGAGGATTGATCATTAAACAATCAAAAAACTGAACAGGAGGCTACCTAAATGTGCACTTACTAATCTGAATATTCTAGAGCATGCCAGCGACATACCATATTTCAGAGGAGTTTATATGAAAGATCAATTACCGAAAGCACCAAAACGTATTGAATGTGGTGTTGTAAATTTAGACAATTCTGTTGGTGCAGGAACTCACTGGGTGGCCTACATAAAAATAAATAACCATATCGAGTATTTTGATAGTTACGGTAATCTTAAACCTCCGGTAGAATTGAGGACATATTTTAATCATAGAAATATTTTTTACAACTACACTAATTACCAAAAGTTCAACACCGTGAATTGCGGTCATTTATGTTTGTCTTACCTGAGAAATTTTTGGAATAAAAAATAAAGTATATATAATAGAAAAATCTAGTTTTTTTATCACTTCCACAATGAGTTTCACTCTATCCGTTACAGGTAAAACATCTATTTTATCAACAAACTATTACCCTGCTCTACAACTTGAGGGTGAATATGAATGTGCTCTGTTGTATCTATCTACTTTTAATTCTATTCCAAATATTGACATAAAAAACAAATTTCACTATGGATCGACTGATGTTATCAACATACCAGAAGGGGCGTATGAGTTTCAAGATATAAGTGATTATTTGCAGTCTCAAATAAGAGGTGCTGCTTTAAAACTAAATTGCAACAATAACACTCTAAGAACATCAATTTTTTGCACTAAAGATATACATTTTGAAAAAAATGATTCCGTTGGTGATTTATTAGGATTCGGCAAAAGTATTCTTAAATCAAATATAATGCATGAGTCACAGTTCCCAGTAAACATTTTATCAACAACTGTGGTGAGGATAGAATGTGACATTGTGAGCGGCTCTTACATTAACGGGAAATCTAGCCATATTATATATGAATTTGCACCCAACGTACCGCCGGGATATCGAATAATAGAAATACCTAAGAACGCTATCTACTTCCCTGTTAATCAAGATATAGTAAATTGTATAAATATAAGGATACTCGACATAAATGACAATCTAGTTAATCTACGCGGCGAAGAAATACAGTTATACTTTCATTTAAAACGAAAATGATTAATTACAATAAAAGTGCGTCTCTAAAGCTTATGAATACCAGTCTCAATCGAACTATCCGCAAAGAAGCATACACTAGAAAAAATACTAAATTAACAACAGAAAACAAGAAGTTTCTCAAACTAATTGGATTATCAAAATGAACATTTTGGACATCGCAAATAACCCTCTCTTCGATAATAGTATAGAAGGTATCGAGTTTCATTCATACAAACCGTACATAACTACTTTTAATAGAAATGATGAAATTCGCATCCCCATCAATCAACAAGATTTATACGTTTTGCCGTCAGCTAGTACTTTGTACCTGGAAGGTGTAGTAAATGTTCTTAAAAAAGATTTAAAAGAAAAAGTTCCTAGTATTCACTTTACAAACAACCCTTTACTTTACCTATTTCAAGATATACGCTACGAGTTGAACGGCGTTGAAATTGATAAAATAAAAAATGCTGGTATTACAACAACCATTAAATCATTAATATCGATGAACGAAAATGAATCAAAAGTTGCTAAAGCCTGGGGTTGGGATATTAAAGGAACAAGTAATACACATGGAGGGAGTTTTTCAGCTTCAATACCTCTTAATCATATCATTGGTTTCGCTGAAGATTATAAAAAAGTCATAATAAACTGTAAACATGAACTAATACTTTTGCGCAGCAATACAAATCTCAACGCAATAACATTACATAGCGGTGAAACTATAGACGATATAGTTATTCATAATATTGTCTGGCGAGTACCTCATGTCAAAGTATCTGACAAAGAGAGAATCAACTTGCTTAAAATATTGGAAAAAGATAGACCAATTCCATTAGCGTTCCGAAATTGGGATTTATATGAATATCCTTTATTACCGCAAACTACAAAACACACTTGGTCTATTAAAACGTCGTCACAGATTGAAAAACCAAGATTTGTAATCATAGGCTTCCAAACGAATAGAAAAAATAACTCTGCGAAAGATATGTCACAATTCGATCACTGCGACGTACGCAACGTTAAAGTGTACCTTAATTCAACATACTTTCCTTATGAAAACCTTAATGTTAACATAAGTGACGAAAAATTTGCTTTATTATACGAGCAATATGTTAGATTTCAACAGTCGTATTACGGACGTAGATCAGAACCATTGTTGAGTTCACATGAGTTTAAAGAAAAAGCACCACTTTTTGTCATTGACTGCTCAAGACAAAACGATAATTTAAAAACAGGTCCTGTAGTCAACGTACAAGTGGAGCTTGAGAGCAACGTAGAATTACCGGACCATACTTCGGCGTACTGTCTCATTCTCAACGACTGCATTTTTGAATACAAGCCCCTGAGCAATATTGTTAAAAAGATATCATGAACAAAAAAATTATCATAGTTGACGTTCAAGGATTTAAGGACTGCAAAAACAATTTTATTGTAAAGGAGTTTGCTTTGGCTACTTCGGGAAACACTCAAGTTTTTTTAGTTAAGCCTCCGTATCCATTTTCTAAATTATCAAACGAAGAGAAACGACGTGTACTATGGATAGAAAAAAAACTAGGTATTTATTGGAGTGAAGGCTACATTGATTACCTCGAGTTTAAGCGAATTATAAAATCTATTTTGTCTAAAAAAATAATTATTCTAAAAGGAATGGAAAAAATAGGATGGGTCAAAGAACTTTGTAACAATATTACAGTAATAGATTTGGGAGCTAAAGAATGTCCTAATTTTAAGAAACTTCGCAATGAATATTCTACAGATGATGTTAATTTAAATTGTATTTTTCATAACAATGAATGTGCAGTAAAAAATGTAATATGCTTACAAAATTGGTGTAAACATAATAGTAATATACACTTAAACACTATGTAGTTTTTTTTATTATTTATTAAAATTTTATTAAGATCTAAAAGTTTGTTATGAAATAAACTGATTTGTAGTACCTACTTTTTACTGAGTTCTTTTGTTTTTTTTCATCCAACTGACACATCTTACATAGTCCTTACCCCACACTAGGATTCCGTGTCGCGAGTATAAGGAGCTATACAAGTACCCCGGTACACCAACACCCAGACCCATGACCTTACCGCCGACACAGACTGAGCATCGCATTTGGATTACATTTCATTGCGCTTTATGTGTTAAACATTTATGCTCTTAGAAACACCACTAAAGCAGGCGGCGCAATGAACAGCAGAATGGTTATCAAAACTGATACTCGGTCTGTTACGTGGTAAGGTACACAGAACAAATTGAAAATGCATATTATGCCAACACTTGTCCTGCAGCGGGAATCGAACCCGCACCTCTCGCGTTGCAGTCAGCTGCTCACCCACCACGGGTGTATAGATATAGGTCATAGGTAATTAATAAATCAAACAAACTAATTGTTTACCTCATTTATTTTAAATTCGTAGGTAAGTATAACACATGAAAATAAAATTTTAACCTAATAAAATAGAAGTCCTACTCTTAAACGTAATAGCTGTCACATAACTTCTTAGAAATCTTATGAATTACACTCTCAGTCTGAGCCAAAATATCATCGTTATGGTTTTTTACCACATACTGTGCTCTCAATATCACGTTCGAATCACTATCACTATTTGTTTCGCTGTTTAACTGCGGGGGGGACATGGTAATGTCAATCACTTTGATTTTTATTAACCTTGTTCCTTTCTCAGTTTCTCTAGTTATCACGAAGGATTTTCCTTGAAGTTTCATCTTTTTTTTTGAATTATCGCGTCTCGGTTTACTTTTCCTCGATGTTGACCTCGGCACGCATGTTGTACTCGACTTGTCATGTTTACACAACTCAGGATAATCTTCCTCGAACCCTTCCAAGGGGTCCTGGGCGTATTGAGAAAAACAAACCACGCTGTCGTCTGTCATTATCTGAAACAATTAAAAATAACATTACTAACCATGCATAGTACATTCCTTAATATGTTTTACATAATAATAGAATTGCAAACAAAACTTACTTGGTAGGACTTCTCTCGAATGCGATGCAGAATAAACTGAAATACCAACCTTGCAGAGTGTCATAATTGATAGGTATTTAACGTAAAACATAAGGTCGAAAGTTGCTTAGATAATGTTAGTCATTCCTAGAAGTCGGCGAGCGTCAATATAATATGATACCCCTTGCCTTGCACAGGGCCTAGTCTAAGTTTAACATTCATGGTAAATGACGAATGCCACGATCGTCCGTGACTTACGGAGTAACTTTCAATTAATCTGTATGCGCTAGAATAGTAACAGCATAGGTAGATTAATTGATAGTTAATACGATAGAACGGACGATCGTTGTAATCGTTTTCATCACGATGATTGCTGCAAAACTTAGACTAGGCCTTCAGTAGCATAGCATAAGAGCACGTGCGCCAGCTCTGCTTACAGACAAGTATTGACTTGAATATGATTTCATTCACACCTGCGAAGTGTCGGATGGTAATAGTAATTAGAAACCCTGTATCGAGGCGCGTGCGCTGCTACTTGCAGACAAGTATTGACATGAATTTAATATAGGTACCTACTGGTTTTTGAAAGGTATTATGTAGGTATCTATTTTATCTGCCTGCGATTGTACTGAAATAATTTGAAACATGGTTTTTTAGGTTGTATAAGGTAAGTAAATACATTATTATAGTTAATCTGAATAATTGATATGGGTACCTACCTACTTATGAGACGAGTTTATCATCATCAGCTATTAGACGTCCACTGTTGGACAATGCCTACCCGTAGAATGCAATGAAGGGATAAGCCATAATCACTACGCTTGGCAGGCGGATTGGTGATTTGTTGATGAGACGGGTAGTAAGGGGTTATTAATAAAAAGCAGAATATATTTTAACTGTCAATATTTATTATACAAAATTACAAAGCAGTACTTATGTCTAGCATTATCCTAGTTATTTATTAAAATATTATTATTATAGTTATTTGGGGTGTTGCTTAAGTACGATGTATAGGTACAACTACTATTTCATTTTCTTACCAATCGACTTTGTCAAATAAGAAAATTATGGTGACCCCACGACAAAGTAGATATTTTATCTCGCAGAATGATACGTTTGTCATCATTTGAGGATAGTGCTACTTTGTTCAGTTCTTGTGTAAAAATTTGGTGCTTAAAGGATTTAAATAAAATGTTTTTTTTTGATTCAATACTGTTATTCAACAGGACTTGTTCATAATCTTCAAACTTCATTTTCATAATTACATTTTTCTTGACACCTTTAGCTTTTTTACATTCCTCGGCTATAGTTTTAATACAATATAGTTTAGATCTTAGGCCCACAAACTCAACAATTAGTTTACCACCAAACTCGTCTTTGAATAATCCGGGGACCTTTTTATTAGAACGGACTATCGCATAATCATTGTTTTCCGAATAATTACTAGTATCAAAATATGGTAGGAAATTATCTTTTATATCTCTATATAAATCTTCAGTTTGAACTGAATACAAGAAACTATCAGTGTCTGTATAACATAATTTTAAATTCTCTCCGTAAAATGGTTTCATTACTGAATAATGAAAATCGTACATATGACTCTTCGAAATTTCTAATACAGTAAATCCTATGTAAATAGGTTTGTCAAGTACTACTGATTCTGGTTTCATTTGAATAGCGACAAAGTTTTCTGTGAATATTGTTGAACTTTGGTAGTTTGGTCTAGCTATCAATTGTTCGGCATTATACGTCTTTTTAGTTTTGTTTCTCGTATCATTCCACTGATTAACCAATTTTATATTAAGTCTTTTTTCTGTATCTTCTAATGTTTTCCCAAAAATTGAATTGTTAAGTAACTTGAAAAAATCTTGTTCAAACGCAGATTTTGCCTTTGTTCGTAGTTCTGTGTTTAGGTCAATATATTGTTTTAAGAATGGACTTTGCTTAAACTTAATGACTCTATGAACTTTTTTTAATAATAATCCATGTTTCAAACAAGTCTTAAGATGCACATAATGAATTACATACTGAAATTTATCGTACAAATTTGGTATCAACTTTGCATTCTTTGAACCGGGAGGTGTAAATTTTTGGGGGCAAAATGGTATATCGTTATGTAAATTATGCAATTTTTCAGGGTACTCCAAGTCTACTTCTAAAATATAGCCATAATCAGAGTCATTTGGTACGCTTGAAATGTTAAGCAACCCAATTTCTGCTTTAGTTAAAAGCGTAAAATCAGAACAAGAGCGTAAAATCAGAACAAGGCATATATGCGCACATGGCATAGCCATATAAATTGTTACAATCTATGTACATCAAATAATTTTCTGGAGCAGATCTATCATAATTTAACAGGTATTTGTTATTAGCGCTGGCGTACCTGGTAGAACATAAACATACCCCTCCTCTAATACCCTTTTGAATCATTCTTATTATCTCTAGGTCATTGATTAGTTCTAATTTTACTTTAGTTTTAAGTAACATTGCGTCAAAACTAAGACTAGGTGCAGTTATATAAAACGCTGGATCCAAGCGATAATTAATTTTACATGTTTGACGAAAATTTTCAAATATATCTGCCAGCAGCAGTACGTCTGATTTAAGATATAAATCTGTGTATTCACCTAAATTTTTTATATTGAAAGTTTTCCAAACACATTTTGCATGATCATAATCTACCTGTCGGATACCTTGATCGCATAACACATTAAAAAAACAGTGTTGTGGAGGCAACTGTTCTTCTTCGTAAGAACTCCAACTAGTCATATGTTCGTAGGGATACACACCTTTACGTTTTAATAAATTTAATTTTTTTTCTTGTGGAAATGAGCGAGATAAATGAACAAAGTCATTCTTATTCAAATTGGCAACCAATTTTTCTAAACTGCTACCCAAAAACTTAAACGAGTCTACAAAACGGACCGCTACATACTGTTGTTCATCTGTAATAAAGAATTTTGTAAACGAAATATAATTTTCTTTAGTTTTAGCAATAACTTTGATCAAGCCTTGCATTTCTCCTAACTGGCGTATGAACAAATGAGAGTCATATCCAGACAAATTATGAAAAAATACGGGTACAAACTTTGGTAACTGAAACTGAATGTTACAGTAAGAATGGGCAGCTCCGCGATATTTTCCTGTCAAGTGACAATGATCCCTAACTTTATCGTCAAACAATAGCTTATTACATAGAAAGCAATATTTTGAATGTGAAAATTTATTTGAGTCTTCGTCATTAAATATCATTGGAACAGTATTTTTAAGAAGTTTGTGAATTTCAGATATATCTTCTTGAAGATATTTCAGAAATATGTCAACACAATTGCGACCCCGATAAGAAACGTATTTATTGAACGAGCTGTCGTATGAACATACAATGTAATATCCAAACGCAGCAGGAATATGTCTGTTTAAAGTGTTGGTTTTGCTTGAACTTGGTCCGTCTTTATTCGGCTCTAACATTGATTCAAAGTCCGCATAAATAGCAAATGGTAAATCTTGCATCCTCTCGTAGTGTTTAAATTCTAAAAGACATCCCTTTTCAGGCAGAATTGTCATGACACCACTGCATATATGAGCGTTTAGTTGATAATCACTACAAAAATATAACATACATTCGTCACAGAAATATATTTTTCCGTGATGTTTTGTAAGTTGTGGTCTAAGTAGTCTGCTCAAATTGTTTATCAAACAGTAATGGTTTCGATTACCATTTTCCAAGAACAGCAAATTAATGTGATGTTTCTTTTTGCAATGTGATTTGTAAAGAGGACCAACAATACTCGAATTATTTTTTAAACCATAGACATTAATACTGATGTCTCGGTTATTTTTTTCAAACGTTTTAATATCAGAAAAACCAACAGGAAACGTCATATTCTTTGTATTTAAAATTTCATTAAAATGGGGGTACGAAGAAGTTCTGTTGCTATTATTTTTAGCAGGAAATAAAGCTGCCATAATCGACCATAAGAAACAGAAATTGTCTCCATTGCGTATATTAATACATGCTCGTCTATTCATCAGACATCGCGGCAGCTGAATAAAACTGGCTGCTCTCAAAGGATTGTACTTATTGATATTAACTTCCAAATACAAGTTTCTAACGAAACTCCAACCACTATCTTTTTCCTGAAATTGATCAATTTTGGTACATATATTTTGAACCGCTTTTAAGTATATCTCTTTAAAATCAGAGTTTTTGTAAAAAACTATATTTTCCGTAGCGAAAGACTTTACTTCTATCGTATCATTTTTTGGCAGTGTAAACTCTGCGAATAATTCGAAATTACCTTTAATTGTTTTGTGAGTAGCCTGCCTTGCGTCTATAAGCCGGCAAACGGGATTGCGAAGCTGGCTTAGGAACTGTGCTGGTGGCGCGGCCTGTATGTATGCCTTATCCCGCTCACACCCGTTTGCTTCTACGTCAACACTTGATATCGAGCGTGTTCCTACTCTGTAAGATGCTATTCTGGTACGAAATGCACTGCTTATTTTTTCTATGCCGTCACTGATTTCTACAGCACTATTATTTTTATGCAAATTCGTTCTAAGATGAGCTGAGAAGCCTTTACTTTTTACTTCAATGTCACAAACTGTACAAAATATATTTTTATTTGACATTATTACTACCTATGTTTAATGAATCTGAACTAAAACTAAAAGCCTACTAAAAGGCCTGGTTAAATGTAAGGGTCAAGATGATTATTGAAAATCCTACAATAAGATAATCATAAAAATCTACTACCTAAATAAACTAAAAATCCTTTTAAATGTAAATTATATTTTATTAATCAACGCATAACTTATGTTTTCTTTTTATCGGCGTAAAATGTGCCCTCTTCCTTAAAATGTATTTTGCAAAAATTAATAAACTTTTTTAAATACTCTACATGGGGCGTGTCGTTGTCACAACAGAATTTCAGGTTTAACGACGCCTTCTCCCAGCGGTCTTTCGGATCGACCGACTTAATATCTTCGGTATTGTATACCCGAAGTTCGATGAACAGATCGCCGTGACGCTGAGCGGTGCGCCGCACCACGCCACCAGCGACGCGCCGCGTGATGCAAGATATTGGCGGAGTCTTCCGTGCTCTCCGAGCAAACTCTGAGTCAGAGTCGCTTCCCGAGTCACCGTCACCTAGCCATCCAAGTACGTCCTTTTTGGAGCTCTTTGACTTTTTAGCCTGACTGCGCCTGACAGTGGCTTTAGGCTTCACGCTTTTCTTGGCACTGTAACAAAAATATTTGAGTTAATTAAAATCATTGTGAAAATAACTAGAAAATTGACATATATTTTTTTATAAATAAGATAAATATTCACCTAGTAGACACATCAGCCTCGTCTTCTGAATCATTAACGCTCGGGCTCGGAAATCGGCGAGTCTTCTGCCTGGCTGAAGCTTTCACATTCAAACGTTTCTTTCCACTGTAACAAGGATAAATTTTATAAATACAAATAATAGTAAAAATCAATAGTTTTTTTTTTTGTATTCAAGCATTTTGTTACCTAGTCGTTGCTTCAACGTTATCATCCGAGTCAAAAACGTTCAGAGACGGAGCTTGACGTACTTTCTTAGACTTTAAATTATTAAAATACTCGGTGTCCGACCTGAAAACAAAAATAAATGTAAATAAACAACTTAACGAGATAAATTTAGTCTTGCACTGGTAGCGATTCTAAGTTTAAACTGCACTAAAATTATCGCAGTCCCTTTTATTTCAGTTTACTAAAAAGAGCGTCCGCTAACTTCAGCGCACTTTAAATTTAGGTAAAACTGCACAGAATCGCTATCACTTTTCCTATTAATTAAATAAACTTACGAACATGATATTTACGCAGCGAATCTTAATCTTGATGTATAAAGCACCGTAGCGTTGTAGTTGAGCAAGGCGGCTGGTGAATCTTGCGTGGAATGCAGCAGAGCGGGCACCTGATGTAGCGTTAGCTGAGCAGGTGCGGCAGCGGATCGGGCGGCAGAGCGGGCGGCAACAGTAGGCGGGCGGAGAATTACTGGGATGGCACTCGGACAGCACTTGGTTGTGATCGCACGAAGAATCGACTGATTTTAGTTCGAATCGAACCAGTCACGTTTTTATACGGGAAATGTTGCTGATGCATGCAAAAATTGCAGTCGCATGCGGCAAACATTTTATCGATAATGTTGAATTCAAGTAATATTTTAATTTACATGATTTACTACACCAATTGTTAACAAGAATTAAATACGTTCGTTATATTACTGAAATAAAATAACATTATCATCATTGCTGCCTGTTCTGATTACTATAACGACTAATGGACATTGAAAAAACTAATTAAATGTTGTCTGACTTATTGTCCCATGAAATAAGAAAAAGATGCTGTAGAGTATAGATTAATCATTATCATCAACTGTTACAATTTTCAAATATACGAAGACTTATTTCCCACCCTCTCATAAAAATGTTTATGATCTATGATGCTAAGTTTTTTATAAAATCAGCATGATTTTAGTCATGAAAAACAAAAATATCAAATTCGTCGATTGTTACTTGACTACATAATAACGCCGCCTCACAAACGATGCCGCCATATGCCTTCTTAAGCAGTGAACACACCAATTCATTTTATTATTTGTATATTATATTTAAATTTAATTTATATTTAAATTAAGTTTGAGTATATGAGCAAAAAAGTATTAACTTTTCTGAATAATTAATAGGTTTTGATAAATTTGAAGTGCTAGTTAGTTTTTTCCTTCTTAGCCTTTAAAAAATGAGTATTTCTACATATATAATAGGTCTGAACTGTGTCTATTACATTAACTCATTAACTAATTGCTGTTTAGTGAATGCCATATTATATTTTAATTCAATGACATGATGATGAGATGAATAGTGCTTTAATGATGTAACATTTATTGGTGCACACGCCTTCTCAAATTCGAACCCACACCTTGCGTCGGAGGATGTAATAAAATCTTGACTGACTAGTCAAACGCTGCCCTGTGCTAACACAGTAGCGCCAGTGTGTATGAAGTCTTAGTTTAAAATAGGGTAACCATAAGTTTGCATTTTCAGGATGTTAGGTACCTACTCTTTATTTGTCAAAAAACATTCTCCATCTGCCTTGGTGGATTTGGAAAAAACATATTTATTATATGATTGCACATCTTGTTTTCATATTTGTTTCATGTTACCTTTTTAACATTACACAAATTTTTATTTACATACCTTTATTGTTTAATACTTCTAAATAACCATATAATATGTTTTACATCATCAATTCGTGTCAATAACAAAAATAAAATAATAATGAACTGCGGACTGTCCTGAAAAAAACGTAAAGCATGGCATATATGAGTATCTATATTACCATACGTTAATGTGTACTCAGCAGAACAGTAGAATGTATAAACATGAAACCAAATGCATATCCGTATTCTGTATTGCTTAACCATAATCAGTTTAATAATGTCCCAGTTTAATAATCATCCCACTGCTGTCCAGCGCTGGGATTTGAAAACGATTCTTAAACATAGTGAATGGGCACCCCAGGCATGTGTGCTCGATGTCACATGCCTATGATTTTTTAGTTTAAGGGATGCTGGTATCTTCGTCTTGTTTTCCTTCACCATTTTCAGCATACGGTAATGCGTACATAAGTTTTTTGATTTGAAAATTCATTTGGATTTGAACCAACAACCTTTAACACCCATTATTGTTTTGACATCTACCAACATAACGTAGATCATTGTAGTTAAAATGCGATATCGAAGCGATGTTGCAAAAAATGATCAGAATAAGTAGGTATGATCATTATTACGTCACCTTACTTACCACCACCATACTATGACAGATACCATGGGCGTAGCGAGGGGGGGGGTTTCGGGGGTTCAAACCCCGAAATATTCAAAGTGTTACATTATTATCATATTTAAATAAGGAGGTGAAATTATTAATCGAAAAAAGTTATGTTTGAGTCAAAAAATTTGCTTCTTCACACTTCTTGAATACAAAATTTTCGGTAAAACTATTTCTTTCACTCGCCGAGGTCAGCAGTTTTTATTACATGAATATTAATGTAATTTCGTGTAGGTAAATTTTTGTTGTTTTATTTTCTTGAACCCCACCCCCGAAACTAAAACCTGGCTACGCCCGCCCGTGCTTGATACACCTTACTTTTAATTCATTTCATTTAGTTCCGTTTTACTGTCCATCGAACAACATCCACTTACACTGTAGTGTTAGTTTTTCTGATAAATTTGACTTGGGTTCGTCTTGTGAGGGTATAAACATCTCTAGGTGTCAATAATTTGGCACGAGCAAACGGCCTAGTGATACGATATACCCTGAGCAATCGGCCACAGTGACGTGAAGAAACCTTATTATACTTTGTGAGGGAACATATCGTTAGAGATATTTTCTAATAGGTAGATACACTCAACGAAATGATCTCTGAGCAATCGGCCACATTGTGTAGTCAAAATCGGCAATCTTTCACACCAATTACAGTGATTCGTTCGTTGTTACGAGTTGTTCAGTGTGAAATTGTGAAACTGCGTTCTGCTGTCGTTTTCATTTTCATCCTGGTGAGTTTGAATCAACTATTTTAAAAAAAAATTAAAAAAAAAAAAAAAAAAATCCCAAAAAAAAAAAATGAAAAATTTCTTTTTGGGCTCCCAAAAATCACTATTTTCGAGTGAAAGCGAGAAAATGGTGATTTGGGGTGCCCAATAAGGACCTACTTACAACTATTTTATATAGATTTAACCTCTGAGGTAGCGTGTACCAAGCATTTGGATGGAGTCCAAAGATAGTAGTTTGGTATGGTGTAGGTGAGTGACTGTAGCAATACTAAAAATATTTAGTGGTGCCCGCGACTTCGTCTGCGGAGGATTAGTATTTCGAGTAGCTTATATTAGCGTGGCGTAGAAAAGAACTAACATTATGAATTTATCACATAAATAATTTTCGCGGCATAATTCTTAGTACGTGCTTTTTCTACACTTCCAAAAAATACAGTACGGTAGTTATTATTATGTTTATTATACTTTAAAAATGCAATACTTGCCTAACCTTGGGCCTATATTACTTTAAGTACAATGCGTTTTTAACAAATTCTAGTGCCTTGAAAATTCGTAAAACGGACTCAACCGTCAATGACGTTTGCCCTCTCGCGTCTGACCGCATTCGGGTCGCGCACTCAGCGATGGGCGACTTCTTCCCCCACCTCACCCGCCGTGCGTCGGACCGCCCGGATTTTTTCCAACTTACTTGACACTTATCGTCATATTATAGACAATTCACACAATAGTACAGGCAAATTAGCAAAAAGTGTGGACCTAAGTCGTGTAGTCGTGGATTCTTATGGAAACGTTAGATGACACGAAAAGAAGCTTATCCTAAGTTTGGACCATTTCTGACGCTTACGGAACCCTTTTAAATATTAGGTACAAACTTAAAAAGGCAATAAATTTTAAAATAGAAAGAAATTACTTGAAGCAAGTTAAATTACGTATAGAGAGACTGTCTTATCAAATCAAATCAAATCAAACAATTTTATTTCAGATAACAATGATCCATTTGCTTAGTAAAACTTAAGAGTAATTGTTAATACTTAAATATAACACAGAATTAAATACTTTTAAAAGGACACTTTGCTATGAAGGGTGCCAGAAATAATAAATGGAACACACATTTAAACACCTATTCAAAGGCCACCCTTCTAACAAAATGTCGCCAAATGGGAGAGGTACATCTCTCCGCCACTGTTTTCAGGGTCTTAGTGCATTATGATTTTAATAAAAACCACGTGCATGTAGGGAACACAGTGTTGAATAAATGCATCTTCCGTAAAAAAAAAACAAGCATAAAACTTCCGGCGGATGTAGTACTAATTAAATGAATAAGTTTAAGTCAATTTCCAGAACTACATTAATTTTCCCCGAAGTAGAGCGACAATAAAATATGGAAAAGTGCCTTCCGAGAGACGCACCAAGGTGCAAACCTGGTAATGTATTTCGATCATTTTTCTGATAAGTCTATCAATTTGCACAGACTAAATTAATTTTCCCGGAGCCGCAATACCCACAAAAAGTTTTTTTTGTAAATGATTTTTTTTTGTATGTTCCGTATGTCGGATTTAAAAAACACTTGGTGCAAATGTAGATCATAACGGTTCAAAGTCTATGCCAAATTGCACCGACTACTTCTATTTCCCCCATTAAGTTACGGATATTATAAGGTTTTCACTCTATTTCTCCCTGTTCCGGAGGGTGAAATTACTGATGCTTATTATTAGAGGTGATTTTTAAGCCATACAAAACAATTAGAAAAGTTTTCATGACTACATCTAATTAGTTCCACACTTTTGCAAAAAATCACCTAATTTGACTGTACTATAATATCTTTATAAATTGTAGCCTATGTGTTATTCTGATGTATAAGCTATATTATTGTAAAGTTTCATTAACATCCATTTAGTAGTTTTTACGTGAAAGAGTAATAAACATCCATCCATCCATCCATACTCACAAATTTTCGCGTTTATAATATTAATTAACTTAATGTTTAACTACTAAAGTTCTTTATCGCGCTAGTACACGATCTTAATCTAAGATAGAAAGATAGATTAGATTAACACTTTATTGCTCACTATTGTACTTTATTGCATAAAAAGATTTATTCAAATTAGGAGTAAAATGGGCAGCTTTATCGCTGAAAGCGATTTATTCAAGAAGCTTTAAGTAGCCTTTACATCTTGGTTAGTAATGTTGCGCTTAAAGAAGCATTTCACTAGCTCCTATGACTTGATCCTCTCCATAACGTTGATTAGATTGGCTTTGACTACGTGCTGGCCAATGTAAGCGGTTGTATTGTCTTCAAAGTTTCGTTTTTAAGTTGGGTCCGGTCAGTAAACAGGACGTCGCCCCAAGATGATATCTTCCAGATTGTCAGCTACGTCCTTACTTGTTTATAAAGAGACTTTATTTAGAAAAGATAGAGTAGATTGTGTATTTTTCTCTTAAAAGCTTTGATACATATCCATTGTTAATGAAGTAAAACGAAACGAACAATCAAACTTTTGCATTTCCCATCTTTGACTTTACTTCTTTTAATTACCTAGAATCAGTAAAATGCCCTGGAATTAACATAACATAACAACCCAAAAATCACATACGTAGTCTTGATCCCACACTAGGATTCCCTGTGTCGTGGGTATCAGGAACTACGAGTACCGTGGTACCATATCGCCCAGACCCGAAACAAATATTTGTAGATCATGGAAACATTTGTCCCGCAGCGTAAATCAAACCTGCATCTCTTGTACAACACAGTAATATGACTCAAAAAATACAACATAAAAATACATTGCGTATGCAAATCAAAAAATGAACACCCCATGTTTTTTTTTTTTACTGTTATAGACCCTCGTTTTTCCGTGACCTCACCTTATCTCATGTACTCGTTAGTATGGTAAAATGGATGACATTCAAGGAATATTTTTACCATTTATAATAATTTTTTATATTTTGATAAGTCTGATTTTCGTATGTGTAATTTTTGATATTAAAGTTCCTACTTAAGGTTGCGGTGATGGCCGCACGCTAAATCAACTCGAGAATAGCGCAAAAGTCGGCCTGCATATTGCTGTCCCTGTTTGGCTAACGCAGGCGCGCGCGGGGCACAGCCGAACACTTATTTCTATTCTGTGGCCGTTACCATTCATAATTCGAAGCTGGTATTTATTTTTTATGCAAACTAGCATTTGACAAAAATATTTTTTGGCATATTTGGCATTTGTCACAAACTTTTTACATTTATATATCTAGCAATAAAAACTCCTTGGTACCTAGTTCTGCGAACAGTTAGAACTCGCGAGCACAAACTTTTTTCCAATAATTGTGATCAGGGTGGTTATTCGCTATGACCTATGAGATTTCTTTTCAATAACGTGTGACGTCACCCATACGATTCAGCGATGATTCCACGCAGATATCGTAACGAGCCCGCGTTATGTTACGTTTGGTCAGAGCGAATAAGGGGGCAAGTTGGTGCTTTGATGATCGTTGAGTTTGGCTCAACTTTCCAATAGCGACTGTGAGCTAGGAGGTTCATATTTTTATCACATGTAGACACAAGCCTAAATATGAAATGGCGTACTGCGGAAACCAATAGTTTTAGCATTGTGAGCTATGACAAAAAAATCAAAGAAAAATATTTCAAAGTGTTTACTTTGAAATATTTTTCTTTGATTTTTTTTTTTTTTTTTCCTTTAGCTAGCAGTAGCTAAAGGAAAGTTGAGCGTTTGCTCAACTTTCCTTTAGCTACTGCTAGCTAGGAAGTTCACATTTTTATCACATGTAGGTTCACATAGCACAAGCCTAAATATGAAATGGCGTACTGCGGAAACCAATAGTTTTGGAGCTATTCATTTTTAAAATTTGCTAATAACCGCTTTCCGAACGCCATGTTTTGGTGATATTTTACTTTTTATCAGTGTTCCCATACGATTTTCGGCTTTTGACAATGAGAGTGACAGACCAAATGGTATATTTTGCTAAAAATTGGTGGTTTCTCAATTTTCAACTAGTCGTGTTTTTTGCTCTTACGGTCCAGTCGGTTACGTATTCCTTGAACATCAATGAACTCTGTCATCGTTTGTGTTCTCAGAGTTGAGATTGTTTACGTGCTTACTCCTGTTTGAGAATTCATCGAAGGACTTTCCTTTAGCGACTATAAGTATAAGGCTTGAGGGGGGAGGGGAGGGGTAGGTTGTCAATGTCAAAAGCCGAAAATCGTATCCAAACACTGACAAATAGTAAAATATCACCAAAATATGGAGATCGGAAACCAGTTTTTAGCAAATTTCAACAATGAATAGCTCCAAAACTATTTTTTTCCGCAGTACGCCATTTCATATTCAGGCTTGTGCTATGTGAACCTACATGTGATAAAAATATGAACCTCGTAGGTCACAGTCGCTAAAGGAAAGTTGAGCATTTACTTTGAAATATTTTTCTTTGATTTTTTGTCATAGCTCACAATGCTAAAACTATTGGTTTCCGCAGTACGCCATTTCATATTCAGGCTTGTGCTATGTGAACCTACATGTGATAAAAATATGAACCTCGTAGGTCACAGTCGCTAAAGGAAAGTTGAGCATTTACTTTGAAATATTTTTCTTTGATTTTTTGTCATAGCTCACAATGCTAAAACTATTGGTTTCCGCAGTACACCATTTCATATTCAGGCTTGTGCTATGTGAACCTACATGTGATAAAAATATGAACCTCGTAGATCACAGTCGCTAAAGTAAAGTTGAGCATTTACTTTGAAATATTTTTCTTTGATTTTTTGTCATAGCTCACAATGCTAAAACTATTGGTTTCCGCAGTACGCCATTTCATATTCAGGCTTGTGCTATGTGAACCTACATGTGATAAAAATATGAACCTCGTAGGTCACAGTCGCTAAAGGAAAGTTGAGCCGCTACTATTTCTCGCAAAAACTAGGTACTGAATGGTAAACAAAGCACAAGTCGTAGGTATGTTAGTTACCTAGGTTACTTCATTCCAAATCACAAGGCAAATCTAAATAAAATTACAAAAATATTGCAATGTCATATATAACAAACAAATAGGTGAACAAACACAAGAGCAAGCGAAGCGCGGGGTTACACAGTGTACTAGTGTGAGTGCCTGTCGAGTTGTCAAACATCACACAACCGTAGTTCCCCGACCGGCCCTCGGTTCTGACGCGATAGCAATATGGGCGTTCAGAATTTTTTAGAAATTTGTTCAAGTTCCGTAATACCAAAAATGATGAATAAAAACTTGTTGTTTTTTTTATATCGTGTTGTTATTCTGTTTCTTGACAATATAAGCTATGTTCCTACACATAAAATACGTAATATATCGTTGTTTTTAATACGAAACAAATAAGATGAAAACATGTCGTTTAGGTCGTAATAATATACAAAATGCAATTCGCTTACATTTCATTTTAGGTAAATATTTTGATAAAAAAAACTATCTGGGAACACAGATAAATACTATCCGAATCCGAATAACAGCATAATATGGTGGAAATATGCTCGAATTACAAATGACGTCGGTATTACGTTTGTATGGGCAGTCCATCCTTCGCTGGGTTCTACAAGTTCAAGGTAAATTCTTTCGAGCCTTTTTAAGCCTAATTTTCTATTCGGATATCCCTATCCATTACGGGATTCTATTTACGCAAGGGATGATCCCATCCCTGAGGATAGGGGGGGTTTGGGGGGGAGGATTTTATTATTTTTCGTCAGACTTCAAATGCCGGCATAATTTGAAAAACTTTTTTATCCACTTGGTGAGTTAAATTAATTTTATTTGGTGAATAAAGAATCTTAAACTTTTCAAATTAATATTCTTTTTTTTTAACCCTTCTTGATACCAGTACCTCTACAAAAAGTCAAATTTTACATAATTCACACAATAATATTAATAATATAACATAACACCCAACAGTCACATATATAGTCCTGATTCCACACTAAGATTCCCTGTGTCGTGGGTCACAGGAAATACGAGTGCTAAACAAAACAAATATTTGCAGATTATGCAAACATTTGTCCCGCAACGGGAATCGAACCCGCACCACTTGCGTCTCAGCCGGCTACTCGCCCACCACACCACGGAAGTCGTCCTCATTCTTACGATGCAGACAATTTGAACAAAAATTAAACCATTTAAGTATACGATACGTGGACTTTTGATACGAAGGTTTGTAATAAGCAGAAGGTTCCGTCACTTACAAAAAAGTCAATAGAGAATAGAGTCACTAAAAACCTTTATGAACATTACTTGTATCATAACAATTTATTTACAAAATCGTCTTTAAATCGGTTTACATACTACTGACTATCAAAATAAAACAATAGCCAAAGATAATTACATTCTGTTGAAGAAATTATCATTAATTGTATAAGAAATTATTTGCTAAAGTTAATCTAAACGTTGCGCTTCCCACATAAAAGAAAACCAATAAATATCATAAAAAAAGCTTTTATTCTAGGTTTGGCACAACAAGAGTAATTTTAGTTCATAAAACGAATAAAAGTGATCCTTGTGATTTAAATAAATAAAACAGTTTTTGATGTGATTTTGATTTTGACAAAGATGAAATGATTTTAATAAACTTTGATTTAATTTCGCTTAATAGAAATTCTACCTAAATACATTGGATTAAATTTCGATTACAACTGCCGAAGTGAGTTTTAGTTAAACGAAATCAATTCCATTTGTAGGAAAATAACCTGGGCATTGGAAGACAAAAGTATTATTTCAAAAGGCGTATAATGCCGTTGACCCCTACCTACAGCCCTTGGGGCTCTTGTACACGACTATGGCATGCCGCAGTTAGTGTAGGACATGTTTTTTGATGTTATGTCTATATATACTCTCACGTATGCACACAGAAACAGTGTTTTTTTGTCTACGTCATCAGTCTAGTGTTGGTGCTACGACAGCATGCGAGTATCTTACTTATAATTAACTGGAGTAACCAAAAATTCTTATTGTTAAGTATACCAACTCTATGTCAGTATTTGTGGGTTACTTACAACAAAAGCTATGTTGCTTTATCTATTTCCTAACGTGCCAGCAGTGTTACAGATTGAATAGAATAACTGCAGCGAAATGCATTAGGCACGCGTGTAGTGGCGACACCGAGCTTAATTGTTTCCAAAAACAGTTTCATCGAGAGACAGCGTCAGATTCAAAACTGTTTTCTAAAACAATAATAATAATTATAAATGCTGGACATTTCACACAACATTATCTAGCCCCAAGCTAAGCAGAGCTTGTGTTATGGATACTAGATAACTGATATACTTAATACAATACATTACATAGATAGATATTTTTTATTATACTTAGAAAAATACCCAGAACACCCTGAACAAATATCTGCAGAACGTACAAATATTTATTCCGAGGCGGGAATCGAACCCGCAAACTCCTGCGTTGTAGGCGAACCTTCGCCCACCGCACCACAGAGGTCGTCAAAGGAAAATAAAAAAAAAATATATACTGTTTAATTACAGTATCATCAAGTCAAAGAACTGGATGATATTGCAAGTACCGTAGAACATCTACGAAGTGAATTGTATACTATAACTGCTTACTTACTCGAGAACTTTCGATGACGATTTTGTGTAATTTTTTTGTAGCCCCTTGCTATGCACACCACAGTAGAACATTTAGTAAGTTTTTCAGCATTGAGTCTTGTACGAAACGTTTGTTTTGTACTGCGGCATTTTGTGTTACTGCCAGCACCGTGTGTAAAGCCCGAGGGGTGGGCTCAGTAACTGTGTTCCAATAACGAAAGTAAATCCTGAAATAATTTTCATTTTTCTCAATTTAACTTTGACGTTATCGTCTAAGAATTCTTAAAAGTTAATTATAATAGAAATATATTCTTCTATGTAGCTCGTAATATGCGTCACCGTTTTGAAATTGGTAGGTCATTCCTTTTTTTATACTACTTGGCAATAAAACAAGCATACGGCCCACCTGATGGAAAGTACCGTAGCCTCTGGACACCTGCAACACCAGAGGCATTACAAGCGCTGCCTTATCTCATGTACCTGTAATTTCACCAGCACCCGTACCCTTCAAACCAAAACACACAATGCGAGCACTACTGCTTGGCGACAAAGGTATGGTGGTATTACTTCCCCGGACGAACTCTTTCAGAAGAAGTTCTACTACTAACCAAACCTACCTTTTGCTAGGTATTGTTAATTTGTGTACGAATATGACTACGCCGGATAGTAAACAGTGGTCTTCGTATCACTGCTCGTTCGTACTATGTAGAGCGTGCCTTTTACACATAAAAGGCACGCTCTACATTATATTCTTTCTCCAAGGTCTCAATAATTTTCAAAGCAGTGAATGTCGATACTTTGAAGATATCAGCTTAATATATTGCTATTCTGATAAGTATTTTTTTCTTTCTATTGTACTTATTTAAAAATTCTAAATGAACTTAGCAATTTGATCTTTGTATTCAAAGCAAAGTCTTTGTACTAAAATCGATCATATGATTAATTGCTAGCCCGTTCTGAGGTACAACATAAACTCGTTTTATTTATAAACGTGGTTGAGCCTCGGTATGGTTTAGCCTTGGGTTACCTGTTTTTCAACTTATAACTGAAACGGCAACTGCAACCGTTAGGCAACTGACCAAAACCGGTGAAGGAAGCAGTGAACAGACTGCTGCAAAGGAGTAACAATACTCAGCAATGAGGGAACGCCAGAGTAGGAGGAGCTGTGTTGGAGCCTTTAGACGTCCACTACACAAGGGGGAGATTTGCCACAATCACCACGCTTGGCAGGCGGATTGGTGATCGCAGTATTCATGTTGAGTACTCAGGTGGATGCTGCTGCCCGTCCTCTGGTATAATTCCTCAGTCGTCTTTTACAACATCAACGAGGAGTCTATTCTTAGGCCGGACACGCCACAACTATCCTCTGTTCTCATATAATTTCTAAAATAAAAGACAAGGATAATCTAAGGCTTTATACCGTGGCTAAATCACGCTTATAAATAAAGATGGAATGCTAAGCATCACGAATATATATGTATATTAGGGACAAAAGTGACCGCTGTGTTGGTTTTAGCACTAGGCGCATGCGGGTTTTTTATTCTTTGTATAAATCTTTTTGTCGGACAAAAATAAAACTATTTGTCTCATATTCAGATTCAATTATGCTTGAAAGCAAGCCTGTGTACTACAATTTGTGTACTATAGAATAACTTCATCAGAATTAGCAAGCTTACCTCCAAACGACATTTGTTTGTCTACGACCACGACAAGTGGATACTCCGGTGAAAGATCTTCCCTTTTTAATCGTGGACACATTTCCAACTATTATTCTCCACTAATGTAGTTCAAAACTCTTACATTTTCAGTCAATTTTCCACGACATGACTCGGTTATTTATTTTTGCCATCAAAGCGATAGGTTGCACCGTTGATTAAAGCCCCCTTTTTGGTAATAAATGCGACAATCAATCAATGACAATTTAATAACATTTGTTTAAGCGGAAAAACCTCCCTGGGTCAACTGCAGATCATATTGAAGGTCTTATCTGTTAAGGGGCGGTTGTTAGAACACTAACGAAGTTAGGTTTTTGACAAAAACATTTACTCAGTTCGTACCTATGTAAGTTTAGCCTAGACCATTCGCAATTACGTGTCTGATAATAATAAATAAATGCTGGACATTTCACACACCATTATCTAGCTCCAAGCTAAGCAGAGCTTGTGTTATTGGGTACAAGATACACTTAATACAATACATTACATGGATAGATATTTTTTATTATACATAGAAAAATACCCAGAACACCCTGAACAAATATCTGCAGAACGTACAAATATTTGTTCCGAGGCGAGAATCTAACCCGCAACCTCCTGCGACGCAGGCGAACCTTCGCCCGCTGCACCACAGAGGTTGCCAAAGTATCTTAGTAGGTAATTAGACAATCTACGATTAGATCTTGTTTCTGAGAACAATGAGCAGTGAATTGGCAGTACAAGAAGTAGCTGTTCTTTTTTATTAGCCGGTAGACATCCACTGCTGGATGTGGCCTCCCTATAGCATGCATAGCGTACCTATAGCGTGCCAAAATCATCACGCTTGGCAGGCGGGTTGGTGATCGCAGTTTGATGTTAATTACTCAGTTGGATATCCTGGCGTAATCACTAAGTCGCTTTTACATCCACAGGAGGAGTTGGAGGAGTACTATTCATAAGCCGAGACTACCACGGCCACAGTATAGTAGCTAGCTAACATAATATTATATTATAAAATATTTTAACAAAATATTTTAACAAAATATTTTAACAAAATATTTTAACAAAATATTTTAACAAAATATTTTAACAAAATATTTTAACAAAATATTTAAACATATATTTTATTCATTTTATGATTTTATATTATTTATTATATTATCTCAGAATTTTATCAAAGTGTAACCGCTATAAGTTTGAGGTAACGACCGGTGTTTACACAAAACTTCAAATAAATTCTTGTGTTTTTTGTAGTAATTGATATAACCTAAATAAATTGCTCCTATAAGCTTAGTAGTATACACTGTAGTTGTATAAAAGCTATGACCATCATCAGCCTGTAGGAGTCCATTGCAATGGGCCTTCCCCATAATGCCATGACGGATGGACTGGCTTTCCTCCATCCACCGACTTAAGCTTACTATTGACCAACCAAAATACATACAGCATAAACAAGCGTAGAAGCACGTAGTATAATGTACGTAGATTACTTTTAGAAACTGTTTTTATAATTTAGTTCTCCATTTTGTAAAAACGGGAAATTATCACGAACCGATATGTTGGTGGAATCACCAACAGGTTTCGACCCTAATCGAGGGTCTTCATCAGGGTGGGTATAGGATCCGCGCTACACTCTCTCTGCGTCCTTCCTCGCACTGCGTCTCTGAGCTCGCTCCTCTCGGCTCGTCCAGCGCGGGGGTGGGGGGAGTGCTTGTGTCAGCGTCATCACGCGTTCTTCGGTGACGTCATTCCAGTCGGGTTGCAGTGCTCCATCATCGTCGCTACCACTCCCATCGCAACCATCGGGCGTGCCAGGAGCGGCCAGACAGGCTACACTAACAACTAACTAAAATTTTCCGTTTTTACAAAATGATTCACGAAAGTTACTTTAGTAAAATTCAGTTCTCATTGTCACATAAAATCGTTTTTGATTATTCTGGCATTCCCCTTAAACAAAGCTATCCATCCACATCACAAAATAACACGTTATTTATTTTGCGAGAAAACATTTTGCAATAAAACTCCAGTGATAAAGTCCAAAGGTCAGGTGGAAAATTATGGCAGCCATTTTTTATTTCCACCTATGTATGTGTACACCTAACGGCTGATAGTCTGGCACATGAAAAACAAGACAGAAGATCGGCCTCAGTTTGCGAAATATATACAACTCACTTTAAATAACTTTTCATTTAAAAAAACGACTTCCGCCATTGTTTAAGACTAAATATGTAGATGAATTTTTTTTTAATGAAAAAACCATAGCTTTGAAAGGGTTATGATACTTTCTGAATGCAAATGCTTGATTTGTTGCTGAAAATATCAAAATCGCTTTATGTATGCCTACAATATTTGAGGAATTCCCTCAATTCCTCATGGATTCCATCATCAGAACTGGATTCTGAAAAAAATGGGACCACTCTGGAAGTATATCTATTCAAATAAAAAAGAATTTTCCAAATCGGTTAATAAACGACGAAAATATGAGGTAACAAACAAAAAAAAACATACAACTGAATTGAGAACCTCCTCTTTTTTGTGAAGTCAGTCAAAAAAAACCTTAACACCCCTCATTTTTATCCGGGGTAAAAACAATCTTCACTTTCTATCATTCATTTACGAAGTCATCAACAGTTCTGCATAAAAATCCCTATAGCAAGGTAGGCCGCGACCACGAATGCCCAGGCCAGAGGCCGTAGACAAAGTAACATTCTAATAGCAATGACGATAGTAGAAAAGCCCAGAATGTATGAGATTGACGTAAGCTTTCGATATGTCACGTGGTCTTTTGTATTGTATTACGACTGTAGAAATAGAATCGCTTCGAAGCGAATACCGTTTGTCTAGGCCGGCAGTTCGCTGCTGTCGGGTCGCGACCGCCAAGATCTAAATGCTACCTTAGACGTAGAAGGATACCACAGGCTCAAATCTGTTTGAAGTCAAAATCTTTTGATAGAGCTTTCTAGGGAAGAAGAGATTATATAATTGGGTGCGTTTACATTAAGTTGGTACTTAAATATTTCAAAGATCAAGAGAGATTGAAGAGTGTTCAAGATCTTGGAAAAATTTGATAAATGTAATCTGTACTCTTAATCTGACGACCTCTGTGGCATGGCGGATGAGTAGCCGGCTGAGATGCAAGAGGTTGCGGGCTCGATTCCCGCTGCGGGACAAATGTTTGTATGATCTGCAAATATTTGTTTTGGATCTAGGTGTTATGGCACCACGGTACTCGTAGTTCCTGGTACCCGCGACACAGGGAATCCTAGTGTGGGATCAAGACTAGTGTTGGTATGTTATGTAAAAAACAAGAGCAAAATCTTCTTAGATCATCTTATCTCTTGGGATTATCTGCTGGGATTCAATTTAACTCTGCAGCGAGGATGATCTCTAAAAGATAATAATTATTTTAAGAATGAAAGATACCTATAGATATCTTTACATTTTTGATAAGGAAAGTTATAATTTGATAACTTCAATAAAACTAACGCAATTTACAAAAGGGGCTTAAAAGCTCACGTCTTCTGTAGGGCTTTAGTAGTCGCATAAATATATTCATTTTATTACCATAAAAAGGTACGAGTCCTTTGATAAATGTAGACAAATGCAAATTCATGGATTTAACGGGTAACCGGCGAAAATATAATCAGTTGGGCGTGATACCTTCTCGACGCCATGACACTAGCAACAAGTTAATTACCGTTGATTACCGCATTATCTGAACATTATCTGTCTCGCTCTTTTTCTTTCTGGATATCCATCCAACATGGTGGTTGCAGCCTTCTTACTATTGTTCTTCCACTACGCTCTATCTATTTTTTTATACTACTGCGTAAGCAAACAAGCACACGGTCCACCTGAAGGAAAGTAGTTACCATAGCCTATGGACGCCTGCAACACCAGAGGCATCACACGCGCGTTGCCGACTCCTTAAGAACTTAAAAACATCCTTATAGAAGAACCCCATACTGTAGTCACTAGAGAAAACCTCCTACATTTTCTTTGGGAACATTGCATGCCACCATTTTTACGCAACATATCTCACCTTTATACCGGTTAGTTAATTTATATAACACCAACTTCAACTCCATTGATATCTTGGTAACGCGTCCTAGCAAATTAAAAAACAAGATTCTTGAGATTTTAGAATTAAACTACTCACATCTCATTAAACCTATATTTAATTTTATACTTTGTGTGTAAACGGTGTTGGTCTCACATTGACTAATTTTTCACAACATAAGAGTATCTTAGTTTTCATATATTGTGTTACTGTTTATTTACCCAAATAAACAAAAAAAAACTGTCCATGTGGTTTTGTCCCCTTCTAGGTCTTCTAACAGGACAGAAAGTTCGAGTACCTGGTTGCCAAAGCAATTATGTCTCTTTTTGAAAGGGTCATACTAAATGAGCCTACTCTCACGCAGTCGAATAACATAACTACCATATATAATTACATAACTTAGCAATATAATCAAGCTAAAACAATTGTGAAATCAGTCACAAGCTTTTTATAAACTGTTCTTGTGAAAAATACTGTTTTATGATCCTCTTTCCACGTACATTCTTTTTACCCGACTACCGAAGGAGTTTAATAGACGTTACCCAATTCACTCACCTCTTCAAGGAAACCTGAAACTTTATCAAGACCTGCCCCAATATTAATCAAAGGAAAACCTTCCACCTTTCCGACTTCACAAGAAGCATTTCACTAAATCAGCTAAGGGTCGAACGAAATATGCCCGGACGGGAATAGACCGGGCTCGATCGCGAATCATAAATTTTGAAGCATTACCCAAAAAGGTCTATTTCGTATTCAGGCGAGTGGTCCTTCGACCCGGGCTGTCAATCCTGGACTAGAACTATATTTGCATTAAAGGTGAGCAATAATTTTCAACGATATAGAGTTTCAAATGGACCATAAAAATATTATATCACCATCTTCCTGGCCTTATCCCACGTTTTATTGGATCGACACAACATGTTTTATACTTCCATTCCATTCCATACATGAGAGTCATCCTGAATTATTGCCCAATTAATTGATTAATTAATTGTTGCCCTGAATATACCCCTCCATCTCCTCCCGTGGATGTCGTAAATTCCGAATAAAAAATTACACCAGGGGCAGTTTTTGGTGGATGGGCAGCAGCATCCACCTGACATCACAACACCATTACTGCGATCACCAATTCGCCTACCAAACGTGGTAATTATGGCATTTCCCCCATTCGTATTTTATAAGGGAGGCCTCGTCCAGCACACACACACACACACACACACGTCTAAAGACTGGATGATGATGATGATTATTTCTGTGTTTAATTGAATCGAAGTTTTATTATACTGAAACAAAAATGATTTCGGACATAACCTATTCATTATAACAACACAACATATAATTTGAACAAAACTTAATTGAATGTCATTCAGTGGAACATTCATGTTCCAATGTTACAAATAAGGATATCTAACAGTAAATTATATCATCATTAAACTAGAAATATGCTAATAACATGATTATGTTGAACTACACAAAGCTTTTGCAATTTTGAATATATTTCGGGAATACTGACAAGCATAAATATTTAGGTCATGTGTGCACTGCCGGGTACTTAGTTTATGTTATATTAATGCTATATTAGTAAATATATTAAATTATACAAAACAAAACACCAAATCATATAATTTTTTGAGTTATCCTTATTTTGATCATCTAAGTATTTTTAATTTTTTAATTCAGTGAACAAAAAAAAACAGGTCTCAGCTTGCGATCAAATATAAATCTATCTTATAAAAACCTAAATGAGAATTTATTGAAACCTAATTTTAAAGCAATTGTTATTAGTAAGTGGTATTATAACTCATCAATTTTTATAGGACACGTAATTTTGAGGGCTACTTATAGATTTAATTTTAATTTAATGATTTCTATTTAATTTTAAAATTCCTTTGTATTTTGAAATTTGCATGGTATAGATAACGTAGAACATAATTGAAACGTACTTGTTTATTTAAGACCTTTCAATATATCATATTATGATCAAGCAAATAAATTTATCTTTTATGAACTGCACCTTAAACTACTATCGCCTACTCAAACTAATCTATCAACTTCGCACTTAAAAATTCGATCATAATTTAAGGTACCTACTCATCCAAATAATGCATAAACGTCCTTACCTACTAACATTGGTAACTTAAAATTGGGCGACCAAATTGTAGCAGTACCGCTCAAAGCCAAACACAATTGTGAAACATCCGCTCTTGTATCCATTTACAGGATTGCAGTCCAAATTATTTCAAGTTTCCAACGGTTTATATAGAGGAGAAATATCCTACAGACCCTTCTGATTTGCTGAACTGATTTTCTGATTTTGCTGCAAATATCCTTTTCTTGCCAGATGATATTAAGTAGTATTTAGAAGACCCAGTGTGACGTGACGAGATTAAATAATGAGATGCAAAAAAATTGTGTAGGTAGAACAATGTACTAATAAAAGTTGTAACCAAGAGAATTATGAAAAAAGTCTGCATTTGTAAATAAAAATCGCACAAATGAAGGTGGTCATTCAAATGCTCTTAATTTTTAACGGCAACAACACAGTAATAGTAATAGTAGTAGCTAATACTTGTATTTTAAAGTTTTAACCGCATATTTTTTTATCTATGATTTGTATATTTCGATTCATTTAAAAAACCCTCAAAATGTCTGAAGTGCAAACTAGTTTCATCGTCAAGTATGACATGCGATTTTCAACTTTAAGCAAAGCCGTTTGGATAAAAAAAGGATCATACTGTGCTTTAAATGTGTGTTCATAGCTGTGTCTACAACATAGACGTACTCCATATATATAATTTTTACCCTGACGGTTTCACCAACAGTTACGTTTACAGACTCGGGCTTTGCTATCTGACGCAAATTTTTATTCAATTTCAACCTAAAAATTCGGTGAATTGTTTTAGTTGGGATAGGTGACGACATAACTGAGTTTATGCGTGATTTTATCATTTCTTTAGAAGTTTTTTATTTGGATAACAAAAACACCCTCGATAAACGCAAAAAATTTAGTGTGATGCCTCCTGTGTTGCAGGCGTTTATAGTCTACGGTAACTACTTTCCATCAGGTGGGCCGTATGCTTGTTTGCTTGCCAAGTAGTATATTGATGACAAACATTATATTTTCTAGCTTTAAGTCTATTCAATTTGTGAACTAATATGACCACTTTACATAAAATGCTTCAAAAAGGTGGTAGAAATCCTTTATCAATAGTTTCTACTCCAACCGCCCGTATAAGCCAGTCTACATGTTCTTTCATCGCTTTCCAATTAGTTCAAGCAAAACTTTGGGCAGGTGGTATCGAGGGACTTGAATGCCCTGTAGTTAAATCTTCCTGATTTAACATTCAGATCGAAGCTAAGTATTATTATCTCGATTAAGAACTATTTTAGAGAATTAATTACTTTTTATACATGTTGGACAGTTTTCGTCAGTATAAGATATGCCCAACAACCTATGGGTAATAAAAGTTCTCGAGTGGCGACCACAAACCGGACGACGCAGTAGAGGTATTCCCTCCACTCGATGAACTAAAGACATTATAAACGTCACAGGAAGTCAGTGGATGGGGGTGGTTCAAGACCGTGCGTCATGGCATTCTAAGGGGGAGGCCTATGTCCAGCAGTGGACTTCTACAGGCTAATGATGATGATGATGTTGAAGATATGTCCTCCTGGCTGTTGATGTATGTGTGTTATTACTGGAAGAAAGCGTTAGCCAAGTTGGCTATGGGAAAGCCATGGCATTGATAAAGCTCAGCACTGGTCACGTCTGGCGACCAGCGATCTTGCGATTGTGTGAACCACGGTGAAAAGAGGCCCGTTAGCCAACTCCTTCGTGAAAATGGCGTGAGTCTATGTATATAACGATTGTACTAACAATGGGTACTCAATTAATGTTTGTTGAAGTTGCATGAATTAACGTTATTGTTTTGGATAATTGAGTGTTTCATACCACGCACTGTAGAGAACATAAGACTAGTTCCTATGAATATAGAGCCAACAGCGCTAGTAAAAGTAACGGACGCATCGAGCTTGTCTAATTTTAAACTAAAGATAAAAAACTGGCTTGTCGAAAAGGTGTTCTACAGTTTTGACGAATTCCATGAACACAAAGAGGACACACAATGAATACAATTATGATAATTTATAATTTTTAATTTATGATTTACAATGTAAAAACGTGACGTATAATTAACAAATTATCAATAAAATGTTTATATCTGTTTATATCTAGTATCAAATTATTACCTAGCTCAACACTCATGCTTTTGCATGAGTGTTGAGCTAGGTAATAATTTGTTTTTTTTTTTTTTTTTTTTTTTTAATAGCAATAAGCACAATAAATATTGGCACTAAAGTGAATGGCAAAGATTCCAACGACTTTCTAACCTAAATAGCTTTAGCACAAACCGAGCTGTGGAGGTAAAAATAAGGTTGGATTTTTCTCGGCAAAGGATTCAGCGTTCCAACTTGGATCAAAAACAGCGAAGAAAATCCTAACGAGAAGAATATAGGTTTATTGCTAAGGTTAAACGCTAGGCTATTTTCTTTTCAATGGTCCTGGTGGATTTTAATGAGGTTAATTTAGGCTAAGTATTTAAGGAGATAAGAATTGAATGTCGCGTCGCGTTACAGTAAAATCTTGTTAACTTTACCCTCTTATTTATCTATGTTTCAACCTTTGATAGCATTAATAGTTTTTGTCTTTTTTTGACGTACATCATTATACATCAGAGAGAACAAAACAAAAGTTATTTAAAAAAAATTGGTTTACAAATTATTATGAATATGGGGGTAAGTCAAACACTATCTAGGATGATGAAAGAAAACAAGCTGGATGAAATTCTCATGGCTCACCCGAATAAGATTCGGGACGCCCAGGAAAAAACCCAACATTTCTTTGTTTTAAAATCTAGCAGAATTCAAACTAAAATGACCAACAAGACGTCATGTCATTTGTGAAATTTGCGGCGCCGTTTAAAATCACCGAAAAAAATCGAATAAACTTGGAAAAACAAAGCGTTGGTCCTACCTACAAAAACCATCGGTGGACGAAGCGTAACTGCTTAGAGCAAGGGCTCGCGGCAGTTTGTAACTGGATCTAAATATTCGACATTCGTCGTTTTGATCGCAGCTTTGCTTTCAGTTTTGATGTCACATACTTCAATTTGTGATGATAAGTTTTATGTTGAAAAAATCTTAATTACCATAATCATAATCATTTATGACATGCCCTAGAACTCATTCCAATTATTTCTATTCTTCCGCTGTCTTAGAATCCGATATCCATTAAATGTTAGTTATGTTATTGGAAAACTTGTATCTGTATTCCCAGAACATTAGAAGAATGACCGGCGTTACGTAGCTTTCCCTCTAGATATCTCCTGCTCTATCTGTAGAAAAATTGAAACTTTTTGATTTGTTCGCGTACAGCGACGTATATATGCGCGCCCGCCGGCGGAATATTAATGAATTGGTTAGGCGTTGGATTTTAAAAATAAAAAATAGAGTGTGTGTCTGTTCGTGTCTGGATTTTTTAGGTTTACTATCCGTTTTAAGCTAGATGAGTACTGGATGTTTAAGATCTTTGGAAAGACAAACCCTGAGCAACGAAGACATCTTCTTTTTGCTAATTTTCATATTGAAATACTAACACATGTGTTCTGATAAGAGTAAGGTCAAAACAAGACATAACTTAAAGATAACCGCATAATTAACATAACATAACACCCAATAGTCACATACATAGTCGATCCCACCGCACTAGGATTCCCTGTATCATGGGTATCAGGAACTACGAGTACTATGGAACCACAACACCCAGACCCAGAACAAACATTTGCAGATCAAGCAACCATTTGCCCTGCAGTGGGAATTAAACCCGCACCTCTTGTGTCTCAACCAGCTAATCGTCCGCCACGCCTCGGAGTTCTCCGTAATAATTAAAAGTTTCGATAATAGCAAATTAAAATAACTTAAATAAGTGGTTGTTGCTTTGGCTACAATTAGGGCCGGTTTCCACCGGGGTGGAGAGGAGAAGAGACTATAGGAGATGTGTTTGAATACACCAATCTGATTTCGTTACTTCTACATCTCTTCCCAGCTTAGCTTTGGTGGAAATGGATCAAGCGGAGATGAGAGGAGATGTCTCATTTTTCTATAGAGTTTTGTGCGGTGAGTGAGCAAGCGGCACGGCAGAGCGGAAAAATGTCTTAGTCGGGCGGCCGGGCGGCGCACCCCGCACCTCGCTGCCTTCTCCTCGCGCCTCGCACACCCGAAAGCGAGATTCAAGCTCACATCTCCTCTCCGCTACACTTCTCTCCACTTTGGTGGAAATAACCTGCCAGCTTTGAAGCACATCTCCTCTAGTCTCCTCGCCTCTCCGCCCCGGTGGGAACCGGCCTAAACACCATGATGTATTTTATTTCAATGTTATACTAAAGTAGGTAGGTCTAGGTATCATACGAATATCGTATAAAACAACAGACCATGTTGCTACAAACTACGTACCTCCTACATAGTAGGTAGATAGGTGAAATACAGGTGTGTAGACTTCCCCAACAGTATGCTCTGCTGCCCTGACATTATTATCTCTCGTTACAACCACAACCTAAACCAATTTAGCTATGGAACTTCTACATGTCGTACATACCCATACAAATAGGAATACGTATTATATTTTGAATTCCTTGATAAACTAACAATGTGGTTACAGAAATTTATTCTCAAAATAAATTATAACATAAGAATTACTAACTTAAACTTAAGTTTTAAAATAAACACTACTTAAACAAAGTCACTTGGCCGTGTTGGTCTCGGTCTTAGAATAGGACTACTTCAACTACTCCCGTGGATGTGTTGAAAGGCAAGTAAGGGATCACGCCAGAGGATGGGCAGCAGTATCCATCCGAGTACTATGAGTATAACATCAATATTGCGTTCACCATTTCACCTTTTACACATCCATTCATATATGTCTAAAGTAATCTAGATTAAACTTTTATAACATTATTCATACGTTCAAAACTCACATACAAAAGGTTTTCAATATCAAAACTGCGAGCTTCATGCGTTATTCATTAATCTAGGATATTCTAAATGAATCACCAACCCGACAGCAGATTATAGGATTTCAACTGTATTTTTAGTTATTTTCTAGGTAGTTAAACCGTTAACATACTATTTGTTCTACAGAAATTACTTTCGCTAATGGACATGTGGATGATCTGAAAGTGGCATTTTTCTGCTAGATCATCGTCTAACCTGGTACTCATTATCAGCCTGTGCAAATTCACTGCTGGACATAGGCCTCCCCCTAAAATGCCACCACGGTTTGAGCCACCTCCAGCCTCCGACTTCCTGCGACGTTTATAATGTCTTTCAATTAATTATCACTAGAAACGGGATATTAACCATGATTTTTGAGCTTTGATTGTGCCGAAATATCAGGAATCAATAAAAATCATAGTAAATATCCCGTTTCTAGTGATATTATGTGATAGTTTCAAAAGTCTTTAAATTAATACATCGAGTGGACGGCGTTTCTTTACCACGTCGTTCAGTTCGTGGTAGCCACTCTAGAACCTTTATTCCTCAACGGTTCTCAGTTCTGCGAGCTATATGACTTGCCTATTGCCACTTCAACTTGCTAATTCTGAGAGCTATGTTAGCGACCTTAATTCTTCTACGGTGCCGGGTATTATGAGTAAGAAGAACGTTCACCAAACCGAAAGGAAGACTGTTTTGGGAATTCGACAAAACAATTTCACTGACATTACATTCCATCAACTAATCTTCAAAAGGCAGCCTACTAATAAATAAATAAAAAACATAATACCTCATCAAAGCTCATGATTAAGAGGACTTTACGGTAACCGGATCCGGATCCAAGGCGCCAAATTAAGGGAGCTAAAGAAATAAAAAAATCAAATCAGCAATAACAAAGCGAAATAAGATTCCCTTAAGTTCCCATTTCCCGGCGACTGCGAAAAAACGAAACGCCCAAAATGAAAAACGAATATCGGAGCAACAAAATATAAAACTCAACTTCGTTTTAATTAGATTCTTTCCCTGTTTTCTATTCTTATTTTTTTGTTTATTCGCTTTCTCACCTCTTGTAATTCCTATAACGGTCCTTTAATGAGAAAAGTTTAAAGTGCCCAGTCAAGGAAGATAAGATCTTTATGGCTAATACAATAGTTATTGAGCCTTCGTTGGCTTTTTAGCCAAAAAACTTAACATGATAACTTTTCATTTAAAAAACCGACTTCCGCCATTGTATTCGACTAAATATTTGGATGAAAGAACCATAGTGGTGAAAGGATTATGATACTTTCTGAATGCAAATGCTTGGTTTGTTGCTGAAAATATCAAAATCGCCATATGTATGCCTACAATATTTGAGGAGTTCCCTCAATTCCTCATGGATTCCATCATCAGAACTGGATTCTGAAAAAAATGGGACCAATCTGGAAGTATATATATTCAAATAAAAAAAATAATTTTCCAAATCGGTTCATAAACGTCGGTGATAAACGGTAACAAACATAAAAAAAATAAAAAACAACCGAATTGAGATAATCCTCCTTTTTTGTGAAGTCGGTTAAAAAAATTCATGATTTTTGTAACTTTGCGAATTTTAAATTTTACCTACGTTTGATAGAGTACAAAATTTAAAATAAGAATCGCTAGCCTTTGGACATTCACTGCTGGAAGAGGCGTCCCCCATAAAATACCCTCTGGCCACAATATAATGGAGGGAATTCCCATAATCACCACTATGCTTGGCAGGCGGATTGGTGTCGCATTTTTGGTGTTAATATAACATAACACCCAAAAGTCACATATATAACCCTGATCCCACACTAGGATTCCCTGTGTCATGGGTATCAGGAACTACGAGTACCCATGGTACCACAACACCCAGACCCGGAACAAACCCAGTTGGAGGCTTCTGCCATGCCCAACCCTGGTGTAATCCATTAGTCGACTACATTATCCACGGGTGGAGACGAAAGGGTATTTTATTTCTTCTTTGTTCTTTGCTCTTCGGCTAGACACAACACGGCTGAAATTGTATTATTATACTGTGTGGAAAATGTATAATTTGTTACATTTTGCGCGATTGACTACTTAGCCATTGGTGTTCTCGATGGTGTATTCCAATACGCTATGATAAACCTTAACTACCCTAAAATTTCGAGTGACATTTTCTCGATAAACGAAACTTTTAAACTGAAACGGAGAATTTTCATCGAAATAAGTACTTTATAAATATAACCGCTTGCGGCTACGGGAATTCAAACTGTCGCTTATTTGTCGACACTCGGTTGAAAGTTTGTATTGAAGTTACGTTTCTATGAATATATTTATGTGAAAAGGTCAAAAGTTCAGAAAGTGTCCTTGAAATTTGTGGGACGCTTTTTGGCGGCAACGTGGGTGAGAAGCGGGCTTTAACGAGAAAAGTGCAGGTTCGATTCCTATTTGAAATGTTTGCATGATCTGCTAATATTGGTGTTGTGGTATCTTATAGTTCCTGACATCGGGAATCCTAGTGTGGGATCAGGATTATATACATGCATTTTAGTGAAATTTTTTAAAAACATACAAATTTATCCAAAAGCTGTGTTCACATCTGACAGTGGGCTGTTTTTGTGCATAATAAACCTTGTTTTGGAGAGCACCCCCAATCCTTTCACCACACTTGTCTTGTTCTCTCTGCCAACAATAGAGGAAGCTCGAAGAGGAAGGAGGCGGTATATGATCTTATTTTGGCTACCTGAAATTTGGGGTACCACTTTTTCTCCAGAACTCGAAATATAATTTGAGCTTCTCTGCATCAAAAATTGTCTGGAAGAGATCGCTATTTAGCGATCAGACCGTCCATTATACATATTTAGTTGGATTTTCATTCATTCGTTCATTCTCAAGTATTTCCTAACTAATTTAGGTAGTTAAGACACCTCCCACCCCCGAGTATTCAGGCAACTTCGGCCGAACTTGCAACTTCGTAAACGGCTGCACTACCAACTAACTCACTTAACTGTAGCGGGTCGGTTACACCGCGCAATAAATCATAAGTTATGCAATTAGCACCTAACTATTGTTTAAGCGATTCGCGATGAATTTGTTAACTGGGCTGTGTTACTGGAATCATTGATTTGTTGTTGCGGCTAACTAATGTTAACTAATGGACATTTTAACCCTAAAACAAATCGTTCAAACCAACTTGAACTCGCGATTTCGACCAGTAGCGTTGTAATATTTTTTTCGTTCAAATAAATAATATTTTTGTACGTTAAAACTACAATAGTTACAATACAATAGTTTTGTTAGTAGTAGAACTTCTTGTGAAAGAGTTCGTCCGGGGTACGGTGGGTAGTACCACCGTACCTATTTCTGCCGCCAAGCAGTTAGTGCTCGTCATGGAAGTAATAAGTACTAGTTGTACGTAGTACTTATTACTTCCATGGTGCTCGTATTGTGTGTTTGTGTTTTGACAACCTCTGTGGCGCGGCGGGCGATGGTTCGCCTGTGACGTAGGAGGTTGCAGGTTCGATTCCCGCCTCGGAACAAATATTTGTACAATCTGCAGATATTTTTTCAGGGTGTTCTGGGTATTTTTCTATGTATAATAAAAAATATATATCTATGAAATGTATTGTATTAAGTATATAAATTATCTAGTACCCATAACACAAGCTCTGCTTAGCTTGGGGCTAGATAATGTTGTGTGAAATGTTGTCCAGTATTTATTATTTATTTATTTATTTATTTCGGTTTGAAGGGTACGGGTGTCGGTGAAATTACAGGCACATGAGACTTTTCATCTTTGTCTCACAACGCGCGTGTGATGCCTCTGGTGTTGCTGGCGTTTATAGGGTACGGTAACTACTTTCCATCAGGATGTTTGTATGCTTGCCAAGTAGTACAAATAAAATAAAAAACAATAAAGTGACTTTTTAATTATAAACTGTAGTCATCTAAGGCAACTGCTCATTCAACAAATAAAATGAAATATTGATTCAATCTATTTGTTTATGCAAAACTGAGCTAAACAACTGATTAAAACGTTGGTGCAGCTGACCACACACCTCAGCAGTCATGAGCAGTCATTTAGGCGGGTACACACAAGCCGTCAAACTAACTGCAGAGTTTGAGGCGAGTGCACAAACAGGAGAATATGTTTTGACTCTAAACAACGATGCCTAGCTAAGGTTATGAGGAACACAACCTAGTTAAGGCGAAGTATGGTACTACAGGCCTTACACTTAACAAAGGAGCGGTGTAGAGAAGTTAGCTAAACCTTAATTATGTATTAGATACCTACTTGCTGGCTACTAGATAGATTTGCACAACTTAAATAAAACAATTCACATATAAACAGTTCTACATTTCTCACAGCCAAAAAAAACATAATACTTGATAAGTAGTACATCAACTCACGCCCATTCTTTGCCGACAAATTCACTACGGTCTCAGCCCCTCGAGTTAACACTGAGGCGGCTTCGTATGTATGTGTGATGGCAGTTTGTTCGCCATTTTTGTTAAGTAGGTTCGTTACCAATACAATTAGCAAGTTCGTAAACGAGCTTAATTGGAAAAATATTCGTTGAGATAGGGCGAATGTCTAACCATCGCGAGGTCTCAGTGTGGGGCCAACTACTTGTAATGTGCTGGAGGAATTTAGATACTACGTTTTAACAATATACGCTGTATAGAGGGACTTAATAAGAGGATAATAAGACTTTTATATAAGACGATTCAAAATGATCCTTGTGATTTCAATGAATAAAGTTCTTTTTGACTTTGACTTTAATAAGGTTTGTGTACGGTGTGTGACCACACGGTGGTCAGACCTTATTAAGTTCCTCACAAAAACTACCGTGACCGAATGTTCTGACAATGCTGCTAATAAAGCTGAGTCAGCTGAGAGCTGAGATGCATCGCAAGAGCCGCCACTCAAGCAAGACCTACATAACCACGACCACTCTGTCAATAGTGTACGACTAAGAAGAGAGAGATAAGTTTTATAGTTTTCAAAAAAAAGTGGAGACAGTTTGGTGCGGTGCCTGCTACAGAAAAAAACAAAGTTGAAATAAACTGAAAAAAACCATCTTAAGTGGCGAACTGAAGAATAAAATCTTCGTGATCTTAGCACTACGTATTTGTATATCTATAATTTATGTTGTTTCAAATGTTGCGATTCACATTTCGATCAGGTGAAAAATCCTAAGTTAATATTCGCCTGCTATCCCAGTTAATATCTTGTCTAATCCGCATAATGGCAGATAATCTGCGTTTAATGGGCGGGGGAGGACTAAGTCTCTGTAATTGTTCTTGAGAGTACCAATAACCGCTAAGTACGTGGATATCATCCACAAAGCAATGAGGGCGGTGAAAGGCTGAGTGCTTGGGATAGTGTTTTTAAAGTTTGCTATGCACACTGGTATAACTAAGTAATGGTTAACAGAGAAATGTTTTTAATCCGTGGATGAATTTTTTATGAGAAAAAATACAATGTGACTATTAGTAAATTAAATGATCATATTTTACTTAAATTTGACATTCTAGTAAGTTATTTAAGCTACTCAGAATAATGCTTCAGTCATTATTCTGAGCTTAGCTATAAAATGTATTTAATTGGTATCCGTATATATATGGTATTGCCTCCGATATATAATCAACATTATAATTAATTATTTAGTATTAGTAATGAATTTCTTATATTCATATATTCATATTCATTTATTCAATAACATTTATAATAGGGACGTAAACATTTGCTTGCTTGTAAAGCAAGAACATGTAGTAGTAAGTAGAGTCACTACAATACAAGGCATTCAATGTATCCTACCATGTTTAAGCAAATAAACTGATTGATGATTGTTTATCAAAGGATTGATGATGAACCGACCCGTACATTGTAATAAGTCCGTATAGTTCAACCATTCAGTTCTACTAGTAGGACTAAACGGCGAAAAATATCCGTTAATTTCTACTAGTAGGACAGATTGGATTTCAAAAACCGTTTTGTCCTACGAATAGAATTGAATGGAGAAAAAAAAACATGTAGCTCGTGGAGTTCTACGAGGAGTTCTACTGATAGAACAGAATGGACAGCAGAAAAAATATGCCTTTTTTTCCACGTCTACATACATATAAACTTCTTGGTCGGTCATTTCATAAACTCTGCATTACATAGTTAATTTATGAAAAATATGAATACGTCATTTCACTGTCTAGATATAGATTTAGTTAAAAAAATACCAACTATATCACTATCACTAATTGGCGCATTGAGCATAAAAGCATTGTGCGTAGCAAGTTCTTTTACTTTCTAATAAATCAGTTCAAAACTCACAGCAGCAACGAACGATCTTTTGATTACCATCCTCGCCCAATCAATTATCATAGCATATTATGTGTAGGGAAAGACACCTTCTTCCCTGCATATGTTGGTCCTTCGAGCCGGATTTACCAATGGCCAAACAATGAGGCTGGCTGTTTGATTACAAGAAACATAAAATAACAAGGAGAATGCATCATTGGCAATTTGATCACGTGGTTCCTTTACATGAATATTTAAAAATGTAAAATTATCGTTTTGCCCGTAAAATTTGGAATTTAAACCGCAGAGGGCGTGGGAGTGAGATAATTTTAACCCCATCCCTTAATTTGCATTAGATGTGTTTTTTTTATCGTGGTATCTTACAGAAAATTAAATCTTATTGCTCCTACCCTGGGTGTCTTTGTGTCAACTAGATTGTTTAAGAAAAAAACCATTTGTTGCTATAATAACATACACATACATAACATAACACCCAAGAGTCACATACGTAGTCTTAATTCCACACTAGCATTCGCAGTGGGTATCAGGAACTACGTGTACCATGGTACCACAACACCCAGATCCGGAACAAATAATTGCTGGATAAACATTGCATACTATAACATCCAATGGTTTCATACGTAATCCTGTTGTGGTGCAAAAAATATATGATGACTCAAAGAATTGTACTCTAGTGTGCCGTAAGGAGGCTTTACAAAATTTTGTAAAAAAAAATTGTCTGAATTAGGTATTATTCAAATGATTGTTATACAGAGTAAAATAAATAACATAGCCTGTTACAATTTCCTCCAAAGTCTTCAATTTTCATAGTCATTTGCTATTCATTAGCGCGATAACGAAAGGAGAGCCTCTAATGATAGCTGACCCTCGGAACAATCAAAGGAAGCGCTTAAAAATATTATTTACAATGTACAAAAGAGAACACCATTTGCAATTCATCGTTGGTTTCTGACTGCCAAGATAGCGGTATAAGGTGGTATTACACTGGCTAAAAAAAGTGAAATAATCTGCCAGAAATAAGAATTGAACCACGTTTGAAATAAATTATATAAGTGTTCAAAGTATACTACAAATCTATTAAGTAACCTATCAGTGAATGAGCAACGATGTTCGTATACAACAATCTAACTATCTGCTGTAATATAATACGAAATACCTGATATAAATATAATATATATATTTATTAATAATGTCACGGGTATTTCTTTTTCACGACGACGAATGAGACTGTCGGATGTTATTTTCTGTATATTACTGAAAATCCATTGTCTCCGCCTACACTTTCAAAAAACAAGTGTAAGTTTATGTACGAAGAGCAGTTCCAATGTAAAATCATTCTTATTCCACTAAATGAATGCCAACAGAAAAAAATATAAAAGAAAACGAGAATGACCAAGTTCATTAACAATTCTCATTGTTTCCTGGAAATAAAAGAAAATAATTAATTTACTTTGCCCAAATACTGAAACTAGGGTAGGAAATTCTCTCATGTAAGTTATAATTTCTCGTTGGAATTAGAGAAATAATTTTGATTGCCAAAAAATTGTTAAGTAAAAATTTTACTTTACGTTTTTGCGAACACAAATTTGTGATCAAAGATGTTTATAAATTCGTTATCGCGCACAGTTTTTTTCTCAGGTGTGTCCTGTGCTGTAGTGTGTTCAGCCCAAGAATTAGACCCTTTCGTCTCCTCCCATGGATGTCGTAAAAGCTAACTAATGGATAACATCACGGCTTAGGCAGCGGCATCCATCTTAATACTCGACATAAATACTGCGATCACCAATCCGTCTGGCAAGCGTGGTGATTATGGCAAATCCCTCCATTGCATTGTATAGGGGAGGCCTCGTACAGCAGTGAACGCCTTAAGTCAATGATGATGAAGTAAATATGTAATAATGTAATGTAATCCTACTAATATTATAAACGCGGAAGTTTGTGAGTATGGATGGATGTTTGTTACTCTTTCACGTAAAAACTACTGACTGGATTTGAGTGAAATTTGTAATGGAGATACTTTACGCCCTGGATTAACACATAGGCTACTTTTCATCATCATCATCATCATCATCATCATCATCATCAATTTTCATCATTATTCACGTGGGTGAAACCGCGGGGCGCAACTAGTTAATAATAAGTAAAGCCAATTTTAACAAAGAAAACACACCACTTATGGTCGCATGTCCTTAAAACAAAAAGTGACATACTAGATTGATAGATTATAACTTTATTGTACATCATAAACAAAAAACAACATAAAAATATGGATACAAAGTTTCAAATCAGAGGTACAATGGGCGGTCTTATCGCTTAAGAGCGATCTGTTCCTGACAACCTTTGGATGGACAGAAACACAAAAAGCACTAGCACTGTTTAGATAAACAGTGCTAGATTTATAAGAGATAAGACGTAGCATATAATCATATAATCGAAAGCACTCACTCTGTCAAATTGGGGATTCTCTGATGATGATTGATATAATGTTATATTCATTGAAATTCTAAGGATAATTAAAATCGACTTATAAACTACGTAAATAAATGACTCCTGTGAGTTGCACCTGAAGTATATCAACTGAATGCATAGAAGGCATGGTTCTGTAATAAAACAATAGTTTGAATGTCTTTACTGAACCCAAAAGCAATAACGCAAAGCAATTAACATAATATAACAGAATACCCAACAGTTACATACGTAGTCTTGGTCCCACAAAAGGATTCCCTGTGTCGTGGATATCAGGAACTACGAGTACCATGGTACTCGCCCCCCACCCAGACCCGGAGCAAATATTTGAAGACCATATAAACATTTGTCCTGCAGCGGGTATCGGACCCACAACCTCTTGAATCTCAGCCGGCTACTCACCCGCCGCGCCACAGAGGTCGTCAAAAGAAATAACGCAAAGCATTTGATTCCTAAAGAGTCCCTCTCTCATTCCATTTCTGTGTCTCTTCAAATTTCCTCGTTAAATAGGCTTTATAATAGAAAAAGTTTTTGTTGCGATCCGTCTTGACTTTACCCCAAGTCTAGGGTTGGTTGTAGAAAACATAACCCGAAAATAATATAATCAGGAAAAGTCGGAAAAAAGGTTTTATAGTTTTTATATTGAATTCTTCTCTGTTATTAAGTAGCAAAAGAACACACATAGATATTCGTTTATGGCAATAACAAACAATATAGTTTGTGAGTAAGGATTGCAGAACCAGTACCGGAATTTTCGGTACTTTGTGCCAAAGGAACCGGATGTTGTTCTTGACAACGCAAAAACTTGATAGTAAAAATACTCTTAAAAAGAATGAAAATGTATGAGTTAGCGTACTATTAGTGCAAACTAGTGCTAGCTAATAAGAACACATTAAGAAAGTGTGCTCCCGTTAAAAACAGACTAAAAAAGTACACATTCTTAGCTCTAGTTTATTTAAAAATATAGGTCAATATCAAAATTCTTATTAGCCTATATACCTTAAGGCAATGTTGTAATGTTATAAGGGTAAATATTAATATAAAGTGCGCGAAGATAAAAACTGTACTCCTTGTATTTTCGGTACTTTCGACACCTGCTAGATAAGTGTGCTTTCGCATGTTAGGGTAGAGACAGTCTGAGATAGATAAAAATTGTCGGAAAAACCCGGGAAATTATGTAATTGAAACATCTTTTTATATGTATTATACCCAGATTTTTTAAGATAATAATATCAAATATATTATATATGATCAGACCATAGTCTAAAAAATAAAATCATAATAATAAAGAACACACAAAAGTTAAAAGCATTGAATCTTGCTAATTAACAAATTATTATTGCCATTAACAAAACATGTCCCAGTGTCTAGACAAACCTAACTTAGGTTTTAAGACACTACTAACCAAATTAAATAATCAGTTTATTTGATAATATATAAATAAATAAATGTACGACATAATATTATGTCCAAAATGCCGGATGTTGACCAACTCTACTTAGGCTTGATTTATGAAAACTTTACATTAAATGAAAAGAAAAAATCCCCTCGAGACATTTTCTGATATTGAAGGAACGTTTTGTTGCAACTTTTAATTATTATCCTGTTGACTTAGCTTTTTAAAATAAATGATTTGAAGAACAAAGGCTGGCAGCTTTTAAAAAAGTTAAATCCAATTACGCTAATACAAAATATATGAAAAGTTTATTTCATGGTAATATTGAAAAAAATATAAACAGAATCTATTTAAGGTGATTCCTCTCGCATGTGGCGCAAAATTCAAATTTTATTTCGTTTTTGCTCATTACAGCTCATCAACACTTCTTGAGATAGTAAAAACTGATTTTGCGAAAACTAGGAGACCTAACACACATGTTTTAGTTTATAGTTTCACATAGAGATCATTACTTCAGCTACAAATACTCTTCAATGATTTTAAAGTGTTTTTTTTTGGTTTAAAGATATGCGTAGCTTAACTAATGACATTTATGAGATACTATCAATTAAAACATGTGTGCTAGGTCTCCCAGTTTTCGCAAAATCTGTTGTCTCTATCTCAAGAAGTGTTGATTAGCTGTGATTTACAAAAAGCACAATAAAATTTGAATTTCGTGACACATGCGAGAGGAATCACATTAAAGACCATGTTTCTAATGATTCTATACTCTGATATTTAATCTTAGACAATTTTTGTAAACAAAGAAATGTCACTGTGTATAAGTGTCATGTATGTGTCTCATATGTATACATACATGACACTTATACACACAGTGATATTTCTTTGTCATATATATCATATATTGAATTGTAACCATTTGTCTTGACGTAGGGCTATCTTTGACCTTAGTTTTAGCCTGTCTTTTTACACTCATTATATAATATAAACTTTTAATAAAACATTCCATGAACATTTTACATGGCGTATAATTTTTTTTTTTTTAATAAACGTACTATGTGTTCCAGCATTTTTAAGAGAGTGCATTTATTTTTTTAAATTCTCTTTTTCAAGCACTTAAAACATTACCGAAACTGAAATCAATGAATTTTTAAAAGAGCCAAGTTTTTGCCGCGCTTGCGTAGTTAGTGTTCTGTAACTTCAACTGAAAATAAATATATATGATTTGCTCTTACAGGTACCCAACTTGTCACTATTTTATTTTAGTTCCCCGATATCAGAAATCAAATCCTGTGAAGCTGTGACAGAAAGATGGACAGCTAGATAGAATCTAAAGGGAATTCAAAATATCAGAGTGATAGGTACTCCACAAGTGTTCCGCTTGCTAATTTCTGTACGGAACACTTAAAACGGAGGCTTAATTGTAACCTACAGAACAGATTTAATCCATTAGGAGTCAGTCTCATTATGCAGTCATTACGTTCCGCCGCGATTTCACGCTTAATCCGGCGATTTAGTTGCTCAATACAACCTTCGAAACGTGGGATACAGCCTTCGAAAGAGAATAAGAAGATATCGTATTTAATCGGACCTTTTTGTGAGGTCTCGATTGGATTGTATTTACTTATGTAGACTAGAGTTTCAATAATGTTTTGTTTATTGAACTCAAGTACAATAGAAAACTAGTTTTTATTCGAATTAATTCATACCTTACATTGATAATAAAGCATCAGAATGAATTAAAATAATGTACAATCACATTCTCATTATTTGAATTTGAAAGATCAAACATATCTACACTAACATTACAAACAGGTAATGATGTGTACCTCTTTTGAGTTTGTTTGTAGGAGGTCTGGGATTATTTAACTGAATCCAACAAATCTTTAACTAATAGAAAGTTTCACTATCCATGATTAATATAAGCTATATGAAAAGTGGTGGGGATTTAGCATATAAAAATAAAAGTTTAAAAACTAAAAACCGGGCACGCAAAAGCTGAAACAAGAATCAAAATATTACAGAGAAAGGCCAAATCCACGATTTGATAATAAAAGCCTTCAAGTTACGTATTTAATTGGTGTCAGTCAATTCCACGATTTTTATTAAGAAAAACCTCCAACTACAACTATTTATTAAGTTGAAGGCCCTTGAATCGTGGATTTGAATACGTCATGTTTTTAGATATTGCGTAGTCGATTGTTAATTTTAAAACTTGTATTTTAACTACTTGATGGTGAAGTAGTTAATATTTCTGGAATGTACTCAGCCCTTTTATCTCCGATTATCTCCGCTATATTTAATTAACGTCACATCTTAATGTAGCATCTGACACGTGAAACATCAAGACACTTCATAATGATACCTCATTTGTCAAAATTCCTCAAGTAGTTTCAGAGCTACCAGGGAACAGATGAACAAACACACATACATACTCTACTTAAATCATTACTCGCTTGCTAGAGTAACGAGGGTACTTGTATGATTAATTATTATTGATAGCCATTACAATGTGATTTTCACCACAGCATAAAAAATTACGTTCTACGGAGCACGAATGCGCTGAGCAGCAAACCGCGAAGCTGTGGGTGATGAAAGCACAGAGTAATAATACATAAGAAATGCTCTTTGAGCACGAGTATGAACACCTCTGATGAATAAACGGTGTCAGGGTTTCATTCCAAATGATTAATTTTCCAAGTTCTATTAATGTCCATATTATTAATTTTCCAATTTTTTTTTTTCTTGATTTTCAGCAATATTATATTTACACAACTCAATAAACATACGCCCTCAATGTCAACCAAAACTTTACTTACACTTGACGCAGAGTTTATTCACGCTGGTTTGTGGGAACGTACTTCCGTTATGTGGTAAAGCTGTGGCGTAGCAAACTCGTAGCAAACTCGTAGCAAGTGGCGTAGCAACGTGTAGCAAAAATATTCTATAACTTACCTCAAACAAAATTTATTTATAATTTCAGAATATAATTCTGAAAATAGTGACAGTGACTATGTATTGTTTTATATACCTGCTGCCGAGTGCTGCTGGTATAATCATTTCTAAAGATAATATCATAGTAATAATCTCTTCTATGACAATTTCTTAAAAACATGGTTAATTTTAAACATAGTTTATTAGATACTTGTAATTAAATTTAATTAAAATAATTTAAAAAAACAGGTCATTGTGAGTACAATAAAACATAATTTAAAGTACCTAAATATCATATGGCGTGCTCAGAACAGTTTACCTTTCTAACACAGCTAACAAAACAGTGACACGTTCTCAAAAGCAGTCCGAAATCATCGCGACAAGAATTTCCATCCAGTCGCATCGGCACATACTTGTCGGAAGAATGTGGCGACCGGCCCCTGACGTATTTCATAAAGCTCTGTCCATAAGCGTAGGCAGTAACGAGAGACGTAGCAAAACTTTGACTACGAAAAGTTCTTCTACGAACTCCGAAAAGTCCAACTTAAACATAAAAAAAATAATTTTAACAAATGAAACTTCAGCAAAGGTAACGAAAAACAGTAGTAACTAGCCGTTTTTTTTTCAATTTAAAATATTTCCTAACCATGAAAATTTAAATTCTATAATATATATATCGTTGGATTGAAATATTTAAAATCACGATTCAATTTAAAGAACCATGCAGTCAAAACTCATCATGGCAAGGATGTCAGTTCACTTGCATCCCTTGCATATTTCATGAAGTATACTGTCCGTAGATATAGTAGAACTGCAACTCCAACTCCGAAATTCCAACTCCAACCCCGAAAACGTTGATTCCAACTTCACAAAGTCCGAATACATTGTAACACGAGCAAAGCATGAAGCAAAAGGTCTTTGAAAGCCCCAAAGTTATATCAGCGAAATAGGAAAGAAAGAAGTTCAACATGTATGCATTTTTTCTCTCCTGGGGTTTGAAGTAATTTTACCTAATTGCAAAGGTTAGGTGGCCCGTTGGATCACCACCAGGACAGAAGAGAGTAAATCATACAATTGACAGGTACAAAAATAATCAACATATACCCTGATTTTTAATTTCAGACAATTTTTGTAAACAAGCAAATGTCAAGATATGCCACTGTGTGTATAACTGTCATGGTTGTGTAGCATACGTGTAAATTCACATATGACACACATACATGACACTCATCCACACAGTGACATTTCTTTGTTTACAAAAATTATCTCAAATTAAAAATCAGGGTATAATTTAGCTTGGCCAACACTCATCGCAGGGAACTAATAAAAATATTTATTCTGATTTAAACTCGTATGAAAAATTAATTAAATTCGGACTCCGATTCTAGAACCCTGGTACATTCCTACAGTGGTAAAAAATATGACGAACGAGCATGGAAAATGTTTAAAACATCTAGAATTATTGGCCTTGTAATGTTGTGCTGCTGTATTATATGACAGTTTGGAAATGTTTCAAAGCAATAAAAGTTGGTGTTGAAATGGTAAATGATTTGCTGAAAATGCAAATGCACTTGTGAAAACCAATCCACCATCTGAACATCATGATAATAAGAGCAATCAACGCAGCATCAAGCCACCTAAGCCTAGTGAGTAAGTATCCTGTGAGTAGTTTTTTAAAACTTGCGGTTCCCCGCCATCTTGATGCGTCAAGAAGGAAGGACCCCTATTATCATCCTCATTACCCTGAAAAAGTCAACTGCTAGACAAAGGCTTCTAAAATGCCACAACGAACGGTCTTGAGCCGCCTCCATCCAATGACTTCTTGTGAGGTGTTCCATCGAGTGGAGGACCTTCCTCTGTATTTAAAGCATTAAAAACGGCAGTTAAAAGAACCGTTTCTACTAGATATGAAAACGTTATGAAGACATAATAAGCAGGCGCTGAGCTCCATTGAGTAAGCTTTTTGTACAAACGGGCTGCTTTTTTGAGTCAGATTTAGTTTTAACCCGACTAAATCGTTTTGTCTCGCAAAAAACTGCGAGTTTGATCCTTTTTAGTACTAATCGATTGTTCAGCAAATATTTAAAATAAAATAACTCTCCGGCAGGTGGGTAAATAAAAAGCTACTATGCCCTTTGTTGCATAGGCCGTGATGATTCTGGCCTAATAAAAGACCCCTTTGTCTCTTCCCGTGGATATAGTAAGAGCCTAAGGGATTACACCAGGGAATGGGCAGCAGCATCCATCTGAGTACTACTACACCAAACTGCGATCACCAATCTGCCTGCCAAGCGTGGCGATTATAGCAAATTACCCCATTTTATTCAATAGGGAACGCCTCGTCTAGCATTGGACGTAAACAAGCTGGTGGTTATGATACCCTTTCAATAATGATCAACAATTTTAACACGTGTTTTCTAACAACTGCTCGTAACTGTTGACTTCATCATAACAGCTGTACCAAAAAAAAGTAAGATATCGAAATCAGTCCTCAGATCCAACCAAATCGTCAAAAACCTGTCTGACCAAATCGTCTCGTTCACACAAACCCTGATTGTGACACACTCGTTCGCGTAATTATCTTGGACGGCAGCCAGGGTACCGAATAGAGATACGGGAAGGCTTCATTATAGGACCCCGACCTCAAATCTAAATTACAAACCTTGCTTAAGTCAGTTCCAATTTTAAGTAACATTTAGGGCAAAATTGCAAAAAAAAAATAAGGTATTTACGTACTTAATAGGAAATTAAGAGATGCTTACCGGTAGGGTGCTTACGCCCTTTTGTACCAGCACGACGTTTTAGTATTGTTTGCTTCTATTTTAGCTATTATTTCTTCATGAAATTTTGTACACATGATCAGTACACTAATTATGTAGACGCGTCTTCTAAATCAATTTCAATAAAAAATATAAGAAACGCGTTATCTTAAAATTATAACTTTATCATACACACATTAAACATTCCTTTTTATACCCTTAGGTTAGGTTCTTCTCCATCAGCCAGTATATAGTCATCCAGTGGATAAGGCCTACCCCATCGCATGCATAGAGTGCAATGGATAGTAATCACCACGCTTGGCAGGCGGATTGGTGATCGCAGTTTGGTGTCAAGTATTTAGGTCGATGCTAAAGGATCAGGGGATCCTTTAGTCGCTTTTTATGACTTCCAGAGTAGGAGTTGGAGCAGTCCTATTCTTAGGCCAAGACTACCACGGCTCAGGTTAGGTTAGGCATGAATTTCGTAAAATTATGCGAGGATCTAAAAAAAAGGAATGTTCGTGCCTCAAGTTTAAATCTTATCATCAATTGGTTTCAAGGTTTATTTTGTTATTCAAGAGTTATAACCATATTTTATATTGATCTCATATTTTCAAACGAGTATAATATCCTATATTCTCAATACGCAGTCCGAGCGAGGTTCGTTAGCGATCGAGAGCCTCCCTGAATAGGAAACCAACAGAATTGAATCAACCTATTGAATTATTTGTAGTGTGCTTTTTGTGTGCCTTTTTATATATACCAGACTCGTATAAAAAGGCCTTATATGTGATGGATTTGATGAAGGTTTATTTTTGTCTCTGTACATTGGATAAATTATTTGTTCCGTGCAGGTTTTTTAAAAGTCAGCACACTACCTGTACTAAGCAGTTTTTCAAATCAAATCAAATATCAAATATATTTATTTAGGAACAAGAAACAGTGGCATAAAAATACAATTGAAAACGATGATAATCTGCAGAAGTTATAAAAACTGTGTCGCAGACACCAACGCCCTCCTCCATAAAGATAAAATTAGGAGTTCCGAACAAGTAATATAAAATACAAATATGAAAGTTAGTTTAAAAGCTTAAAAGTTAAAATTAAAAAGAAAAATGATAAAAATTACTAGTATGGGTGTGTGTAGGAGTGTGTAGTGCATGTATTAGTGTTGTGTGTGTTTTGTGTAGTGTGTGTTGTGCATGTTTTGTGTAGTGTGTGTTTGTGTTGTATGTCTGGAAGAGCGTAAAGTGTGTAGTGTGTGTGGGTGTGAAATTAGGTGAGTCATAATTATTTAACAACCTTTAGGAGATCTTCTGTATCTACATAATTTAAGGATTTAAGCCACTCAAGGCATTTTACTTTACATTTGTGGTGTGGAAGAGGGTAAATGTTTATCAATTTATTAACTCTGTTGTACAGAATGGAGCTTATATGGGAAAAATGACGTCTCGCTACTACCGTGCGGCGCGGTTCCAATTTGCAAATTCTGCCTGATCTTCGTTTGGAATCGGATAAGTTTGGATCAAAGTATAACAGGGAGTGTTTACGAAGAATGGTTTGCAAAATAAAAATTTGTCGAACTGTGGGTACTAGACAGAGCGAGTACAATTCAGTAGTAGGGAACAATATGGGTTTTTTGGTCAACACCTTGAGAACGGCTCTCTGAGCCCGTTCCAGCCTTAACATCAGAGTTTTGGCTGAACCACCCCAAGAAGTGATGCAGTACGATATAATGGACTGCGCTAAAGCAAAATATATGGTTTTAAGACATTTGAAGCCAATTACTGTTCTAAGGTTTTTAAAAACGAAGATCAGCTTTCTTATTCTGGAGACTGTGGAGTGTATTTGCTGTTTCCAAGTCAGTGTATCGTCTATCATAACGCCGAGATATTTAAGACAAGACGTTCGTTCTATAGTCATGCAGTTGCAAGAGGACGGAACCTTATCATTACAGATATGAGCACAGACAGAGAAGGTAGAGTCTGGTTGCGTAGATAGGTTGGGAGAGAAAGGGATGAATTTACTTTTTGATACATTGAGGGTCAGGAGATTTGTGCGAAGCCAGTTCATTACAAATTTGAGTGCAACTTCGGAGAACTCACGAGCTTCCTGCCAACTCCGACCATGAATCAAGAGGGCCGTGTCATCAGCATAGGTGATTATCTTACAGTTTGGAATACGAAGGTTACAAAGTTGATTAATATAAATTAAAAATAAAGTAGGGCCGAGCACACTACCTTGGGGGACACCAAAACAAACATATTCTTCGTTACTTTTGAAACCATCTATCATAACATATTGGGTGCGATTTTCAAGATAGGTTCTAAACATATTGAGAGTGACACCTCTTATGCCTATAATTTCTAATTTGTTAAGGAGGATGGGGACCGAGACCGTGTCAAAAGCCTTGGAAAGATCCAAGAAAATACCCAAGGTTTTCAATTTTTTATCGAAGTTTTTCACAACAGTGTCCGTCAGCTCTAACACGGCGTCCTCTGTAGATTTACCGCTCCTGAAGCCAAATTGGTTTGGAGACAGTACGCTGCTTTCGTTAATGAAATTCAATAATCTCTTATTTAGGATCTTTTCAAAGATTTTAGACAGTACAGTAAGTACAGAAATCGGTCTATAATTTGTGAGACCGTCCCGATCACCAGACTTGAAAATAGGGTGAACCACAGCCCTCTTAAAAACACTAGGAAAGACTCCTGATGAGAGGGCAATGTTAAAAACATGATTAAGTACGGGGATAAGAATATATCTGGCAGATTTGATTACAGTTGTAGAGATTCCGTCCCATCCCACGGCGCACTTTTCCTTAAGGTTCAGAATTATGTTTTCAATCTCTATGTTGTCGACACTGTAGAAGACCATAGAGTTTTGGGGAGGTTGGCTGAAAGTATGTTCTGACTGGGAGGGAAATAGATCATGAGATGTAGTTGGGATGGCGTTGACTTCAGCTGCTATTTTCGTAGCGAGGGTTTTTCCCACGTTTGCAAAAAATGTGTTAACAGAGTTAACAGACAATAAGGGGTTAACACATAGATTCAGAAGATGTGATGAGGTTGACTTGTTTTTATCAAGGTTGGCAATATTCTTGATGATATTCCATGTAGCTTTAGGGTTGTTCCTGGCCTTCTGAAATTCACTTTGTTGGTATTCTCGTTTCACCTTTTTCAGAATATTGTTGCAGTATTTGCGGTAGCGAAAGTATATTAATTTATGAGTTTCATCTTCAGGATTTTTTTTACATTTCAGGTACAGTTTGTCTCGATGACGGATACATTTCAGAAGACCAGGAGTGATCCAGGGTTTGACAATGCGTTTCCGGCTGGGAATGAGTACAGTTTGACTATGATTTCTTATAACCATGGAGACAAGGTTAACCAATTTATCAGCTACTGCTTCGGGATCATTAGAGTTAAGAATAGGAGTAAAATCTGTGTTTTGGAGATCAAATACAATAGCAGGGATATTATTCCGTTGTGAGAAGCGCTTGGTTAAATTTTGTTTTTCATTAGTTCTACAATATAAAATTAGAGGTAGGTGATCGGTGATAGGGGTATTGAGGATAATTGTGGATGCAAAATTTGAAGACCGAAGTATTATATGATCAAGACAGTTATTTTCTCTGGTTGGAAACATATGAGCTGGTAGCATAGCGTGTGAGGCTAGCAGGTTCAGATATTCATCGGTTACAGAATCATTAATACTTTGCAAAAGGTTGATATTTATATCTCCAACAATAACAGCGGTTTTAAAAGATTTTAGTGTGTGTAACGTTTGGTCAAGACTTTGGAAAAATGGGGCAAAGTTTTTATATGACGGGGACCGATATAGAGCAATAACTGAAATATTATTTGAAAACTTGAGAGTAATGCAGTTGGCGTCATTAAAATTAGGTATATCAACGTTAACTTTAAGTTGACTTCTTACATAAACAACTACACCATCATTTTGGTTTTTAAAGAAAGATTCGTAATGATCAAAATCTGGGAGAGTTGGAATGTGTGGAGTTTTACTTAACCAACATTCTGAGAGGACGATCACATCGAGATTGAGATTTATTCTTTGTAACAAAATGAGAAGGTGGTCAAAATTACAGTTTATGCTACGTATATTGACGTGACAAATCTTCAAACCAACGCAATTGTTATTTATGTGATGAGATACATGTTCTGGAGCACAAACAAACGATTCCGATACGGAAATTTGTTCAATGTCGTTAGACACCATGTTGAGATCATCCATAATGAACGAGAAGGATCAACAAGGGGTCAGGTATGTAACAGAACAGAATACAACTATTCATGTGAATAATTGAGCTTGTAGGCATACTTATGTAATTTTTGTCGCAAGAGTCTTGGCAGAGATAAAAAGGCTTTACGAGTGAAATAAATGATCTGCAAGGTTGTTTATAGTTTTTGTTTATGAGTGTAATGAAGTGTGCGTGTGTGTAGTGTAAACATACTGTAATTTTGTTATACATATTTTTTAAATAAATAAGAATCAAAAGAGTATCAATAATAAAGTAGAAGACTTTAGGTAGCTTAGAGGAGCTTTCCAGATCCAAGTTGACATGCGAAGAGCACGCTGAAGTAACCAATATTCTCGAGTCACTTTGGATCTTTGATATTATCCAAGTCATGTTCGTTAAGCACCCGAAAGAGAGGCCCATTTTCTCTTCGACGTAGAAATATCTTGCCATGCGAAACCCAACAAAACAAGTAGTCGTTGCCCTTTGCGAACTCTCTAGCAAGGTAAAATAATCTCTTCATTTTGGGGGTCAAATTTTCAGATATGAATATTTGCCTTGAAGGACCACTTATATGTAAGTGCTCTGTGGTCAGTTTGGAAGAACCTTTATTGAATTTACGGTACATAGAAACCAGTTTTTCTTTCAGCAGGACGCTAGTGAGGTCCACTATTATCGTTCTCTTAGCCGGATCTTTATTGTTCATTCGGAAAATATCTTTAACTTCGCCGTGCAGTATCGGCACATTTAGAACCTTGCTAGTATTGACGAAGGTCTCAAGCAGAGCCGTCTTGCTTTCCGAGGTAGGTGCCGGTATATTTCTAATCTCTAGGCATGTAGACCTAGAGTTGCGCTCGAGACCATCCAACCGATCTTCCAGTGACTTGATGTGTTGGGCATCAGCTTTCCGTCCAACTTCCAGTTGTTCTACTTTATTTTGCAGAGCATCGTGTTTTTCAGCAAGGAAGTCGAAAGACGAACGGATGAGCTCAACCGCAGAGCAGATTTGATCGGACCTTTTGTCTTGTTCGTCCTTAAGATCTTTAAGCATTTGACGCATTTCGTCCATGAAATCAGTAAGTACCTCCGAATAACATCGCTTCCGTTTGCGGATAGACCCTTTAGTATTTTCAGCAAGATTTGGTTCTGAAGAAGAACCATGCAGAGGTAGCCCGGTAGGCACTCTCAGAGAATTTGCTGTCGATAGTGTCGAAGATTTAACGAGCGCTGGTACGGACACGGGCGCGGGCACGGGCGCAGCGGCGGCAGCAGCAGGTGGAGGCGCGGGCGAAGACGGAGGCGTACGCTTGGTTAGCATTTTAGCAAAATATTAATGTACCAGGGCAGCAGTAAGGCGAGGTGGTATAGCGATTGGGGCAAGATCCCCGCAACTTGACACACAAACACAGGTCGGTCAGCTAAAGTGGTCAGTTAGCGGCGAGTGGGTACTGTAACGCGTTCCGTCCAGTATAGGCAGACCTGCGACGTTAGTGGTAAGCTGCGTATTGCGTCTCGTGCTCACAAAGGGAATACTAGCGGTGACGCACGTCGTCGATTCCTTCCAACAAGTAGCGGTGTGTGCGTAGCGACTGTTTGCACTCACGTGTGTAGTTGTGTACACGAAGCTAGTAGTGTGTTCCGCCGTGTGGTAACGTAGGTACGCCGATCGATGTAGGTGTGCAGAAGTAGTGCGCGAGCGATGACTTCCTATTGATTTATGTTCTCCTATTTTTTCGCGTTACTATTTTTGCGGAGAAATTGATATAAAATCAGAAAATAAACTAAAATAGTGTGAGTAAAAAACGCGTCTGTACTGATCAGAGGTCCGGGGGGGGGGGGGTTTTTGTATGCTTTGTGTGAAAAATATATTTGAAAATATGTTGTGAGCACGGAGTTACACACTGAATTAGTTGTAAATTGTGAATAATAAATTCTTATAACGAATTTCCTTCGAAATAGGGTTCAGTGTAGTGTATTCGGATGTAAAAATTATCCATTATTCTATCTCACATATGGAACGACAACCATTGGGTTACTCTGTCTATGCGTCATCATTACATTCCATGTCAAAACTCGCTAAATGAACTTCGGCTAATTGTGACAGTGCTGTTGTAATGAGGTGATTTGTGTACTTGCACCTAGTTTAATTGGCGTGTACTGTACATAGAGTTTTATTAAGGTTGATCGTCTCGCAAGTGGCGTGAAATTCAAATTTATTCGTGTTTTTTGCTCATCAACACTTCTTGTAATAGCAAAAGCTTATTTTGCGCAAACTAAGAAACCTAAAATATATATTTTAGTTGATAGTATCTCTAAAAGATAATTAGTTTAGCTACGAATATTGTTTAATGATTTTTACAGTGTTTTTTTGGTTTAGGGATATCCGTAGCTTAACTAATGATATTTATGAGATATCAATTAAAACTTGTGTCTACTAGATTTCGCAAAACCTGTTTTCGATATCTCAAAAAGTGTTAAAGAGCTGAGAAAAGCAAAACACAATAAAATTTGAATTTCGCGCCACATGTGAGACGATCCACCTTAACTAATTGCAACAAAACGCCATCTATTATTATTTCTGTTTACCCAAACCAAGTCATCTACCGTCTTTTACCCGTTGTCAATTACAGAAATTCTCACGCGAAATAATGAGTTTCTTTCAAACAAAATTAAGTAATCCGAAAAGATAAAAAGATCAAAGGCCAAAATTAAGAATAGGCAAGCGCGGGTAGACACGGGCAGGCGAGAGTAGGCCGGCCATACCTCGGGGCTACGTAATTATCTCTGATTTATATAATTACCACTTTAATTCCAACTGAAAGGGGGTAAGATTAGGCTGGGTTGCATAGCATAGAGAATGCAGTAGTTCAACTTAGTTACTTCAACAGTAACTGTAACTCTAGTTATTTTGTATCACTGTATTTTTTTTATTTGTGAAATCTATGTCTTGTTGCAAATAAACTTTTTATATTTCTTTTTACTCTACATACGCCTTATCACTACGCATATTATAGGTATACGGTTTTCCATAATCAGGGGGCCGATTCTACTATTTTTAATGGAAAAACCATTCTTAGATCATGCAATTACAATTAAATTACGATTGTCATTAGAAATGGTAGTCTGCAAAATTTGTGAGTGAATTGAAACGATTTTTTCTGAATGGTCGTAATTATAATACAATTGAAAAACCATTGAAGTTAGTAGAATACCAAAAGTGTCAAAAGTGTCATTTTTGAGATAATTCATTAACAATTCAAACACAATTTGTTTAGTAGAATTGGGGCCCAGCACACTTGGTAGGTGGATTGGAAATTGCAATTGGTGTGACGTACTCAGGTGGATGCTGCTGCCAATCCCGTGGTGTTATTCTTAATTTTTCGACATCTACGGGAGGAGAAGGACGGATCAATTTCAGGCCGGACACACCACGGCACAGTTCAAGTTTGCCTACTAGAATGTAATTTAAACTGTGTATTCACGCTTTATTTAAAGGGGTTGGTGCTACGAACCAGTTCTCGGCTTAACCCTAAAGCTCAGGCTGTGTGACCCTTAGCAGTAAAAATTAAGCGATGTTCAACAATTACGGAACAAACAATAGTGAGCACTTAATTGTGTGGGGCTTAGTAAATTTTTAAGCTGGACTTTGGACTTTTCATGAGGAAAAAAAGTTTAAGGTTCCCACGTAAACCTCGTCCGGTCAATCCGGTTGAATTATGATATTTTTTTTTTTTATATTTTAAAAATCTAGAACAATACGTACCTACCTCGATTAGCCTTCCAATTATATACACCAAGTTATTTGAAGATCTGAAATTTGATCAAGTTTTTAAATTAATGAGAAAATATTATATTTCCGTCTGGCTCTAGTTTCCTTTTCATTTAAAAACTACTAATCCAATCCTTATAAGATTTTGTAGATATAATCTTATAAAAGTTATCAAGGTACGTTGTGTTCTAGATTTTAGAAACAATCAACTTGAAATTTAGTAGAGAAAGTTGTAACGTAATTCAGTTTAAAAGTTTGACGTGTACGTGAGCATCTTAAGGCTACTCGTGCACTGCGATTTTTCGTGCAATTTGTTTTGTGTATACCCTAGCGAAGGGTGAGAAACCGGAATAAATGGCCAACATCTTGAATTAAAATAAATTAACACACTCCATTCCAGTGTTAAGTGGCTTCTTCTGTTTGACGGTGAGGGGTCGATTTGTGGCAAATGTTTGCATGATCTGCAAATACTTGTTCTGCATCTGGGTGTTGTGGTACCCACGTGGTGATATCACCGATACAGGGATTCCTAGTGTGGGATCAGAACTATAACATGTGGGCTTTGCTTGCACGTTATCGGGGTATGTGTGTTATCTAGGTCAAAATCCATCTCTATCTAATTCTGAGATGCGAGAGGTGGCTGGTTCAATTGCCGCTGCGGGATAAATGTTTGTATGATCTGCAAATATTTATTTCATCCCATCTATTCGAAAAGGACGACTTGGTTCGCCTTTAAGTGCACCCAAAGGTGGTGTTTTCTGTATGAAGCTTCTATAAGTGCGCCGCAATTATCTTTGCCGCGCACTTTTTAAATTTGGAATATATCGAACTCAAATAAGTGCGCCGCAATTATCTTTTACGGCCCTTTTTGAATTTGGAACATCTTGAAAAGAATCAAACACAAATAAGTGCGCCGCAATTATCTTTTCCGCGCCCTTTTTAAATTTGGATCATCTTAGTGTTCAGCGCCAAAGAAGGCGAACGCAAATATTGTTTAAATAAATACTGGCTGGTACGACGGCCCATAGTCGCGCCACCGGCTGAATAAAAAAAAACAAATTAGAAACGACGGCCCGCGATTTCGTCATTTTTAACCGACTTTACAAAAAGGAGGAGGTTCTAAATTCGGTTGTATTTTTTTTAATGTTACCTCATATCTCCGGCGTTTATGAACCGATTTGGAAAATTCTTTTTTTATTTGAATAGATATACTTCCAGATTGGTCCCATTTTTTTCAGAATCCAGTTCTGATGATGGAATCCACGAGGAATTGAGGGAACTCCTCAAATATTGTAGGCATACATATGGCGATTTTGATATTTTCAGCAACAAACCAAGCATTTGCATTCAGAAAGTATCATAATCCTTTCACCACTATGGTTCTTTCATAAATTTTTTTTCATCCAAATATTTAGTCGAATACAACGGCGGAAGTCTTTTTTTTAAATGATAAGTTATTCACGGATTGTTAGAAATTCATGGTTTTGTTTTGAAATAAAATATGAGGCGCCTTTTATTTTCTCATAGTGGGTGATGAAAAGTAGAGTGTAACACTCGGGCGCAAAATATATTTTTGGCTCGGGCGACGTACTTTGAATCCCTCGCTACGTTCGGGATTCTACTAAAGAATCCCTCGCTATGCTCGGGATTCTACTCTAGAATCCCTCACTTCGTTCTGGATTCAAAAAAGCGCCCTCGCCGTAAAAATATTATTTTGCTCCCTTATGATACAATCTACTAATTCCGGGTCTATGTGTTATGGTACCACGGTACTTGTAAGTCCTGATACCCTCGACACAGGGAATCCTAGTGTTGGATCAGGACTACATATGTGTCTGTTGGGTGTTACGTATGTTATGTTATGTTATTTTTTTTATTTTTTTTCCTTTCCTTAGCGTACGTTTTCATGTACCCTAATATCATTACAATCTAGCCGTAAGGCAGTAATAAGTAATTAAACATTGACCTAGATATATAAAATAAATTAAAGCTAAGAATGTGTCCATTGGCACTTTTCTTAATGTCTCTATTTAAGGGGAGGACACTTTTTTCTTGTGTTCTTATTATCTAGCACTAATTTACACTACATTACACTACACTAACTCATAAGTTTTAGTTCTTTTGATTCTTCTCACTATGTCCATGTTGTCGAGAAGCTGAATTGCCGGATGTTATGTTATGAATTTTATCGAAATTGGTTCAGCCGTTACGCGTTGTAACGGCCGCTTGTATAACAAACAAACAACTAAACATAGGTAGTGTACTTAGTGCACCCAGGTGAATTAACCCAGGTGAATTAAGTGTACCGCCCCGATATTTCACATATATAATATTAGTAGGAAGATAGAATAGGGTCTTGTCCCTCGTGCCACTGGTTCTTTCTTGATTACCCGATTGACGCCGATCTAAAAAGAGGCGATCGTAGGAGTTGTTGGTAAAAACCAGTGAGGCTGCAAAATGACTGAATAATGCAAAATTTTTGGTTACATAATTTTTACACCGTTTGGTTCGCAGTGCCTCAAAAGGCTACTTTTTGCAATACCTATCAAATGAAATCAAAAAATAAATTCATTTTAGGGTTTCGTATTCAAAGGGTCCTAAACAAGACACAATAACTAAGCCTACGCAGGCGCCCGTCCGTTTGTCTGTACGTCTGTTTGCATATATTCTATCACAGGGATATATTTTGGCAGCCGTAAGAGGTAGCCAGTTATGTGTTGTTTTAGCATGAACCCTATGCAAACAATAAAAAACCAAAAGCCCCAAATTCCACTCACGCATAATGGACCATCATAGAGTTTGAATGCGGAAAAGGGAGTTCCCATACAGGAGTCCACCAATCAAGGAATAGCAATAATCGGAAAACTGATAGCGCGTTCTAATCTACTAGTAGCGACATCTAGTCTTGAATTGAATAAACTTCAGAACCCTACACCCATACCCTGTGTGGTTGAGAGAAGACACATAATCAGGCTTATTTACATTATTTTTTATCCTTATCGCTTAGCTTTTGCTGTGCCACTGTTGCCAAACTTATAATAGCACTGGACGGTCGCCATATCCGATACAAAGATTTTATGGGTTTACATAAAACTGAGTAGGTAGGTCGGAAATATGCTTAGGACTAAAAGCAGAGGTTTTTGCAGAGTTATGAAATGGGTACTAAAAAAGGTCTGCTTAAAAACGTTGCGAAGCAGAAAAAGTCACTCATGGATGAAATGTATAGAAATCTCGGTCCGGATTTATTTCTTGGTCATGTTAGATTTGATTTATTAAACTGAGACATTGAAGTATTAAGGTATTGTTATTTTACTGAGAAATTGTAACTTTTCCAAGTAAAGGATAGTTCCTCCACTGGTTTTTTTAGTCAACAAATATATTGTTGTTGTAAGCTCTCATCACAAAGCCATGACGAATAGTCAGCTGTCTCCATCCACCGTCTTCTCGCGAGCGAATGTTTACATCCATTTATTCCCGAATCAAATGGCAACACTACCTTCGCTATAAAGTTAGCGAAACCAAATTCCTCGAAAGGCTTACGCCTAAAATAAAACGGCGCCCGCAAAACCTTCGGAATCCCACAATAGTCGATCGAAGGGACAAGGCGCCCGTTTGAAGGCTTAAGGGCTACTTGGATCTGCAATTGATAATCCCTCCTTTGACAGACCACTTGTTCCTTCTTGTTACTTTCGCGAGAATTAAGGTTTTGGCTTCAGCTTTGCTGGAGCCTATTTCAAAAGGAGGTGAATTTTTAAAGTTTTTGATGAGTTAAAGATATGTTATTTTTGACATCAGCGTAAAAACAGCTGCATTATCTGGAAAACTTGTTATGGTAGGAAAAGTCATCATCATCATCAGCCTGTAGAAGCCCACTACTGGGCATATGTCTCAGATCGATTTTCACTTGTTACTTCTTTTTTATATGAATATTCAGAGAAAGTAAGTGGTCATTTTGCGGACTTTTTGTACTTGGGCATTACCCAAAATTAAAAATAAAACAGCACTTTATCAATGGATTTGCATGTACGTTTTCTTCCCGCTCAGCACGTTAATAATGGATTTTTATACACTTTTCCCTCCCGCACATTTGTAGAACACTAATGGAGTATTTTCTCTCTCATTTAAAAAAAAGTCGTAATTTACTTTCTGACAGGTACAGTATAAAATATTGATCAAAAACTATGGTCACTACTATTAAGTAGTAGTGAGTGGAAAACTCCGACTTCCGGTCCTAAGTCGTTGTTTTCAAATCCCGGTAGCAATAATAGAGTTTCCGATTCGAACTTATTTGCGAAACATTAAACAGCGTTGAGAAACCGCTAGAAGAACCTGTCCTAGAATCCGAAGACATGTGATGAACTCATACTGATCTATGAAATGCCACAGGGTGTTCAGGAAATAAACACTGAAACAAGATTGTAATACAGAAAATATGTAACTAGAAAAGTAAAAGGCCGTACAGCTGCTTTTTGCGCGTCCTACAAATAAAAGGTTGGTAACAGCTAAATTACTGTTTCTTCTGAACCATGAATATTTAATACGATATCATAATATTATACCCGCTGAATATTCCCTGACCCCCTGACTACATTCATCATGTGCCGAGCGCTTCGTGGTTCAGATGATAAAGGGGATTTAAAATTGTCTTTTTTTCGGTTATTTTTACAATCCTTTGAAAACTCGATAATAAAGCTATCTTTACGTCTGCAAGTCAGAACGATGGTTTCGTTTGTTGACCCGAAATTTGAGTCCAAAGTGTTTCCACTACCGGGATTAAGACAAAGGTATTCTCAATTCAAAGTGGACATACCAATTTACTTTTTTCATTGATCCAATGCGAATTGAGTGCCGTAATGGCCAGCCTAAGAATAGAACCCTCTATCTCCTCCCGTAGATGTCTTTAAAGCTTATTTAGGGGTTGGCAGCAGGAGATGGGTAGCAGCATCCGCCTGAATTCTCAACATTTGTAAAGGTATCACATACTATCAGGTGGCTATATGATGATGAGGTGGATCTCATCATCATATATCTACTCATTGCAAAAGTTTTAAAAAAACCAGTCAAGTGTGAGTCAGACTTAAGAGGGTTCCGTACAAGTAGGTTATTATAGTAAACACTAGACTAATTAACTTATTAGTCAATCAACACAATTTTATAAGCATTTTCTCATTACGAGTATATGCTGTTTCCCGTGAGAATTTAAATTTAGGATTTTTATTGAAGTTTGTAAAGTATTAGTGAGGCAGGAGGTATTTTCGCTTATTTTCTTTAATACATTTTTAACCAAGCATTTTAAAACTATAAAACAATACATAATTATGTATTTTTTTATAAAGAGTTCTTTCAATTGATATGTCATAATGACAAATATTATGACAAAAGTTTTTTTATTTCTTAGTTTTCCTCCAAAATTTACCCCCTATTTCAGTATATTAACTCTAAACGTACGTGATTGGGTCACTTCGGAAAAAATAGACTGTGGCAGACACACACACCTGAGTGATCCGATGATGGTTCCGTTGGTACCTTTTGAGGAACGGAACCCTAAAAAACAGCAACAGTTATCAAAGCTTACATTTTCAAACGAATGATACATAAACTTGCTGCATAGGATCCATATCTCGTGTACCACGAAAGCCCAATTCTGTACACTGTCAGTATCTACTTTAGTTTAGCTGCCGGCATTACTAGTTTTACTTATTCTGTGGCGCTTTCAGGTTAATTAAACTATGTAACTAGCCTGGAATTAGCAGGGTATGTAAAATACTATGTATTATATCCGTCATTTTATAATTTGTAACGGCTAATATTAATTGAATTTTAATACTTATGCGTTTACGTTGTAGCCTAGAACTTTGATGAACATAAATAAATAAATGCTGGATATTTCACATAACATTATCTAGCCCCAAGCTAAGCAGAGCTTGTGGTATGGCAACTAGATGACTGATATACTTAATACAATACATTACATAGATAGATATTTTTATTATACATAGACAATACCCAGAACACCCGAAACAATTATCTGCAGATCGTACAAATATTTGTTCCGAGGCAGGAATCAAACCCGCAACCTCCTGCGTCGCAGGCGAACCTTCGCCCGCACAGAGGTCGTCAAAATCGGAGGTTCTATCAAATCTTTGATAGAATGGGTCATAGTGCGCAAGCCAAGGCATAAATACAAGGTAGCATTATTATCATCATCAGCATATAAAAGTCTACTGCTGGACATAGGCTTCATGACGAACGGTCCTGGGCCACCATCATCCAGTGAATTCGTACAACCTTTACAATGTCATTGGTACACCGAGGGCGGAGACCTTTCTACACTGCATAGTCCGATTTGTGGTCGCCACTCGAGAACCTTTATTCCCCAGCGGTTGTCAGTTCTGCGAGCTTATGGCCTACCATTGCCACTTCAGCATGCTAATACTAGGTATAACATAACATAACACCCAACAGTCACATACATACTCCTGACTCCACACTAGCATTCCCTGTGTCGTGGGTGTCAGGAACTACGAGTACCATGGTACCATAACACCCAGGCCCATTTTTTTTTTGCAGATTACGCAAACATTTGTCCCGCAGCTTAAGATGTATTTAAATTAAACTAAAGAAAAAGCAAATGGGGGTTTTAACACTTCTCATACAGTGCTCTGCAATTTTGTGGCATTATTTTGTTTAATAAAAATATAATAACATATTTAACTTTAAGATTTTATTGTTGACATGTCCCATCTAATCACGTGAAACACTGGCAAAAAATTACAATTATAGCGCGGCGGCACATGCCAGCTACATAGCTGTCTGAGATGCTAGAGGTGCATAGAAACAAATGTTTGCATGATCCGAAAATATTTGTTTCAGGTCTGGATACTGTGGTACCACGGTTCTCGTAGCTCCTGATACCAACAATACAGGGAATTCTAGTGTTGGATTAGGACCGCATGTATACAATAAGTAGGTATAGTGATAATAAACATTACATAAACATTATAAATGTCGCAGGAAGTCGGTGGATGGAGGCGGCTCAAGACCGTTCGTTGTGGCATTCTAGGAGGAGGCCTATATCCAGCAGTGGACTTCTATAGGCAGATGATGATGATGTTGAATGATGATTTTGTTAAAAATGTAAATCCGTTACTGGCTTTAGGTAAGGTTTGTTAGATTTAGCATGTACAATTTAAGAGCTGTGGATTTTGTGAAATAAATAAAATAAAATAAAAATTATGATATTGACCAAAACTATAACGGATGTAAGAAGACTACTCCCGAAAACTGAAATAGTGCACTCAGACCATGATTCTGAAAATATTGAAGCTGAAAAAAGCAAAAAAAAAAGCTCGCTTTTGGGCCGCTTTTTTTTAAATATCAATAAAACATCATAAAAGGAACACAAAAACCTAATTTCCATCAGTAAAAACACGTTTATAAATAAAAACGTGAAAAAAAGCAATGAAAACCACCTAAGAAATATTAGCGCAGCGCGTCGGTCAGCTGACCAGGAGCGATGAACTCGCGCAGCCCCGATGCGCTCTGTGAATTCGCGCTGTTTTATATAGCTATGATTTAGGTAGCTGTACCTTCAGTATTCGGGAGCTGTCCTTTTACACCCTGTATAACTTAAATGATAAAAATAAACTTTCTTTAAGTTATCATTTCTGTTTTATAAATATGTAGTCAAAATCTTATAGTCTAACTCCTGTAATAATTTTTCCATTCACGGTTGTTAGGTGCATTCAGGTTATTTATGTGTAGGTACACAAACACACAGTTACTTATATCTGTGCACGTGTAATTCATGTTGATAACGACAGGAACAGGATGAGAATGTAAATGGCTCTATTGTTGCCCTAATTGTGGTGGGTGCCCTACTTTCAGTCAGAATGGGCCACATTAAGGTGAATTCATGATTAAAATAAATTAATTAAAAAAACGACTATATGCCACGTACCTTATTATTCTCAAGCTGAAGTTTCATTGCCCGACAAAGTGGTAATTTTTCATGAGCAAAAAGTAATTTTGTTGTATGAAATTAAATTATTTTATAGTTTCTGTCCATCTAAAGGTTGTCTGGAAGAGATCACTCTTAAGCGATAAGACCACCCATTGTACCTCTGATTTGAAACTATGTACTTAGCTTTATTTTTGTTGTTTTTTGTTTATGGTGTACAATAAAGTTATAATCTATCTATCTATCTAAATATTTGGCCGGCAAAGACTTCTCGGTGAACCGAGGAATTAGCTCTCAAAATTAGCAACTTGCAGTGGCAATGGGCAGACTGTATAACTCGCAGAACCGACAACCGCTAAGACATAAAGGTTCTCGAGCGGTGACCACGAACCAGACGACGCAGTAGAAATAGAGTGAGGAAAAGCTCCCCAATAGAATTACACAAAAAAATCTCCGTGTTTTAGTGGGCATGTCAAACTTTGAGTATATTATACAAAGCTGTGTAGCTAAGCGAGGAAGTGAAGTGAGGATGCAGAGTGAGGAAGCGGGGTAAAGCAGGATGTTGGTGTAATTTTGTGGAGTCCGAAGGAGGGCGCTGCTATTGCAAGTTTGCGGCACGGCTCTCTCGCTTCGCTCTTTCGCTTCTCTCTGATCAAATGGGCAGGAGTTACCGCTCGCTTTTCTCCTCTTGCTACAATTGTATGTTGTGGGGAGTCGGGGGAGAAGGATCAAGAGTGGTCGTCATTGCATTCTATGGAGGAGGCCTACGTCCAGCAGTGGACTTCACAGGCTGCTGTTGATGATAATCCATGATAGGAGAGATAATTGGGCATCGTAATGTTTGGTTTCGAACTCGATATAAAGGTCTTTGTTTATTCCTTTTTTTAAATGTTCTGTGTGTAAACAACCTCATTATTCTGTTATAGTTTTAAAAATGGAATCTATTTAAAAACGGTGCAATAGCTAAACCTCATTACAAAGAATACATTTTAATAGTTCACGCGCTCGTGTCGGCGTCAAAACGAATTTTCCGAGAGAAGTTTCCTTTCACTAAAAATGCTTTTTCTGTGGCGTAAATTCAAAGAATCCAACTACACTCGCGGCCAATACAACTATAAATTTTAGAATTTAGAACTTTCTCGAAGTCGTGAAAGTTGGACAACCTCAAGTTAGAAGTGCTCTGTATCGATGTGAAGTTTTGAAATTCAATTTAAAATAAACTTTGATTGGTTTTAAATAGAGCTTTTAAGGGATGTTGTAATCAACTTTAATCTTTGCGTTTATAAGGCAAATATTATTAAAAGTCAGATTGTGCGAGATATTTTCAATGTGATTATTGTTAACTTCCAACAAAAGAAAAAACCTTCAAACGTGATTGAAAATTTATAATCTGTTGTTGTTTTCGGTTTAGTTATTTGAAAAAAAAAACCATGCATGTTTTTTTTGCACGCAAGTGTATTCTCAGTTGTTTGCGAAATAGAACACTTTGATGTCTGCCGTTTTTATTTGTGGGTATGCAAATGTGTGCGGGTTTTTGTTCCTGTATGTGATTACCAAACCCTAACTTCATTATGTTAGGGCGCACATTATGATGGTATCATCAAACTGTGTTTAGTTAAGTGCTGTTGCATGTAATTTGGGTGACAGGACATTCCAACTGCGAGTAAATAAATGAGTTGTATAAGTCTATCATAAGTTTTTTATGCGACATTTTTATTCAAGATATCACTTTTGAGGTTTTTTTATTCGTGGTTATTCATTCGAGATATTTAATTTATTCCAGATTTTTAGTTGGATTTGTTGTACTACCTAGTACAACCCTTACTTGTAATACATAAACCAACGCGACCAAGTCTATACGAATCAGGGTAATAAACACGGCTTAGCTTGATTTTATCCTTAGTTTTTTAGTTCCTTTACTTAGGTGGGAAGCTGATGCATAGAATTGAGTACTTACCTAATTTAAGGTAGAATCTAGCCCGAATCCGTGATTCTTTGATTCGTATGAGCATTATTGTTTATTTCCTTTTGAGCGTTAGATACCAGAAACTTAACGAACCTATAATAGCCTTCTGTCAGCACCTTTTTCTCCACCTTATCGAAACGACGCACAGTAAATTATTTCCCAAAAATACACGTAACAAAAGTTAAAGTAGGTGATTGAATGTAGTATTTTATCTGAACAGCAATTTATGGAGGGTGGTCGTCCAATTGATAGGGTGCTAACCGCTGCCCAAAAGGCCCAAGATAAGGATTATGGTCTTAGCGGGCGGCAGTTTTTTTGGGAAAGTTTTCAGTAATGTTAGCGTGTCGCGATTCAATGGTAGAGGCGATAAGGATTTGAGTGACCGCGATTGTTTCTTGATGTCCTCAAAGTGTGAAGCTTAAGTTTGTTTGAATATTACCTGTTTTAATAATCATCAGAAGTCGATTTACGTCCACTGCTGGACGTGGCCTCCCCATTAAATTCAATGAGGGGATTTTCCGTAATTACCACGCTTGGCAGGCAGGTTGGTGATCGTAGTTTGGTGTTAAGTACGCAGGATGCTGCTGCCCATCCCTTATTGTAATCCCTTAGTAAGGCTTTACTACACCCACGGGAGGAGGAGGGTTTATTCTTAGGCTGGGCATACCATGGCGTACCTGTGTTTTAATAATAAGTATTAAATTACCCCCTCTCGATGGACCGACGATATTTTAAACTATTTTTAATGTCGCAGGAAGTCTATGGATGGAGGTAGAAATACCTGTTTAATGGAATTTTATGGATGTAGACTTCTACAGGCTGATGGTGATGAATGACGTGAATGACTTGTTATTAATCAACAGAAAAAATACTCCTGGTACGTTTTTTCATTCGATGTTTTTCATTCAAGATTTTTCAAACGAGATTTTTCGTTCGCTGTATTTTTCATTCAACATTTGAGATGATATTTTGATTATACACGTAAATGCAAAGAATAACATTAAATCTGTATCGTGCGTGATCAAAAAGGGCTACAATTTTATTTTTTGATAGTCCTGTCTGATCACGCGTGATCAGACAGGAAAAACACCTCTATACTTGGTGAAAATAAGTTTGTAGTCTCTAGTAAGACAGCCATTACTGTTTTACAGTAACTCATAATCAGTAGGTACTGATCTTACCTATTTCAAAAACCTGTAGGCCTGAAGATGCCAGTAGATTAAAAACAACATCTCTACTGAAAACTTACTTCTTAGCAGTTTCTGTTGTTTCTTCTGATACGAATATCAAACAATATGATTTTAAAAGGCAAAAAATCCTCCTGCAGCTATAAATTGCATTCGGGTGCGTCAGCTGTTTGCTGAAAATTGTAATAATTCTTGCCAGTATCCGGTGGATTAAAAGTGGGTCTATATTAACTGGTCATTCAGAAAGAAACGCAGTGTGGCGATTATTTATTTATTTCATTGAATTATATTTTTTTATTTTATTAGCAATTTTAATAATCATGTATTAAAATACTTATACATACATACAAACGCCTGTTTCCTCACTAGAGGGGTAGACAGAGACCACGGATTTCTACTTGCTACGATCCTGACTACCTCTTTATATTATATTTTATTATATATTTTATACTTTACATTTTATTAGCTTTATTCACTCTCATTACATAATTCATATATGCGCGTCGGCTTAGGGTACTTTTGGGTTTTTTTGTTTTTTACTTTTTTAAATAATTATTTAAAATAATAATCGAACCTGTGTAATCAATAAAAAAAAATATACAACATGCCAAAATTAACAATCTTACACAATAAACATAAAAACAAATTAGTATTTATAAAACATAACATAACACCCAACAGTCACATACGCAGTCTTGATCCCACACTAGGATTCCCTGTCCCGTGGGTATCAAGAACTACGAGTACCATAGTACCATAACACGCAGACCTGGAACAAATATTTGCAGATCATACAAATATTTGTCCCGCAGCGGGAATCAAACCCGTAACCTTTTGCATCTCAGCCGGCTACTCGCCCGCCGCTCCACAGAGGTCGCCTAAAATTCAAAAACAAATAAATCATACAATAGACAATACTTAGCTTTTCTTTGTCTTTTAACTATGGCCTCTGAGGAAAGTCTCCTCAATTTTGCCAGTTCACCTCTGTCCAATTCAATTGCAATGTCACGTGGACTGCTTTGTTGCGCGTCCTTCCTATAACATCTGTGGGAAAATAACATTTCACACTGTTTTTCAAATCGAATAAAAGCGCCTTAAATCGAAGCTCTATGCGCTTATATTCACTTATTCTTCAACAAAAATATTTCACAATAACTCAATGATCAACCACAGAATAATACAACTCGATAGATTGCGAATAATAATCAACTGTGATCATTCACTTTTTAAGATTATCTATGAATCATATTTGATCAAACTCAAGTGTAAATTCGTATGAGTTTTTCCTTTGGACGTAGCGATAAGAATATTCGTAACTATGGGGACGGGGAACCTGTTAAAAATTCCTAGAGTTTTTAGTGCTCGTATGCAAAATGTACTATAAACCACGAGGAAATACACTACCCCTTATTTTTTATAAATACTTACTTACCCCGTTCAATTTAATCTGATAAAAGGAAAAGCTACCATAACTCATCATGAGGTATCACGCCATAAAGTCAGCGGCCAAAAAACAGTATCGTAAAAGCAGATTGAAATGAAGGAAATTAGGAGACACACATTCTGACTATGCAGCTTTTTGGTACGTAAAACTGATTTCAAACAATTTAATATTTGAATGGAATCCATTTCAAACTCTACGGAGCGATAAAAGTAGTTTTTTGCAAAGGATAAAAATATTTTCTCATCTCATTAATATTATAGTTGCAAAAGTTTGTGAGTATGTTTCTTACTCCTTCACGCTGAAACAGCTGGAGCGATTTGATTTAAATTTAAAATGAAAAAAGCTTATGTCCTGAATTAACTTAGAGGCTAGCTATTATCCCGATTTTCCCACCGACTTATGGCCTTAGGTTCAAATTCCGGTCGAACAATGGATTATTCCACTTGTAAAATTGATGTGTATATGCACACATTGATGTGTACAATAATATTTGTAACGTAGTCAAAAACGGTGAAGAAAAACATTGTTAGCAAACCAGCATGTCCTAGAACAAAAATTTGAAGACATGTCATGTGCAGGAAAGGCGCCTCTTCGAGGTGTACTGAATACTTTCAACACACCGGTTCCTTCACTATTGCTCAATAGTCTCTGACCTACTGCAAAGTGACCAAGAAATAACCAGTGACACAAAGTAGTAGTGCTTGATATCTTTAGATTTGTGCTGCTTCTGAACACGTAATGGCGGCGACAAGTTTTAATAGTGGTACTTTTTTGCGTCTGGATTCCCACCACGGTGAAAAGCAGAGTCACTGCTGCTGGTATTTTGTCATTTAAAAAATTAGAAAAATAACTGTATAACTCAGCCGAAACCATTAAAACACCATCTGCAAATGCAATTTTCGGTAAACATTTTCATTTCATATATTTTCTCCCACACACGTAACAGTAATTGGCACGCAAGTTTCTAAGATCTTTTGAGCAGTTCCAGAACTTCGAACGGAGAAAGCATACGACTTGGCTGCTTTTAACTTACTTTACACATTTTAGATGCAGTGGGACTTGTGTGTTGATACCATTAACCGTTAATAAGCTAAACTTCACTTAAAATTCGTGCCGAGTTTTGATATATCAAGCTGCAATAGAGCCCTTCAAAAGCCAGTGATAAATGCGTTGTGGCCCTGGTTTAGATATTTATCTAAGTAATCTTAATCTTACCCACTTATTCATAGTCAATTTTGAAACCTTTAATAGCTAAATAGCTTTGGTCTTGTTTTGGTGTATGTAATTTTACATCAAAGAGAACGAAACAAAAGTTATTTTAACTAAAATAGGTTTAAAATACGATTATGAATAAGGGGGTTAATCTTTACTTAAGTAGTTGTTTTACTAAGATGTTATAATATCCCAAATATTACCAACCAGACGGGAATCAAACCCGCGACTGTCTCCTTGATATGGAGTTGTGTTAACCGCTGCGCCACAAGAGCTCATGGACTCATAGCACCGTAGCTTTACCTGCAGGGGAATCGCATCTAAGAGAGGGGGGTTAGGGGGGTTTGATCTAAGGGGTCGTGAGTTCGATCCTTACCAATTTTGGCATATTATAAAATCTTGGTATTTCCCATAAGTGTCGGTTGACTTTCAAAATAAATAACTAAACTGGCATGCAATGAAATAGGGTCATCTAGAAAAACCACAATAGCTCCCAAACTATGCAAGATATCGAAATGAATGAAATCAATAAATGAAATAGATTTTCACTCGAATTGAAATAAAAATCATATTAAAATATGTTTCATAAGGTCGGTGTTCATTCAGTATAATCACTTCTGTAAAAAATTACTTAACATTTATCAAGCGAGTCCGCTACGCCATGTTTTGGTGTTTTACAAACATATAACATTGTTTTCTAACAAAAAGGGTAACTAACTAACTAACTAACTAGCCTAACTGTTTTGTTAGCAAAAACACAATAAAGCCGGGTTTGCTGTGCCATATTTTGGTGTTTTATATAAATCTAATAATCAAAAAATTAGTTTGGGAGGTATTGTGGTTTTTCTAAGTGACGCTATTTCATTGCACGCCAGTTTAATAGTTGTTATACTGGGATGGTAACGTCTCATCGCTCACTATGACGTATTAAAGCTAGGGTTTGAATTAACAATCTTGAATCACCTTCATTCATCATCTTCTACCGACCGCTTTCTTTCAAAGGAGATCGATTGCATTACGCTGTTACGTTTTGCAGTTTGCAACTTGAATTATTTTGCTACTTAATACGGAAAAATGCTAGTTAGTGTGCCTAGGATGTCCTAGAAGCCAACTAAATGATTACACCAGGGGATGGGCAGCAGCATCCACCTGCGTACTCAACATGAATACTGCGATCACCAAACCGCCTGCCAAACGTGGTGATTGATTGATCCCCCCATTGTATTTATGGGGGAGGCTTAGTCCAGCAGTGTACGTATGGCTGGTGATGATGATGAGGTATTTATTTATACCCTCGGGATTTAAACAACATAATTGATTTGAAAACCATAAAATAGCGCTAGTCCATCGCTTTGCGTTTTCAAGTGCAGAGTTGAAGAGCACTATCTTTCCCATAACTAGTATGTTTTAGTATTTGTATTTATTATTTTGTATTATATTATGGATTGTAATGATACTGTTTATTCATTTTAAGTTTTCCCGCGTAGGGATTAGGTTAATTCTCTGTGGCTAAGCGGCAGCTTCCGCTACCGGACACCAGGTGACGCTGTGGAGAACGAATATAGCAAACCGCTGATTGGTGGAGTGTTTTGAATTCGTCGGCCGGTACAAGGCGTAGACTATTGGGAGGACGCGGGAGGAAGGGTTCGGCAACGGCAGAGCGAGGAGGACGCTGGGGACTCGACGAGAGGCGTGGGATGCGAGTGGACATCGTGAGAACTCGGGAGTGGTACTTGGAATCCGGGAGGTTGTTCCCCGGTTTGGAGCTGGTCGTAGAGGACCGAGTGGTACCCTGTTGTTCTGGTGCGCCGCAGACCCTGGCGGGTTTTGAGTGAGTCTCCGCCGTCGCAAGGCTTGAGTTGAAGGATTCGTTGCCGCTCCCTGGACTACCCCCTGAGAACGAGCGCACCCCAAGCCGCCTACTTGCTGGCGAAGGCCCCAGCAGACGTCACGGTAGACGAACCTCGAAGCCCTTGCGTTTGGAGACTTGACCACTAGGGAAGATTCTAGATTGGTAATATCTTTGTAATAGTAGATTAATCGGATCCTCTTTGTTGCTTTCTTGTAGTAAACTGTGATTGGAACCTGGTTAGTTTCTTTGGCGAGGGACCACCTAACCCCTTAATATATCTAGATTCTTGTATGAATTCGCTGATTAATGTCACACAGCGTTGGTATCACACAGCGGGTTTGAATCCTGCGCCCGGAATCCTTGAAGAGTCTCTCAGCTCTCTCAGCTAGCCGGCAGACTGGTTGGTGATTAGTACGGTGACAGGATCTAGTTTAAGTACATTTTATATAGATATTTATTTTCTGTAGGTTTAGGGTATGTATTTGTTAGTATAGTATTTTAATTTTAGTGTAATTAAGTTAGGTATATATGTTTCATATCGTTATTTTTCTGTATGGCATTACCGATCACTATTATCATTTCTCCCACTCCGCTAAGGTTTGCTGGAAGAAAACTCTTTTAGGGTTAAGCTAGCCTTTGTACATGTTCTATATATAAGTTTTTTTTGTCTGTAATATTGTGTTCAATAAAGAATTAAAGAAAAAAACGATTCCATGCAAACCCATCTTAATTTCAAAGCAGACATAAAAAGAATACGTACTGACTTGCCGAAGAAATATTAAATGTGCTTTCCCTACTGAGACGTTATGTTAGGTGTCTAATTATTGTTCTCCAATTGGAATAGGTATTACAGATTCTAGCTGCGTTCCGACTGGATCATTGGAAGCCTAGATACTGGAAACTCAATCGTCCAGAATCTAGACTTGACTACAAAATAGAGACACAAGAAGCTTTGATGAAGGATTCTTTACAATATTAACATCATCATCATCAACCTCTAGAAGTCCCACAGCCGGACATAGACCTAGCCCACTAGAATGCCTCTCCTCCATCCACTGACTTCCTACGACCTTTATAATATCTTTAGTCCATCGAGTGAAGGACCTTCCTCTACCGTATCGTACCTTATCGGGTTGTAGTCGCCACTCGAGAACCTTTATTCCCCAACGTTTGTCAGTTCTGCAAGCAATATAATGACCAGAATAATGTATGCGAGGTAGGTCACTCTATAGTCCGCTGTACGACTTTGATGCACAAGCCAAAAGTCGTACAGCGAGCTATGGAGAGAGCTATGCTTGGAGTTTATCTACGTGATTAGGACATCCGTAGAAGAACCAAGATCACCGACATAGCTCTTAGAGTTAACAGGCTTTGCTGTAACCATCCCATATATTATTCTGTGAAAAAAACGAATATTATGAGTGACCCGTGACTTCATACATGACGTCACAACACATGACTAGGTAGGTTAAACTATTCTACAACTCGAATATCGTGAATCGCATTGAACCTTTAGCACTGAAACTCTCAGCGAGGTTGAAGAGTCGAGAGTCGAGTAACAGAGTAAACAAATCACATTGCAGTAGTCAAACTACATTTTGGAATCGTCATCTTAATCAAATTCAATATGACGTTACGTACTAGACTTTTCCCTCGTCAACCGTATTGGCTCTTTTGTCGTCTGCAAAGATACTGCAATTATCCCAGCCCCATTAAAAACACCGAAGAAGGACTTCAGATCATAGAAGCTCAAGTATTTAAGAAGGTAGGTAACTAGGTAATAAGAGCAGGACTATTCTTTTGAAATCCTATCTTTTCGCTAGATTTTTTTGCATACTCTTTAATTTTTTCTTACCATTGGTTAATCCCAAAATGAGTTGTATTGCATAATTTACTTTTTTTGGGCTCAACTATACCGTTATACCATGTAGCCCGTTTTAGGGAACTGAAATTAAGTTTTAAATGAAGGGGATTCGGCAAGATAGAGTGCAGCATCGGTGGTAGAGTGCGTCTTCATGACGTCAAAATAAAATGTTCAATAATACATAACTACAAGGACCGTTTTCGAACGTCGAGCTTGTGTTAAGAAGCTCGACGTTCGAAAACGGTCAAATAAAAGCGGTGGAAGACGCATTCTATCTTATTTTCAATGACTGAAAGGATTCCAAAGACGCATTCTACTAAGTTTTGTGATTTTGTAAAAGGATTCCAATCTATTCAACTCAGCTGCGAACTTGCGAGCTACTAAAATGTTGAGTGCCAAGCAAGCATGCCCCTGAAATAGACCGCTGTCAATCGCATAAGATTTCTCGCCTATTAGAATTTGGGATGCTGTATCTTCAACACTATGGCAGAGGCAGAAGATTCGATTACCGGCCCACTAGAGCGATGACGCCTGTCGCCTCTAACAAGAAAAATGAATTTGTCCGAGTATTCCACGACGAGGTATGCATTTTTATGCTTGACTTAGAAAGTTATGGTGATTGTGGTATTCAGCCTTTGAAATAAAGCGATTGCAATCGAGGCGCCTCCGTCGAATGTCATTGCTTGGACAACGTTCGGACCGGACGGGCGAATCGTTTGTAATTTATTACTATCCGTTTGTTTGTTCTGATTTCCTACCAGTTCCCAGACCCATAAATGGGTGTCTGAACCCCACATTGGCGACGAGGATAAAAATTGTGAGTACCTAGTCGATAATTCGACTAAAAGTTGCGTAGTGTTGTGTTAATTGAATACCGACATACATGGAAAACTTTTCTAAAACTCGAGGAAGGATACTTATTCTTAGTGATTTAAATCAGTCGTAACGTGGTCGTAACTAGATATTTTTGACTTGATTTTTAACCGGCCACACGAATTTAAAAGTTTTTACTAAGTACCCTCTTACTTGAAATAAATTTATGGTGGCTAATTATCTCGCAACACGTCGCAACCATAATGAAATGACAAAATAATGAGGCAAAATGTTCCAGTTCATGTCAACCAATTTATGAGTTTATTTCTGGTACCTTGCTTATAGCAAACAACTACCTATAAAGTTCTTGTTGATGTGAACCAACTCCAGGGAATGGACAAAAGTGTTACGAGCTTCTATAAAGTTGTTTTCAATGAGTCAATTAAACTTTTACCTACTCAGTGAAATTGTGCCACGTATTTATTTTACGCAAGTTTGCTTAATGAGTCAATTAAACTTGTACCTACTCATTGAAATTGTGCCACGTATATATTTACGCAAGTTTGCCTAAAAGACGAATGTTAATGTCTACAAAATGGTGACAGTATGGAGCGATAAATGGCAATAACCTCCGATACCTACACATGTTTAATGTAGATACGTACTCTAAGGTAGTGCATTTTGATCCCTCTGTTAATCAAATGAAATGAATTTTATTCATTGAAATCACAAGGATCATTTTGAATCGCCTTATAAACTAAAATTACTCCAGTTCCAACGCGCTCAAGCCTAGAATAATCAGGCAACAAACAAGGCTTGACTTACTTTGATGATACGTCTTACCACAAGGTGGGAAGCGCCTGTGTGGTGCCTCGGAGCAGGAAGTTGCTGATACATATTAAATGAGAACTTAAAAACCTAAGAAAGTTAGTCAAATGCAAATAAACATCAGCAAAAGTTTATAAGACAGTACACGCTCCACTTGATATAACCAGAGACAAGTAAAACTAGTCTCTAATATAACCTAATTTCTAAATATAATGTATGACGCTTAGAGAATTTATAGTAATTCTCTAAGGTATGACGTGACCAAGTGTTCTTAATAATTGTTCCTATGGTTTTAATAAATGAGTATGAGTATCAATATGAGTATACCTACTTATAAATAACAATCTAATAGAACCATGTAAAGAGAAAAGTACAGATATTATAGCAAATCAGCTCAAATCAGATGTAGCAATTATCTGACAAGGCTTATGTGCGGCCGCTAAAATGTATGTACACCATAACAAAACCAAGTGCTCCCAGTGTTCCTACGGTGAATAAATGATATAAATATGAATATGAATATGAAATTTCCATTTATCTTCGAGTAAGATGTTTGGATGCACCTTCTGGAAGTTTATTATAGAACTGTACAGAATTCCTCATAAAAGACCCATTTACTTTCTTCAATCGAAATTTTGGTATATTTAGTTTGGTTGTATTTATAAATCCAAATACCATGCAAGTCACCCTTTTTCATACAACTATCCAAGTGTTTATGTGTATGTAATAATATTTCATAGATATATTGCGAAATTACTGTGAGAATATTGATTTCTTTGAAACGCAAGGCGTTCAAGGGGTCACGTGACTTCATTTTATAAATGGCACGTATTGCCCGATTTTGTAAGACAAATATAGCTGGAAATATAGCTGTTTTACCCCACAGCATGATACCATATGACATAACACTATGAAGTAGCTAAAATAAACAAGCCTAGCTGTAGCTTCATCAGTAAGCTGCCTTAACATACAAACTGCATATGCAGTGGAACTAAGTCTACCAGCTAAAGCCACAATTTGCGGTGCCCACTGACCCCCTGGATCAATATTAAGCTCTAACAAAATACTAGACTTAACAAGATCAAGTATCTCCAAATTTATTTTAATATTTAGTTTGATAATGTTTTAGATTTGGCTATGTGAATTTGATGCTTTTCGTTTTTAGCATTAAGCAAAAGATTATTTACTGTGATCAAAACATTATTTACAAGAACTCGTGACAGTGAATTATTTACTCTATCGTAATTTGCTTTAGATCTATCAACTTTGAAAATCAAAGAAGTATCGTCAGCAAACAGAACTATGCCACATAATGTAAAAAAAGAGATTGATAGTGTAAACTAGAAATAAAAAGGGCCTAGTATTGAACCCTGTGGCACCCCCATGACAATAGACGATCCTTTCACCACCATCAACTTTTTGAATTCTATTGGATAAGTAAGAATTTACAAGATTTTGCCTGATTTTGGATGCCATAATGTTTTAACTTGGAAATTAATGTATCATGCCACACGCAGTCAAAAGCTTTGGACGATCGCGTTCTGTGAGTTCTCCTACGCTTTAAATATGTGTTCTAAGAGCATGGTATCAGCATCGGCTGTCGAATGAACCTTAGTTATTCCAAATGAATGACTGAAGAAGTCCGTGGAGGTCGAAGTGTGACAATAACTGAGTAAGAATAAGTTTCTCGAAGATCTTACTTAAAGCAGGCAATATAGAAATTGGCCTATAGTTACCTGGATCTTTATCATTTCCAGACTTGAACAAAGGATTAATTTACTAAGTTTTATAAGATGAGGAAAGACTCTCGTCAAGACATCTATTGAAAATGTAGGCCATACACGGCGCAATATCAGCACCTAGCACAATTACTAGAGAAAAACTATCAAAGGCATTCATGACCTGAATATTTTTGATAACATAGTATTGTTTATGTTTAAATTCATCTGGTTACTACAAGGTTTAGATTTACCTGTTTTATTATTAATTTCCAAGTTGTATTAATTTTATTTGCTGACTTTTCTATTGAATTGCTCAAATGCAATGATTTTAATGTATGACAAACTTTTTGAAGGACTTGGAATAGTTCTTTATGTACAAGATAAACGTTGGGTCGTGCAACATTGATTCCCCAGCCGTATAGAGTTCATATAGGGTTGTAGCCCAATCAGCTAACCCGACATTCGCTCTAGCTTTACAATCTCACTATGTTCCTCACTTATCAATTTAGACAAACTGGTAAAAAGGTCATTCGGATCATCTACGCACGGTACGTACAAGGGGCATTTTTAGATCAATACTGCCGTGGAATTTCATAATACGACTATCTGTGATAAGTGAAATTACAAGTATTTAAAGCACTGTGCTGTGACCATAGTGATCTGAGGTGAAATGTTTAATTACTGATGTATCAATTGGAACACCACTACAATAAATATTATCAAAACAGGTGGATGTTGTTAGTGTCACTCTTGTTGGTTATTCGAAGAGGTGATGTAAATTAAAACATTTAAACAAATTAAGCAGCCTCTCAGAAAAAGAACTAACCTATATTGAAATTTTCGCAGACTATAAGCATTTTACTATGTACAAAAGTTTTGAGCAATACTTTTTCCATAGTGGATTAAAATAACGCGAAGTCTGCGTCAGGGGGACGGTAAACACACAATGATATGCAGCTCTAGCTCAACAGCTCAATAGTCCTCTCAATAGTGAGATTTGCAACATAAAGATGTTTCTTGCATTTTAAAGTATTTCGAACAACAGTTAAGGAACCCTATGGCGTTCTTGCGTTTGTATGAACTTACAATATTTTAATTCTCATAATAAGGGAGTAACTCAAATTGTAACATCCAGTGTTCAGTTACATACATGATAATGTACATTAAAACTGTTTAAAAATGTTTCTAAGCCTAAGATTTTGCTGGGAAGGGCTTGTACATTTTGTGTGGCCGGCCTTCTCATTGTCGAACTAGTTTAAATGACTGTCTGCTGACACTCCTACCCTCATTAGTACTACCTACTTCTAACCACGAGCTCGTGAACTGCGTTATAGTAGATACTTATAACGAGATCAAAAATATGAAATGCTAACAATTTAGCAATTATTAATTTACTATGTCTGCCGTCTGTTTTGACTCAAGATACTATGTATCAACAGTATCTCGTATCAAAACAAAATTTCTAATAAAATTATTAGTATTAAAATACAAAACGTCTCTATGACGACATGTCAAATTGTGCAACATTAAATTAAGATTAAAAATTAATTGATTGTCTGCACTAACTTACAACTAGCTAATAATATCATATCGCATGACACCACACTTTCACCTAATTGTATTATCAGAGTGGTGTCGTAGTATCTTTAAGTTTTGTGAATGAAGGCATTTGGAAAGCAATTATTTGTGACAACTTGCCCTAACAGATCACTGAGTAGCAAACCCATCCCAACGCCTATCTTATCTGAATACGCCACAGTCTTCCAAGTCTGCCACCAGAATTTAACCTGTCTAACCGGAGACTGCGTACAAGCAGAGGTGGGAACTACTTCAATCTATACAGAAGGTGTAGGCTGCTTCTGCGATGCACATGGATCAGAAATCTGGAAGGCTCTGATACAGGAAGATCGGGAGTATCGTTGGAATATAATACCTACACTTGAAAAGAGTAGAAGGTAGTAATTGGAAGATCGGTGATGAAGAAATTGAGGAGGACAATAATAGCGTACCTAGTAAAGAGATCGATAATTGTATAGGTACTTAATTAAAAATTACATCAACGGCGTAGTTTAATTACCGGTTAAAATAAAATTCGATTTAAAATAATAATTATGTTGTAAAATCATAAGAAGTATCACTTTAGAATAATGATGGCTTACTTTATGTTGTAAAATCACTAGAGGTATATAGTAAAATAAGAATAGTAAGTTAACTTTTGGAAATAAGCAATTGTTAATTTTTAATTTGTTAAAAAGGAAGAGATGTGGTATTCAGCCTTTGAAATAAAGCGATTGCAATCGAGGCGCCTCCGTCGAATGTCATTGCTTGGACAACGTTCGGACCGGACGGGCGAATCGTTTGTAATTTATTACTATCCGTTTGTTTGTTCTGATTTCCTACCAGTTCCCAGACCCATAAATGGGTGTCTGAACCCCACAGTGATAAAACTATTTGAAGTTGGGAAATGTTATAAGAATTTCTGATGGGTGTTTTAAAACTTTGAACTTTGAAGGTGTCTGTCTTGAGTCTCTGACAAATTTTGATCACACACGACGTCGCATGTAGTTTTGTGGTCACACGATAACTCAGCGTGTCACCGCGAAAGACGGTGCTGTGTGTGGTTCGCCTTATTTATGACAACTGACTGTGACGCCGCCTTTAGCAGGTACTTTGTGCTGTGAGTATGACTTTGAGTAGTTGCAATTATTATTTTTATGATTTTGTGCAGTATATAGACATCCATGTGTCTTGCCTTAGCCAAAATCTACTACCTCCGGTTGAGTTAAATACTTCTTCTTCATCATCAGCCGGTAGACATCCACTGATGGATGAAGTCTCTCTTGGCAGGCGGATTAAATAAATAAATAAATAAATGCTGGACATTTCACACAACATTACCTAGCCCCAAGCTAAGCAGAGCTTGTGTTATGGGTACTAGATAACTGATATACTTAATACAATAACATTACATAGATAGATATTTTTGATTATACATAGAAAAATACCCAGAACACCCTGAACAAATATCTGCAGATTGTACAAATATTTGTTCCGAGGCGGGAATCGAACCCGCAACCTCCTGCGTCGCAGGCGAACCTTAGGATTGGTGATTGCAGTTTGGTGTTAAGTACTCAAGTGGATGCTGCTGCCCATCCCCTGACGTAATCCCCTAACCGCCTTTTACGACATCCACAGGAGCTGGAAAAGTCCTATTCAGAGTCATTTTGTTACTGGAGTTACACTTTGTACCTTCGGGTCTGTTTCCTCTTAGTCTAAGTTTTTTATATGTCTCTGTGTAACTCTTTTATACAAATAAATTATATTCTATTCTATTCTTCTATTCTATTCTTAGCCCAAGACTACCACGGCTAAATACTAGTTCCCATTGTTAGTAGTAGAACCTCTTGTGAAAGAGTTCGTCCGGGGAAGTACTACCACCATACCTATTTCTGCCGCCAAGCAGTAGTGCTCGTGTACGATTTAACCGTACAATTTGACCTACTATTAATAATGTGTAGGCTCGACATTTTGCGCCGATCAACGTTCAATTAGTTAACCTAGATATAGATACATGTTTTATAAGTTTACTCATTAAACCAGTTGCGAATCAGATCTCATTGGGTTGATACATTTTATTCCCCTAACATTCTTCGAGCCGGATCTCGGAATCTCGGCCTTCGCGAACTCTGACTATCGAAGGACTCATTGGATAACGTTCAAAGTCAAAACTGTTATCATACATTATTACATTTTCATTACTTCATCGCGCGCGTTCGTACGGGCTTCATTGGATCACAGGAATTGGATTCTTCAGCATACCCGGAACCGCCGCCAAGCAGCAAGGACCTTCCTTACTTCATCAACTACCAAGGACATACCTGCGTAGTATCTCAGCATCAAGTAAGGTCTTTTATTATTATTACAATCTAACAACATGGAGAGCTTGCTGGTAAAACTAGGAGAAGTTCTCGACTCAATCAAGCAACTCGAGAGTAACTTCTCTAAGGACACAGCTAGTCGTAAAACTAAAGAATACTTAGAGATACGTTTGGATAGGCTAGATAAGCTCTGGGCAGAGTTTAAAAACATCAATGATAAGGCATCGGGCTACGAATGGGTAGATCATCCGTATTTCGCGGAAAATCAGTATGAAAGGGCTAAAATTTATTACGAAACATTGAGACAGAAACTAACATCCTGTCCAGTGGCGTCAGTAACGAAGACACCAGCTGAAACCCTGCCAACAGGACCGTCATCACAGTCTCGATCAAGCACCCCACAGCCGCAGCTGAAGCAGGTACTAGATTTCCCTACAGCTCCATCGAGACCACTGCAGGCGCCGGTTGGACAAGCGGACGAGTTGATGAGCATGCAGCGCACAAACTTCAGAGCATTCAGCCGCGCTACAAGGAACATCAAAGTAGAGGAGATTAAGATGAAGTGGGAGTTAGAAGAGAAGTTAAAGCGTGTGCAGAAAAAGTGGGACGCTATTGAGACGCTTCATCTACAGTTGGACAACAAATTGCAAGGTTCTGACGCCGACTACGAGGTAGAGTTCTCCTATTACGAAGATTTGTACGAAGTCACCATGAGGGCTCTTAATGGGAAGCTGGCGTCGACAGCCCATCTACAGAATTCAACACCAAAGCTAGACGTTCCAGTGTTCTCAGGTAGCTACACGCAATGGCCTTCGTTTCTAGATATTTTTTCCGAAAGCATTCATGATAACCACTTGCTTACCAATTGCCAAAAGATGCAGCATTTGAAAGGCAAGTTGAAGGGTGAGCCGGAGCGGCTTATACAGCACCTGCATATCTCATCGGAAAACTACGAGACTGCCTGGGAGTTGTTAAACCACAGGTACCACAACCATCAAGTCCTCTTCACAAAACATTTTGAAATATTTTTAAACCAGCCTAACTTAACGAAACAAACATCAAATGACATAAAACGGATTTACGACACTTCCATGGAAAACATTCACGCTATTCAAAATCTTGGAATCGAAACATCTACATGGGGACCCGCATTGGTCCATTTAATTTGCAAAAAATTCGATCCAGAAACATTAGCGGACTACAAAGAGACTCGCAAGTCTCCGCGAGAGCTACCAGCATTACAAGAGCTTATGGACTTTTTAGAAGCTAAGTTCATAGCTCTCGAACCATTGAGCCAGACGGAAAGGGTTACTTCAACGACTTATCCATCGAAATCAAGCCCCTTTCCGGCCAATGACTCATCGTATCGTGTAAGGACACCTAATCATAATCCACATTATAGGAACTATCGTCAAAAAAATGGTATACAAGCAGAACAACGGGAATATAGAGCATCAGCCTGTACATGGACATGCCTTTATTGCAACAATAATCATGAAATATACCGATGTGACGAATTTCACAAACTCAAATCCGAAGAAAAATTGAGCACAATTGCTAAGCTCGGAATTTGTTTAAACTGCCTGCATAAGCATGACGTAAATCAGTGTCAATCAAAACGTAAATGTAGAGCATGTCAAGGTAATCACAACTCTATTTTGCACGACGCATTAAGAGAAGCATCGACCGGGATTGGACACGTAACGCGCAATCAGCCTTCCTCGATTCATAAGGTCAATCATGTGGCAACGGGGGATGAAGAAGCTTTGCTTACAACCATATGCATTAAGATCAAGTCAGTTTATGGAACATACGTCACCCTAAGGGCTCTTCTAGACCAAGGATCACAAATCTCATTAATATCAGAAAATGCTGTTCAACTATTAGGATTGCCCAGGAAAAGCTATCACGCTTCGGTCTGTGGGATTGGCGAAGGAGCAAAGCAAAGTAGAGGAATCGTAACAATCAATGCAGAATCTATTTACGGCGACTTTCATTTTAGTACACAGGCGTTGGTAATCCCTAGCGTCATAAACCCTCTGCCTAATTCGTCATTCAAAAAACAGCCATGGGCGCATCTTGAGCATATCCAGCTGGCAGATCCAGATTACAATATATCCAAGCCCATTGATCTTTTACTGGATGTCAGCGTATACTCCGATATCATAATGAACGGACTTGTCAGAGGTCCAAGAGGAGGTCCCATTGCCCAGCAAACAAAGCTAGGCTGGATCTTGTCAGGAACAGTAAAGACTTTTAACTGTAACGTGGTCGTAAATAATATGCCAGACCTTGCCCAGTATTGGGAGCTGGAAGAGGTGACGGAGGAAACTACAGAACTGTCCTCTTCAGACAAGTATTGTGAGGAGCTCTACCAAGCCACAACGAGACGCTTAGACAATGGTGCATACGAAGTAGCAATTCCCATGAAACCCTATTTTGAACGTGACTTAGGTTCATCAAAGCGAAAGGCAGTCGCGCAGTTTCACAACCTTGAAAATAAGATGTCAGCAAATGAACCATTCTCAGAAAGTTACAAGAAATTCATGCACGAGTACGAAAAACTAGGACACATGAAACGAGTACAAGGCCTTAGTCATAACTCGTACTATCTTCCACATCACGGTGTACTTAAAGCTGACTCAACGACAACCAAGCTACGGACGGTTTTCAATGCGTCATCCAAAACGTCTAGTGGTAAGAGTCTCAACGATTTAATGGAGCGTGGTCCCAATCTGCAAAAGGACCTCCAAAGTCTAATCTTGACTTGGCGCCACCATAAATACGTTATCACAGCTGGCATAGAGAAGATGCTTAGAACTATTAACGTGAGGGAGATGGATCAGCCACTACAAAGCATCATCTGGAGATCCTCTACATATGAACCATTACAAGAACATCATTTAACTACAGTTACATACGGTACCAAGTCCGCCCCATACTTAGCGATGAGAACTTTGAAGCAAATAGCTATTGATGGCATCAATCTGAAAAAATATCCTTTAGCCATAAGACCGCTCGAAGGCGGTGAAACCAATAAAGAAACTGAATACCTACAACCGCAGATTATACCAATCTTAAGCGAGGCGGGAATGACCATCCGGAAGTGGTCAAGCAACACACCAGAGCTCACTAAGAATCTCCCTGAGGAGAGCATAGACACCCCTCTTGATTTTAACAAATTTAGGGAAATTAGTGGAAGCGACAAGCATACAGAGCGGCGGGTACTCAAACAAGATCAATTTGAGATACCCAGATACTTAGAAAATAAAAACAATTCATTTAAAAAAAGTCTCAGTGTGAACACAACCTTAAATGAAAGAAATAGCTTATTAACAAAACTATTAAATGAGTGCAATTCGAGACAGCGCATAGCAACAACAATAGGCTGGCTCGCACGCTTTATAAAGTGGTTGCATAATAAACATAGCGCCACTAAACATAAATACCTAACGTCAGGGGAAATAACGCAGCCATTGAACTTAATAGTCAAGTCAGCACAACAAAGCGAATTTCCGGAAGAGATAGCACGATTAAGGGAACGTTCGGTAAAGAAAGGGTTATGCCACTTCATAACAATGGCACTCTTTCTGCTTTTTATGGTGCTCACTCCAGCTCAAAGCACATACAACTTTACATCTTTGGACCAAAGCAAGGACATCTACTTTGATAAACTGTCTAATATGAACCTCATTCGAGACGAGTGGAAGCTGATTGTCTATTTTAACATGTCATCATATTGGACAGGATTATACAGCATCAACAACTACGTAGCACACTTGACTCATTATGTGGTTACAACGACGACTCCGCTTCCGACGCAATACAGAGGTATAGTCTACCAGTTACAACAAGAGCTATCGGAAGTTGAGCACTACAATAGTATACTAAAAAACCACATAGGTCACCGACAGAGGAGAGGCTTAATAAATGGAGTAGGCGCCTTAGCTAACACATTGTTCGGCGTTCTCGATGACTCCTTTGCTCGACGTTACGAAAAGGACATCGAAAAAATATCAGCGCATGAAGATCACCTAAACCAGCTACTTAAGAACCAGACTAGCGTAATGGAAGCTCAGTATAACATTATGCAAAGGAATGAAGTTATCATGAATAAGCAATTTAATATATTAAGCAAAGAATTGCAAGAAGTTCGCACCAACATGCATACAATTCAGTCAGAACAGCGGAGCGAGCTTAACATATTATCATGGTCCTTTGCTGCGAACACAATCATAACTAGTCTGCGACGCATCCAGGACAACTTGATAGATACCATCACTGATCTATCACATGGTCATATGGGTGCGCACTTGCTACCACCAGAGCAACTGGATAACCAAGCCAACATAATATCCAGCCATTTAAGAGGCGATCTCACGCTAGCCGCTGATAAGGAAAACATTCGTGACCTCTACAAACTGATGAAGGTGAACGCAAGGGTTGGAGAAAGATTTTTAATTATTGAAGTGAAGATTCCGCTCATCAGCAAGGAGGCGTTCGAACTAGATAATGTAATAAGCTTACCTCATCTAGATTATATTGTTCGAGTTAATACACCTTACATAGCTTTTAATCTACAAAAGGACCTTCTTATCCTTATGACAAAGGACGATATACAGTCGTGCGTACACACCTCAACCAGCCGACTGCTATGTCCAATCAATAAACCCATCTTCGAACTACCAATTACGACGAGAATATGCAAAGCTACAATAAATAACAACACAAATCTATGCAGCAAGCATGCATTGACCTGTCAAGAGCGGTGGGTCAAATTACATAACAATAACAGATGGTTGTACTCATGTTGCAGTTCATGCAACATACGCATTTTTTGCGACGGAGGAATGCAACTAGAGACATTGACCGGCAATGGACTACTTGACATAGGTCAAGGTTGCGTTGTGAAGAGTCAAGGGTTTTCTATTTACGGTCACAACAACTACCTAAGCCAAATCCAGATCGAGGGTGTTTTGGCAACCGTGCCGGAGTTTTCTGTGCTCAATAATATTGTTAACTCTTCAATATTACCCATGTATGCCCCAGAAAATCACACAGTCGAATGGTTACACATAAAAAATCAAATTGAGGATTTAAAGGCCCAGTCCAACGTATCTCTCAATGTACACGACATACATCAGTATACACTGCTTTACATTACGCTAGCTATAGTTGTCTCGGCTGGCGCAGTCTACATCATCATGCGACTACGACGACGGGCGAGGCAAGCGGGGGTAAGCCCTCCATTGGCGGTAGCTTTCCGGGCGTTCCCGGAGGATGCCCAGGTGGAGGCCCCCCAGGGCCCACAGGCAGCGGCAGGAGCATCGAGTATTGAACAAAAGTGTGTGTTAAGTGAATCCATCTCGAGTTTAGACAAAGCGACCACTCCTAAAGTTGCTCCGCGAGTTCCAACTATAAAGTTAGATATCCCTTCCGTGTGTGACATCAATAGACGCGAGTGAAGTGATACTTAGTGCAAATAAACCCAGACAATTGAACATTCTTAGATTATAGACTTTATCAAAATTTAGGACATTATATTCATATAGACATTTATATTCATATAGACATTTATATTCATATAGACATTTATATTCATATAGACATTATCTCATTAACAAATTTACATTGTTCTAATTTTTCGTTCCTTTTGTTGAGTGGCCAGGATGTACGAGGTAACCGTACAATTTGACCTACTATTAATAATGTGTAGGCTCGACATTTTGCGCCGATCAACGTTCAATTAGTTAACCTAGATATAGTTTACATGTTTTATAAGTTTACTCATTAAACCAGTTGCGAATCAGATCTCATTGGGTTGATACATTTTATTCCCCTAACAGCTCGCATTGCTGTGTTTCGGTTTAAAAGGTACGGGTGCCGGTGAAGTTATAGGCACACGAGACTTTTCATCTTTATGTCTTAGGGTCGGTGATGTGGAATACGCGCGTGTGATGCCTCTGGTGTTGTAGGCGTCCATAGGCTACGGTAACTGTTTTCCATCAGGTGGGGCGAATGCTTGTCTGCTTGCCAAATGGTATAAAAAAGTAAGAAAAAATAATAGAGTAGAATATTTTGACCTGTGGTTTGGCCTTATTTTGACCTTTAGAATACATGTGTCATATTACATTATTTTGTGGGATGTTGGATAGCCTCATCGCGTCGTATTCCTCAATGCTAAAAGTCGTGAGTCTTCCGTGGATCACTTTTTGATGGGCCATCTTGTGCTATCAGGATCTGCTGATGCTGACAAGCTGTATGGCTTCGTGGAGCTTTGGGTCGAGCGATGGTGCTGATTTGCCCCCCCCCCCCCCCCCCATTAAACAGTAGCAAATGGCAATAGGGATCATTTTGGCAGGCTTAGCGCTTTCCAAATCTTTTGAAACTAGAAAGTAGGAATATTTTGGTACAGAAATGTCCCCTATTCAAAGGCTTATATTATAGCGCTAAGGCTGCCAAAAAGATCTTCATTGTTGCGTAAATAAAAAAAAAGATATTCTAAAAAGCGCGTTAAAATACTTCATTACATTTATTGTTTGTTTCTTTACTAAAGTATTTTTTCTTGGTGTCTATTGTATATCATCATTCTTTCAAAAGTGGCTTTTCTGTGACTAGTAGATACAGGGTCTCTTTTGCAACAGGAACTCTGTAAATGTTTATTTATACCAGGCCTTTAAGGATAATAGGTATGCCTTACCATGTTAATATAAACAAACCATTCCTTGAGAGCGGAAACTCACAAGGCTTCGTTTAATGAATGAAGTGATAGAAGGAATAAAAGATTAACATTTCTATATACAGTCTAATCAGGTAATCAGACAACAATATTTATAAGCTTTTCAAATGAAAACACAAATTTATTTATGTATTGTGAAAATATGTACAAAATAAGAAGTATAGATCCACCATAATCAATTTAAAAGATTGCTTATTATAAAAATTGTATCAACAAATAATTCAACTCAATTATAATTTATCATTATTATATCTCTGGCGCAACTTCTCGCTAATATCGCTCACTGTGTGCACAGGCCTTAGACAACATTATCACGGCAGCAGCGCGTGCGCTGCTGTCCGCTAGAATTTAGCCATTTCTACTCACTTGACTATTTTTTTTTTCCTACCTAGCTGGTTTATTATTAGCCTTTAATTTTGTATTTACCTATTTACTAAATACTATTTTATAACGCTGTACGGCACTCTATGTTATACATTATCTTAAGTCTTCTCTGTAAGTGAATTTTTAATTCTTTTAGAGTAATAAAGATCTTTAACCGTAATCCGCTTCAAATCATGCAATGTACAAAATAGAACAGTAATAATCAATTATAATAATTAAGTACCTAAATCTTTATAAAAATAACGTTTATTTTAGTTGGCTACTTTTCATAAGAACATATCATAATACGACACAAAATTAAATGTCATAGAATTAATAATATTTACTGAATCATGTCATAAAAAATAATGATACCAAAGATAAATCATTCGTTGCGTTCTGTGGCTTAAATACCACTTCTATATCGATAGAGTTCTCCCAGAACAAGACACCATACCTCAGAAGGGATGCCACATACCCGTGATATGCCGTTAGAATTGTAGAAGTGCTTGCAGCTTCGTCAGCATTTATAACGTAAAAATGGCAGATGACTGTTCTGAAGAGATGTGGTAGCCTCCCAGTTAAAAACCAAAAAGGTTTACGACATGCTTGCCTTTACAGCATTTCATGGCATTCCTCATTCCAGCCTTCCTGGCGCAACGAATCATTTCACTATACTGGTTGGAAGGGTTTTTTGCGGTTCCTTACAAATTTTGTTACTTAATTTCTAATGTGCTGCCTAGTACAACTCGCTGGAGGTTCGATGGGCCAACGATTAAATCACAACGATCTGCTAACTTTTCCATGGCAAGATAAATGCTTTGGACTTGAGCGATGAGCTGTGTCGATTCTATGTGCAGCTTGAAAGCAAGGGTAAAAAAGGTCTAAAAGTTCTTATTACGAATTCATATTATATACATTGAATTCATAGGTACAAAGTAGAGACACACCGAATTAACAAACAATAGTAACATGACAAATAGTAACAAATCCTCTTTCAAAAGGCCAAACCTTCAAAGCCCCAACATACATACAGCTCCGATAAAAAGAATCATTACCACATGCTCTAGAAAATTGTACAAAGGAATTTCGCCTTTAAAAGTCTCTAATACAATATTATTTAAGGCAAAGGTGCCGTGAATTCGTTTCCTTTCGCCGACAACAGGAAAAGGGAATTTGCGGGCTGAAGATGGCTTCCGTCAGACGGGACGAGAAAAACTGACTGTAAGTCTACGGATTCTATAGGTACTTAGTCTTTTGAAGATACTTAATGTGGATGATAACTGCGTCACATTGAGAAGAGTAGCAAGTGATTTGAGTAAAATAATCACATTAGTACCTATCTATAGAATTAGAATTACCGTTCTTTTAAAGGTATTCTAAAATGTGTTTCATGTATCCATCATCATCATCATCAGCCTGTAGAAGTCCACTACCACTACTGGACATAGGCCTCCTCCTTAGATTACCATGACGAATGGTCTTAAGCCGCCTCCATCCACCGACTTCCTGCGACGTTTTTAATGTTTTGAGTGGGGGGCCTTCCTCTACCGCGTCGTCCAGTTTGTGGTCGCCACTCGAGAACTTTTATTCCCCAACATTTATCAACTCTACACACATAAGTAAACAGAGTTAGAATTACCATTCTGAGGTTATTTTAAAATGTATTTCATGCATCTTACATCCATTCACTAAGATTTCAAACTCCAGAGTAAAACAGATTGATTCCACCGTTCGGGAATAAATGTTTTCGAGTGGTGACCACAAACCGAATGGATTAAAGACATTACAAAGGTAGCAGGAAGTCGGTGGATGAGGGCGGCTCAAGAACGTTTTTCATGGAATTCTATGGGGAAGCCTGCGTCCAGCAGTGAACTGCTATAGGCTGATAAAGATGATGACATCGTATGACGAATAAAAATATTTTCAAAAATTGCTCGGAATTTCATAAAACCATTCAAGAAACCTAGGAATCTTGAAAATTACGTGGCTGCCATTGACATATTATATATTACTACTAGCTGCGCCCCGTGGTTTCACCCATGTGAACAATGTTGAAAATTGATGACTATGATGATGAAAAGTAGCCTATGTGGTATTTCCAGGGCATAAGGTATCTTCAATTCAAAACTCAAATCCGTTCAGCCGTTTGAGTGTAAAGAAGTAACAAACATACTTACAAACTTTCGCATATTATAGTGTGATGTGATGTGAAGTGTGATGGTGGCTTATCATTCATAAACCTTTATCAGTAGTGGGGCCAGAGGGGCAGTTCCATCAGTTTTCATGACTCTTCAGTTTGGATAGCCTTTTCCTTGTATTCATTAAAATTTAACTTACTAGTTACCTCACATGATTCCAAGAACGCTTTCAACAAAAACAAGAACGAAATTCAATATCTCGCCGAGCCGGTACGAGAGAGCTCAACTACATTATTATTAGCTAATTTGATTTCGATGTTGATAGTAAACTGATACCTTTGATACGTAACTCCGTATCAATCTATTGTGTTCTCACAGCTAGGAATCGAGATATCTAAGTCAGGTGGTTCCTGAAATGTCGAGGATTTGACTAAGAACCACGGCTAGATAATAAGATCCAGAGCCCATTCAAATCAAAAGCTCTAAAACTCTAATAAAATTTAGCTTGACATGGAAAGGCAGAGTTAAATTTTGTTTAATTCTTAAGAGAATCAACTGTTGAGTTTTCATTGTGATAGAAATAGGAAAAAAATACTTCTAGTGTTTTCCATCAAGTTTCATTAACAAAATACATATTATCTCGACAAAAGAATAATACTATTCTATATATTTACTACCATTATTATAAGTAGCAAGGTGACTAAGGTTTGCTCGGAAAACTCTGAAAAATGCCTTTTTTCCGAGATGAATCTTAGATAGATCCTTTGCCCCCAAAAACCCCATATATCAATTTTTTTCGAAATCGTTAGCCTTTTACTATTACTATTTATCTTCTACGCAATTTATTTTAAAAAAGAACCAAACTCACTGCATTCGATAAAATATGTGGCATGTAACGTTATTTTGAACAATTTAAAAGCCAATCAAAACACGACACGAATTTAAAATGATGTGATTGCTACGAAGTCTCGACACAAACTGACACGAATAATTTTTTGTAATAGATTTTATATGCTTCAGATTTTCGATGCTGCTTTACCGGGCTTGTGGTAGCCGCAGTAGGTGCTCAACCGGTCAAAAGTAAGGTTGGGGCGACAAGCGCGTTGGGCCAACGAGTGAGACTCAAAGATTCAAAGATTCAAAGATTCAAAGATATTTATTTGCAGAAAACATGTGTAAAAAGATGACAAAAATATAACAGTGAAACAACATGCTTGACCGGTTACGGTATGCAAATTAGGTATTCGAATGTAGGCGCATAATGCGCTTTCAGAGCTAGCGAGAGACTAGCGGAGGTTATGAATTTAAAAGAGCTGTTTTTACGTCATCATCATCATTGTGATGATCAGCCTATAGCAGTCCGCTGCTGGACATAGGCCTCCCCCTTAGAACACCACGATGCACGGTCTTGAGCTGCCTCCATCCACCGACTGCCTGCGACATTTATAATATCTTTAATCCATCGAGTGAAGAGCTTCCTTCTTTTAAGTTATAAATAATATATTAAAATTTCGTAATATTTAAAACTAGGCGTCATTGAGGCTGATCTACAAAGTTGCTTGTCAGAAATTCTCTATAACTAGTTCTGAAAATGGGTCTCAAATGTCCATTTGTAACTTATACAACAATACAACAACTTGCCGTCAATTTTCCATTGAACGTAGTAAACAACAATTCTCTGAAATTTAGTAATGTCAAAGTCAAAGTCAAAGTCAAAAGAATTGTATTCATTGAAATCACAAGGATCATTTTGAATCGTCTTATAAACTAAAATTACTCCTGTTCCTGTAATAGACTACGAGAAAGCGTTACCACTGTATCTAAAGATGAGTGCTTTCTCCGGCAGTTGCTAGATACTCCTGCTCATGTTGAAGTAGGTAGGTAACCGAACACACTCGGAAATTGAGATTTTCTCAAGCCTACTTGTACTTGTTGTTGTGTCAGTCCATGGAACCATAACACCCAGATCCAGAACAAATATTTGCATTCATACAAACATTTGTCCAGCAGCGAGAATCGAACCTGCAACCTCTCGCATCTCAGCCAGCTATTCGCCTGCCGTGCCACAGAGGTCGTCAATAAAAGAAAAAATTATAAGTAGTCTAAGATTATAGAATACATCATTTTAGCAAATATTTATCTTATTATTATAATTAGTAAGTATAAATAAATAAATAAATAAATGCTGGACATTTCACACAACATTATCTACCCCAAGCTAAGCAGAGCTTGTGTTATGGGTACTAGATAACTGATATACATAATATAATACATTACATAGATTGATATTTTTTTATTATAAATAGAAAAATACCCAGAACACCCTGAACAAATATCTAAGCAATTATGTACCTAGATCAGCCGTCAGACGTCCACTGCGAGGCCTCCCTCATAAAATGCTATGAGGTGACTTTCCATAATCATAACGCTTGATAGACGGATTTGGTGGTCGCAGTATTGGTGTTGAGTACTCAGGTACATGCTGCTGCCCATCCCCTGGTGTAATCTCTTAGTTATACGACATCCACGGGAGGAGACGAAGGGGTCCATTCTTAGGCCGGACACACCAGGGATATTTGGCTTATGATCATGAATTTATGTTTGAGAGTGTGCTACGCAACCATTTATTACTCTACTACGAATTAACGCTACCACGAATATCTGTCCAAGATTAACGCTGTAAACAACAAATTAACGAAAATAGCCCTATCACGATATTACACATTGGATTAAGTGCCAATTTTTACGTACGCCATGAAAATTTGAGTATCTTGTACATACCTATAAATCTCCTATTGTCATGGCATTGAAGATCTAAAATCAAATTACTGTTTAATCATTTATCTCAAACACTATTCAAACGTAATAAGAAGTTGAATAGCCTTATGTCTAGACTTATAATAACGCAACTATATTAAATATACCTACCATTACCAAAAGACTTTGATCCATTACTTCGCCCCAAAGTAGTTTCAAACTCGGGTTCTATACAAAAGCGTCATTCTATTCCGGGCGGGGTGTAATTGTCTTTCAGTTTAGGGTTCCGCGGCGGGGGCACTAATGGAAGAGGGAAGCAGTAGTCACGAAGTCGCAATTAGATCGAAGCGAGCTGCGGAACCCTTTAGTAATTTTATGTAGTTAGCGCAAATGCGTCTGTACGTTGACCCGGGTAATTTTATTGACGGCTTCTTCGACGTTACTTGTTTAGTTTTACGATTCTTTGTATTGGATGGTGCCTTACTTGTTATTTTTTGATGGAAACCTTTTCGTTGCTATAACATTCTTTTGAAATTGTTGATTATTCATTTAACCCCTCTTTAATCCATAATCATAATCATTTATTCATTTACAAACATCCCCCCCACCCCTCTTTATTTTTTTATTTATATTTTTTTTTAATTCTATTATATACCAAAAATTACCAACCAGGCGACGAAAGAACCCGCGACCTTCTTAAATAAAACTAGAAATCCTATCCAATCTTATTAAACGAGCAATATTTGTATTCAGGTATGTATTTTATAATTATTATTATATAATATATACAAAATATATAAAGTTATATATGTAACATTTGTGACTAACCTTAGTTAAGCTTATTCTAACTTTGAGTTACCTGCCTATTTACACTATGGCTTATTGTATGTATATATATATATATATATTTATATACAAATGTTGCTCGTTTAGGATTATGCATTCTGTAAATAAAGATATTTATTTCATTAATGTATTCAAAAAACATATTTTAACGTTACATAAAATTGTGTACTTACTTAAAAGTACTGAAAATATGTATAGTACATATTTTCAAATTTTCAATGTACCTACTACCTACCATAGACCAAAAAACTTCTAGGTATCCCATGAACGAAATTAAAACTTCTAAATATGTATGTTTATGTTTAATTCATTGTAGTCAAGATTTTTCACTCCGGTTTACCAAGCACCACTTCAACATTTTGTTGTGGTTTCATTCCTCGCTTCGTACGCTCGCTGAATCGCAACATGGTTAACAGTAAAACCTTTTTAATCTGTTGGAGTCACGCAGAGACAAGCATACAGAATTTAATTGGTGAACCATTTCGCGCAAACAAGCGGTCGAATTGAAACCAATTATCGTTTTCACGTTTTGATATCGAAAGTTTGTACCAGGTGCAAATAACGGACTTGATGCAAGTTGCGCGCTGAAGCGAAGGAAATTCAGATGATATTAACGACTCAAAATAGAAATCGGTCTTTAGGCGTCCACTGCGTGACGAGGCCTCCCTCTCCCAGACTGCAACAAGCAATGGTTACAACAAACAGTTAAGAACCCAGCAAATGATTAACTGCCCATACAAACGTAATACCAACGTCATTTGTAATTCGAGCATATTTCATTCAGATTATTGCGGTTCCTTCACGATAATTTTGTCTACCGTTCACTTAGTACTTTAACTCTAGTAAGATACTATCTATAGTTAGAAAGATAGATGATAGATGTAGATTGCTATTTTCCTGCGACATAATAGTACCAGCACAGCACAACCTAGAAGTCGTTTGCCGATGCAATGCTGATATTCTGGTGTAGTAGAAGTCCAACCATCAACATCATTCCCGAAAACCCCACCAGTAGGGTTTTTGGGAAAATACCCAAACACCCCACCACACGATCATTATCAGTGGGGATTTTTCGACAATCAAATTAGATTGTGTTAGATTCCCGCCTCGGAACAAATATTTGTACGATCTGCAGATATTTGTTCAGGGTGTTCTGTGTTCTGTTTTCTATGTATAATAAAAAATGACTATGTTTGTAATGTATTGTATTAAGTATATCAGTTATCTCGTACCCATAACACAAGCTCTGCTTAGCTTGGGGCTAGATAATGTTGTGTGAAATGTCCAGCATTTATTGAACGAGCGAAGCGAGTTCTCTGATTCAAGTTGGAAGAATCGGCGTTTGTATGTATGTATGTATGTATGTATGTATGTATGTATGTATGTATGTATGTATGTATGTATGTATGTATGTATGTTTGTCCGATGAAAACTTCCAAACCGTTAATCCGATCTTCATGAAATTTGGTATGGGGGTAGATAGTATTGGTACAATTTGTAGGTAAGGTTATGAGCTATATCGATCAGGGGGTTGCTGAGATATTGGGGACCAAGAGGGTGTAAAAAAAATAAAAGTCAGACAGTCAGATCAAGTGGGGTGTCTAATGAAAGCGCTTTGGTTGAACATTTCATAACTGTTTTTAATAATTATTAAGCCTTAGTAGTTTTCGAGATATTAGGGAAAATAAAAAACATAAAAACCCAAAATTCTAGGGTACTTCCAGCAATCCCACAATGCTGAAATTTGGTATGCTTGTGGCTTTTGTGTCACAACTACAGAGAAAAGACTGAAATTGAAGAATTTAGAAACATGTACTCCATAAAAGAGTAACCAATATAACATCCATTGTTGACCTCCTATTTCTAAGAATTTGAATGACGTTGGAGTTCTATGGTTTTCATCAAAGGACGTTATCAATGAATTCGTCAGGTACTTGATATAGGTACTAACAGGTATGTAGTATAACTACGCCCCTTTGCTTAGCCCTATTCAAAGGTTATTTCGATGATGTGTAGGAAATTAGAGTAGTTACTGGTAGATCCTGTACTGTAATGGTAGACCTAGAGGGGAAAATTTTCAAAAATAATAATAGAAAATATGGAAATTACTTAGTTAAGTAGTCGGGCTGATAGAGGTGTTATCGCGAGGTCTCAGTTCGGGGCGAACCACTAGTTTATTTATTATTTTATTTATTTATCATTCCCGGAAACCTCACCGCAGTAGGGTTTTAGTTTGCCTACTCAGCATTATGTGGAGCTGACGCCATTTTGGCGCGACATTGAAACAGACACTAATGTTATTTGTATGGATATAAATACTTTTTTTTAAGTTTTATTTTTGGTTTGTTGTAAAATAAAGCAACAAAATAAAATGGTGGGTAGCAACCACCATTTTATTTTGTTGCTTTATTTTTTTGTTTTTTTGTGCTTTTGTATACGTGCCAAAAAAACTTTAACAATTTCACTTTCTTTTTATGGACGGATGTAATCAACCAAACGGGATTAAGGATAACACGTACTCATTGAAATTTTCGGATGAATTAACGCTTACAATCTCTCAATTGTTACAGTCATTTTGTAGTTTAGTTTGTGTTGCCGCCTAGAATGCATTGGGGGGGGGTTTGCCATAATCTCTACGCTTGGCAGGAGGATTGTATAATTGTATGGTGACTTATGATTTTAATTTTAATTTGATTTGTATTTAATTATGACATTTCTTTGTGCTATTTTGAAATTTGCATGCTAGATAAGGTAGAACATAATTGATTGGTGATCGCAGTAGAGGTGTTGAGTACTCAGGTGGATGCTGCTGCCCATCCCCTGGAGTAATCCCCTAGTTGACTCTTACGACATCCACGGGAAGAGAAGGAGGGTTCTATTCTAGGCTGGACACACCAAAGCAAACGAGTGAACAGAGGCTGTAGACAAAGTAACATTCTAATAGCGATGACGCCAGTAGAAAAGTCCAAAATGTATGAGATTGACGTAAGGTATCGATATGTCACGTGGTCTTTTGTATTGAATTAGGACTGTAGAAATAGAATCGCTTCGAAGCGAATACCGTTTGTCTAGACCGGCTGGTGAAAATAAAAATAAAAGAAAATCAAATAAACATATTATTTTTGTACCTAATGGAAATGCTTGATGCAACTTTGCTTTTTTTTTATTTGAGCAACTTTTGTATAAGAAGACAGCGTAAATGTTCCTTTTGATTATCTATCTCAAAAAAAGTAAAGGAACTACAGCTAGGAGATTGACGAGCTCTGTGGCGCGGCGGGCGAGTACAAATATGAGGCTGCGGGACAAATGTTTGTATTATCTGCAAATATTTGTTCGTGGCCTGTGTGTTATGGTTCCATGGTACTCGTAGTTCGTGAAGTCAAAGTCAAAGTCAAACAGAACTTTATTCATTGAAATCACAAGGATCATTTTGAATCGTCTTATAAGCTAAAATTACTCCTGTTCCAACGCGACCAAGCCTAGAAGAATCAGGCAACAAACACGGCTTGGCTTACATAAATGGTCCGTCTTACCACTAGGTGAGAAGCGCCTGTGTGGTGCCTCGGAGCAAGGAGTTGCTGATACATAGTAGTGATACCCACGACACAGGGAATCCTAGTGTGGGATTAGGACTACGTATGTGACTGTTGGGTGTTATGTTATGTTACTAAGGCTCAAGGGTTTTGCTGATGGATGGGCCAACAGTCGCTCGCGTCTCACATCTTGCGCAATATTAGAATCCGTAGCTGTTAGAGAATAAATCACGATTGGCCCGCTGGTCGAGTCATTAGTGGCCGACCACGGTAGCAAGTCTGCCGATTGAATTGTGACCGTGTACAGTCGGATTTGCGTCCAAGTCTCGAATGTACGGACGTGCAAATCACAGGACACCTCGTCTTTTCGGCTGACTAGACTTACCTGCATGCTTTTGGTATGGGTGTTCGAACAAACACGAACGAGAGTTCTTTCGTATTTGGCTTAGTGTGTCGACCATGTTGGACGAGTGTTTCTTATTTTCATCCCACGAATGTTCATCCCAATAGATGTTTATCTTGGTTCAACCCATTTTATTTTATTTATATTCTTGTTTCATCCCAATCCTAAAATACTTAGAGAATTTATAGTAGGGAGATGGCAAGCATACGCTTTCCCCTCTGCCGAAGTACATGAACGGTCGTTCGTGTCAGTTTATAAAAACTAGTTTAGCCGCGATCGTTCGCCATTCTGCGTTCATACCTGTCGCTATACGGAGCTCCTAAAAATGGTTGGGTGTGCTGTGGTTTCGTGTAAATGGCGGTCGGAAACATCAAATTTAACAAAATATGGAGTTTCTTATCACATTTAAGTAATTGAAAACACAATTAGGCCATTAATTTCACCGTAAAATATATTTTCTTAGTGCAAGCATACGACAGAAATAACGATACGTAATTTCTTGGTACGGGGACAAGTGATGTGAAAACAACGAACGAATGAATGAACGAAAGAGGCTGCAACGATTTTTATGAAATTAACAGGATAGGGAGTTTTCAGGCCGAAAAAACGATCTCAAAGCTGTAAAAAAAACCTGTTTCCAAAGAAAATATCAATACCTACGTCGTTCAATACCAGCCTAAAATATAGGTTAAATGGGCTTGATTAGCTGTTTTTCGGGTTTAAAGGGGTTGTAAGGTTATTTTAGAGGTTTGTATTTCCGATTTTTTTACGGTTTTAGGGTTATTTCGTCAATCACAATATTAAATTAGGAAGGTATGCAAAAGTATACGGATATTCGAATCTCGTTTCGTATGAAAAAAGCAGATCCACGAAAATACATTTTCTTAACAATAAATTAATCCATTTTAAAACCAATAGCTTATATTTTCATTTAAAAAATACAATATAAAATGTAATCCCAGCTTATAATTGTTAAATCCATGTATGTGGCACAGAATCATAGACTTTCTTATAATCAATACAAGCAGCCGAGAGGTTTCCCTTGCTCCTCCTGACCTTCTGTCTGATGGCCATGTCAATGAGGAGGAGCTCCTTATTACCACGGGACCCAACCTTACATCCATTCCGTGCAGGAGCCAAAAAAATATTGTTTTTTTTAACACTCAACAGTCACATACGTAGTTTTGATCCCACACTAGGATTCCCTGTATCGTAGGTACCTATCAGGAACTACGAGTACCTGGTACCATAACACCCAGACCCGGAACAAATAATTGCAGATCATACATGCCTGATGCGTGTGATTTGGAAACCATATAATTTTATAAGAAACCAACGCACCACGGGTCTATATATATTAGTGTACAAATCATGAATACAAAATTTGAAGAAATAATAGCCAAAATAGAAGCAAACTTCGTTCGCGTGCAAAAGGACGTACGAGTCCTACCGGCGAGCACTTAAATCCTAAAACAATTTTTAACTGACTATGTTTTTTTTGTTTGTTACGCGATTACTTTTGATCAACATGAATCAATTCACCCATTCAAACATACATCCATAGACTAGATCCCTAGACAATTAATAATCTTAATTTCATTCAATCTTTCACACCCCATCACTAGTTTTTGCGCTAGTGTGCAACTAACCAATAGTGTAATTACAGAAATTATTTATTTGTGTGCTTGTTTTATGTTTGTGTGACAGCTTTTATTTCCGTGTGCGTTTATAGAGACGCCTCAACTTTCTGCATGAGTGTGCGTGAGTATGCAAATGTGTGCTGTACGTGTTTACCTCGCCTCCCGCAAAAAGTGGCAGAAATAATTTAGTACTAGAAGTTGAGCATGCCATCTCCCCACATAAATTCTCTAAGCTAAAATATCACGAGTGTATTTGCAGCAGTATTCATCATCATTATCAGCCTGTAGAAGCCCACTGCTGGACATAGACCTCCCCATATAATACCACGACGAACGGTTTTGAGCCTTCTCCAACCACCGACTTCACCGATTTTAAAACTGTTATATTCCTTTCATATTCTTGCTTAATTAAGTGATTCATAGCATTTTTTTCTGATCCCACACTAAGATTCCCTGTGTCGTGGGTATCAGGAACTACGAGTACCATGGTACCACAAAACACAGACACAGAAGTAATATTTACAGATCATGCAAATAATTGTCCTGCAGTGGGAATCGAACCCGCATGTCTTGCATCACAGCCGGCTACTCGTCCGCTGCACCATGGAGGTCATCAAGTAGCGTTTTTGTTTTTCGTTCCATTTTTGAACCATAAACTAACAATTTGAAGTTAAATAAAAGCTTAAAAAAAACAAACTCATTACTAGTAAGGTAAATTAATTTAGGTTGGCCTCATTACTTTTAGTCATTAGCCAATTGCCTCATTAGTTTTAGAAGATATGATGCTATCTAAGAATGAGTATACCTTATTTATGATCTTAAGGAAGGAAAACTGACCTTTTGCATACTCGTCAATTTATAGGAATGAATTGGTGATCAATTTTCTTGATGCATCGTGTCCAATTGCGTGATAAGGGAGGGAGGGAGGCAACCCTGCAACCCACTTCCTGATTTTTACATAATCATGCTCCCACTTGATCATTTTCATTTAAGCTACTTCCTCATTTTCCCACATCATCATGCTCCCACTTGATCATTTAATTTAAGCTATTTCCTCATTTTCCCACATCATCATGCTCCCACTTGATCATTTCATTTAAGCTACTTCCTCATTTTTCCACATCATCATGCTCTGATTTGACTGTTTTTATCTGACCCACTATCATTTTCCTCAACGTTATACCCGTTTTTAATGAAAAAATATATTTTTCTTTTACTTTTCAATAGAATTACTCAAAAAGGAAGTAAACATTTGCAATTATTAAACTTTACTCAAACATTTCTCACTGCGTATGCATCATTTTATTTAACTTCACTAGTGTTCGCATTGCTGTGTTTCGGTTTGAAGGGTCGGGTTTCGGTGAAATTACAGACACATGAGACTTTTCATCTTTATGTCTCAGGGTCGGCAGCGTGCGTGGGATGCCTCTGGTGTTACAGGCGTCCATAGGCTACGATAGCTGCTTTCCATCAGGTGGGCCGTATGTTTGTTTGCTTGCCAAGTAATATAAAAAAATTAAAGAATTTGTGATATAGGTTCTGGCCACAGAATCTTTTATATCTACTTTTGCAATAAAACCGTTTTTGAAACACAACTTTTCCTAAAACTAACTCGCTTTACCCACAAGCTCAAACATTTTCTATTACCCGACTGCACTTTAGATTAAAAGCTAGTTTCGAAATTGAAGGCATCGGGGAGGTAATTGCCTCTGAAGGAGTTTAATCACAAAGTTACGCGTATCAGCATGCCGTTTTGTGTGCACTCGCGATACTCTGATGAACTTATGTAGTATTAACTAGTAAAATACCGTAAAATAACAGCATGGTATTATCAAAGAGTTCACTAGGAATAGGTAAGCTATATTCATACGAAAACATGGAACCAAAACACGGCTTTCAAAGATCTCTTTTTAACCGACTTCACAAAAAAGGAGGAGGTTCTCAATTCGGTTGTATTTTTTTTTTTTTATGTTTGTTACCTTATATATCCTGCGTTTATGAACCGATTTGGAAAATTCTTTTTTTATTTGAATTTTATTGAATATACTTTCAGATTGGTCCCATTTTTTTCAGAATCCAGTTCTGATGATGGAATTCATGAGGAATTGAGGGAACTCCTCAAATATATTAGGCATACATATGGCGATTTTGATATTTTCAGCAACAAACCAAGCATTTGCATTCAAAAAGTATCATAATCCTTTCACTACTATGTTTCTTTCATCATTTTTTTTTCATCCAAATATTTAGTCGAATACAATGGCGCGCCATTGTTGAAGTCGGTTTTTTAAATGAAAAGTTATAAGAGCTTCAGATGAACATCTAAGTAGGTAAGTTATGTTCTAGTTCTAAGTCGCAGTAAGATAGTTATAATCATCATTATTATCATTATAATCAGCTGTTAGATGTCCACTGTTGGACGAGGCTTCCCTATAGAATGTGATGGGGGGATTTGACATAATCACCACACTTGGCAGGCGGATTGGTATTCTGATGGATGCTGCTGCCCATATCCTGGTGTAATCTCTGAGTTGACTTTTATCATAGGGGTCTATTCTGAAGCTTAGTTTGAATAAATTATAGTAAAATATTTTTGTGATAGAAATATATTTTGTTATTGATTCAGATTATATTTTCTAAGGAAGATGGGCATTTCACAAGACTATTGTACGGAAATATAATTTGATTCAACTCAAGGGGCCCAATAGTTGTTTTGTGAGTTTGTACAATCTCTGTATTATTTACTGTGAGTTTATTATCATGTACCTACCTATAATTTTTTACATTGTACGTTTTTTCGACAGTAAACATAATATATTTTTCTGTCTATCCAAAAGTTATCTGGAAGAGATCGCTCTGAAGCGATAATTCCGCCTATTGCACCTCTGATTTGAAACATTGTATCCTTATTTTTTTTGTTGTTTTTTTGTTTATGGTGTACAATAAAGTTATAATCTATCTATCTATATTATTATTATTATTATTATTATACCACAATCCTCATCATTTTAACCAGGAATTACTCACTGCTGGCCATTTACGTCGAGCTTGTCAAGCAAAATCTTCACAACATTGTCGTTCAATTGTAACACTTTAACGAGGCTAACAATGCAACTTGCTGTATCGGACACTCTTAATTCCTCGTTGCCTGAGCTTTACGATGTTGTCACATCAAGAGGTTTACGGGATCCAATGTGCTTTATCGAAGCGATGTCAATGTTATGGGCATTGCCCTCATAACCTTTGCTATACTGCTTAGTTGGAAGTTCTTGGGTAGTGTAAGGCTTTATAAAATTGATGGTTACCTAAAAAACAAGGCTGCTGCAGAATGCTATACGGCTGAACATAAAAAGATACACTCACACACACCCTACACCGGGGCAGATGTTACCTTCGAGTGCTAAAACCTAGGTTAGTAAGGCAGGCATATCTCCGAGCAGTGTAGGGGGAAAGCACAGCAGGGTAACCGTAAAGAAGCAGCGTTAGGTGGCGTAGCTCAGTAAGAGAGAAATGAGACAAGGATATAATGTCCTTCAAGTTTTATTAAATATAAGCAAATAAGGAACACAATCAGTGCGTCCCATAAATACATTTTATAGCGCCTTTGTTAATAATGAAGTAACCAGGGTTGTGAGCTAAAGCCTACACATTCAATATTTCTATATATATATTATTTGTATATGGTGCCGTCGAATCATGTGTGGACAACGCATTACGTAACTATGGAATAACACTCATAACACCCAACAGTCAACATACGTAGTCATGATCCCACACTAGGATTCTTTGTTCCCCCTTGAATGGCATGATGAACGTACTTGAGCCACCTCCATCCACCGACTTCCTGTGACACATTCAATTCACAAAATATTGAGGTATAGCAATCGGGGCCGGAATACTTGACCCAAAACCGGTTTGGTTGAAGGACGGTAATATTTTTAATCTACTCCGTTTATGTATTTGCAGATATTCGAAGGAATCCAAAGTGGATCTCATAATTTAATTGATTATATTCGGTTTAACTTCCGCTGGTTTTTTCCGAGTTTACGACCCGGGGTTTCAAGCTCTTTAGATGCTCTTAGTCAGGCATGAGTGAGTGTTATTATTTTGGTCCGGCATGGTGAAAGCCGGTAGGCGGTGGGGGTGATCTCCATTTGGTACCAACTAATTAAAATGCCATAAAATAATGCTGAAATTCCATACAACGAAACCCATTTCTTACACTGCTTCAGCATGTATCACTTTTGAACAGAAGAATCAAGAGTTCGATTTAAAATAGTGTTAAAACATTTTTCGTTTAATGGGTCTCAAAAGCTTGGGCCTAAAAACATACTAGTTACCTACATATACAAAAACACGCCTGTTTCTCGGAGGGGTAGGCAGAGACTACGGATTTCTACTTGCTACGATTCTGAACTCTTTAGCTTCATTCACTCCTCTCATTACATTCTTCATACCATGCGCGTCGGTTTAGGGTACTTTTGACGTAGCCTTTTGTCCAAAATGTCTCCGATTTGGTCAGCATAAGTACGCCAAGATCTTCTCCTTGCAACTGGCTCATTCACACTCGCCTTAATATGCACCTGTTTCGTCAATCTTTTTTCATCCATCCTCTCTACATGCCCAAACCATCTTAACATAAGTGCCTACATTTCTCAATCCTCATCACTATGCCTTATTTCACATCACTACGCTCTCTTAAAATACTGTTTCTCACTATATCATTCAAAATTAAATCACACAATACTTCTCAGTGCTCAATGGTTCTCAATGCTTCTCATCTCCAATGCATTTGTTATAAACTGATGATTCTTCTGCCATATTCAACTAGTAACCTAGCATAGTTTTATTTCTAGATTTGCCGTGGTGCAAATAAACGTGCTAACTCCAAATGCTATCAGAATTTGTCCTACCTATTTGTATACCCACACTATGCATCATGGGCGTAGTCAAATTTAATTTAATTTTTACAATATTATAAATCGATAAAAGTTACTGAGCCTAAAAATTTGGCTATTCACACTTCTTAGATACAATATTTTCATGGCTCGCTCTGTTCACCGGTAAAATTGTTACCTTCACTCGCCTTAATATGAATAATATTGTCATTTCGTGTAGGTAAATTTTGTTGTTTTATTTGAATGACCCCCCTACCCCCCCTATACTAAAACCTGGCTACGCCCGTGCTAGATATGAAAATTGCTGCGACCTATCTATGCATTTTACTCTCAGTATAAAACTTCAGAACAACACTATCGCTTTGTTCAAAACTTTATGCATTTCATATTATTCAGAATTATGCTAGCATAAAATCACTTGGGCGCTTTATAGTGTGAAATTCAATTTAGTTGTTTATGAGAGAGCGTACGTGACAGACCGAATTTTAATCTTTTTAGTCGGGAGCTTGGGTTTAGAGTGCTAACGGTACTATTGTTAAAGGAAAATATTTTTTTGAAAAGAAAATATTTCTATTTTTTCATTTGTTAGAGCTATGAATAAACCTGGGTATAAATATAACGAGTGAAGCTTAAGAATTAAATCATCAACTGATACGACGCTACCACAGTCTATATTTTTCTAAAAAAACCCATCTCCATCAAGTTTTCATTCAAAATAGTAAGGTCAATTTGTCACCGATTGCTTTCATACAGTCAGCACGAAATGTCTAGTCGTAGTTTATAATATGGGAACATCAGAACGAATGAATTCATTGAAAAAACTCGAATGAAAAGTCTAAGACGCAAGAGGTGCGGGTTTGATTCCTGCTGCAGGACAAATGTTTGCATGATCTGCAAATATTTGTTCCGAGTCTGGGTGTTGTGGTACCATGGTACTCGTAGATCCTGATACCCACGACACAGGGAATCCTAGTGTGGGATCAGAACTGTGTATGTGACTGTTGGGTGTTATGGTGTTATATTTAACATTTTATTTCATTTATTCTCACGAGATTTTTCAATCAAGGTTTTTCAATCAAGGTTTTTTATTCGAGATTTTTTATTCAACATATATTTCATTCGAGGTTCATTAGAAATTGAAACCGTATGTTTTATTTACCAATAGTACCACGTCGACTGTACAAACCTGAGAAAATGTTGCTAATGACGAGTTTACCCTCGAAATGTGGAAGTTAAAAGTAGCACAAAAAATTATCTAGTTGACGAAAGGCCCTTAAACCAACCTCACGAAACATTCACGACTCCAATTTTCCACATGATAATAGTTCCACTATCGCCATAATACAACGTCTAAAGTGGGTCGCTCTGCTTTGTCCATTAAGACGATATTCCTTTGTGCTAATGCTTTTCATGCATCTTTCATATCTTACACTTTTGAGGCCGCGTCTCGAGCTAAATTAGGTCTTATTGGATTTCTATACAAAGATTATTGTGTCAGGATGTTGTTGCTTCGATAAAAGGTAAACTGGTTTTACTAACAACAGTAACAGTACTAAAGTATAAACAGTTCGTATCCGTTGTACCAATAACCACAACATTAGTATCAATAACCATAACAAGAGATAGTGAAGTAAACTAAGCAAACAAGTTGTTAGGTAGTTGAACACCGCCGTTTTTTGTTTTTTTTTTCTTCTATCTATCCAAAAGTGTTCTGGAAGAGATCGCTTTTAGTGATAAGACCGCCCATTGCACGTTATTTTATTTGGTGTGCAATAAATAGTTTGTCTATCTATCTATTTATCTAAACTAATATATTATTGTATACTCGTACTCTGGCCTATGTCTAATAAGATTGCCAGAGGTTACAGGCGGCTCAAAATTGTTTGCAATGGTATTCTTTGGCATTCTTTTTTGTTTCATCGATTCCTTTCAATTTAACTTCTAAACATGTAATGTGTATTTAGTATGTAAAAAAAATATCCCACATCCTTTTAAATTGTTATTTATTTGTAAATTTACACCAGGAAATCTTTTTCGTGAGGTAGATCACTTGAACCTGACCACCAAACTTTTAGTATGAATCCAAAAGCACTCACAACACGAAACTCGGTCACAGTCGTTTTAAATCAAGCAAGAAAAATTACTCGGAGCACTTTTGAGATCCAAACTTTTCCCTTTGGCCGCTCGGTTCTCATTATTGTGTTCACGTTTTGGACTTTTGTGGTTCAATTCATACGCGTACAAACAATGAAGCAAGGTCACGGATTTCAAGACCAAATCAAAAGTAATTTTTTGTCAAAATTCATTTGAATTCAAATTGATAACCCGTCGATGTTTTTTAGCGTTTGAAAATGTTTTCTGGACAAGGGTCTGCCTGATTCCCATAAGCAGAAACATTATGAGATTAAAGCGCAACACACACAAAGCGAGGGCGTGTATCGGGCGCGGATTTGGCGCGGGTGTATTCCGTTGAATTTATATGGAAGACAACACACAGAACGCGTGACGGAACGGGTGTAGATCGGTCATTTGCGCTCAACGCCACCGCCCCGCCGCGTATTTTAAATAATCCCAATATTTGTAGGGTAAAATAAAATAAAAAACCAATTTCATCTTAATATTTTTTGAAGTTAGGAAGGCTTAAGATATATTATGTATATAAATCACGTGTCTTCATGAGGTATCAGTTTAGGGAGAACCACTTGTTAGATAGAACGCTACATTGTTCACAAAACTGGGCTACTGCCTTACCCTTTACGCCATAACAGTGGCTTGGCATTTGTAAGGTTCTAATGACATACCATAGAACAGATAAACTCTCCTATAGCTATTCATATGGCTTTGTTTTTTTGAAATCAGGGAAATCAATGTATAGAACAAAAAAAGCTACTATTATCTCTATAACTCATAACCTACAACCTACGTTGAAATGTTCCGTCGGCAGACACGGCCGTCTACTTCAATCTCATTTTTACAATCTCACACAAAACGTCAGTTTTATAGCTCGTGTGCGGAATCCGCAAACATGGTACTTTTATCTTTCCTAATGAATTGTGTTGAACCCTAAATTGTTGTTGTGAAGTTATTGATATGAAGGTTAGGTACCTTTGTTGTATGATCGAATACCAAGTAGGTTGCGATATCCATTTGGGTTATTTTTTTTTTGCTTTTGGACTTGCTGTTTTCCTATTATGATTTTTTTTCCCTTACCACTTTGAGTGCTTAGTTTTGCGTGCATAGCTCACTGGTGCACGCTGCTGGATTGGAACCCTTTTCATCAGATGTGAAGAACCGGGCTACCATTAGTCGTCGTCAATGAAAAATACGACAGTACGAATGAAAAAAAATTAAAAAATGAAGAAAGAAGCAAAACTGGTGTGTCAGGATCGTTCCATGTTCACTCCTCTCTCCAGAAAACAAGCCTCAGTGTTTGCAAATTGTATACATAATAAATAAATAAATAAATGCTGGACATTTCACACAACATTATCTAGCCCCAAGCTAAGCAGAGCTTGAACACAAGCTATATTGGTAGTATATCGGTTATCCGATAACCGATATACTTAACACAAGTACATTACATACATAGATATTTTTTTATGTAAATAGAAAAATACACAGAACACCCTGAACAAAAATCTGCAGATCGTACAAATATTTGTTCCGAGGCGGGAATCGAACCCGCAACCTCCTGCGTCGAGGGCGAGCCTTCGCCCGCCGCGCCACAGAGGTCGTCAATGAAAATAAAACTTCTTCATCAGCTGATCCACTGCTGGACGAGATCTCCCCATGGAATAGGGTTGTTTTGGCATAATTACCATGCTTTAGTGGCGGTTAGTGATATTAATAATAGTGTTAAGTACACAGATGGATGTTGCTGGTCATGCCCTGGCGTGATCCCGGTCGCCTTTTATGCCAAGGAAAGAGTCAGAGAAGTCCTATTCTTAGGTTGAGAACACCATGGCCTCCGTTTGTCTATGTGTCTTAGCTAAATTTTATATTCTTACGCTGCCTTGTGAAACGGCTGAAACAGCGCCGTTCTGTAAATGGGCTAAAATTAAATGTCGTTCTCAATAATAATAAGAAAATATATCAAAAATATATTATTCTATAAAAATTCAAGAATCATTAGAAATCAATTAATTAATAGCATCACATTATTCACCATCATTAGTTATAATTTAGAATTATTTCCATGCAGTCATTTCCCATAGCTTGTACGTCGCGATCGCGAGAGTTACATTTATAATTATGTTATATGTATATTATCGGATTGTGTACATATTATACCACATCTTGTACAAAATCGAGTTTAACAAAAAATATATCTTCTATCCGAGAAGTGAACCCCTAGGAGGATTCTCAAAAAAGTCTCATGCTCGTGATGACGTCGATCTCGCATGATAACATACCATTGTATAACCGTCATCGTCATCTCGTAAAATAAATTTATCTGAGAGTAAGGGCCCTGTTACAAAAATATAAAGTTTAGTTTAAGGTGGAACGTTTCACAAGTGGCGCGAAATTCAAATTTTATTGTGTTTTTTGCAAATCATAGCTTATCAACACTTCTTGAGATAGCGAACACTGGTTTTGCGGGAATTAGGAGACATATGTTTGAATTGATATTATCTCATAAATATCATTAGTTTAGCTACGAATGTCAATGAACAAAAATAACACTATACAAATCATTCATTGGCATTTGTATGATATTTATGAGATACTGTGGTATTCAGCCTTTGAAATAAAGCGATTGCGATCGAGGCGCCCCCGTGGAATGTCATTGCTTGGGCAACGTTCGGACCGGACGGGCGTATCGCTTGTAATTTATTACAATCTGTTTGTTTGTTCTGATTTCCTACCAGTTCCCAGACCCATAAATGGGTGTCTGAACCCCACATTGGCGACGAGGATAAAAAATTGTGAGTACCTGGTCGATAATTCGACTAAAAGTTGCGTAGTGTTGTGACCCTTTGGCTCGCGCCTAAAACCCCCGAGATTAATTGAATACCGACATACATGGAAAACTTTTCTAAAACTCGAGGAAGGGTACTTATTCTTTGTGATTTAAATCAGTCGTAACGTGGTCGTAACTAGATATTTTTGACTTGATTTTTAACCTGCCACACGAATTTAAAAGTTTTTACTAAGTACCCTCTTATTTGATATAAATTTATGGTGGCTAATTATCTCGCAACACGTCGCAACCATAATGAAATGACAAAATAATGAGGCAAAATGTTCCAGTTCATGTCAACCAATTTATGAGTTTATTTCTGGTACCTTGCTTATAGCAAATAACTACCTATACAGTTCTTGTTGATGTGAACCAACTCCAGGGAATGGACAAAAGTGTTACGAGCTTCTATAAAGTTGTTTTCAATGAGTCAATTAAACTTTTACCTACTCAGTGAAATTGTGCCACGTATTTATTTTACGCAAGTTTGCTTAATGAGTCAATTAAACTTGTACCTACTCATTGAAATTGTGCCACGTATATATTTACGCAAGTTTGCCTAAAAGACGAATGTTAATGTCTACAAAATGGTGACAGTATGGAGCGATAAATGGCAATAACCTCCGATACCTACACATGTTTAATGTAGGTACGTACTCTAAGGTAGTGCATTTTGATCCCTCTGTTAATCAAATGAAATGAATTTTATTCATTGAAATCACAAGGATCATTTTGAATCGCCTTATAAACTAAAATTACTCCTGTTCCAACGCGCTCAAGCCTAGAAGAATCAGGCAACAAACACGGCTTGACTTACTTTGATGATATGTCTTACCACAAGGTGGGAAGCGCCTGTGTGGTGCCTCGGAGCAGGAAGTTGCTGATACATATTAAATGAGAACTTAAAAACCTAAGAAAGTTAGTCAAATGCAAATAAACATCAGCAAAAGTTTATAAGACAGTACACGCTCCACTTGATATAACCAGAGACTAGTAAAACTAGTCTCTGATATAACCTAATTTCTAAATATAATGTATGACGTGACCAAGTGTTCTTAATAATTGTTCCTATGGTTTTAATAAATGAGTATGAGTATCAGTATGAGTATACCTACTTATAAATAACAATATAATAGAACCATGTACAGAGAAAAGTACAGATATTATAGCAAATCAGCTCAAATCAGATGTAGCAATTATCTGACAAGGCTTATGTGCGGCCGCTAAAATGTATGTACACCATAACAAAACCAAGTGCTCCCAGTGTTCCTACGGTGAATAAATGATATAAATATGAATATGAAATTTCCATTTATCTTCGAGTAAGATGTTTGGATGCACCTTCTGGAAGTTTATTATAGAACTGTACAGAATTCCTCATAAAAGACCCATTTACTTTCTTCAATCGAAATTTTGGTATATTTAGTTTGGTTGTATTTATAAATCCAAACACCGTGCAAGTCACCCTTTTTCATACAACTATCCAAGTGTTTATGTGTATGTAATAATATTTCATAGATATATTGCAAAATTACTGTGAGAATATTGATTACTTTGAAACGCAAGGCGTTCAAGGAGTCACGTGACTTCATTTTATAAATGGCACGTATTGTCCGATTTTGTAAGACAAATATAGCTGGAAATATAGCTGTTTTACCCCACAGCATGATACCATATGACATAACACTATGAAGTAGCTAAAATAAACAAGCCTAGCTGTAGCTTCATCAGTAAGCTGCCTTAACATACAAACTGCATATGCAGTGGAACTAAGTCTACCAGCTAAAGCCACAATTTGCGGTGCCCACTGACCCCCCGGATCAATATTAAGCTCTAAGAAAATACTAGACAACAAGACTACAAGATCAAGTGTCTTCCCATTTATTTTAATATTTAGTTTGATAATGTTTTACATTTGGCTATGTGAATTTGATGCTTTTCGTTTTTAGCATTAAGCAAAAGATTATTTACTGTGATCAAAACATTATTTAAAAGAACTCGCGACAGTGAATTATTTACTCTATCGTAATTTGCTTTAGATCTATCAACTTTGAAAATCAAAGAAGTATCGTCAGCAAACAGAACTATGCCACATAATGTAAAAAAAGAGATTGATAGTGTAAACTAGAAATAAAAAGGGCCTAGTATTGAACCCTGTGGCACCCCCATGACAATAGTCGATCCTTTCACCACTAACATCAACTTTTTGAATTCTATTGGATAAGTAAGAATTTACAAGATTAATTGTCTGATTTTGGATGCCATAATGTTTTAACTTGGAAATTAATGTATCATGCCACACACAGTCAAAAGCTTTGGACGATCGCGTTCTGTGAGTTCTCCTACGCTTCAAATATGTGTTCTAAGAGCATGGTATCAGCATCGGCTGTCGAATGAACCTTAGTTATTCCAAATGAATGACTGAAGAAGTCCGTGGAGGTCGAAGTGTGACAATAACTGTGTAAGAATAAGTTTCTGGAAGATATTACTTAAAGCAGGCAATATAGAAATTGGCCTATAGTTACCTGGATCTTTATCATTTCCAGACTTGAACAAAGGATTAATTTACTATGTTTCATAAGATGAGGAAAGACTCTAGTCAAGACATCTATTGAAAATGTAGGCCATACACGGCGCAATATCAGCACCTAGCTCAATTACTAGAGAAAAACTATCAAAGGCATTCATGACCTGAATATTTTTGATAACATAGTATTGTTTATGTTTAAATTCATCTGGTTACTACAAGGTTTAGATTTACCTGTTTCATTATTAATTTCCAAGTTGTATTAATTTTATTTGTTGACTTTTCTATTGAATTTCTCAAATGCAATGATTTTAATGTATGACAAACTTTTTAAAGGACTTGGAATAGTTCTTTATGTACAAGATAAACGTTGGGTCGTGCAACATTGATTCCCCAGCCGTATAGAGTTCATATAGGGTTGTAGCCCAATCAGCTAACCTGACATTCGCTCTAGCTTTACAATCTCACTATGTTCCTCACTTATCAATTTAGACAAACTGGTAAAAAGGTCATTCGGATCATCTACGCACGGTACGTACAAGGGGCATTTTTAAATCAATACTGCCGTGGAATTTCATAATGCGACTATCTGTGATAAGTGAAATTACAAGTATTTAAAGCACTGTGCTGTGACCATAGTGATCTGAGGTGAAATGTTTAATTACTGATGTATCAATTGGAACACTACTACAATAAATATTATCAAAACAGGTGGATGTTGTTAGTGTCACTCTTGTTGGTTATTCGAAGAGGTAATGTAAATTAAAACATTTAAACAAATTAAGCAGCCTCTCAGAAAAAGAACTAACCTATATTGAAATTTCCGCAGACTATAAGGATTTTACTATGTACAAAAGTTTTGAGCAATACTTTTTCCATAGTGGATTAAAATAACACGAAGTCTGCGTCAGGGGGACGGTAAACACACAATGATATGCAGCTCTAGCTCAACAGCTCAATAGTCCTCTCAATAGTGAGATTTGCAACATCTTTACGTTTCTTGCATTTTAAAGTATTTCGAACAACAGTTAAGGAACCCTATGGCGTTCTTGCGTTTGTATGAACTTACAATATTGTAATTCTCATAATAAGGGAGTAACTAAAATTGTAACATCCAGTGTTCAGTTACATACATGATAATGTACATTAAAACTGTTTAAAAATGTTTCTAAGCCTAAGATTTTGCTGGGAAGGGCTTGTACATTTTATGTGGCCGGCCTTCTCATTGTCGAACTAGTATAAATGACTGTCAGCTGACACTCCTACCTTTTACCCTCATTAGTACTACCTACTTCTAACCACGAGCTCGTGAACTGCGTTATAGTAGATACTTATAACGAGATCAAAAATATGAAATGCTAACAATTTAGCAATTATTAATTTACTATGTCTGCCGTCTATTTTGACTCAAGATACTATGTATCAACAGTATCTCGTGTCAAAACAAAATTTCTAATAAAATTATTAGTATTAAAATACAAAACGTCTCTATGACGACATGTCAAATTGTGCAACATTAAATTAAGATTAAAAATTAATTGATTGTCTGCACTAACTTACAACTAGCTAATAATATCATATCGCATGACACCACACTTTCACCTAATTGTATTATCAGAGTGGTGTCGTAGTATCTTTAAGTTTTGTGAATGAAGGCATTTGGAAAGCAATTATTTGTGACAACTTGCCCTAACAGATCACTGAGTAGCAAACCCATCCCAACGCCTATCTTATCTGAATACGCCACAGTCTTCCAAGTCTGCCACCAGAATTTAACCTGTCTAACCGGAGACTGCGTACAAGCAGAGGTGGGAACTACTTCAATCTATCTATACAGAAGGTGTAGGCTGCTTCTGCGATGCACATGGATCAGAAATCTGGAAGGCTCTGATACAGGAAGATCGGGAGTATCGTTGGAAGATAATACCTACACTTGAAAAGAGTAGAAGGTAGTAATTGGAACATCTGTGATCATGAAGAAATTGAGGAGGACAATAATAGCGTACCTAGTAAAGAGATCGATAATTGTATAGGTACTTAATTAAAAATTACATCAACGGCGTAGTTTAATTACTGGTTAAAATAAAATTCGATTTAGAATAATAATTATGTTGTAAAATCATTAGAAGTATCACTTTAGAATAATGATGGCTTACTTTATGTTGTAAAATCACTAGAGGTATATAGTAAAATAAGAATAGTAAGTTAACTTTTGGAAATAAGCAATTGTTAATTTTTAATTTGTTAAAAAGGAAGAGATGTGGTATTTAGCCTTTGAAATAAAGCGATTGCGATCGAGGCGCCCCCGTGGAATGTCATTGCTTGGGCAACGTTCGGACCGGACGGGCGTATCGCTTGTAATTTATTACAATCTGTTTGTTTGTTCTGATTTCCTACCAGTTCCCAGACCCATAAATGGGTGTCTGAACCCCACAGATACTATCAATTCAAACATATGTCTCCTAATTCCCGCAAAACCAGTGTTCGCTATCTCAAGAAGTGTTGATAAGCTATGATTTGCAAAAAAACAATAAAATTTGAATTTCGCGCCACTTGCAAAACGTTGCGCCTTAAGTTGCGTAATCCATATCATTGATGAACTTTAGTTACAGATTGTTACCACCAGTGAGCGCTGCAATTGAGTACTCTTAGCTTTCTCGTCTTCATAAATACGACATCTTTAACCTACGACGATGTGTCAAAATTATTACGAAGAGGGTGATTATCTTGTGACGTCGCATCGTGACGTGCGGTCGTCATGTTACACGTTCAGATAAAGGATAGGGTGAGGATGTAGTGAGGAGTGGAGCGAGTACGTGCTCTGAATTAAATGAATAGTTTTCCTTAGCCTAAACGTATGTATGCTGAAGCCTGTCGGGGACCAAGGTCATGGATTTCAATGAGGTAGCAGGCGTTTTATAAAGCTTTCTTGAAATATTACTTAACTTAATTTATAAAGCCTTGAACGTATGCGTGGCTAAGGTCTGGCACAATCACTAGTGCGCTGTCTGTATCAAAGTCGAAGGGTGTACCTTATTGAGAAACTTACAGCACCGAGCTTGCTGGCAAAACCAAATAGAGGCCTAAGCCCAGCAGTGGGTGATTTCAGGCACAGGTGATGATGATTTTAACTGTTAAATGATGTACAAAAACATGCTGATGTAACCAGCATACCTTTGAATAAGAGCAATTCCCAATTCGCAACATAAGTGTGTGACCTGCATGAGGACCTTTTACAACTTTTAATTCTCAATTTAGTTTAAAATCTTGACTGCTTTCATTTCATCCTTTTAATTTTTCTTTGAAAAATCTAACCGTTTTTCCTTTCATTAAATTTCCCACACCCAAAACATTTCACTACACAAACCAGCAAACATCAAAGCCACGTAGTTAAAATTCAAGTTCAAAACACAAAAGGCGGCCACAATAGTTATTTCTGCTCGGCATGGTAAACATTTCCGCGGGAGTTTGCTAAACCGATTTTCTTAAGTACAGAAGAATTAAATAAGTAAAGAGTTTGAACAAGAACAAAGCAGCTACTGGATGGAAAATTAATGAGTGGTGACGATAAGCCATCATTATGGGCAACGTGCTTGTTTACCGTCTCGGTTTAACAGAGAAGGAAAAACCCGTCAAGACACCAGCATGGAAGTAACCAAAATATTACCACTAAGCCACATAATGCCTTTCTACTGTGTGTAGAGCTTATTTTTTTTTTTTCTCGTCGTCTCACACGCCGGCGAAGCCGGTGTGGGGGAGGCAGTGCCGGGCCTTGGCCCCTTGCTGCGGCGTTCTTTCTCCCCCAGTAACGACTGGGGGGTCATCTGATCGGCTCCTACTGAGCCTAGGTATCCCACCTAACTAAGAGTAGGGCGCCGGCCGTGGGCCGACGTCCTCCCCGTGCAAGGGGGAGGGGGGAGGGTAGGGGGAACAGGGGGCGAAGCGTATGCCGAGGTTATAGAATGCCCGGGGTCCTGGTCCTCATCTGGGATCAGCTCGCGGGGGTAGGCCTTGGAAGAGGCGGCTCTCTCATAGGCTGGGGCCAACTCCCTAAGATGCTGGAGAGTGGAGTGTCCCGCACGGTCAAACATTCCCCTGGCCAGACGGCCTATGAAGTGGTCCAAGTCTTCCATTTTGAGGTCTCGTTGAATAGTGGCGTTGCGTACGTACCGCGGCGCGTCCACTATGGTACGTAGGCATTGGCTCTGTTGGCTGCGCAGTTTCGTTCTGTGGCGTTCTGCCAACAGAGCGTACCACGCGGGGGCTGCGTATGTTAGACGCGGGCGGACGTACGCCTTATACATGACAATCTTGATGCTAATGGGAAGGTTTGACTGGAGGACTGGCTTCAATAGAGCTCTTGCCGCCCTCGCGGAGTTTCTGGTGGCGTCGGCGTGCGGAATCATGCTGAGCCCGCGGTCTATGGTGACTCCTAGGTATTTGGCCGTGCGGGACCAGTCGATTTCTTCTCCCTGCAGGGACAGTTTGGTAGGGGCGTTGTGCCTCCTGGTGATGGCGACTGCCTGTGTTTTCCCTACATTAACAGACAGCCGCCACCTAGACAGCCAGGACGGAAGCTCGTTAAGGTTCCTCTGCATTTTCACCGCAGCATGGTTCGGGTTTATCGATGAGGTGACGAAGGCGGCGTCATCCGCGTAGAGCGCGAGGAGTGCGCCCTCCGACTTTGGGATGTCGTCGGTGTACCTGCTGTAGCACACCGGCGACAGGCAACTGCCTTGAGGTACTCCTGCTTTGATTTGGCGTTCCGTGGATGCTACCCCCTCCACGCACACCCGGAAAGTTCGGTTTTCTAAAAATGACGCGATTATTCTCACCACCTGTCTCGGTGTCGGTGAGTTAGCAAGTTTGTAGATGAGCCCCGAGTGCCAGACCCGGTCGAAGGCCTTTTCCATGTCTAGGAAAACTGCCACCGAATGCTCTTTCTTGTTCATGGCGACTGTCAGGTGGTGCAGTACCCTAGACAGTTGGAGAGTGGTACTGTGCTCCGACCGGAATCCGAATTGCTCGGGGCGTGGGGTGATATAGCGGGTCAGGTGACTCAGGAGCATCTTCTCAAACACCTTTGACATGCTGGAGAGGAGAGTTATGGGACGGTAGCTACCCGGTAGCAGAATATTTTTTCCCGCCTTGGGTATCATAATGACCCGACCTATTTTCCACGGGGTGGGGAAGTGACCACTCCGTAAGATCCCGTTAAATAGGCGGGTCATGGAGGCGATTGCTCTGGGGGGAAGATGCCTGAGGACGGCATTTGTTATTCCATCCTCGCCCGGGGCCTTCCTTGGCTTAGTCCGCTGTATCGCCCTCTGGACTTGCCCTGGCGAGGAGAACAGTCTGTCTTGCTGCGTCTGAACACCTTCCGGTCGCTCCTCTTCTTGCAGGTATGTCCTGACAAAGGTTTCCACCTCTTGAGTGTGTTCGGGATCTTTGTCAGGATTGGGCTGGAATTGCTGCTCAAGGCTCTCTGCGAAGATCTCTGCTCTGTCTTCCGCTCGGTATCTTGGGTGGCCGTCCATGTGCCTCAGTGGCCTTATCGGGGTTGGAGTTTGTCTCAGTTGCCGACATAGCTTGTGGAGTGACGCCCAGTCGTCAGCGGCTTCGGCTATCCTGCCTTCCCAAGCCCGGGCGCCATCCGCTCTGACCTCTGCTTTCACCTCTTCACAGAGAGCATTTAGCTTGGCCTTCATCCTCGGATCTCTAGTCCTCTGCCACTCCTTCCTGAGGCGGCGTTTGTCCTTTAGGAGTTCGGCGAGGTGGGCGGAAGTTCCGGGAAGTCTGTTGCGTCGTGGGGGTAGTGAGGCTGCAGCCAGCGCCTCCTTGATGGCGCTTGTTAGCTCCTCGGTGAGGACATCAACGTCCCTAGGCGTGCTAACCGGTCTCGTAGGGGCCGAGAGTTGCAGTAACTCCTGGAACTTCGGCCAGTCCGTTCCAGGTCTAGGTACAATGGGTCGTAGGGCCGTCGGACGCGTCCCCAGGAGCAGTAGGACCGCCTGATGATCGGATTGCAGCTCATCCAGCAGTACCTCCAGTCTAGGTGGCTCTAGCAGCCCTTTGTGTACTGCGATGTCGATCACGTCCGGGAGATAACTTCCCTGGTCTGGATAGTGGGTGGGGGTGTCCGGGCCGGAGACGTCGTACCCGTTTCTGTCGGTGAATTTCAACAACGCTCTACCATCTTGGTTAGTGGTGTTGGAGTTCCAGGCGGGGTGTTTGCTGTTCCAATCCCCGGCCGCTAATAAGGCTGTGCTAGCCGTCGCCGGCAGAAGTTTCCCGAGGTCTCCTGATCTGAGCCTCTCCTGTGGTGGCTTGTATACTGCGTATATTTGTAAGGGGTGGCCGTCGGCGCACACTTCGACCCCCAGAACCTTCATGGCGTCCAACTCGATGTTCGGGAGGGGTTGGTGCACAAGCCTTCTTTTCACCAGGACCAGGAGGCCTCTGATGGCTCTGCCGTCCTGATTCTGGTCGTCTTGACGGTAGACTATGTAGCCGGGGAATTTAACCACATCTGATGGTTTCAGGAGCGTCTCATTTATTAGGGCTATATCTATATTTTGCTCCTTTAGTAGGGGCCTCAAGAGCGAGATCTTCCCCCCCTTCTGCTTGCTCTTGAGGCCCTGAGCGTTCCAAAACAGGATTCTCAGCTCCCCACCTGGAAGAGCTTCCCCATCCCGCTGAGCACTATCGGGATGGGGTCCACCCCCGTCCGGAGGGCCTGGAGGACCTCCTGTAGAATCTGGATGGCAGTGTCTAGTAGCTCCAGGCGCGCGCTGTCGTATCCGGGGAGCGGTATGTGAGGCGCCGCTTTGGGCTGAGGGCGTGAGGGGCACTTCCCCTTGGGTTCTGGCCGGTGCTGAGGGGCAGTCTGCGTCTGCATTGCTCCTGAGGGGGGGGCAGTAGACCGGGTGAGGGCCGCTGCCGGCTTGGCGTTCCGAGGGGGTTTCTGGGTTAGGGCAGGGGGCGCGTCCGATTCCAGATTGGACTCCTCGTTCTCAGTCCCCCTGTTCCTCTTCTTCCTGAGGCGCTTCTGCCTAGGCCCTTGCGCAGTCCTGGGGGTGGGGGCGTTTGCCGGTGCCATCAGTGTCTGCCCCGTGTACTCTTGGACATTCTGGGTGGGCTGGGGGGGCGGGAGGGGGGCCGAGTTCCTCGCATCCGACCGCGACCTCTCGCGGCGGGGCACTGCCCCGACGGTGGTGGTGGCAGTGGTACCTGCCCTCTTGTTCCTCGCCTCCTTTTTGAAAATTGGGCAGTTTTTATTATTCGCCGTGTGGGCCCCCTCGCAGTTTCTGCACGTGGGGGGCATCTCTTTTGGACGAGGGCATTCGCCTGCGAAGTGGGGTCCACCGCATCTCACGCAGGCAAGTGGGCGGTGACAGTTATGACTGCTATGCCTGAAAGCTTGGCAGCGGTGGCACTGGGCCGGACCCGCTTTCCCTTTCCAGGCTTCGATGATGACGCCGGGCATACACAAGAGCTCTGTAGTGTTATAAATACCCGGCGTAAGATTTGGGGTGTTCTTCAGGATCACAAAAAAGATACACCCCGGACGACCCTTCGAGGCCCTTATGGCCCGGACAGCCTCCGGCTCGTATCCTAGTTCTTTAAGCTCGGTTTCGATGGCCTCCGGCGGGGTATCAGCAGGCAAACCCCGCACCGCGACCTTAAGACTCCTTTCCTCCGGAAGGGAGTAGGAGAACCACACAACCTTCTCCGTGCGCTCCAACGTGGTCAGGTAGCTCTGAATTGCCCGGTATTCAGTGTCGGACTCGGGCGAGAAGCGCACCCCCTTTCCGAACGGCCGGGCGTTAGGGGCGTGTCCTAAGAGGGCCTTTAGGTGCTTGAAATGGGTAGCCCAGTTCGAGAACTCCTCTACCACTAGTGGGGGATACCTACTCTTCTTTTTTCCCTCAGTGGTAGCAGCGGTGGCTAGTGTCGACTCAGACGTGGATGGCGGGGGCTGCGGGCAGCTGACGGCGCTATCGGGAGCGGCTCGGACGGCTGAGGCGGCCGACGCGTAAGACACTGTTTTGCCCGCCACGGCCGGAGGCTGCGGCGTAAACGAACTCGGACGTCTGGCATGCTCGCGCTGTGGTAACGCAGAGAGTGGAGGGACAGAGGGGGGAATTGCACGGGGGCTCTTATTAACCGTAAATTTTTCTATGTACTCACCTTCAATGCTCTCCCGGCCAGCTGAGGCGGGGGGGGCGGCTGTCGCAATCGACGCGTACGTTGCAGTCGACGTTGACGGTGAGGATGGAGGTGGTGTGGTCATCATGGGTTGTTGCTTCCCTGTGCTTGCAGGATTCTTGAGCTTGAGCTGCGCAGAGGGGTGCGAGGGGGAGGGGGAGTTTGCACAAACTCTCTTCGCCTCCTCCTCCGATTCGCTCTCGCTGATCCGCTTTCTGCGGATGCCAGTGGGCGGAATGGGCATCGTCCGGAATTGATCGATCACTGCTATCTCTTCCGGGGTCGGGGTAGTCGGACTGGATAATGTCTCCTCATCCTTCTCCAGGGCGGATCTTAGCAGCCCCAGATACCGCGGGGGTAGACACCTCGCCTCAATCAGGCGCTGCAACATCACGTAGCTCTGATCCAACTCAGCCCTAGGCGAGAGGGGCTTCAGAGCTACTTTCTTCACTGCGGGGGGTGGTGGGGGGAGCATCCCCTTCTTCGGGGAAGTCGGCGTCGATACCGGGCGCACAGGGGTGCAGGTCTTCTTTCTCTCTTTTTCTAAGAGCTTCCTCTCGATGAACCGCTCGATAACCTTCTGGCCCGCCAGCAAGGACCGGGAGCGAGAGAGGGAACGGCCGCGGTCCGTGCTAGACGCGCGGCTGGACTGGGGGTCTACGTCCGATGACTCGGAGTTGGAAGTCTTGGTAGTCTTGGATGTTGATGATCTCGGGTCTTTCTTGGACTTACGCGGCGACCTGCCACTGCGGGCAGAACCTTCGCCGGTGGGGGTGGGCGTACCTGGGTCCGACATCCTTGGCGCTTGCATATACAATATACGCAAGCAGCCAAACACTGAAATCCGAACACAGGCACTGAGTGTCAATTTCACTTCGGGAGGGGGGGGGCAAAGGGGCTTAAACACACCCCGAGGGCAACCGCCTTTCGCGCGACCAAGGGTCGGCGGGGCGTTTCGCCAGGCACCGCGATGTCTAGCCCGGGGCTTCCCTTGTAGGGGGACCGGGTTCGACCGTTCGCGGCGCGGGCTACTGTCCCGTCGACCGGTAAATCTTGTGGAAGGCGATCCCCTCACTCTAACACATAAGAGAGGCCGAGCTCGGCGCCGACGTTTTCACAGAAAACGCCGCCGAGATCGTACGACGCGACGCGGGTCCGTACGCGGAAACGACCGTTACAAAACACGACTGCTCACAAGCGCGGTGCGGCCAGTCCCCGTTAAATGATGTACAAAAACATGCTGATGTAACCAGCATACCTTTGAATAAGAGCAATTCCCAATTCGCAACATAAGTGTGTGACCTGCATGAGGACCTTTTACAACTTTTAATTCTCAATTTAGTTTAAAATCTTGACTGCTTTCATTTCATCCTTTTAATTTTTCTTTGAAAAATCTAACCGTTTTTCCTTTCATTAAATTTCCCACACCCAAAACATTTCACTACACAAACCAGCAAACATCAAAGCCACGTAGTTAAAATTCAAGTTCAAAACACAAAAGGCGGCCACAATAGTTATTTCTGCTCGGCATGGTAAACATTTCCGCGGGAGTTTGCTAAACCGATTTTCTTAAGTACAGAAGAATTAAATAAGTAAAGAGTTTGAACAAGAACAAAGCAGCTACTGGATGGAAAATTAATGAGTGGTGACGATAAGCCATCATTATGGGCAACGTGCTTGTTTACCGTCTCGGTTTAACAGAGAAGGAAAAACCCGTCAAGACACCAGCATGGAAGTAACCAAAATATTACCACTAAGCCACATAATGCCTTTCTACTGTGTGTAGAGCTTATTCTTACGTCGTTAGTCATAAATATCATTATAATTAGATAGATTATAACCGGTTTAACTTACGTAGATTTTTTTCAGCTGAGAGACGCAGTGCCCTCCGCGTCGCGCAGCGAGAATAACACTCATACATGATTAAGAGCATCTAAATTGCTTGAAACCTCGGGTCGTATACTCGAAAATAATCTACGTAAGTTAAACCGGTTATAATCTATCTAATTATGAATACCACTTACGAAAGTTTTTATCAAAATATCATTATATATATTATTAGCCTACCTGCCAATCTTTCGGTAAACAGCGTCGGTCACCGCCACCACCGCCTATATAAGCAAGCGCTCGGGCGAATACCGGCTCATTTTGCTACTCAGTCGCCGGTCGGTAAGGTGGTTGGTCTCAACGCTGTTTACTGTAAGTCTGTTCCATATTTTATTTCATGTGTGATCATTTTTCCAATTGTGATAATTATTATTGCGTGGTAGTTAACGGCTGTTTGTTTATATGTTCGAAATTACGTTGATTTGATGAATTATTGTTATTTACGTTAAATTTAGATTCAATTAAACTAATAACGTGTCAATACTTGTTTTTCTTTATATTTGAACACTTCTGGTTCCTAAAATCAGAAGTGGGATAGATATTCCGCTCACAATTAGCCTTGAAGAAAAGAAATAAACAGCCGTTAAATTCCAAACAAAATGCCACGTGCGTCACATGCACGTTCCGTTGAGACACCACCTTGCTCCGGGACTGAGGGTAGTCGTGAATCTCCGCGACGCGGCAGACGCCGTTCACGGTCGCGTAGTAACAGGTCACGTCTAAAGTCGAGTCATGGTAGGGCCAGATCGCGTACGCGCCGACGTTATTCCAGAACTCGTTCACGTTCATGTCAAACCAGGAACCGTTCTCGTTCGCGTTCTGATAGCCCGCGTGCACGTTACGACAGACCTCGTTCACGCCGCGGTCACTCACGAGAAAGGTCCAGGTCACGTTCGGTCTACTCGCGTCATCAACCCTATTACCGCGATACCTCCATGCACGATGCATTAGGCTCAATAATGTCGCGACTAACCGCTATCGAAGAAAGCACAGCTAGTGGTTCGCATGACCCATCAACCATTCCTGGCAACACACCTCCGCCAGATGTAAACGGCGCCTCCGCGACTAAAACATTCGTCGATGCCTTGGCCATGTTAACTAAAAACAAGCCTAGCCATTATTATGTCTCTAATTTTGACCCGGCCATAAATAACTTTGAGGTGTGGTGCAATGAAGTGGAGAGGGCTAAATGTGCGAACCACTGGGATGAACTAGAGTGTTTTTCTCGCGTGGCTCATTGTTTGAAGGGGGACGCGAAAACCTGGTTAATCGAGTGGACTACGAATGATCGCTCATGGTCCAATTTTGTTAGGGAATTTAAGTCCTTGTGTCCACAAAAAATTAACTACGCGCAGATTCTTCACGAAGTTATAAATTCGACGTCGGAAAAGTCTTTGTCATACGCCGAGTATGCACGTCGTTCTTTATTACGCCTACGTGTAGTAAAAGGGCTGAGCGAAGAACTTATGGTTCAAATAGTGATCCATGGCATTAGTGATGTACAAGTACGTGCGGCAGCTACCAACGCTGACCTAACGACAGACAATCTAGTTTCATTTCTAGCCACTTATGTTAAGCTTACCCGCAAATTCGATAATCGTAACTCTGATAAACCCACCTCGTTAAATTCAAGTGCAGCTAATAAGCGCAACTTCAACAGTTCTGATACAAGCGAAAAAAAGTGTTTTATTTGCAAACAAAAGGGCCATCTTAAGGATAAATGTCCAAAGAGACCGAGTACTGCCGATAAGACCGATAAAACTACTAGTACTGCCAGACCTGTCTGTTCCTTCTGTAAAAAGTTAGGGCACAAAGAGAGCGAATGCTTTGCCAAGATTCGATCTGAAGCTCAAGGCAACAGTAGCAACCAACGTAAAGTTAACTTATGTAGCGAGCTCTTAGACGCGAAAGGTAACAACGACACAAGTACAGCCGTGATTCAAGGTATACCGGTCGACATCCTTATAGATAGTGGTGCATTGAACGTGTCTTTAATGTCGTCGGCAATAGTCGGTCACTTCTCTGGTCCAAGGAAACACGCTAACTGTACATTAAAGGGAATAGGTGACAAAGAGTTCGTTGCTCGTGAATACATTACCCTAACGGTAGAATTTAGTAATATTGCGCTCGAAGTTGACTTTATCGTTGTACCCGCGCCGTACATGAATACCCCCATAATCATAGGGACAGACGTTCTCAATCGTGAAGGCATTACATTTATTCGTACTAAAAACGGGCAGTATTTGACTCACACACCGTCTAACACGCTGGATGAAGTATTAAAAGTGAACACGGTTAATGTTAGCGAGCCTGATAGCATAAATACGCCTCTCGAAGGTGCGGAGCTTGTCAAGTTGATGACCGTCATAAACGAATTCTCTCCGTTTTTAATAACCGGTACAGCAACTACAACTGTAAAGACTGGCAAGATGCATATCAACGTGACAAGTGACGTACCTGTAGCTTATCATCCATACCGACTATCCTATCAGGAAAAACTTAAAGTTCGCGACATATGTCGTGATTTGTTAGACAAAAAGATCATTAGGGAGTCAGATTCCGAGTACGCAAGTCCAGTAATTCTAGTCAAAAAAAAAAATGGCTCGGATAGAATGTGCGTGGACTTTCGGGCACTCAATCGTGTAACCGTTAAGGATAGGTACCCCCTACCCTTAATTGATGATCACATAGATCGGCTGGGGAGCTCGAAATTCTTTACATCGCTGGATATGGCATCGGGCTTTCACCAAATACCAATAGATGAAGACTCGATCCATAAGACGGGCTTCGTAACACCCGAATCTCACTACGAGTGGTTAAAAATGCCGTACGGTTTATGTAATTCTCCTACAGTATATCAACGTATCATCAACAATACCTTGCGTAAATTCATAGAAACCGGGAGTGTCCTCGTCTATATCGACGATGTCCTGATATTGAGTATGAGTATTGAAGAAGGCATTTCTCTATTGCATGAAGTCCTGAAAACTCTGACCGAAGCCGGGTTTTCTATTAATATACGCAAGTGCTCTTTTCTCGCCACAGAAGTAGAATACTTAGGGCGCGTTATCAGCCAAGGTCAGGTCAGGCCGAGCTCGAACAAAATCGAGGCACTAGTCAAAGCTCCTACCCCTACTAACGTCAAGCAAGTGCGCCAGTTTCTAGGCCTTGCGGGATATTTTCGGCGTTACATTAAAGGGTATGCGACAAAAACTGCATGTATCTCGCGACTTACAAAGAAAGACGTAAAATTTGAATGGGGATCTGAACAAGATCAAGTACGCCAAGATCTGATAAGGCAATTAACAAGCGAGCCTATACTTGCGATTTTTGACCCAAACCTTCCTACCGAGCTACACACCGATGCCAGTAGCATTGGATACGGTGCTGTGCTCATGCAGACTCACGCGGACGGTGCTAAGCGAGTGGTAGCCTATTCTAGTAAAGTCACTCAAGGCGCGGAGGCGAGGTACCATTCGTACGAGCTAGAGACGTTGGCAGTCGTCAAGGCATTGCAACATTTTCGCCACTATTTAATCGGTGTAAACTTTAAAATTATAACCGATTGCAATGCCTTGAAGGCCACCGAGCGTAAAAAAGACCTTCTTCCACGGGTTGCACGCTGGTGGATTTATCTGCAGGACTTCAACTTTGAAATTGAATATCGTAAAGGATTGTTGATGGGCCACGCAGACTATTTGAGCAGGAATCCACCAACGTTGCAAGTCAATAACATCGAACGACCGTTTAATTGGGCGCAAATAGCTCAATCAGCTGATTCTGAAACTCTCGATCTCATACAGAAACTCAGAGACGGTGTATTAGACTCAAGTCGGTACATGTGTCAAAACGATGTCCTCTATTACCGCTATTCACCGGTTGGCGAGGAGTCGCGTTTACTATGCTACATTCCCACAGGGCACAGGCTCAGCTTGTTACGCGTTTTTCACGACGAGCACGAGCATATCGGAGCTGATAAAACTTACGACCTTATTCTAAAACACTTTTGGTTCCCTGGTCTAAAACAATTTGTCCGGAAGTATACCTCCCATTGCCTGATATGCATCTCTAAGAAACGTGTCCCGAGAGCCCCTTACCAGCCTATTACTTCGTGGGAAAAATCCGATGTCCCATTTAACACGATTCATGTGGACGTGTTAGGCCCCTTGCCAGAATCCAACGGATATAAATTTGTGCTTATCATGGTAGACTCCTTCACCAAATATTGCCTACTCTATCCGATGTATCGACAGGACACGAGCGAATTAAAACGAGTTTTTAGTAGCGCGGTGTCTTTATTTGGGGCGCCCAAACTAATAGTTTGCGTCCGTGGTCGTATGTTCGAGGCATCGGCTTTCACTAGCTGGGTAGCCGAGATGGGTTGTGTTATACACTACATAACGCCCGAAATGCACCACTCCAACGGGCAGGTCGAGCGTTATGTAAGGACTGTACTTAACTTGATCCGTGTGGAAAGTAACCATAAGAAGTCTGTTTGGTCTGATGCTCTGTGTAAAATTCAATTAGTTTGAAATATTACAAAACAAAAGACCACACAGTATTCAGCTTTGTACCTACTTATCGGTACTAATGCGACTACTCCTGTTATTCGTGCGCTGGTCCGAGATGTTGCCGTCGAGGAATCCAGCCCCAATCGTGAAGCCAAAAGAGAACTCAGCAGGAGCAACGCTAAAGCATCGCTCGACAAAAACAGAGTTGGTCAAGATGCACGGGTCAACCGTCAAAGACACCCGCCAAAGAAATTCCAGGTCGACGATCAAGTATTTGTGATAAAATACTCTCAGTCTGTAGGAAAACTTGATTCTGGAATGAGGGGTCCATACCGTGTCACTAAAATACTACCAAGTGACCGCTATGAGATGAGGCTGCTAAGCGGAGCTAGAGGCAAGACCACTCAGGCCGCAGCTCAATATATGGTACCCTGGAAAGGCGAATGGTGTCCTGAGAATTGTTCTGCATTTTTTGATAGTAAGTTCCAACCGAACCTTTTAATGTTATTCTGTTTACAGTACACTTGGTGTGCATGCGTGAGCATGCGTGCGAGTGGAAGGCGAGTGTTTGCCTTGCTGGTTGGAACAAGTGGCCGGTGCAGTCCAGTGGTGGCTCTCAAAGCCGGTTCTCTGCAGTACCTGGCTTCGGCGGACGTACACTCCAAACACGTGGAGGGCTCCGGCCGGTGAAGTCTCGTTTCCGAACGAGCCCAGGATCTGTCCTGGCAGGCTTCGGCCGGTGAAGTCTCGTTTCCGAACGAGCGCAGGCTCTGTCCTGGAGGGCTCCGGCCCGTGAAGTCTTGTTTCCGAACGAGCATCAGGCTCTGTCCTGGCAGGCGCAGCCCTGGTTCACGCTTCACGTGGGAACTTGCAAGTTCAAGTACGAGTATGCCAGAGTTATTTTGAGTAAAGATGTATGCATACTTTTGAAAGTGAAGTGCTTTAAATTAGTCTGGTATGAAAATGTATTTTTGTATGAGGGCCTTGTATGCGTGACGTATAACAGAATAGGCAAACAACGTCTGTTGTCATGATTAATTAAAAATACTTTTCCCATGCAGATGACAACTCTGACGATGACGATGCCAGTACCAGTGGTCCTAAAGACCTCGCTGGTACTCTGAGTACAGGCGAATCACACACGGGCGAAGATGCCGAGCAAATCCCACCGTAGTCGCCAGTACTTCTGAAGAGGAAAACTCCAGTGCGGCCGAGGGCGACGCACGATCAGGAGAGGCCGTATTAGCCTACCTGCCAATCTTTCGGTAAACAGCGTCGGTCACCGCCACCACCGCCTATATAAGCAAGCGCTCGGGCGAATACCGGCTCATTTTGCTACTCAGTCGCCGGTCGGTAAGGTGGTTGGTCTCAACGCTGTTTACTGTAAGTCTGTTCCATATTTTATTTCATGTGTGATCATTTTTCCAATTGTGATAATTATTATTGCGTGGTAGTTAACGGCTGTTTGTTTATATGTTCGAAATTACGTTGATTTGATGAATTATTGTTATTTACGTTAAATTTAGATTCAATTAAACTAATAACGTGTCAATACTTGTTTTTCTTTATATTTGAACACTTCTGGTTCCTAAAAATATAATATAATAAGTAATTGTTGCGTGACTGACTTACTATCGAAGCCATAGCCTAAACGGTAAGTCCTAGGGACCTGAAATTTTGAGGGTACATTAATTTTGTGTGTCAGAAGAATTTCGAGAACAACCCCTAAGCGGGGTGTTGTTGTTTGTGTGGAAAAAATTGCACGTGGTCAAAGATGCGTGCGCATTCCACTAGTATTATTCAAAATCGTTGCGTAATTGACTGATTATCAATGCACAGACAAAACTGCAATGCCTAGAGATCTAAAATTAGGAGGGTACATTTCTTTTGTAATTTAAGCTTGCACGAAGGAAGGAATTATCAACAAAATGTTCTTCCTTTCACTTATATTAGGGATAAATTAACAACTAATTTGAGTATGTTAAAATTTGAGACTATTCAATAATGAATACTATATCATGGATACAATATCCATGCAATACAGTATTTTGTCGTTTCGAGTGGCTGTCAACATTGTCAAAACTTGATATACCTTCATACGTCAAAAAGGAGTTGTAATCGTGTTCGTACGATAGTGAATAGCACTAACCAATCTTTAGGATTCGTTTTTGGAAAAGGAATTCAGATCAAAACTGTTTTATAATCGTGTCCGAGACTAAACCCTTCTAGATGAAGGACCGCAACAGAGTTGTCCCGAGAGGCGAAGACATTGTATTCATTATGATAAAATGTAAAATGCAACGTTGGAATAGAGTTCTTCGTGAAAGTTGGTAATCATTTAGGTAATCTTGAACTTTTGTGGACTTGCTTTGGTTTGTGTCTTCGTTTCGTTGATCAATTAGTGAATACTCTTTTGTGGCTATAAATTCAGGAATCTTGGATATTCTTGAAAGAGTATAAGCGAAATAAAATTATACAAAAAAAATATGGACTTGGCCCGTTCACTCTCTCTATATATCTATATCTATATCTCTATATATCAGTACTACTACTCATAATTACTAATAGCAATATTATCAAGCAGATAATGTGAGAAGATTATATGTTCTGCTAACTATGCGATCATGAACTTCAAAATTATTTTGAATAAAAATAACTACGCTTCTACTCAGAAAAAAATCGGGTGGCAAAGGGACAATAAATGCTTTGTGAAAAAATTCCTGTTGGTGCAACTAAATACTTTGCTAACATGACAAAATGAACTTGGTGCCTAAAGCAATTTCTTTATTGTCGAATGTTTATTGTGCCAGGAACAATTTACCTTTTGTGACTGCAACAAAGTAATCCATAATTTGTTACGGCGACAATGGTATGTTGTTGCCATATTAAAGTAAACATTGTTAGGGTAACAAACTTCTATCTATCAAAATAAAAGTTGCTGTAGTGACTAAATACCCGCTGTGGTATGAACAAAGTGACAATGACACCTTGTTGCCATATCAAAGAGAACATTGTTAGGGTCACAAACTTCTATCTATCAAATTAACAGTTGCTGTAGTGACTAAATACCCGCTGTCGTATGAACAAAGTGACAATGACACCTTGTTGCCATATCAAAGGAAACATTGTTAGGTAACAAACTTATATCTATCAAAATAACAGTTGCTGCAGTGACCAAATACTTGTTGTCAAATAAACAACGTGATTATGACACCTTGTTGCCATATTAAAGGAAACATTGTTAGGGTAACAAACTTCTATCTATCAAAATAAAAGTTGCTGTAGTGACTAAATACCCGCTGTGGTATGAACAAAGTGACAATGAAACCTTGTTGCCATATCAAAGAGAACATTGTTAGGGTCACAAACTTCTATCTATCAAATTAACAGTTGCTGTAGTGACTAAATACCCGCTGTCGTATGAACAAAGTGACAATTACACCTTGTTGCCATATCAAAGGAAACATTGTTAGGAAACAAACTTATATCTATCAAAATAAAAGTTGCTGTAGTGACTAAATACCCGCTGTGGTATGAACAAAGTGACAATGACACCTTGTTGCCATATCAAAGAGAACATTGTTAGGGTCACAAACTTCTATCTATCAAATTAAGAGTTGCTGTAGTGACTAAATACCCGCTGTCGTATGAACAAAGTGACAATGACACCTTGTTGCATTTCAAAGGGAACATTGTTAGGGTAACAAACTTCTATCTATCAAAATAACAATTGCTGCAGTGACCAAATACTTGTTGTGAAATGAACAACGTGATTATGACGCCTTGTTGCCATATCAAAGGGAACATTGTTAGGGTAACAAACATCAATCTATCACAATAACAAATGCTGTAGTGACTAAATATCCGCTGTGGTACGAACAAAGTGACAATGACACCTTGTTGCCATATCAAAGGAAACATTGTTAGGTAACAAACTTATATCTATCAAAATAACAGTTGCTGCAGTGACCAAATACTTGTTGTCAAATGAACAACGTGATTATGACACCTTGTTGCCATATTAAAGGAAACATTGTTACGGTAACAAACTTATATCTATCAAAATAAAAGTTGTTGTAGTGACTAAATACCCGCTGTGGTATGAACAAAGTGACAATGACACCTTGTTGCCATATCAAAGAGAACATTGTTAGGGTCACAAACTTCTATTTATCAAATTAACAGTTGCTGTAGTGACTAAATACCCGCTGTCGTATGAAAAAAGTGACAATGACACCTTGTTGCCATATCAAAGGAAACATTGTTAGGTAACAAACTTAAATCTATTAAAATAAAAGTTGCTGTAGTGACTAAATACCCGCTGTGGTATGAACAAAATCACATTGACACCTTGGTGCCATTTCAAAGGGAACATTGTTAGGGTAACAAACTTCTATCTATCAAAATAACAATTGCTGCAGTGACCGAATACTTGTTGTGAAATGAACAACGTGATTATGACACCTTGTTGCCATATTAAAGCATACATTGTTAGGTAACAAACTTATATCTGTCCCTGTGTCGTTGATATCAGGAACTACGAGAATCATGGTACTACAGCACCCAGACCCGGGAAAAATATTTGCAGATCATGCAAATATTTGTTCCACAGCGGGAATCGAATCCGCAACCTCTTGCTGAAGCATCCACCTGAGTACCTACATCATCATCTGTGATCACCAATCCGCCTGCCAAGCGTGGTGATTATGGCAAATCTCCCCATTGCACGATATGCATGCTATGGGGGAGGCCTCATCCAGCAGTGGATGTCTCCGGCTGATGAAGAATAAGTGAAGATTCGTTTGTGGTGAATTTGTTGTTACTGCTTGGTGACAAAAAGAAACGCAAACAGATACTTACGCTAACTAACGCCTAAGGGATCTAAAACATAGGTTCTATCAATAACTACTCCTAATTCCTAGTATAGATGAGCAGAATTTATTTTTTGGATGGTAGGATCAACGAGCATAATACACTCTAACAAGAGAAGGCCATCACGGTACTTGAAAAGTTCACTTTGAGACGCCACGAATGAAACCCACCAAAAAGGCTCAACGTTCCAATAGCGACTGTAAGCTAGGAAGTTCATATTACTACATATGTACATGCAGCTACATGGCTGAATCTGCTCAGAATGACCTAAAGAACAATCATGCCAAGTGGCGTCTTCCGAGACAAAAGTGCAAGGTTGAGTTGCTTATTGCCCCTACCAAAACAGTGTCAGGGTTTCACATGGAAGATCATTCTTCGTTTATATAGGGGGTTGTTTATGCCTGTAGTGGCATAAACCATGTTATTTTGACAGGTTGTTGGCCAATACATTGTTAGGTAACAAAATTTAGTCAATCAAATTAATAGTTGTCAGAAGGTCCCTGTAGGTAGGTAGATACAAAGTATGAAGGAATAAGAGTGATATCACGTTCTTATTTTTCTGTAGCTAGGCAGGTATCACCTCGTCTGCGCCAACAAAACCTGCGTTGTTTCAGTCAGTGACAGTGTAACTTTGTCGAAGCATCGAATAGCACGGGGCGCGAGAGGGAGGGGATCAAGGTGGGGTTCGCGGGAGGGTGAGGATCTGGGCGTTGCGTTTAGACGCGTAGCCAACTCAAGATATTTTCCCCTAATTTTAGGGTATTTTTGAATGCCTAGGCAACGCTGTTAATAAAAGTGGGAAGATGAGGTACGCTCTAGTATCACGTAAACAAAGACTAGGCTAGAGATAGTATCACCAACAAAGATAGAGGGATCCGCTACCTACGCAGACTGTAGCGCGAACGAGACAACAACACTAAAATTTTACTAATATTCCAAACATTACCAACCAGACGGGATTCAAACCCGTGATTGTCTTCTTGTTACGGAGATGCGTTCCCCGGTCCACCTCTGGCTGACTCATCGACTGGATGAATTTATGGGATAGTAAGGTAGTTAGTGGTGGTATGAGTACTTAACCTACCTACCTAGTTGGTGAGAGATAACAATTACTTACTTAATTGTCACTGTTACGCTCGAACAATAATTGAGAAGTGGTTAAATAGAAAAATATTTAAATAGGTATTCAAAATTACATTAAATTGGTTGTTTTTTTGATTTGATGTTTAAAATTTAGCAACCATAATAAGTTAAAATCTAAAGAGACACATATTTTTTTAGTTTCTGTAAAATTTGTAAAAGTGGAAGGTACTTTCTGTTCGACTACTTCTTAATTGTACCTACTGATTCTTGAACATAATATGACTCGGGTGTTTCCCAAAAACGGAAAGTACCTAGGTAGCTACCGTCAACAAATAAATTTCAATTAAATAATAAATAATAATGAATAATAAATAATTGCTGGACATTTCACACAACATTATCTAGCCCCACGCTAAGCAGAGCTTGTGTTATGGCAACTAGATAACTGATATACTTAATACAATACATTACATAGAAAGATATTTTTTTATTATACTTACATAGAAAAATACCCAGAACACCCGGACCAAATACCAGCAGATCGTACAAATATTTGTTCCGAGGTGGGAATCGAACCAGCAACCTCCTGCGTTGCAAGCGAGCCTTCGCCCGCCGCGCCACAGTGGTCGTCAAAAATAAAACGGTGTGTTATTAGTATTGTAAACCTACTTGTGTGGATACTTAATCCGGATAAAAAGCTACCTATTATTTCTGTCCCTTTCTGCAAGTGGCGTTCTAAAATAGAAAGTATACCTAAGTAGGTACCTATCTACTTAAGTCAGTAGAATTTAAGATTCATTTTATAGACTTAGGTATGAGTGAAAAGTAATGCCGTGGATTTTTTTCTTGTTTTTGAGATGTTTGTACAGCTTGCTTGCACAGGAAGGCATTTCACTGCTCATTTACCAAAATACAACACTTTTTTATTTTACAAAAACTGATCTTATTGTGACTAAGGCAAATTATGTGCCTTATACCTATTAGAAGCGGTCCACGCCCGAGGAGCTAGTCACGAATCTTCGATGATTTTTAGAAAAAAAAGCACATTGTGAGGTTTATGTATTCTTATGTGCGATCTATGGTAGCCCTAATTCAGGCGAGCGGCAACACTGCGCCGCGCCGAGCCACATTGCCGCATTTAAGCCGTTAACAACGTAACTTTGTTGAGGTATCAAAGTTCGTTACGTCATTTGCGTGAGCGCCGCGCGCGCCGCCCCACACATCAGTCAGTCACTAGTTTTGTTTTATCTCGAGTGGTCGCATACGGCACGCGGTTATGGTGGCGCGGGCTGGGCGGCTCAGCCCGCGCCGGGGTGCCGTTCTGGTTAAAATGCTTACTCCGGGTATAAGCTCGGACTACGCCCACGATGAATTGCGAGATTTTGTAGTAGCAAATAATCTGGACCCTATGCTTGGTGAGTTTTTTTTCTCTTGTTATAACTATTACCTATGTAGCCAGTGGTGGCGATTCTGTGCAGTTCCTTTTATTTTAGTCTATTTTCTAATTAATGGTGCGCAACAATTTTAGTGCACTTTAAATTTAGATAAAAGGTGCACATAATCGCTACCACTGACTGCCATCTTGGTGTGAATTGAGCTCTTTGTAGGAACCTAACCTAACCTACCATGGTTTTTCTGTTTTGAGATCTGTAAAATAAAAACTGGACGAATTTATTTCCCTTTCATTAGGTAAGTAGGTACCTACTAAATACCCACGTCCCACCTACCTGACCTACTAAATGCTCTCCCTTTCTTCGTGTCACTTTTTTCGTCACACAGTGACACTACGTTAGGTCTTCTTTTAATTACTTATGGCTCTATGAATAATATAAGCCGTAAGTATGCTATATTTTTATGTACCTTGGTAGGTACGAGGTAAATACTTTGTCATCGAAGAAGTTAGTATCTACCTATTGTTGAATTAACAAAACTGTTTTGATAAATAACCACAGCTAAAATTGTTAACCTGACAATTTTACACTAAGACTAGTTACATATCTACTTGTCTACTTCATCATCATCAGCTTACAGACGTCCACTGCTGGACATAGGCCTCCCCCATAGAATGCCACAATGAGTGTTGCCATAATCACCACGCTTGGCAGGCGGATTGGTGATCGCAGTAAGTATTGGTTTAGGAGGTCTCCGGTAGGGCGCTTACGCCCGTTTGCACGCCAACGAAGTTTGCTTTTATATTGGCTATTATTTCTTCGAATTCCATGAAATTTTGTGAACGTGATCAGCCCCCCAATTACATTAGTAAATGGCAATGGGGAACGCAACAATGTAGATCATTTCGGCAGCCTTAGCGCTGTACAAATTTTTTGAAACTTGATAAGGGGAATATTTATGTCAATAAGTTTGCCCTATTCAAGTTTCAGAAGATTTAGGTAGTGCCAAGAAATGATCCCCATTGTTGCGTTCCCCATTGCCAATTGCTACTGTAATTGGGGGGCTGCAGGTACACTAATATCTAAAAACGTGGTGCATTAGTTTCTTTTAAAATTTTATAGGTTTAGCCTTTAGACGTTCACTGCTGGAAGAGACCTTCTCCATAAAAATCAATGGGGAGAATTGCCGTAATCACGCATCACGCATGGCAGGCGGATTGGTGATCGCATTAATTTTGTTGAGTTTACTTAGGTGGATGCTGCTGCCCATCCTCTGGCGTAGTCCCTTAGTCGGCTTTTACGACATCCACGGAAGGAAATGGTGGGGTCTATTCTAGGCCGGACACACTATGGCACAGTTACGGCTCCCATACAACAAACGTGTTTTTTTTGCCGTTTTTATAGATAATGGTACGGAACCCTTCATGTGCGAGTTTGACTCGCACTTGGCCGGTTTTATAGATAATAATATATTGTACCTATATCTTTTTCAGGAATTAACACCGCTGGTAGTGACTGTGGAACCGCAGTTCGAACTGTCTGAAGGCACTGTAGCAAAACCGCAGCTGCAGTCTTTAGCTGTAGCATGTGATGGACCCGACCTTAGAATAAGGACCAAGGACCCGACAAATAGCTCACTCTTGGTAATTTAATTAGAAATTTTACCTACTGATATTCGTACTGATATTTAATCTGTGTGCATGGGAAGTCGAGCAAGTGAAGCTTAGCGTGGATGCTGCTGCCCATCCTCTGGCGTAGTCCCTTAGTCGGCTTTTACGACATCCACGGGAGGAAATGGTGGGGTCTATTCTAGGCCGGACACACTATGGCACAGTTACGGCTCCCATACAACAAACGTGATTTTTTTGCCGTTTTTATAGATAATGGTACGGATCCCTTCATGTGCGAGTTTGACTCGCACTTGGCCGGTTTTATAGATAATAATATATTGTACCTATATCTTTTTCAGGAATTAACACCGCTGGTAGTGACTGTGGAACCGCAGTTCGAACCGTCTGAAGGCACTGTAGCAAAACCGCAGCTGCAGTCTTTAGCTGTAGCATGTGATGGACCCGACCTTAGAATAAGGACCAAGGACCCGACAAATAGCTCACTCTTGGTAATTTAATTAGAAATTTTACCTACTGATATTCGTACTGATATTTAATCTGTGTGCATGGGAAGTCGAGCAAGTGAAGCTTAGCGTAATCTTTTCTCTTTGACTTGACATTACAATGAGACATAGTACTACTGTTTGTCAGGTCTGTGACAATCAATGAGTTGTTTTTGCTTTTTCGAAACGAGACGTCGTATATTTTTATTTTATTTCCATTTCTAGTATTTTTTGAGTTATACCGTGTAATTTTGGTGGTATTTTAACCGGTGTAACTTATTTAATGAGCACGTGGTAGTGAAATTAAATATAAGTGTATTACGTGTCTTTTCAAACACGTGGAAATTGTCCACGAACATTCTAGTGAATCTGCCATCGTTTTACTAGAACATGACTTGACTGAGACTGAGACTTTGACGACTTGACCTAACTTTATCAAAATAACTACTTGATATTGGCAAAATTTAGGAAAGTCAGTGGCCATTAAATAGAAGATGAATTTCATGCGTATTTTTTTTAAGGTATGGAATTTGCCGTTCGATGTTGAATAAGTTGGAACTACTGAAGAAAATTGACCTACACCCATTGGGCAAAGAGACTGGGAGTCTTCGCCGCCTGTTAGCCTCGGTAACTGAGGGCAGGTTGCTCCTAGCTAAATCGGAAACCGGAGAAGAGCTAAAGCATCGCGACCGCATGTTTATTGTCAAGCTCATAGTGGAAACCGAACTGCGGTCTTTAACCGAAATATCAAACACAATCCGAAAGGATATCTGGAATCATTGGGCTAATGAGGTGGTGCGTTTGTTCAAGAACGAGTCGGCTCAACTTTATTACATCCCGTACCGACTTGTGGAAAATAAAGTTCTCCAAGCTAGTGGCTTGTTCCACAATAGACTGATAACCCATAGAAGACTACTGTCATCTGGCAAAAAAAGGCGGGCCAGCACCTCTAGCAGTGAAAGCAGTGACAGCAGAGTTCTTCCAAGAATATTTCAGCAATCCGATAAACGAGTGCGACCGCTACCAGAGCTAATAACTGAAGCTATTAATGATAACCCACCTGAATCAACATTGGAAGCACAAGATTGCTTAGACTGGCTTAAGGGTTCTTCTTCACTCCAAGACATAAGTTGTAGCAAAATGGCGTGCCACTTTTGATCTACAAAAAAAACTACTAACGGAGGGTCTTTCTTTGAAAGAATATTTTGACTGGTTTCCAGCATTCAACCTGCCCCAATGGTCACAATCTGGTGAGTTGTTTTACATAATATATTGATAATGTTTTCAGCGGACTCTGACATATTATATATTTACCTACTATTGAAATTTATGAAATTGGTGATCGGAACGGTGTACTGAGCTGACCAGAATGAGCTCAAACACTGCCAGTCTACTATTATAGCCCATATAATACCATAATAATAATTATCCATCGAAGAGTGCCGATGTCCAACATCTGTCTCCATCTTCAGGTCAGCTCACTGTCATCGTACCTAATATTGTATTCTTATTGAAACCTGACAAATTTCAGCGGAAATGAACACCGTGAAGTCGGTCAAATTTAACTTGAAAGGTTTGATTATACCGGGACAGGTGAAACTTAATAAAAGCTTGTAAAATTACTTTAATCTTTTGCCACAACAACGGCTCAGGATGTGTTGTCTAACACACACTGAGCCGCTGGTCTTAGAGATTTGAAAGTTTGAGGGTATTTACAAAACATATAGTTTGTTGGGGTCGTAGGGGTCTGTAAGGGTGTGGAGATTTTAGCGGTTAGATGTTGTAGGGGTTGTAGGGATGTGTAGTAGTTTTTAGGGGTTATAGACATTATCTTATCCCATGCGGACGAAGTCGCGTGCAACAGTTATTCACAATATGTATGGTCATGTATTATTTTTTAACGCGGACGAAGTCGCGGGCTTTTGCTTGTTTGTAATAAGCCTTTCACTAAACAGTCTTATTTTTTTTCAGTCGGAGAAGAGCAGGCATCACTTGCAGCTTTTTGGTCCATCACAAGTCTACTCTGGCAGATGCCATCCATCACAGTTCCAAGAAAAACGGTCTGGAAACTCTCCAGGGAGGAAGTTCGTTCCAGCTTCATCGTTCGTCGTTTCCAGACTTGTGGCAACGGCTGCAGATGTAGGTAGCCATTGTGCAGATAGGGAGGCTTTTGTAACGGCAAAAGGTATTCCAGAACAACCTTACATTCTTGCTGTAGGGTCTTCATGGGCTACGGTCAGTCATTCACAGACTTTGTGAATGACTGACCGTATGCATTTATTTTAAGAGCTGTTGTGTTAGTGTATTTAGTATTATTACATATTTTAATATGTCACAAGTCACAACCTGGATTTTGGCCCAGTAGGAAGTACCCCGACATTCGCCCCAAAGGTCGTGGGCTAAAATCAATTGGTTATTGGAATTGATAAATCCATTATTGCACGCCCGGGCTTTGAACCTACAACCACTGTATCGAAAGTCAGGGTATCTCCTACTGGGCTAACATGACTTGTGCTTTGCTTTGATGATATTAGATGCGCCCTGTGGTTTCACCCGCATACATCTCGATCCGGTGGAAATATCGGAATAAAAAATAGCCTATGTGTTATTCCAGGGGTCCAGCAATCGACATACCAAAATTTTTTGCAATTAGTTTAGCAGTTTTTGCGTGAAGAAGTAACAAATATACATACATTACAGACACACAAACTTTTGCATTACATTAATAATATAAATGCGAAAGTTTGTGTGTGGCTGTGTATGTATGTTTGTTTGTTAATTTTTTATGCAAAACCTACTAAAAAAATTGCCATGACATTTTGTATGTAGATAGTTGAATCTCTAGAATAACTGAATCTCTAGAATAACACATAGGCTTATTTTTATCCCGATATTTTCACGGGATTACTCGGAACTTGTGCGTGTGAAACCGCAGGGCGAGCTAGTATATAATATTAGTGAGATGTATGTGGTATTTCATTGATTCTACTGGATCACGAATTAAATCATCATTGAGGATACCCTCATATGCCTGAGAACATTCGATTGTAACAACATTCATTGGCAAAACCAAATTATTGTTATTACACTATTCTTTAAGTATAGGTACATAATTACAATAATAACAATGTAGCCCAGGGGTCTTATTCATAATCATTTTTTAAACCTATTTTTGTTATAATAGCTTTTGTTTTCTTCTCTTTGATGTAAACTGTCATACAAAAGCTATTTTAACTAAAATATGTTTAAAAATGATTATGAATAAGGGGTCAAGTATGTTACTAAAGCCAAGTTTAAAATTTAAGGTTTTAAATGTGATGTGATTGTTTTTAGGTCTTTGTTTGTCTTAATATACAAACATTTTTGAAATTTTGTTGTTGTTATTTCACTTACTTAGCTGTTTTTACCTGATAGGTAATGTATTCTCACTTTGGCATAATTTACTTTGTTCTCGTACCTACTCTCCTTTTGCTTCCTTTACAGTGGGATCCTAGCAAATGCACGCTTTGCTTCCCCAACAAAGATAGTTTATCCTTCTCGATCTTTTGTTTTTGCTCATTATAATCCGGTACGTGTACTCTGTTCAGAAGTGTATAGTACTTAACTGTCTCGAGTACACCTACCCGGATTGTAATGGGCAAAAACAAAAGGTCGAGAGAGACAAACTATCTTTGTTGGGGAAGCAAAGCGTGCATTTGCTAGGGTGACAAAGGTCCCGTTGTAAAGGAAACAAAAGGAGAGTAGTTATGGGAACAAAGTAAATTTGTTGCTGGAGCAAAGGGAGATTAGGAACTTTGTTGGGAAAGCAAAAGGAGAATAGTTATGGGAACAAAGTAAATTTGCTGCTGGAGCAAAGGGAGATTAGGTACTTTGCTGGGGAAGCAAAAAGAGAGTAGTTATGGGAACAAAGTAAATTTGCTGCTGGAGCAAAGGGAGATTAGGTACTTTGCTGGGAAAGCAAAAAGAGAGTAGTTATGGGAACAAAGTAAATTTGCTGTTGGAGCAAAGGGAGATTAGGTACTTTGCTGGTGAAGCAAAAAGAGAGTAGCTATGGGAACAAAGTAAATTTGCTGCTGGAGCAAAGGGAGATCAGGTACTTTGCTGGGGAAGCAAAAAGAGAGTAGTTATGGGAACAAAGTAAATTTGCTGCTGGAGCAAAGGGAGATTAGGTACTTTGCTGGGGAAGCAAAAAGAGAGTAGTTATGGGAACAAAGTAAATTTGCTGCTGGAGCAAAGGGAGATTAGGTACTTTGCTGGGGAAGCAAAAAGAGAGTAGTTATGGGAACAAAGTAAATTTGCTGCTGGAGCAAAGGGAGATTAGGTACTTTGCTGGGGAAGCAAAAAGAGAGTAGTTATGAGAACAAAGTAAATTTGCTGCTGAAGCAAAGGGAGATTAGGTACTTTGCTGGGGAAGCAAAAAGAGATTAGCTATGGGAACAAAGTAAATTGCTGCTGGAGCAAAGGTACTTTGCTGGGGAAACAAAAATAAAGTAGGTACGGGAACAAAGGAAATTTGTTGGTCGAGCATAGGGAGATTCGGTAATTTTTTATTGTAATGTAATGTAATGTAATGTAATGTAAAATGTACCTTTGTCATGGTAACAAACTGCCGCAGGAACATAATGAATAATGTTACTACAACAAAGTTTCAACTAAGTTGCCCGCAACAATGTTTCAACTAAGTTTCCCTGACAACATTAATTTTGTCGCACAGTATCGTTAAAAATGTTGTTGCACTGACAACAAACACTTGGCAATAAAAAGGTTGCTGCAGGAACTAAGTACCTACAACGGCTCTCCACAGTTAATGTTTTATTGTTGGCCCCAACCATATTTTTTTCTCAGTGTAGTAATTTCGGGTTCCCACGTCGACTTCATTGAATTTTTCGTTTAATTTTTTTCAGGCTCAATTTTAAAATCTAGAAACGTGCAGACCTTGACAAGGCTTATCCAATCATCTCTACAAAATTTTGTGAAGATCTGACTTGTTATTTTTAAAGTAATGAGAAACTAGTTTTTTTCGTTTCGCCAGGATCTAGTTTTCTTTAAATTGAAAAACTACACACACTAACTAACCTACAAGCAAATTTACCACCAGAATTATGAAAACAGTGATAGGTCGTTTTGCCTTACACATTTTTACATGCAATTTATGTAACAAGCACGTTCCAGTCTGATGAACGAAGAGCTTAATTTTATGAAAGTGAATTAGTCGCTCGCACGTCCACAAAGCACTACCGCTCCCCCGAGCCATTGTAACTTATGACATAGAGGTAAGTTATATTATCACTATAGCCAGTTTGAAGCACTCTTGATAACTTGAGATGGATCGTCTGATAGAAAGCTGGGAGGACTAGGTGCCTATTTGAAACACAATTGTTGCGTACTTATTTGAAACGAGTATTTGGCTTTTGTTTCCCAAAAAAATGATATTTGGCACTCCTACAAAAGTTTTTATCTAATTATAATATTCACGGAAAGAATGTAATTATCATAAGTGCATGTCCACCTGGGTTATTATGTGCTCATATGCAGTTCAAAAACTGTTCAGTACAAAATATATGCATGATATCCGCAACTATATTTAAAGGCACGGTCGCAATGGGGAATGTCAACTACGAACCGATATTTTGTACTTAATTGTTTTTGGACTGCATGGCTATATGAAAGAGCTCATAATAACCCCCAGTACGAAATAACGTTGTCAAACTAATTATTTCAAGGTAGAACAATATCAAATTCAATTTAAAACGTTCATAATTAACACTCAAGCTATTTTTGGGTCCGTTAAACTGATTTTTCACCTTTCGTCAAGTCGCAAGTGATCTCACGAGACCGGCCAACACGGCCCACTTTAAACCTTCGCTTGCTGAAAATACCGTTTTTACACCATGTACCTAAGGTTTGATTTTTATGCTACATTATCAAACATATCGACTTGAAAATCTTTAGACACGGAACGCAGTTATATGAAAGAATACCTGCTAAAGTGAAGTTTCGTGTTTGTGTTTTTGTTTGTTTTTTTGGATTTCATTTGATGATTGCATTTAATTAAATTAAAAAAAAAATTGATGGACATTGTTTCACACAACATTATCTAGCCCCAAGCTAAGCAGAGCTTGTGTTATGGGTACTAGATAACTGATATACTTAATACAAAACATTACATAGATAGATATTTTTTATTATACATACAAAAATACCCAGAACACTCTGAACAAATATCTGCAGATCGTATAAATATTTGTTCCGAGGCGAGAATCGAACCCGCAACCTCCTGCGTCGCAGGTGAACCTTCGCCCGCCACGCCACAGAGGTCGTCAGAGGTAGAAATAATGGATAGGTACTGTGTAAGTGTATTGGAGATCTTGATCAATTCATTGGTTTAAGATCAACTATTGTCTGAGAAGGTCGGTAAATTTTTGATTCATATTATCATACACAATTATCTATAATATAATCGATGTAGTAGTTTCTCTTCTAATATGATAAGTTTTGTTCGCGCTGCGGGGCGGGCGAGTGGGTTGGCGGCATTTGCTGCACTGCTCAACAGATATTCCAAAACATTTAGTGTAGCCTGACTTGTTTAACTGGCTTGTTGGAACTCACAAAACATAACTCCACAAAGGTACGAGAGTGAAATATCAAATGAATTATTGTACCTCACTGTAATCTCTGCCTAAGCCGTAGCTCAGTTACTTTACAACCTTTGAACATAACCTACAGCCTTAGTACGTACGTGAGCGATAAAACGTTAGCTTGTTTAGTACTTGTTATAACGCTATGCGACGGTTAACGAGTATTAAAATATCTTAATGTGACACCGTTTTTAAAATTGATTATCAACAGTTCGTGCAAACTTAATTGCGTCTCAGTTAGGTATATTTAAGTAAGCTTGGAAAGCCTTCATCCAGGGTGCCCCATGAATTCGTTGACAGGTCTGTTCACTGCCAACTACGGACACAGTTACAAAGAACCAGTAAGATGAGAGGAGTTAGCCCAGTTGTAATGTTTCTGAGCTTATTTATTTATTCGACGACGACCTCTGTGGCGCGGCGGGCGAAGGTTCGCCTGTGATGCAGGAGGTTGCGGGTTCAATTCCCGCCTCGGAACAAATATTTGTAAGATCTACAGATATTTGTTCAGGGTGTTCTGGGTATTTTTCTATGTATGATAAAAAATATCTATCTATGTAATGTATTATTGTATTAAGTATATCAGTTATCTAGTACCCATAACACAAGCTCTGCTTAGCTTGGGGCTAGATAATGTTGTGTGAAATGTCCAGCATTATTTATTTATTTATTTATAACTTTCTGCGATTTACATCCGTACGTGGTACACGTACACCCATTGAGATAGGGAAATTTTTATTTAAAACATTGTACATATAAATTTATTGAACTAGTCGTAAATTAAAATACGTACTGAAATCAAAACATATCGGCCGTTCTGAATACCTGAAATTATTATAAAAAAACTAGGATTTTATTTAAATTGATAACATAATAAATGTTAGCAATTTGTAACCTTACTTTTTGACACAATTTATGATTTTATTTTGATACCCCATTTAAGTTTTGTGATCTGAGTTTTTGCAGTGAGTTTTATATCATCATCACCAGCCTGTTTTACGTACACTGGTGGATGAAACCTCCCCATTGAATACAATGGGGGGATTTGCCATAGTCATGACGTTTGCAGGCGTATTGGTGATCGCAGTTTGGTGTCAAGTACTCATGTAGATGCTGCTGCCCATCCCCTTGTGTAATCCCTTAGTAAGTTTTATTTTACATACACGAGATGAGAAGGAGGGGTCTATTTATAAGCTGGGCACACGGCACAGTTTTATATCAAAAACTATAAAGTTGGGACTGAAGAATTGTGGCCAACTTATGTTACAATGAACGCGTTATTTTGATTCTTCTTAATTTAAATTACAGTACATACAACAAAAAGTATTTTGTAATTCCATAAAGATTCTAACACAAGAGCTTGTTTCTTTATAAACAACAGAATAAAAGTAGCTATACACCACAGACTAAATAAATCTACGAACAACGCTTAGATAGATGCGAAATCACAGCACAATGTGCGAAGCGCGAGTATGTATATTTAGCTCTGTCTTTGCTATTGCACTGCCTTACATATACATCTCCACAACTAAGGAACATAATTATACGCTCCGTCTGCTTGCAGTTACCTAACTGCGTAGGTAAGTATGACGTAGCGTGTAGACAGAGGATTAGCTCCTAAAGTAGCGATCTGCGCAAATGTCTGCCAAATGGCTTAAAAACCATCTCACTGAGGAACTACATAAATGTATCGGTAATTTATTTGTAATACAAGGTTCTCAAAAAAAAGGTAACATGCTGGTGGTTCACATTATTCTTATAGTTTGATGATGAAAGAGGAAGATAAAAATATTGCTTACACTAAAAATATCAAAAAATTCATATTTTGATTTCCACGTGATATGGTCATAATGTTGGTTATTTGGTTTAGATCAAGCCCAATTCGCTTATTTAAAAAATACTCAAGTCACAATATAATCTTGTATAAGTTTGCATTGCATTGCATTGTAACAAAGTATAAAAAAAAACTGGTGCGATGTTATTCTTAAAAGCTTGTTGTTAAGAACGTCTCTATGAGACTCGATAATTTCTTTAGACTCTCTGTGATACAACCTGAGGCGTTTCGGGCTTTTCTTGACTTAATCAAAGTTTTCTCTTTACATTAATTTCCATATTTGGGAGAAACAGGGCTAAGTATGGATTAAGCTTGATTTATTTCACTCCTAACTTTTATAGCTTTAAGTACGGCATGTATAGACTACACTTTTTAAGAAATAAATATAAAACCTTGTGAAGAACCTTCTAGGCTAAAACTTACTGTAAAGCGGTCTAAAAGAGTCTTCGTCGAATAACATTTTTTCATTCAGCCACTGTGCGAGTCTCAGTCTTAGTCTTAGTCTCTTAGTCCTAAACATTATTATAAAACTAAGATTTTGAGATGTAGCTGTGGATCACATACATATTTACACATTTACATTTATTGTTTTATTTTGTTTGTAAACCACTAATATATCACTGTCGTCCCTAAAATAAGTAAATTAAATAAGACTTTAATAATAATTTCTTTGTTTCTGAAGGTCATTTTAGATACATAATTATGCGTTTACGAAGTATCCTACAATTAATTTTAACTTAAGTTTTACAAGCCTTGGGAGATTAGTAGTGATTTTAAGATTTTATAATATCCCAAAAGTTACCAACCTGGCGGGAATCGAACCCGTGACTGTCTCCTTGATACGGAGATTCGTTAACCGCTGCGCCACTGGCCGACTCCAAACCTGGTTGAAATAGTGGGATGGTATCACCGGCTCAAAGTGCCGCTGTAGTGATATGTCTTAGATGTCTTCCGTGGTGTGTCCAGCCTAGAATAGATCCATCCTTCTCCTCATGTGGATGTCGTAAAAGCTTATTAAAGGATTACACCAGGGTATGGGCAGCAGCATTTATCTTTTTTTTCTTTTTTTTTTATGCTACTTGGCAATCATACAAGCTTACGGCCCACCAGATGGAAAGCAGTTGCCGCAGCCTATGAACGCTTGTAACACTAGAGGCATCACACGCGCGCTACCGACCCTGAGACATAAAGATGAAAAGTCTCATGTGCCTGTAATTTCACCGGCACCCGTACCCTTCAAACCGAAACACAGCAATGCGAACACTACTGCTTGGCGGCAGAAATAGGTACGATGGTAGTACTTCCCCGGACGAACTCTTTCACAAGAAGTTCTACTACTAACAAAACTAGTCTATCTGAGTACTCTACACCAATACTGCGATCACCAGTCCGCTAAGCGTGGTGATTATGGCAAATCCCTTTATTCCATGAGGAAGGCTTCGCCTAGCAGTGGACGTCCATCGGCTGATGTAGATGTTTAAGTCATGTTAATGACATGTTAGTGATAAGTGATTCTGTAGAATTTATTTCCCGCTTCGTAATGAAGATACAATTATTTTAATAGGTTTAAAAGCCGGCTATAATTTATGTAAATCGTCATGGTCCATCGGCTAGTTTATCAGGCAATCGCCGGAGTCAATCGTTTGCGCAAGGGCATAACCGTATCTTTTGGGTTAAGGTTATGATACAAAGGAATAGGGTTTCTAGATGTGACAACACATAATTGTTGATAGTTGTAGGATTACGGTTTACTTCCATTGTGCTAGCTAAATAGAACTATATCAACCATAATGATAGTTCATTAACTCAATTTGGTTTAGTGAATGAACGTGCTACCCTAGAAACAGTTTGGGGGTATGTAGTGTTGCACACGATGTTTTCTTGACTATTTGAGCGGATTAATGATAAAAATTACTATTCTTATTCTATACAATATTTATTTAACAAATATTACATCAAGTTTCGTAGTGAAAACTGTATAGGATCGTAGCACGTAGCTTAGAGACTCGTAGCGTGTAGCGTAGAGGTTCGTAGCACGTAGCGTAGAGGCTCGTAGGAAGTGATTCCTACGTCTGGCGAGAAAATCTAGTCTAGACTAGACAATTGTATTAACATGTTTAAAAGTTATTCAGTTAATTTTTGTGATTAGTTGTTTGAATTTTATATACGTAGGTAAGTTGTAAGTAGCCAGTTATATAATGTTTATAATGTAATTATTAATCACACTTTTTTAACGATTTGGTGATAAAACTATTATGTTACAAATTATGTGATAAACAAAATTGAATTTAATTATTTCTACAAATATTTTTTAGTTATATTTTGATGTATCCCACCTATGCTATAAAAGTTATTTTCAAACAAAGAAAACACAAGTAGCTTCCAGTTTTAACCTACTTTTAATTCCTCGCTCCATTCTTCTTGGGGCAAGATCATTAAGTTTGAGGGCCTCCTAAGTGTAGTAAACTTTAATAACCTTACCCGTAATTGGGGGTATCTTTACGGTTTTCTATCAGGTGTTACTCAACCTAATGCCTCCTTGGGATTCTTTCAACTTCCCGTTAAAACTTCAACTTTTCACGACGTGGCAAAAATATTTAAGTAAAAGTACTTGTACTTTTGCTGTGAAAAACTGAAACTTTTCTTGAACAAACCGTTTTTTCTACCATTTCCTGTCGGCACATTTTCTATTATTATTTTACTCTGAGAAGAAATGTTATTGTTACTAAACAACCCATTGGTTCTATCGTATCTCGTTATTTCGTTATTTTTTTAATTTATTGCCACATTTTTAATAAGGTTTGTTATTTTATCAGCAAGTTTATGTATCCACCGCTAAACCACCATAAAATACAATGGGAGTTATTGCCTTAATCACAACGCTTGGCGATTGGTTATTGCAGTATTCGTGTAGAGTACTCAGGTGGATACTGTTGCCCATTTAGTGTAATCCTTCAGTTGGCTTTTACAAATCCACGGGAGTAGATGGAGGGGTCTATTAGGCCAGACACACCACGAACACAAAAATGTATTTTCAAAGTTGCTACATTTATAGACAAAAAGATTATTTTAACTAAAACATACAAAGTGTGTACAAAATCTATTTAATATTTTGGAGTGAGAGATACCTGAGGCCTTACACGCCTTTCGTTGAACTAACTGAAGCTGATTTCAAAAGTAATATTTTTGAACGCCCAGTTTGACGTGACGAGATTAAATAATAGTGCAAAAAATAGTGTAGGTAGAACAATTAATATACTAATAACAGTTGTAACCGAAAAGAATTTTGAAAAAAGTCCGTGGCAGCGCGAACAGCATCCTGAACGCGTTGTCGGACAGGTATTCCTAATAGTAAACCACTAAATAAATAAATAAATAAATAATACATAAAATATTTTCTCATAATTAAATAATAATATAATGTATAATGTATCCCTACTATCGTTATTATGAGCGTTGCTAACAAAATTATAGACATTGTCTGAAATAAATATTTGAGTTTAATTCAATTGATACACGTTCATAAACCCAACAATAATTAGGAACTCATTGAACCAGAGTGTTATGTATATAGAATTCCAATTATGAATAACATTCAAATTACATTAATAATTAATCTACCTGATATGTTTATAGACCCGCCACAAAATGATTCCATCTGATTGCGTGCGAAGGTAAATATTATGTTACTTGCAAAACTTGTTGTGAATGTACTATACTAGTTTATGCTCTGGCTTTGCTGGGTTTTTGAATTAGGGTTCCGTACCTCAAAAAGTACCAATGGAACCATTATTAGATCACTCAGGTGCCTGTCTGTCTATCTGTCACAGCCTAGATAGAGCCTGAGAGATAGAGAGATGGGGCCTAGAGCCCCAACCACGGACGTATAGCGTAAATAAACGAATTCGTATTTCGGGGGTTTGCGAAAATTAATCGTTTTTATTTCCAAAACTACTGAACCAATTTTAATTTTATACGGAATATTGGGCCTCATTGATATTTTTAAATTTACAGGGAAACCTAAATGCATATCCTTTAATACCATTTTAGTCCTTAAATTCCCACAGTAAACGGAAAATACTCGTAATGAGAAAATGCGTTTAAAATGATATTCATTCAAATGGATGGATGGATGGTCTAGTGGTCATTATGGTAGCTTACTTGTACCCTACTTGGAATCCTCTCCACGGTAGTCTAACTCGCACTTGCCTAGTTTTTATTATTATCTTAACATTTTTTATTTAATTTATTGTACTGATTTTATATATTTGTAATTTTGTTTGGAAAAATTGTGTCAGTTGCTATTTGATTGATTAATAGATAGGTATATAACCTTTGCTTTAAACCCAAGTTCACTAATTTATAAACGGGTGATTATCTGGCTAGTTACACAGTCTAACCAAAGCTTTTTGATAAATGTTTTCGTACATTATCTATAATCATAACCAATGGTGATCATAGCAGCCATTTATGGGTTAGAGGCACCTGTACCAATAATGGTATGGTAAACGACAGATAACCTCAAGATTAGTTTTAGAAATACTCCAAAATATTTATTAATTACAATATTAGGCATTTATTTTAACCAGTTAACCTAAAAACCTATTTTTCATAGCAGACACCAGTGAATGTTATTATTCATAGACAAGCTCGAGTACAATTTAAATAACTACATTTTTAGGCATGTACTGATATTTTTAATTAAACTAACCATAGTGCGATGGAAATTGTGGAATTTTTAATCAAGCAGCTGAGCTTTCTATATTTAATTTTTATTTTTAACTCAGTCATCGCGTAATTTAATTTTTCTCACGATGTAAGACCACATCACATATTTTCCCAGCCCTAATAGCCAGCCCATAACAGTCGCTCGTGGTATAACCCGCGTTTTTCTCTCAAGGGAACTGAATTTATTCTATATTCTATATTTGAATCCAGGTGTTGATCTATCTGTTAACCAAATTACAACAGAATCGCCCTAGTCATTTTAGGGATAATATATATGCATACCTATGTAATTTATATTTAAGAAATCATTATAAAATAAAACAATCACTTGCATTCGATCTAAATACATAGTAACGTATACAGATCTAATAAAAACAGACAATAATAAGCAACGAAAAAATACAAAACAAGCCAACCGGTAAACAAATAGGCGAACTTTCATTTCCTCAATGAACGTAATTTCTTTTATCCAAAAAAGTAGTATACCTACCCGAGTAAAAAGTCCCAGAACAATAATCATATCCAAAACAATAATAACATTTGAATAAATATCGCATTATCGTACGATTTGAATTCACTGACCGGGGCGGGCGGCGGCGGATAGGTAGGTAGCGACGCCCCCGGGAAGGGTTAGTAATGTATGGGGGTAAACATACACGTAAATATATTTTTCTGCGGAAAAAAGGATGAGTTTGTCTTGACTACACATCGTAAGTTTCTTATTTCTCTTTAATACTTTTATCCAACTATTTTTCATTCTTTAGTCCATCGTTTTCTGTCTTATACATGTCTAAAACGGGTCTATTAAGCTCAAACTTAATTATTACGAATAATTATTCTTCTGGATAAATGGTTACCTTCATAAAATGTAATGTTTCATATTTTTCTACAACAAAATTATTATAAACTAATTACATAGTTTCTTAATGAACGTTCGTCCTCAACCTGAAGCTACACTAAGGTTTCATAGGTTCTAATTACACCTGCGCAACCTTTCGGCAACAGTGTTCTCTTTCGGCTGCAGAGTAAGTTGGTCCATAGGCGAAAAAAGCCATGTCTGGGTTTCTTGCGATTTGAGAAATATCAAGACCGACAATAATACAAGTGTGTTCACGGCATAAACCAAGTAAACTATAAAACCGATGAAGACATAAAGCAAGTTTCACATCGTAAAAACGAACCGATCGGCAGGTATCTGGGTGAGACAGTTTTAGGGCCCCGCGGTGGGGAGCGCGAAACGGAAGATTTACTGTCGACCTGTGTACTGAACACGTAGTAAGTACAATTGTTGGGCTTTTAAAGATATACGTCTTTTAAGAGCCGCGGGAAATGTAGGTGACTGTATCTATCTGCTGTATCTACAGTGCAGAGAGCAAAAAGGTGAGAATTTCGATTTATAAATGAAAAGTTTGTTTAATCTAAAATGTGTAAATGAAGATTGGTGTATAATAAATACAAAGGCAGCTGCTATCTTTAACCATTTAACTTATAAGGTATTGCTATGCGTACTCAAGGTAGATATAACTACACTGGATGAAAAATATAACAAAAAAACAACATAAGATAAAGCGTAGATGATAAAACGCTACTAACATGCAAGCCTAGGCATTGCAATTTCCCTGGCGACCTTTGGACACGGAACCTTTAAGTGCGTAACGATACTATTCACAGATAGGTATTGATGAATGTTTCCCGATTCTACAACCTTGGTCTATACCGACATTACACCGCAATGATCGACCTCAAATTCTAGTTTGGTTCGGTGAAAAATTCCCAGCGACGCGAAATTTTACAACAGGAAATTTACTGCTACCTACAAAGGCAAAAAATACATATAAGTACACATGAAAGTACATAGGAAAACTGTGAAATAGTGGATTCTTCATTTAAAAAGCTTTTATCTAATTAAGGAAATTTTAATAGGATAAAAAGATTATCCACCGTCTTCCTACGATCATCATAAGCCTGTAGAAGTCTAATGGATATAGGCAATATAGGCATCCTCCATAGAATGCCACGATGAGCAGTCTTTAGTCGCCTCTATCCACCGACTTTCTGCGAACTTTAAAATGTCATAGGAACATCGAGAGGCTTTCCTAACTACGTCATCCGGTACCTACTATACGCATCGGTTAACTCTCTCGTTGCCTTTACCCCTCACAATATATCATCCGTTGGTCTACCTTCAAAGTCTTCAACTAAAGAAAAGCACTTTTACAGGAAACAGGCATTAATAACATAACATAAAACCAAACAGTTACGTGGTCTTGATCCCACACTAGGGTTCCCTGTGTCGTGGGTATCAGGAACTACGAGCACCATGGTACCATAAAAACCAGAGTCTGAACAAATAGTTGCAGATCATACAAACATTTGTCCCGCAGCGAGAATTGAACCTGCAACCTCTTGCATCTCAGCCCGCTGCACCACAGAGGTCGTCAAATAATAACCAATAAAAAAAAAAACTCTAGCAGCTACGTATATTACACGTAGTTGCTTATTATAACTTTAAGTACTTACTTAAAGTGTTAGATTCTAATCAAAATATTTCAACAAAGTTGTTCATAATATTCAGAAGTCCTCAAACTAATAGTCTACACACATTTTGACGAAACAAAAGGGTGAACTAAGCACTTAAGATACCCGATACCTATAATATTTCAGTATAAACCGCCACTTGAGAGTTCTAAGCCCTGTATTATGTATGGAGTAGAGATGCAACGAAGAGTGAATTCGACCCCAAAACCGAAATTCGGTGAGGTTATTTTAATGATTCGGTTCTCTTGCTTGGTATATAGTACATTTCATAGAATTTTTCGGCTAAATTACAATTTAACTCTCTCTAAATATATTATTTTCTGGTTTATTGTTTCAAAATCGAGAATGCTACGGATCTTGATAAGTGTTATCCAATAACATCTACAAAATAACGAAGATCTGATTTGTAGTTTTTAAATTAAAAGAAAACAAGAGACGGACGGAACGAAACAACGTACTTGTAGTTGCTTATTAATTTAAAAACTACAAGTCAGATTTTCGTAAAACATTATACATATAATTGTATTAGATTTATCAGGAACGACGTATTCTAGATTTTTGACATAATTAATGACAAAAAAATAGCATAATTCAGCCAAAAAGTGTGACGAGGCGGATCCTTAAGCCCCTATATTTCATTTATTTGCCCAACAAACCTGTGTCATCGTACACAACGCTTACTTTGTTTGCATGTTTGATCACCTACAATTACCGTACCCGGAGTACTTGAAATGCCAAATTGAAAGATTTTAAATCAGAAAACTTATTACGCTACCGAAGTATCTTGAAAATTAATGTGAAATAACTCCCACATTTTTTAAAGACTACTCTAAGGGCCTAGCCAAACGGCATTCGCTTCGAAGCGATTCCATTTCTACAGTCGTAATTCAATACAAAAGACCACGTGACATATCGATAGATTACGTCAATCTCATACATTTTGGACTTTTCTACTAGCGTCATCGCTATTAGAATGTTACTTTGTCTACGGCCTCTGGTCTTGCAAATGTTTTGTAAATCCATTGCAAGAGGATAGTAACTTCTATGAATTCAATTGTTTATTTTTTGAATATTCAGAGTTCTGCGGTATTGGGTCAAATAGTCGTACCTAAAAACAGGGTAAAAATTAACGATATGCAAAATTCAAGTCGAGTTTTTCTAAATTTAAAATAAAAAAATAAATAAATAAAACGGTATTTATTCACTACAATTTGTGTTTTTTTTTAAGAAAATCTTTTAAGTTATGGCCGAAAATGTGTTGCAATTCTAGTATGAGTTGAGTCATGTCTCAATTGTCCGCAAACAAACACGAGACATTATGCGAAGGCACGCTAGTTTATATCAGTGAATGAGGGCATAGGACCGATCAAGTACTGCTAAATTTAGGCATCTTTTTATCTTGTATTATCTAAAAACATTAGTTTTAACCAGCCAAAGAACTTGTAAAACTTTTCTTTCATTTAATTTCATTTATTTATTTCGCATTCAATGTCAATTGTATTGGAACATAACACTTATACCTAATATAATCTACATTAAAATTACATAAAAAAAACACATTCATAAAGTTAAAATTAATAGCAGATAGAAATTAAAAAAAAAAATAATAATAACTAATTTCAATACTTATCGGTAGGTACATCTAATAAAAACAGTGTTAATAATACGAAAAACAAAACAGAAAATATCAAATTAAATTAAATAAATGAGTATCTAAGTTGAAATTTTGAAAAAGATAACTTAATATACAGTTATTAAATTAGTCAGTCATCAGGAAGTACCATTACAAAATTCGTCAATAGAGTAGACCTTTTCAATAAGAATTCCTTTAGATTGTCTTTACCATAGATCTTTGGACATATTAACATCCATCAACAGCCTTTGGGCATCCACTGCTAGACAAGGCATCCTCCATAAAATACAATGGGGAAAAATACCATAATCACCACGCTTGGCAGGCGGATTGGTGATCGCAGTATTATGATGCTGCTGCCCATCCCCTGGTGTAACCCCTTAGTCGACTTTTACGACATCCACGGGAGGAGATGAAGGGTTTTATTCTTAGGCTGGACACATCACGGCACATCTTAAGTAGTAATATTAATATAACTTTTGACATTTCCAGCTAAAGTGATATGTACTTCCTTAGATTTAAACTTTCACTCAAACTTTCATACAATTTTGTCATCATCATCATCATCATTGTCTTGCCCTTATCCCAATTTATTTGGGGTCGGCGCAGTACGTCTTTATCTTCCTCTCTCTCCTGTCGGCCGTCACCTCATCATTCACTCCTTTCTCATTCATATCATCTCTCACGCAATCCATCCATCTTTTCCTAGGTCTTCCTCTTCCTTTCCATCCACTAACCTTAATATTCATCACTCTCCTAGTTACATGTGTTTCATCCCTCCTCATAACATACAATTTTGTCCGATCTTGTAAATACAGGTGTCTTATCGTTAAAATATCAAACGCTTTCATGAATTGAACCAAGCATTGTGTGTTTTATGCAGTGGTTTCAAAACTGTATGATTGACGACTCATAAACACTATTAATGACTCAGCAAGCACTAACGTATTACGATGGAAGCTATAGTTCAATTATTCAGTGACAAACATCGCATTATGCAAGCACATGATACGTAACGGAGAATGTGAAGCGAACTGCCTGTAACTGGCTCTTCAGTTTTACAGTCCTATATTTGACGACCTCTGTGGCGCGGGGGTTTGATTCCCGCTGCGGGACAAATGGTTGTATGATCTGTAAATATTTGGTCCGGGTCTGGGTGTTATGGTACCATGGTACTCGTAGTTCCTGATACCCACGACACAGGGAATCCTAGTGTGGGATCAAGACTACGTATGTGACTGTTGGTTATTTTGTAATTATGTTATGAAGATAAAGATAAAGATAATTTATTTGTTTTGAATATGGTAATTTTACATAGATGGTCATAATTCACACGTCCAACATACTCAGTCATACATTATGACATACAAATAATTGAATTCCCATAAGTAGGCACTTGGTAGATACATCCATTACCATGTCATTATAATAGTCCATAATAATTAACAATTTAAAGAATTTTTGGGATGCGCATTGAAATCAAAATTAAGAAATATATGTCAAAGAGATAAAAATAAAAGCAATACAATTTTACAACACAATACACACAGAACAATATAATTTTACATGTCAAGAAATTCTTCAATTGAATAGAAACAACTTATAGCAAGCCATTCCTTTAGTGCATTACTAAAAGCATGTATTATTATGTGTTATAATATAAATATTTGATTCCGTCTACCTTGCTCTGCTAGAGAGTTAACATAATATATGACTCGAAAGGGCTTATTAAGTTCATATTTGTCTGACAACGTTTGTTATGTAGGGTACATTGGTTTAATATTTTTCACAACCTTATCGATGTACACTCAATGTTAAACATTGAAAAAAATATATTGTGAATTTTATCAGGCATAATCAGAAACATTTTATTAAAACGGAACAGTATTGTTTATCTAAAACATAAAGTTCTGTTCAAACATGTTAGCTTCCAGCGAGTATGGATAAAATTAAAGTTGACAGCACGCAAAGGGGTTCTGCATGGATGATAAAATAATTTAAAAGTTCAATTTCAACACAACATCGACATAATTGAATTTTATTGCCTTCGTAGCGAGTTGCTACGCCGCGTAGCATGTTATAAAACGTGATAAGATAAAACGTTATTATTTTAAAGCCATGCATATTCAGACTAGGCTTATGAGTATCATATTAAAATTAAAAAATAATATTTATGACCATAGTCCATCTAAAAGCGTACGTAGCAGCAGCGCTGCTACGCCTCGTAGCAAATCATTTAAAACTATAATTATATTTGTTGGTATAATTTCGATTAAAGAAAGTAAGTGGGTCTTTTATGGGGAATTCTGTACGGTTCTATAATAAACTTCCAGAAGGTGCATCTAAACTTCCTATTCGAAGATTTAAATCCTACATAAAGATTAATCTAATTAAGAAAGTGTATTACACTATTGATGACTATATAAATGATAAAGCCGCATGACCTGATGTCGCTCTACCCTTCGACTGCTAAAATGTAAATTTGCAATATCTGTACTTACTTTTTTACATATTTCTATTAGATTGTTATTTATAAGTATAACAAGCGTAGCGTGTGCTGTCTTGCATTTTTTTTTTGCTGATATTTATTTAATTTGGACTACCTTCCTAAGGTTTTTGAGTTCTCATTTACTATGTATCAGCAACTCCTTGCTCCGAGGCACCACACAGGCGCTTCTCACCTAGTGGTAAGACGGACCATTTTTGTAAGCCAAGCCGTGTTTGTTGCCTGATTCTTCTAGGCTTGGTCGCGTTGGAACAGGAGTAATTTTAGTTTATAAGAAGATTCAAAATGATCCTTGTGATTTAAATGAATAAAATTCTTTTAGACTTTGACTTTTGACTTTGTTGAATCATTTTTGTTTAACATTTCGTGGAACCCTAAAAAAGGCCCGGTGCGTTCGGTCGGACGGAACACGCCTGTCGCTTGTTTATTTGTTTGTCACTGTGGAAGTCGTAATTTGTCCTGATCCATACATATGTATCTATTTATATATGTACGCAAACATCTATATTTTGTGCTCGTTCAGTTTAGTTTCTATACGTGGGCTGACAGACTGACGAATGAGTATTGCTTGAGTAACAAAGACTTTATTTATGGAAATACTCTTGAAAAGTTTTATCTCGCAATAACATGTCATAAAGAAGGCACTAGACAATCTACTCGTACTTATGTTTGGAAGCCTATATTCTTATTTATTGAAATAAAATCTTGGTTTCAAAAAAGATGTCACTATGACGGCCGTAATACAACGGAGGCCATGATTTTTAACCTTATATGTATCAAAGCAATAATCAATTGAATCGGACTGGATTAGATCTGCTTCGTTTACGTAACCTAATTAAAATAATTGGATCTTACTAGTTAGACAGTTATCGTTTAATAGATTATATCTATCATCAGCCAATAGAAGTCCACTGCTGAACATAGGCTTTCTCAATGGGGGGTTTGCCATAATCACCACGCATGGCAGGCGGATTGGTGAACTCTATCTTACTGAGAGATAATTATTGGTTTTCATTAAATACAAAAACTTATAGCCGTTTAATTTTATAACCAGCAGGGCTATTCTAAGACATCGGAAACGTTAGTTTTTAATTTCGATGTGGTAAGTAACTAAAATATTTTTTTCTATATAAAACACAGTAAAAAACAATAAATATTGTATATTCCTGTGTTTTATTTTAGAAAATTGTTAGAAAATTGTTTTAGTTACTTACCACATCGAAATAAAAAACTAACGAATCCAATCGTAAACGTTTCCGACGTTTTAGAATAGCCCTGCTTACTTGGATTTAACCTGAGTATTTCTTGTCTAAGTAACAGAATGATTGTATGACAAGGATATAATTAAAATATTTCTTCTTATGGAAGGAGTGGACGTTGGCCGATGATGATAATTACGATTTTATAGTTGTTTGGAAACTAAAATAATTTGCTTTAGTAAAGGCAAGTAAAGTTCTAACCCCTTATTCATAAGCATTTTTAACCCTATTTTAGCTAATAATTTGTGGCTATTAAAAGCTTTTGTTTTGTTCTCTCTGATATAAAATGACACGCCAAAACAAGACAAAGGCTATTTTAGCTATCAAAGGTTTAAAAATGATTAGAATCCATCTGTTAGATGTTGTGTGTATGTTAAATATGAATTAATGTGATTAAAACGAAGCAAATTTTTTTTTCAGGGAAATGATATCGTAAATTTTTCTCATTTCCTTTTATGTATAACAACATCAAAAATAAAATCTTCAAAAAATTTTGATAGTCTCACAGCATTTTCTGATGCAAAATGAGCAACAGTCCCATTAAACCTACCGAAACCCATTTCAACTAATCGTCTTGTTTGTCAAACTCAAACTCCCAAAAAAAGGACAAAACGCTAAAGAGGCTGCGGATAGTAGAAACATAAACAAAGAAGGCGAGAGGGGAACGAAGGAGGAGGGAAGGGTTCCATCGGAAAAAACAAAATCATTTAACTCTATAACTTATTTGAGAGTTTTTGGTGGAACGTTGGGGAGTGTGTTTATCAACTTTGTAACAGGATTTGGGTACACTATTTTATAGCTTGGGTCTCATACATTATCTTGATAATGATTTATCTGAGGATAATAGTAATGTGGGGTGTACACGGGTGACTAAAGCCGCACGATTTTTGCCGCGCGGAGAAAATCGACCGTCGAAGTCAAAGTCAAAAAGAACTTTATTCATTCAAATCACAGGGATCATTTTGAATCGTCTTATAAACTAAAATTACTCTACATGCGGCTGATGACTAAATATGATGTTTCGCGCACGTTGTTTCATGCTATTTTAGTCACCTGTGTAAATGGGCTAGCGATGCGGCTTGGTGAAGCGATTTGGGAAGCGACTAGCCGTACGACGAAAATCGACCCGTGTAAACCCCACTTAAGGATCTACGCCTATCAACTTAGCTGTGGGTCGTCATCATCATCAGCAGCTTTTACGCGTCTACTGCTGGACGAGGCCTTCCCCTATCCAATACAATGGGGGGAAAAGCCACAATCACCACGCTTGGAAAGCGAATTGGTGATCGCAGTGCTCAGTACCTACTCAGATGGATGCTGCTGCATTGCGGTTGTATAGCTGCTGCCATATTTGTATAATTTTTGAGGAAATAGAATAAGGAGTAATTATATTATCTATATATCGGCCACGTCACTGCATCGTTGCTAAAAGTCACATTGTATAAACACCATTATGAGCAAAGTCCCAGTGGCTAAATGCCAAACTCACATTAACTATTTTTAAACCCTGAACAAAAAATTTAATCGCCCAATTTGCTATACATAATACAGTGAGCACAACACTAAACAACGCATAACAGCAGGAAAGCAAGCGTTGACGCGATGCCGACTCGAGTATGGAGTAATAAGGAATAGAATCCACAGGAGCAAATTCGATGTGGTTGGAAATTTAACAGCAACGTTTTGGGAAGTCACTGCATTTGAATTAAAGATCAGTATAATACATTTGAAATAAAGTAAATTTTTGGAAAAAACATAAACCGACTTCAAGCCTGTGCCTATAATATGTAGGTAATTCATATTTGAATAAACGCTATCTATCGACGGCTAGCAGCGGGTAGGTATTTAAGTATTACTATAACGCCATCTATCGTCGTCTAGCAGTATCATCTAGCGCTGACAGAACCAAGAGTGGCACAGTATAATAATAGGTTTTTTTAAGGGAACCACAAAAAACCAAAACGTTCAAAAAGGGCTGAATCAATTTCGATAAAAAAAACATACGGGTCGAATTGAGAACCTCCTCCTTTTTTTGAAGTCGGTTAAAAAGAATAGACTACAGCAGTGTCTATAAGAAAGAAGCAAATGCTACCCTATCAGTGATTCATTTAACAAATTATTTTTTTAGTAGCTAGCAATTATAAAGATTCTAACTTAGTGCTATTTTACTTGCTTCTATGCTAAAAGCCAATCAAGAAGGTGTGGCTATGTTTTTATGTCTACTAGTTTGGCTATCACCTTATGAAAGACGATTATTTTTTATTAATTCAAGCTTTTATGAAATTTACTACCGACTGATGATGATGATGAAATTGATAAACAGAACTGTGAGCTGATTAAAATTAGTCTAAAAACGACCAGTTTTCTGATTTCCATCAAGGAGTTTCTTAGCCCATCTTGAGTGTTCATCATCAGATCAGCTTATTGTTACCATAACATTGTATTGTCATTAGAACTTGACACCTATGCAAAATATTAGTTTAATCGGTTGGGTTAAAATTCAGTTTCAAGATTTTCCCACACATACTAACTAACAGGTGAAGTTAATCCATCATCATCATCAGCCTCCCCCATAGAATGCACGTACGATTTCGTGCTGCGTCTATTCACTGACTCCCTGTGACCTTTATAATTTCCTCGATCCATCGGAGGCTTTCCTTTACTGCGTTGTTCGGTTTGTGGTGGCTACTCGAGAACCATTATCCCCCAGCGGTTTTCAGTTCTGCGAGCTATAAGACCTGTTGATAATTCAAGTTATCTAGTTAGTTAATTAATTAAAGTTAATTAAAATCTTGTAAAATACTTATACGTAGTTATTGGTTTTAATGTGTTAACCCAAACTTATTAGTTTTTTTTTTAATTACCATTCTGGTGGGGACCGAACCTGTGACCATCTACTTGATACGGAGATGCGTTAACCGCTGCGCCACTGGCCAACTACATTGTTACTTTTTGGGATATTATAAAATTGTAAAATGCTATTCAAAAACAAACAAAATGAGACTTCATTTCACTGACTTTCTATGCCTTATGCTTCTTTGTACTCAAGTAAATTTTATTTCCTGGCCAGTGCCTTCCAATTGGGCTTGAGTGTATAATCCGTAAACGCAGCTAATGCGCCAATTTCATTTTCCCAACGGCTGGAGTCGAGTATATTTGTATGATGCCAAGTCGCCAGAAATCGTTGGCTGCTTGTTGGAAACAGTTTTTGACTTTTATAAAACCATTATGTTTGAAATAGTTTTATGAGGCTTGCAGCTTAAACGTTTATGATGCGAGTAAGCCCAGTTTTTCACCACTATTAACACTTATTTTATTTCTTTTGCCAAATACATTATTTGGGCTTGCATCTAACTAACCCTACAACTTTTTAGAAAAATTACTACTATACACCACGTAGGTTACTATTCTCCTGCTGACGTTTCATTGGGCATTTAGAGGTTCTTCCTCATGAGGCATCGCGTGACCATGCTCGAAAGTCGTGAGACGGGAACCCTTATATCCTCACGGATCTGTGCATCCATGCTTCTGCTGTATGTATGTAATTAGATAGGGACTTTAGTCAATTGCTTAGAAATATAGTGTCAATAATAATCAACTAGAAATACGTCTCTTCACGAACCAATAGCATAGTTTAAGGTCCAAAGTTTACTTAACTCAAGACTAGATGTCACCACTAGTGACACGCACTATGGGTTTTATTCCTTTGTTGGAGAATTCTTGTACGGGTACCCTTAGGGTTTGGTCTTTTGCATTTTTGTTATGCAAAAAAACAAATAGAGCTCATGCCCGAACAACACATAATCTGTCAAAATTTAACAGGCTACCTATGGCTGCTAATATAAACTCCTGTGACAGAATCCAGGCAAGACGACGACGACGACGACGACGACGACGACGACGACGTAGGCTTAGCAATAGGGTCCCGTTTGACTCTAAAAATTATATAGACAGAAATTCCGTACAACGGTTACATACTGAATATGTTTTCGATGTCAGCAAATTACCGTTGACCACCACACCGTATGCCTACGCTATACAAAGTAACTAGAATTTTGTTGAACCAATTGATATATTTGAATACAAAATGTTAATTTTACGAAGATAAGCGTATCATTAAATACGCAGTATCATATCGAAGCGCGTATCGTGAAGATGTATATCGTGTTTATATATCTGCGCGGCTGTTTCATTACTACAAGTGAAATATGAATTAATTTCTTCATGTGCATACACATGTGGGTTCAGGGATGGGATGTTATCGATGTATTTATTTGGGAGGGCACAGTATCTTTTGGAAGATCTTTGTGGTTTGTACTTTGCATGATTGCAGTTTAAATAAAACACGACAATGATATTTTTCATCTTCATCAGCCTATTATAATGCCCACGCTTGACAGGTGGTTAGGTGATCGCAGTATTGGTATTGAGTACTCAGATGACACTATCACTGTCTGGGTCTTCCAGTGGTCATCACGCATTCGGAACCCACTCAGTGGTTAACTTGGCCCATAGTTCCTCAAGCATATGGCTATCGTGTCCAGCCCAGTCTCACTCAATACTAGCTTTATGCGTGCTACATCGGTTATTTGTGTTTGGGAGCAGCTTTGATGAACAATTTGTTCATCAAAGGAGCATCGTATTTCAAATGCGGTCTGTAAGTTTGACTCCTATTATACTGTGTCCTAAAGCCCGTTAGTTCACTCTGAGGCTGAACTTTTAGTTGTCGGTAAGGGACCAAGTCTGCGCACCGTATGTGATGACGGGAAAAAAATACATGTTTATGAGCTTTTCCTTTAAGCATAGTGGAAAGGGTATTTTCATTATTTCCTTCATGGACCAATCGTTTTCAGTGCTTCGCGCAACCGTTATCTTATATAATTACAAAAACAAGAGCCATAATTCCATCAAAGCTTTAAATTTTACAGGTAACGGAAGTAATCTCCGTTGTCAAACTTTCAAAGCATTTCCTAAAAGTTTATCGATAATACCCAAAGCAATTTGTTAACACTGTCCCGTCCCTATTTTAATTGTGAATTGTTCTCGCGGAGCATTAGCGTCCTAGAGTCATAATAAGTAAGCTACAGTATGCCAATACATTGGTGGCATGAATGCTAATACGAATGAACGTGAGCTATGCGGCATAAATAAAATTGTCATACAAATTTCAATCTGGCCAGTCGAGATACTTAATAAAATAAAAAAAAATAACTTTGCTTTTGCGACTTTTTAATGACATCGGGTGACTAAATATGAGATAAATGACCGCAAATCACCAATTTCCATGATATCAAAGAAGGCACTTATATTATCACAGGAACGCATAACAATTTTAGACATCAATGAGTTTCAAAACTATGAATTAAAAGAAATCGTTGATTAATTGGCCATTAATTTTGTAAAACGGGAAATTTTCACGTACCAATATGTTTCGACCCTAATCGAGGGTCTTCATCGGGGTGAGTGCGATCCGCGCTACACTCTCTCTGCGTCCCTCCTCGCACTGCGTCTCTGAGCTCGCTCCTCTCGGCTCATCTGGCGTGGGGGCGGGGGGAGTGCTTGGTTCCGCATCATAACGCAAAAAATCAATGTAATGATGTAATATCATCTATTGAATGATATAATTGAATTTGCTGATACCACTCGACAACGTTCATAAACCACACCCCAGGCAATAGTTTGCTTGTAATAACTCTGAGATTAGTATTTAATTAAAAGTTGTCTCACGCCTACTGTGTGCGGGTGACGGCGTGAGTTTTCATAATTTCCTGGAATCTGTACAAGTCTTTGAATAAGTACATTTGTTGCAAATGTTCCCTGTTGATTAGAACGTTACTGAATAAAGGGTGACTTTATTGTCATAACTAATGTATTAATTCTTAATTCTTTATTGTACACAATATTACAGAAAAATAAACTAACATATAGGACTACTACACACTACACACACATTACACACACACACACATTACATTACTGCTTCGCTCATTACTGTCCATCCAAAGGTTGCTTAGGAGAAATCGCTCTCAGCGATAAGGCCGCCCATTGTACTGCTAATTTTAATAAATTCTGTTCTGTTTTCCTGGTGTACAATAAAGTGTTAATCTATCTATCTATCTATCTATAGGACATGTACAAAGGCGAGCTTAACCCTAAAAGAGATTTCTTCCAGCAAACTTTAGAGGAGTGGGAGAAAAAAAGTGGTGGGTAAATGTGTACCTATAAAATACAAAACAGAGAAATAGACAATATAAAACATAATATACCTAATTAATAACCTTAATATACCTAATTAATTACCTAATAATTAATTTTTCTAAAATGATACCAAGCCACGATAATTTCAATTCTATTATAATATACCTAACTTAATTACACTAAAATTAAAATACTATACTAACAAATACATACCTACCCTAAACCTACAGAAAATAAATATCTATATAAAAATGTACTTACACTAAATTCATAATATAATACTAATACATAAGAATAAATAATACATACAAATACTAATACATACCAACTATTATAAGGAAAGATAATGTTCTTTATCTCTGCGCTTGAAAATGCAAAGCGATGGACTAGCGCGGATGAAGTGGGGAGCGAATTCCATAGCCTGGCTGCATGGACAGAAAAAGATCCACCATAGCGGCTGGAAGAGTGACAAGGAGTATTACTAGTGTTTGCCCGCAGTTTTTGCACTCATAATACTGATGAGATGATGTGAAACTGATGGTAGGGGTGTTCGTAATAAAAGAGTGACAAAAAGGGTAGATCGTTACAGCTACCAATAACAATAAATCTACTCGCAAAGACTTCAGTTTACCCGTGATCATGGCGCATGAAACTGTGCTGAAATATCGGGAATCAATAAAGCTCAAACATAATGATAAAAATCCTGTTTCTAGTGATAATTATGTTAATAACCATGATAGTTTCAAAAGATACACATAATACTGTTATATGCCGTAGGTACCGATGCTGTAGTGTGTCCGGCCCCCACTGTCTCCTCCTGTAGGTGTTGTAAAAGCCAACTAAATTACACCAAGGGATGGGCAGCAGCATCCGCTTGAGTAGTCAACACCAATACTGCGATCACCTATCCGCCTGCGTTTGGTGGTGGTTATGGCAAATTTCCCCATTGCATCCTATGAGGGAGGGTGGGAATAATTATTTTATATATCAATCCAATTCATAATGTATGTGTGTTCCTCGGTTTAGCGGTTATGGTGTGATTGGGTAGCAAACAAACATACAAATTTAAGCATTTATAACATAACATAACACCCAACAGTCACATACTTAGTACTAATCCCTCACTGGGATAACATTATAAAATAAGTAAGATTATTTTTTTTATGTTCAATGTTTGATACAAATCATAAAAGGCCATGAAGTTGTTAATAAGATAACATGTTTTTGTCAGGATACCTTTTCCTAATATGAAAATAAATTTAAGTTGTATTCGAAATCAAACAAAGGAATTAGCTAATTCTATCACAATTATAAAATAATTGGATGTAGAAGAAATAATAAATAGATAAATGCTGGACATTTCACACAACATTATCTAGCCCCAAGCTAAGCAGAGCTTGTGTTATGGGTACTAGATAACTCATTATACTTAATACAATATTACAGATAGATATTTTTTGTTATATTCACACATAAAATACCCAGCACACCCTGAACAATTATCTGCATATCCTAGAAATATTTGTTCAGAGGCGGGAATCGAACCTGAAAAATCTTACCTGCTTACCACCATTTTAAATTATTTCACACATACAAAGACCAAAAAGCTTCCCAATCTTTTCCAAATGCCATTCAAGCAATCCCCAGATTTGTAATAAAAGAAAAATTAATATTCCCACCTCGTCCAATCGGATCACTCTACGTTATTTCGCCAAAATTGGGTATTTGGGACATCGGGTGTAACTGGGAATTTTTAAAAAGATCAATGCCTAATAATCCAATATGGAATGAATTGCCTGTAAATTCGACTTGGACGTGCCTTGCATCAGAGAAAGGATGCTGGGCTTTCGGGAGCAGAGTAACGCAAACATAGAGATTATTATCTTCTAACCTAACATTTTGTGTCATTCAAATACTTTTATTGACTCGTTAGACATTATTTCAAAGACATGACATTATTTTTTTTATGCCACTTTGCTGACGTTCCACCTTAAACCTTAAGTCGTTGGTTTTTGTTTTAGTTTGCTCGTTTGTTTCATTTTTAGTCTCTGTATTCGTCCATTACCCTGCAAACACTAGAAACTCTGTTGGCGTCACACCAATCTGGCTTCAAAGTAGCCCACAGAGGAGACGAGAAATAAATAGTTTGTTCTAGGTAGGTACTGCAATAAATTATTTTCAACTATAAAAACTTGGCATCGATAGTTTTTACGTAATTAGATAAATATGCCTGATTACACCTTTATAGTCTGAGTTACTAAAGGCCGTTGACGTACCATTGACGTTGTTATGTATGGAACTGTATGAGACATGGCACACCGCTTGCGTGACGTACACGCAAGCGTGTACATACGTAGAGACGCGTGTCTACGTTACGCGCTGCATACGCATCCGGTGTGCTTTGGCCTTTAACCATAAAACTCGTAACTTTCGCTGCAGTTTTGTGCAGCTGTTAAAAAAAAAGCAGTAAACCTATTCGGCCTTATTACAGAACATGGACTAAATCTGAATTTAGTCCAGGCGTACTAGACTAGGATTAAATAATGTCGATATTTAATCCTAGTCTAGTACGCCTGGACATTATAGCATTAGGCATATGATATTAGGCATATGCGACTTTAAATACGAAAGCAGATAGTTTGTTCTCCGAAGTCAATTCGCGCGCTACCTCGCAAATTTCCAAAGTATCAGACTGACGGATTGTGTCACATCACAATTAAGAGGCCCAATTCACTAACTAAAAAATAGTTAAAATAGAGTTTGGATCATGTTTCGATCTTGTGTCGATGTCTTAAATGTCAGAAATGGTATTCTCCTCACACAAAATACAACACTTTAATGTGATTATATCGAAATGTTACCGAAATTTGAACGATTCAAAGTTTTTTCGTTAATTTTAGATTATGTAGTTGGAGTCTCTCTTTACTCTTTCCAATTATATATATAACTATCCTACTCTAATGGTGGTCACCATGAATTGAAAGTAGACTAAATTGTTATTTATGAGGGATCAGAAATTCGGCTTTCAGTCAATTTACAATTCAGTGTCGATTCGGTTAACTTTCAGTGTAGTTTTAAAATAACTTAGAGAATTGGGCCTCTGATGTCCAAATTCTTACGTCTAACAAGCAATCAACTGTCAATTTATAGACCATTGCTAAACTAGGGGGCTGCCTGGTTTTAGATAAACCAGCCCCCCGATTCCCTATCTTTTTTGTCTTTAGGGACTAACTAATGATAGTTGTTCACTCGCCCTGGTGGGTAACCGAAGATTGTTATTAATCGCGATTACGTATCGGAAAGCTGCATTGCTGCACCAAGCTCTAGCTCAGTGACTTTCCATGTTTATCGATATTATTTTAACAGCTCTAGTTACTTTCAAAATGGAACTCTATGTGTGGTCTATGAGCAAAGAATGAAAAAGATTTGTCTTCGCGCCCAATAGCGAGCGGCGGTGGCTATTTACAAAAACTGTTGGCGCCAACTTGAACAAATTTTAAATTACATTTTTGAGAAAAGTTGCTTGTTTTCTTGTGAAGTGACATTTTTCAAATAAAAGCAAGTAAGTACCTATTTAAATGATGTCGAGTGTAATGATGTTTAAAGATGAAAAGATAGAAAAATGGAACACGTGAAGGGAGACCTAATAATTGAATGTCCACCACCTATTTCAGAGAGCTTAGAGCAATAATGGATGATTTATATTTGCCTAGAGTACGATTAGTGTGGGTTAGACACCAATAACTGCTTGCAATGGGCCGCGCCAGCGGGCCGATGGCCAGCCAAACAAACAGCTAACAAAAAGCGTGGGATACTTTGGCGGCCCAACTCAACTCCCTGGGAGATGGTTCGACCAAGACTGGGACGCAATGGCGGAGAGTATGTTTTACTCGCTTTTGTATAACTTCACAATAACGCCATGACTTCCACAAGAATTACAGGCCATATTTGTAATGCATTGCTTGCTTTTTTCTTTACCACAGTACTGGATAGACTTTAAGGCCAAAACGAAAGGTAAAGAGGCTAACTCCAGACGTCAAGCAACAGGGTCAGGTTGTGGACTCAACCCATGCTCAACCGGATGATATTCATTACTGCACTGGAAGAAAGGGTGTTGGCTCTAATAGGGCCTGTGGCGATTGAGGGCTTGCCTAGGGTTCCAATACCAATAGATGTAGGTAGGTAAGTATTGTTGTAAGATACACACTAGCATTTTATGACGACCTCTGTGGCGCGGCGGGCGTGTAGGTAGCCGGCTGAGATGCGAGAGGTTGCGAGTTCGATTCCCGCTGCGGGACAAATGTTTGTATGATCTGCAAATATTTGTTCCGGGTCTGCTATGGTACCATTTCTAAGGGTACCATAGTACCTACTCATAGTTCCCGATACCCACGACACAGGGAATCCTAGTGTGGGATCATGACTACGTATGTGACTGTTGGGTGTTATGTTATGTTATTACCTACCAAAATTAAATTTATTTTACTGTATACAGAAAGTCACAACCAAACGAGCAGTTGTCGTGAAAGTAGGCGTCGTAAGTACCTAGGTATAGTAGTAGATAGGTATCTACTTAGATGGTTGACCCAATTTGTTACAATAATTTAGTAATATTTACTAACAGAGCCTTTTTTATTTTAGTACGGCAGTACTACAGTTTTAGCAGAGCAGCGTGTGCCGAATTGGGCAATGGCTATTGAGGAGCGGAGAATTCAAAATGATGAAGCCCTAGCTCAAAACGTTGCCATTCTTGAGCAACAGCTGAAACGCCTCTCACTACTAAGTATCTCAATTAGGTTTTTTCATCAATCTTTACTCAGATATATATATAACAAATAAACAATACCTTCGAAATGAAGAATTTTATTCATAAAAAAGTTAGATAAATTTAGGGTGCGTATGCCTAACTCCGGCCCCCCTCTAAAGTCTACTTACACCCTCATAACGATTTCTCGCTCTTCACGAGACGTAGGGAACTTTATGTGGTTGTGAAGAACTACTGCATTTAAGGCATTAGTCACTTCACGCAGGCATTTAGAAAAAGTTGGCTGAGCCATACTAAATAAATAGGATGCTCCCGCACTTCTCTGACCCGTGCATATAGAAGGATAATGCAGCTAGTATCTGAAATAGGTACAAATAATTTAGACTTATCTAATTTAGACGCCGACGAATTGGCATTGATTTGGCAATGGCGCTTCGCTATTGATCAATAATTAAATGTTTTAGGTAGGTGTATGTATAGGTAGGTAAGTTACTTTCAATGATGGGGTACTGCCGTAGCACGCAGTTTTATTTTCAAATGTGGCGTTAATTCTTCAACGAGAGCCGCGAAGGAATTTTTCTGCAGTCTAAAATAATCTATGAATTGCTTATCCGGCAACGACATGGAATCACTGGTGTCGCGGATAAGCTTCCTCTCTAGTCTGACGGCATTTCGCGCCCTTGCTTCCTCGGCTGTGGCGAGTATTACATTTATTGCTCGAGCCTTTATTTATTGTTTGCTGCAGTCACGAGTTGCTAAAAATACATAAGTAGGTACCTCTAACGTAGATCCTAAATATTCTATAATTCTTAATTTCTTCGTTATATCAATAACTATCCTTACAAGATAATCACCCCCAAACGCAATTTATAAAACGTAGCCTCGATTAGCTCCTTTCGCGAAACGTTGGTGATTTTGAATGAAAGCGATTGGAGCCGTCATTTTGCTTACGGAATACCAAATAATAATAAATTCATAGATTCGCTATGGAGTCGATAAGCGCTGAAACCATCTAGTGACTTTGATGGAAAGCAACCGATGGTGACGTCATCTCAGTAACCCACTGAAGATAGAGAATACGAATTATGTAATTTGTCAATTTTTGATGATAACTTTGGGCAAGTGATAGTCATTCTACTTGTCAAACGTTGGTCACCGAGTGACTTTCAAGATAGGGAATCGGGGGGCAGAGATAGTCCAAGCTTATGTCATTTTTGGCATATCTAGCTCGAAAGTTGTTTCTGGAAAACAAACCATCTGCTTTTGTATTACAGTCGTATATACCCTAGGTCGATATTTAAGCCTCGACTGGTAGTCCTGGTTTAAACCCAGACTAAGGGCATTTTTTATAATAACACCAATTAAGATTTATAACAAATACTGGCTGTAATGTACATTAAATATAGGCACGCACAGGCGTGCGGCCGAATGGCGGGCGGGCGGTAGGATTCGCTTGCTGTCGCTCACTCTGCACCAGACGGCGGCGCGTGTGTACGTGTTGGTAAACTGAATCTGTATTTTATTGGTACTGGACCCAAGGAACCTGTACACTGGCCAGACTGGTGCAAGTCAGACTCTCGTGGATAGGACTAACCTTAAAAAATAAATGCTCCATTGTAAACACAAGACCAACTAAACTGATTAGTCAAATAACACATAAACATATACGTAAATAACATATTCGTTAAAAAAATGCGTATAGTATGTATATTATACGCATTTTTTTTACGAACATTTTTCGTTTCCCGTAGGAATTTAAAGATTAATGATTTTCATTTAGGGTTTCCTGAGAACTATACAATATAAGTGAGGCCTAATATTCTGTATTTTGTTAAAAAAATCTTTATTTCAGAGATAGCATATTGATAACATTGCAAAAAGAGCCAATAAAGCTTTGGGGTTTGTTATTAGAGCCAGCTCACAGTTCTCTTGTATAAAAGTAGTAAAAATATTATATTGTACCTATGTGCGTAGCATCCTCGAGTATTGTTCACAAGTATGGAGTCCTCAGTATGATATTTATATTAACAGGATTGAGTCCATCCAACGCAGATTTTTAAGATTCATTCAGTTCAAATGTAAGTGCCATGATATTGACTACGATGCAAGATGTAGAAGACATCACATGTTGCCGCTACAAGAGACGTCAAATAGCGGATATTGTCTTCTTGAGCAAGATTGCTCACAGTAGAATTGACTCTCCTCAACTCTTGGCCAACATTAAATTAAAAATCCCAAATAGGTCAGCATGACATAAAATTCGTTTGGAAGTTCCGTTCAGTGCAACCAATTATAGGAAAAATTCCTTTAGTAGAGCGGTAGTTACTTACAATAACCTGGTTGACATCCCTGAACTTGACTTGTTCAATTCAAAGGCTCATAAAATGAAAAAAAATCTTGACAGATCACTGGTTTGACATGTTTTCATAGCTGTTTTAAGTTTTAATTTTTGTTTGTAGTTTTTTATGCCATATTTACTTCTTTTTCCTTTTTTATTTGTAGATTTTTAGGCCATATTTATTTCTTTTTCCTTTTTTTTTTCCATTTTTATAAGTCTCGCAATAAGCAAGTAATCTTAGATGCAATATGCGGAGACATTTTAATGGTCTATAGTTTAATATTTAGTTTAGTTATTAGGTTTTAAGTACTGTTTAAGAAAAAAAAATAAAAAAAAAATAGTAGAATTAGTAGGTAAATTTTGTAAATTTTCTTTAATATCTATAATATATAACTTAAGCTTTTTTAAATTATATAAAATATGTGTTTCTCGTAATAACATGGACAACAAAAAAAAAACATTTTTTTTTTAGTTTGCCCTTCATAAATAAATCCCCGAAATTAGAGTTCGTTTATTTAAGCTATACGTCCGTGATTAGATCACTTAAAAAACTCAATATAATGTACCACTTAAATTTAAACTATTTTGCTCCAGTATAGATTCGGAGAAAATAGGCTGTGACAGACAGACAAACGGTCAGATACGAGAGTGATCTTATTATGGTTCCGTTGGTACCTTTTGAGGTACGGAATCCTAAAATGAGATTGTATACACTTTGAACAAACCCCTGAGGGCTTTTTGATTTTATAAATATAAATTATGTATTGGTACAAAAAGGCATTAGAACTTTTTAAGAAGTTTCCTTGTTTGAAAAGATAAAATCTCATTAATTTCTTCACCTTCAACATAATTACTAAAACGGATGAGTTTTACATGTTTCAACCGAAAAATCTTGTTAAATTAAATTTATATTATTTTAAAGATAAGGCTATTTAGATGACGTGGTGTATCCGGTCTAATAACATACCCCTACGTCTCCTCTGTCGTGGATGTCCAAAAAGTCTAGTCAGCTTTCAGGGATCAGACCAGATGGGCAGCAGCATTCATCAGTACAAGCGTAGCGTGTGCTGTCTTGCATATTTTTGCTGATCTTTATTTACTTTTGACTACCTTCCTAAGGTTTTTAAGTTCTCATTTACTATGTATCAGCAACTCCTTGCTCCGAGGCACCACACAGGCGCTTCTCACCTAGTGGTAAGACGGACCATTTATGTAAGCCAAGCCGAGTTTGTTGCCTGATTCTTCTAGGCTTGGTCGCGTTGGAACAGGAGTAATTTAATTTTATATAAGACGATTCAAAATGATCCTTGTGATTTCAATGAATAAAGTTCTTTTTGACTTTTGACTTTGACTCAACACAAAATCTACGATCAACAATCCATCTGCCAAGCGTGGTAATTATGGCAAATCCCTATGGTAATAGAGGCCTCGTCCAGGACGTCTTAACGCTGATGATAACGATGATTTACATATTACCTTGACAAAAAAAAAATACAAATACCATTCATGTTGTACCACCACCTACTGCTATACCACGCTAGCAAAGCTAGGCCACATTACAACATCCCTAGCCTGTACGACCTCTGTGGCGCGGCGGGCGAGTAACCGGCTTAGATGCAAGAGATGCGGGTTCGATTCCCGCTGCGGAACAAATGTTTTCATGATCTGCAAATATTTTTGTTCGAGGTCGGGTGTTGTAGTACATACATAGTAAATACTCGTAGTTCCTGATACGCACAACATAGGGTTTCCTAGGTGTGGGATGTGTATGAAATATGTATGTAATGTGACTATTTGGGTGTTATGATATTTTGTGTTATTAAATGCTTTTGTTTTTCAAGTAGGGTAATAAGTAATAAGTAGGGTACACCCTTATTTTAAACCGACCTGAAAACGGAAAACTTTCTCAAAACTTTTTAACATTCAAAATGATTTTCCTGTTTGTTACAGCTTAGGAATAGGAGTTAATGAAACGTTGTTATATTGCGTTATTTTTTTTATTTAATTATTTAATTTTCTACTCTAAAATGGCGGCTCAGGACCGTTCGTCATGGCATTCTAAGGGAGAGCCTATGACCAGCAGTGGACTTCTACAGGCTGATGATGTTGATAATGATGATGAATTTTTTACTTTGGTTTAGTTCGTGTCAAACTTAAGTGCGTCTCAACTGAAGGTCTAGTACGAGTTTCAAGCACTATCGTATCAACTGCGGTATTCCGTCAAAAATGCTTTTTTTTACCGCCGTCATATCTTTTCCAAGATATGACGGCGGAGAGAGTTCTTTGAGTTTAATCTCCATTTTCACGGACAAGTTATAATTTTACAGGATACATAACGCATGTCAAACAGACAGATTTTTATGAAACTAACAGTAATTTTAAGTTTCTCGTAGAAGTTGACCCATAAGTGTGTAATTTAGCTAGCTGTCTTTCGTAATGTAACAAAAATACCCACAAAAACATCTGTAACAAATTGTGGCCTAATTCTCACTGATTGCTTTCATACAGAGAAAAGGTAGGTACAGTCGCCTACACCAATATGTATGCAACAGAAATTTCTAAAAACAACTTTCATTCCAAAAACATGTATCCGTATAGTGATATATTATAGAACACTGTGATATAAGGTTCGTAAATAGGATATCACTATCATGTTGGCATTTGTAAGCCCGAGCCGAAGGCAAGCGCTTTCCACTATCAAGAGATTGAAGTAACCTTTACGCCCCTGTATCACAAAACGTTTTTCAATACATTTCTGAGAAAAAAAGGTAAAAAACACATTAGTACAAGAAAATCTATTGTTTTGATTACAATATAATTAAGAGTAAAAAAGAAAGTAGCTAGTAGTAGTAGTTAGCTGATTGTTAAGTAAAATGTTTAGAGAAACTGTATTGAAATTAAAATACACTACAGCACCTTGGGAACAAAAGTTGTTTAGGTACCTTCATATTTTTGTATACCCGGTTTGCATTATATAATAGTGCAGATGACTGTACCATATTATGTATCCTTTGTAAACGATATTGAATGTATTTCTCAATAAATACAATCATTTTGTCGGGCAAGATTGATAAAAAACGAAATAACTTATTCAAACATAAAACGGATGGTGACCTACACAGACACACAATATTGTTTCTCTGTTGATTGGTAACTCGGAAAAATCTCATTTCCTTCGGGATATGAGTGGATTTGTGTTTAAAGAGCTTATTCTGGGAACAAATAAAATGAAAACAAATCATTTTGGTATGAGACCTACCCTTGTAGATACAATATACAGCGTGTAAAAGGATGGCTCCCGAATACTGAAGGTACCGGTAAAGCTACCTATATCATAGCTATATAAAATAGCTTTCGCCTGAGAGGTGATTCAAACCGGAGAAAACCTTTTTTTTTCGTTTCGTATCGTATTTGTCAGCCAGCAATGTACGTATTTATTCCAGCCGCACGAGTTCAACGCTCCCGGTCAGTTGATCGACCCGTAGTGCCAATATTTCTTATGTGGTTTTCATTGTTTTTTTTTATGTTTTTATTTATTAACGTGTTATTAATAATGGAAATTAGGTTTTTGTGTTCCTTTAACGATATTTTATGGATATTTATAAAGAAAACACGAAAAAAGCCCAAAAGTGAGCATTTTTTTCGTATTTTTTTAGCTTAAATATTTTCAGAATCATGGTCTGAATGCACTGTTTCAGTTTTCGGGAGTATTTTTACGCCCTGTATACATGAAATAAATTGATTCAGCATGCCTGCAAGCTCCAATAATGGCTATCAAATGCAGCGTTTGACTGACGGAACAGCTGTTATTGCAAACCAATTTACCTGTTAGCACGTGTGGAAGCTCCTTCAACCCATACACATCATGTTGCCAACAAATGTATGAACTGAAAGAAACGATATGATACTTTCTGTTTGACGCTCACAATCACATAGGGAGGAAAAGTATTGATACTTTCGCTTGACTTTCAGCAAAACATTTTGGGGATTCAACCAACACAGTGTTGCCATGTGGAGGTAGTTATTAAATTGTACATAAATAAAAATTATTGCAGATGTTCAAAAAAAAATTTAATTTAAGAAGCGTTCCATTTTCGAAAAACATTAGCTCAGAGTTATGGAGTCGGCGTTTTGTCAGAGGTCGCAGCCGCGGTGCCGACTCATGCATACCTTGTTTGTTGAACGACAATTAAAATGCTAATTATTTGCAGACAACTCATATTTTGGCTGGAACAGAGCTAGGAAAGTTTTATGCTTTAGATCTACCCTGAATAACATGAAAGCTTGCTATTGGTTGATAGTTTTTTGTGTTTTACTGTGAGTTATATGAAAACACTCAATGGTCTCACGACATTGTAATGGTCACACGAATTTAAAGGTTGCAGAATGTCCGTGAATGGAGGTGGCTCAAGACCATTCGTCGTGATATTCTATGGTCCGCCATGGCCTATGTCCAAAAGTTGAATTAATGGGTGATGGTGGTGATTATGTATGGAAAATAATGAAAGCCTCGATTAACAAGTAAACTAGACTCTTTGAAAATGAAAATGCGTTCAATATCTCTTATCGAAATCCTCGTGTGTTCCCACTACTGGGCCAAAAAAACAATTCCCAAATTGTGAATCTACCATTATTATTTATAAGCAACGTTTACCTACGGAAAAATTGGTAAAGTCATATATCACCCCAAAACAACGTCCCCTCTATACAGTTACTCATCCACACGATTGCGGAGTCAAATGTTTGTGAGTTTGCGAACACGATAACAAAATCGCTTTATTTTGAACCGAGAACTCCGCGAATTATTAATTAAGCCAACTCCGTAAAATATAGCCTTGCGGTGTTGGTGTTGCCCGATTCAAATATAATTTTGTTGCCAGATAATAAATTACCTTGACATCTGACGTTGAAAATTCACTAATAAAATTAAGATTTCATAAATTGATTAATTTTAAACAAGTCACAAGTTTATTACAATCGCCCTTGTTGTGGATGATTAATTTTGTTGTGAATAATTGCGGCTCTATAACCGCTCAAACTATAATTAATAACTTACACTATCTTCAAAATCAGTATCGTACGAAGTTAAACTTTGAGCAATGGGGCGTTACCAAAAAAATTCTTAAAAAAGGTTTATCCCGAGAAAAATTATTGCATACCTGCTACTACTAGAGATATTCCAAGCCAAAATTATTCCACTATTTTACCTTATTTGCCGTTATAACAAAGATCATTTTCATCCCATCATCTATTCGAAAAGGACGACTTGGTTCGCCTTTAACTGCGCCCAAAGGTGGTGTTTTCTACAAGAAACTCCTATAAGTGCGCCGCAATTATCTTTTACGCGCACTTTTTGAATTTGGAACATCTTAGTGTTTAGCGCCAAAGAAATCGAACCCAAATAAGTGCGCCGCAATTAACTTTGCCGCGCACTTTTTGAATTTGGAACATCTAAGTGTTCAAACACAAATATTGTTTGAGTAAATACTGGCTGGTATACGAAGGCCAATAGTCGCGCCGCGCCGGCAAAATAAAAAAAAAAACAAATTAAAAACGCGCGAACTACAGCCCGCGTTTTCGTCAATTTTCACGGATTGTTAGAAATTAATAAATAACTAATAAATAACTAATGCTGGACATTTCACACAACATTATCTAGCTCCAAGCTAAGCAGAGCTTGTGTTATGGCAACTAGATAACTGATATACGTAATATAATATACATTACATAGATAGATATTTTTATTATACATAGAAAATACCCAGAACACCCGGAACAAGGATCTGCAGATCGCACAAATTTTTGTTCCGAGGCGGGGATCGAACCCGCAACCTCCTTAATGGTTTTGTTTTGAAATAAAATATGAGGCGCCTTTTATTTTCTCATAGAGGGTGATGAAAAGTAGAGTGTAACACTCGGGCGCAAAATATATTTTTGCTCGGGCGACGTACTTTGAATCCCTCGCTACGTTCTGGATTCTACTAAAGAATGGATTCTGGATTCAAAAAAGCGCCCTCGCCGTAAAAATATTATTTTGCTCCCTAATGATACAATCTACTATTTCAAACGACAAGTTTGTGTAAAGTAACAGCGTGCAAAAAGTATTACACAGAGGAAGAACCCAATTTTAGCTTGGAACATCTCTATCGCGTAACTTCGACATAATAGAACGCGAATACGTGTCATACGAACTCGCAAACAAACTTACCTATTAATATTCTTTATTCTTTATTGTACACACATATACATAATAAGAACACAAGACAGAACTAGAGGACATGTACAAAGGCGAGCTTAACCCTAAAAAGAGTTTAATTATTGAATGTCCTAAAGGATCGCGCGATGTTACAATGTTCTCGTAATCGCATTCTATTATTACGAAGCCATGCTTTCAGTGATCTGTAAATGTACTAGGTACGCTGTTTTTATTCATCCAACCCTCAAAAACTTTTGTAATCTATCCACTTATTGACCCAGACCACTTTAAGTAAGCCAAAAGTAGTTCACGATATAAATTGTGACAAACTTTTAAAAGTTACCAAGCTCGCCAACGCTAAGATTAATAAAAAATAAGTACCTACCATCCCCAAAAGAGACATTAATATTTGAGTTTTCTGGAGAGCCGGCATTGACCTTCGTGCACAGAAGAAATTATAGGTACTATAGAGTATTCTCTTGATAAGAGAGACGAACGCTACTTCTCCACTGCTCAACTAGTTTGCTCAACTAGTTGAGCAGATGAGCAGCAGGACATAGTTTGTATTACCGAACATTTTATGCTCAGACAAAGATCTTGGACTACGCATGTGAAACTAGATAGAAAAATAACAACCAGTACCTATATTATACCTATATTATTATTTTATTATTAGTAGTCAAAACCAGATTATTTGTGTTCTGTGAGCCACTATGTCACATTACTATAGAGTTCTCTCTAGATAAGCCAGACACCGATCTTAGACTACGCACGGGAAACTAGATAGAAAAAGAACAGCCAGTACATATACGTCCAGTACCTAGTCTGAACCTATTTGTGTTCTGTGAGTCACTACGCCACATTGAACCGATCAGATTAGATGGAGAAAGCTATACTCGGAGTTTCACTATGTGATAAAGGCCGAAATGAGGTAATCTGTAGAAGAACCAACATCACATAGCTCTCAGAATAAGCAAGTTTAAGTGGCAATGGGCAGGCCATAAAGCTAGCAGCACCGACAACCGGTGCTGAGTAAGGGTTTCCGTGTGGCGATCACGAACTGGACCTGGATTGACCAACGAAATTATGTAAGTCTAAGAATTTCAGTGTGTGGAGGAAGCTCAAGACTGGTTGTCATAAAATTCTATGGGGGAGGCCTAAGTCCAGCAGTGGACGTCGACAGGCTGATGATCATGATTAAGACTTATCATTAATTAGATTAGCACTAAAAACCTCCAATCAACTGATGACAGTACTGACAATGTATAACATCTGATATTGAAACTTGAAGTCAGCGTTTGAAAGCGCAATTCCATCTAGCAAAACTAGGACCTCCAATATCTTTTTCAAGTTGTTTGACAAGACGATTAGTGCCGTGTTGAGTAGATTTTATTGAGTTTAGAAATCCACTGCCATTTTGAATTTAAATCAAGCGCGATAACGTTCATTTTACACTGGAAGCTGATAAGAGTGAGACAGGCCTACCACGGAGCAAGTTTGGTGACACATAAATCATGAGGCTTTCTCCGCCCAGACACAAAATAGTTACGTAAGTTCTTAGGTAGGTAGATAACTACATGCTACCACAAATTGAGCGATGAATTATTCTTTTCTGAATTATTATGACAGATACTTGACACTTGCTCTAAAACTAAAATAAAACTAAACTGAATCGAGACTCAAGCATAGTTTTTTGACAGATGTCAATGAAAACCTATCACCGAATCTATGCTTGCTATTCACGCTTAAGCAGAGGTAGTTCTGCAATACGGGCCTCAAACTACTTATTAATACCTGTATAAATATAAATGAATAGACCCCTCCAGCTCCTCCGTGGATGTCGTAAAAGCTGTCTAAGAGATATGATACATTATACTTAACCCAATACACTTACATAATACCAATACTGCGATCACCTATCCGCCTGCCAAGCGTGGTGATTGTGGCAATTCCCCAAAAAAATCACCTCAGTGCATTCTAAGGGGGAGACCTCATCCAGCAGTGGACGTATAAAGGCTGCTGAAGAAAAAAAGAAGACTTATAGCTGGTGGAGCTTTAAGTATTCTTTTATATTTAGTTGGAGCGTTTTGTAAGTGGCGCGAAACTCAAATGTTATCGTACTTTTTACTCATCACAGTTCATCAACTCTTCTTGAAATAGCGAAAACGGATTTTGCGAAAACTAGTAGATCTGACGCACATGTTTTAATTTATAGTTTCCAATAAATATAATTAGTTTAGCTACGAATGTCCTTCAAGGGTTTTTACACTGTTTTTTTTTGTTCAGGGATATTCGTTGCTAAATTAATGATATTTATGAGAAACTATAAATTAAAACATGTGCGTCAGATCTACTAGTTTTCGCAAAATCCATTTTCGCTATTTCAAGAAGTGTTGATATGCTGTGATTAGCAAAAAACACAAAAAAAAATGAATTTCGCGCGTTTACGAAACGATCCACCGTTGATAAAAATTAACAACAAACCAATGGGCAATTTTCCGTGAAAGTGGAATTCATTCACAAAATATAACCAATCCTATTGAACCTACTTATCCCAACAATATCAAAAGGAATTAAAATAGATAGCCAATACTCGACGCTCAACCTTCCCCTAGACATGTGGCCACTTCTTCTCAAGTTTCACTGGTTCTGTAGTCATTCTACCTGAGGATGACTCTGATAAAAGCCTTTACCCGAGACAGTTGGTAAACCGATCCAGTGCAGTGCTGTGAAAGATTGCATCTATACTTTGCAGACTCTTCAGAGACGCTTCTTTCATACATCAACTGGCATCGAAACGCTTAACACTGTGCTAAGAAAATATGCTGCAATTGACACTGTCAATCCTACGTTGATATATTTGGTTTGACAACGCCAAATTTTTAATGGTTACTCAAAGTTTGTCGTATAAGTACTTCATTTTACTTTTGTAGATGATTGATGACATATTATGTTTGAAACCGCTTTTACACCTGTTCCGTACTGTATGTAAGTAAAGGTTAAAGAATTCAAATCATGTTAGCACAAAGCAGACCTCTTCTAATTGGCTTATAATTTCACATCCAATCTTAAAACTTGTTGCGATGACACTGAAGCAGTCATCAGCCAATCACAAAGGCTGTCTGCACTAACCAACGCAGCTAACCCATAGGTCGCTGATAAAATTCCTCACACTCTCTATTACGACGTCGCAAGCGCAAGACACCTAAAAGCAACCAGTGTGTGATCCAAGAACAGGGGCGCCCCTGATACCAAGGGTGCCATTACGAGGAAGCCAGGTTAATCTCCTACGAGTATCTTGATTTTGGTTGTATTTGCGTGTATTATCTAATCAGTTTAACAAACCGGTAACCGCCCGTAACAACACCCACTATAAACACTACAAAAAAATATGCCTAAACTGTGTGCACCATTTAATTTTTGGCGCTGTCAAACCATACATTTTCTACTATTTTAGCAGAGATGTGAGCATTCGTTTCTGACGTTATCGAATCAAGCGAGCCACTTACAAAATTAAAATGTCAAATAGTGGCAAACATCGGTTTGGCTTGGCTGGTACAATTTTATAGGTTTATAGGGTACTTGACATTTGCGCCGGACTCGCTGGTCACTTGATAACCTCAGAACTGGTATTAAAGGTGGAAGAAGTCTCTCTACACGCTTTTGTCGCTTTTTTTTTTAAAGAAGGCCGTTGGACTGTTAATTTGAATTAATCTTATTTTGTATTCCTGGTGAACAATAAAGTATTAATCTATCTATCTAACCATGGTGTACATTATAACATAATTTGCTTTCGCACTTTCATTTTGTTCTTAACTAACGGTTACCACTTGTCTAGAGAGACTACATCCAACCTTTTCAGCTTACTGGCGTCCCTTAATAACCGAATTAACATATTTTGTTAGAAATTTAAGGGGAAACGAATTAAGCTGAAATAAGATTAGGTCCAGCGTAAATAATGTGTAGGGCAGCATCTGTCCTAATTCTAATTGATTGAAGTGCAAAACGGGAAGGTCGACTTGGGTCAGAGAGTTGGGGTACTAACTAATGGACATTGAACGTCTCAAATAAACAAAATAGTATGTTATGTTTGTCTCACAAAGATAGCAATCGTAGTAAGATATTCACGCGATTTTATATTCTACTTTCTCAGGCAAACGTTGTCCGAGTCTATTTTACTAGTAAGATACCTATTTTTTGATGACCTCAGTGTTTGGCGTGTAGCCGTCTGAAACACAAGAGGTGCAGGTTTAATTCCCACCGCTAGACAAATACTTGCAGATAATGCATGTTTGCATTGACAAATGTTTGCATGATCTGCAAATATTTGTTCTGGGTCTGATTGTTGTAGTACCATGGTACTCGTAGTTCCTGATTCCTACGATATGGGAATCCTAGTATTGGTTCACGACTATGTATGTGACAATGGGTGTTATCACTTAATGATAAAATAGTGATAGAATCCGAAATAAGGAAATCTGTAGAAGAACCATGATCAGCGACATAGATTTCAGAATTAGCAATTGAAGTGACAATGGTAAGGTCATATAGCTCGTAGAACTGACAACCGTAGGGGAATAAAGGTCATAGAGTGGCGACCACTAACCGGATGACGCGGTAGATATTTACTCATCATTATGGATGCCTGGTCCACTGCTGGACAAGGCCTCTCATAGAATAAGGGGTATTTCCATAATCATCACGTTTGGCAGGTGGGTCGCAGTATTGGTGTTGAGTACTCAAGTAGACGGTGCTCCCTGGTGACATCCTTTAGTCGGTATGTAATCCTCTTTTCTTTTATACTACTTGTCAAGCAAACAAGCATACGGCCCACCTGATGGAAAGCAGTTACCGTAGCTTATGGACGCCTGCAACACCAAAGGCATCACACGCGCGCTGCCTACCCTGAGACATAAAGATGAAAAGTCTCTTGTGCCTGTAATATCACCGGAACCGTACCCTTCAAACCGAAACACTACTGCTTGGCGGAGAAATAGGTAGGTACGGTGGTAGTACTTCCCTGGATGAACTCTTTCACAAGAAGTTCTACTATTAACAGCTCTGCCTCTGCCTCTAACCTCTGGAGGAGACGGAGGGGTATATTCTTAGGCAGGACGCACTACGGCACAACACGAACCAATGTTATACACCTTTATTTATTCTGTACATATTTTCTAATTTATTTATTTTTTTTTAAATTCCTACTGAACCCATTTTGCGTCCAGTACCAAAACCTCAAATGGCAAAACACCAATTCGCTCTCAAAATGTACGGTGACGTTACGTGTTGGTAACAAAGGGTTCTGTAGCGTGCAGATATCGTTAGTGGACGAATGAACTAAGTTTACACTGGGTTAATGTAGTACCACTCCTAATTGAGAACTGTTTTGATCATCATCATCAACCGGTTGACGACCACCGGTAGACATTAACCTCAATGAATGCCATGACAAATAGTCTTGACTGCCTCTATCCACTGACTTCCGACTTCCTGTGACAGTTACAATGTCAATTGTCTATCGAATGGGAGGCCGTCTACTGCATCTTCCAAGTACATGGTCACCACTTGGGAACCTCTAATCCTTATTACTTAACGGTTGTCGGTTCTGCGAGCTATATGACCTGCCCATTGACACTTCAACATACTAATTCTGAGAACTATGTCAGTGATCTTTGTTGTTGTACGGATTTTCTCGATAGTTTTGATAAGTCTTATAATTATTTATTATAGAAATAATAATGCAACTTAAACACGAATATACAAATTTAATCTTAGTGTGGGCTCAAGACTACGTATAATGAGATTGTTGGGTGTTATGTTATATTATGTTATGTTGCGAAATTATACTAAGACTAGGTACATTTAAGTGCATTACACACGTAGCAGATGTGGTGATATTTTATATGCGTATAAAAACTTATCGCATCTGAAGGTATCACACACGTAGCAGATACGATAATATACGAAAATGATACATTCACGCGGAAACCTTCAAACTGTCTATACTTGTTTCTTGGTGCGGATCGTATTACAGGGTGCTACAATGAGTTACAAGAGTAAAATCATTATCGATATATTTGTATACACAGATATCATCTGTCCATCTTTTGATATATGTTGGTACCTACAGATGCTTGAAGGTAAAATATAAGTGATCTGCTACGTGTGTGTTGCTCCTTGAGTTTAGTATAGAGAGCGATACGCGCTCAGATACAGATATCTTACCGCATCTGCTACGTGTGTGACACAATTTATAAATAAGACGTCGTACGTTTTTATCATAGCATTTTACGCTACCTGAAAAATATGAATTTTACTAAAAAATCTTGAAGAAGATAAAATATGTCCCTTTTTATCTGAGCGGTCACATAAAACATTGAAAGTCGACCTCTAAAGGTCAAAGGTCAGCTGGCCCCGAAATGATAAATCACCTCATCTCCTATAGGTGGACATTAAAACATGGGTGAGCTGTTTCGCAAGCCACTGCCAATACATCATAGAAATATATCCATTGTTATGAATCTTATCTTACTTTGGGATATTCATTATGCTTTGTTCGTTAATGTAGGCTAGGTTTATTTATGAGTTAGCCTTCTTTTTGAATAGGTGACCGTCATGTCACGCACGTACGTAATAATCTTTTGACGTGGTAAAGTGTTTGCAGTACCTATACTCTGTTTTTTTGTTTTAGACATTTTTTGTAAACAAATGGGATACCAGAGCAAAAAATATACGTTCAGGTAGTAGGTCACTAAATTTTCCCAATTAAAATAGGTATTTTTTTTGCTAGCCAAAACCCAATACAATATAAAATTAGAATAATTTTAACGTATAAAATATTATTGAGAAAATTGAGTTTTTGATAAAATTATAATAAAAAATTATTTATTTATTATATTATATTATATTATATTATATTATATTATATTATATTATATTATATTATATTATATTATATTATATTATATTATATTATATTATATTATATTATATTATATTATATTATATTATATTATATTATATTATATTATATTATATTATATGGGGGATGCCTCGTCCAACAGTGAACGTCTAGTGGCTGATGATGATGATCCCTCAAAACCAAAAACCATTGGAGAAAAAAGATTCTCGAGTGGCGACGCAGTGTTAGACGGCATGCCTCTTGATCGACCGACGAAATTGTAAAAGACGCGGGAAGTCGGTGGGTAGAGGCGGCTAAAGCCTGTTTATCATGGCATTAAATGGCCGAGCAGTGGATATCAATCTACCGAAATAATAAAAGAGGTCACTGTAATAATAACGGCCGTCATAAGACAGTCACTGCTATTTAGTAAACCAACTCTTTAGTAGTAGATTACTCTCTTAGAACCAATATTTCTAGCTTTTGTGGTTTGAACGAGCTCATTTAGCAAGCAAATGATATATTTTTCACGGTCAAATGATGCTAGGAGTCCTCCTAAATAGTTGGTAGATTGTAAATCAAAAGATAGCAGTATTTTGTTCCCAATAAAATACAATTTATTTTTTACGAAGTGTTTCTTTGAACTTACATAACAAAATAGATACTTTATGGAAATCAATCGAGCAACGAAGCAATCCCATCTTTTTTTCGAAAGAAAGAGAGCTTTTAATGATTTGTTTTCTTTTAGAAAAATTACGACAATATACCACGTACTTTACTATTCTCCTGCTGACATTTTTTTCTAAAATGATACCAAACCACGATAATTTCAATTATATTGTTTTGTTTTATCTTATTTAGGTTCTTAATAAAATTGAAGCTATCAAAAAAATTATAAGCGTGTGATATAACAAGTGTAGCGTGTGCTGTCTTACATATATTTTTTTTTGCTGATGTTTATTTAATTTTGACTACATTCCTAAGGGTTTTAGTTCTCATTTACTATGTATCAGCAACACCACACCGAGGTACCACACAGGCGCTTCTCAGCTAGTGGTAAGACGGACCATTTATGTAAGCCAAGCCGTGTTTGTTGCCTGATTCTTCTAGGCTTGGTCGCGTTGGAACAGGAGTAATTTTAGTTTATAAGACGATTCAAAATGATCCTTGTGATTTCAATGAATAAAATTCTTTTTGACTTTTTTTGAATGGTTTTAGCATAGAAATACAACGTCTGACTAGTTAGCTGTTTAATGTATGTATTCGATAGTTCAATTTATTTTACAAATATTTTTTATCATGTGTAGGGTTCCAGTGAATTTACAGGTACATGAGACTTCATCTTTATGTCTCAGGATGACGGGCACAGCGCAAGACAAGTACGGCGCGTGTTAAGCAGACGTGACCTAAGAGGTTTTTAATATTTATTCCTGCATTTGTAATGGGCTGAGGTTACCGCATAACATCAGGTGGGCAACAAGCCAGTTCCGTCATATATAAAAAAGAAGTGTGTAGTTAGGCAGTCCACTTTGCCAGAGTGACACAAAAGATTGGGGTAAAAAGGAAAACAAAAATTCGCTTCCTATAATTCCTTGCCAGCATAGCTTTTACAAAACGCAATTGAAACGCATTATGTAACGAGTGATGTATAATACGGATTGAAATAGAGTAGCCGCTTCATAAATTGTTGGAATCATTCCAAAACGATGCAAGTGTATGCCCTGTAGGCCCATTAAAAGTTCCCATTGTACTCTCAAAACTCTCGCATTTGGAATTGTTTAAAGGTAGACTACCGAGTTTCGATAGTGGGCGACAAAGACGCACGATAGTGGACGTCAGAGAGTATACATTGTATTTTTATCGTCCGCCTTTGGGTGCTTATTGTATAGATGTTACGCTGAAGGCTTACGTCACCTGTTGTGACATCAATATTTTTGATTTATTAGTAACTGAAAGGAATCGAAAACTCTGTGTTCAGTATGGGGTACTTAGTAAAAATACTCTAAGAATTGTTCCTAGAGTTGACTTACTAAACTTACTTGAAACTTACTTGGAACTTACTTGAAACAGGCTAATTTCAAAATAACTTCTCAGTGATAAATAAAAGTATGCTGGTTTTAAATTACGTACAGATATTTGGTACATCACACTATTTCATTTAAAACTGTTTAGGGAACCAGACCAGCCCCCTAATTACAGTAGCAAATGGCAATGGGAAACGCAACAATGGAGATTATTTTAACAGCCTTAGCGTGGCCAAATCTTTTTAAACATGAAAGGAGGAATATTTAAGTCAAGAAGTTTCCCCTATTCAAGTTTCATAAGATTTAGATAGCGCAAAGACTGCAAAAATGATCCCCATCATTGCGTTCCACATTGCCATAATGCTACTGTAATTAGGGAGCAGAGCCTCAATCGCTGAGCCGCGCGTCAGTGCCACCTACAATCGCGTTGCTCGAAAGTCTACCACAAAACGCGAAAACCCCATTGTAGAAATATTCGCGAGTGGACAACATTTATTGTTTGAATATAATTTTGGGAAACGAAAATGTATTTAATGAATTGTTGTTTATCGTATATTGGTTGGTAATTAATGTTGTTTTTGATCAGATTCAATGCGTGTATGATTGGTAAATTAAATTGTCATTGTTTAAATTGGCTTCAGTCAAATGAACTCCAATAAAATTAGTTTTGCATTATTGCTCACCAAACGAATCATTACAAACTCATTAACGAACATACTCGTGTTTTTTCTACTAATGTAATATTTTTATTCAACTAAAATATAAGCGACAATTTCCCAGTACAACAATTTCTTAGGTTTTATTACAAAATTCAGTTCAATGTCCTTTTAGTTAGAAGCCAAATCAAAATTACAGCAAGAATTCCGAAGTGGTCAAATAATTAAAAAAACATTTTATTTTTTACTATTTTCAATTTTCCAGTCTATTTTCATCATAAAGATAAAAGAACGGAAACAAGTAACGGAACTTTTCCTGATGAAAGGAACCCAATTGGGTTCAATCGCTTCGTTAAACCCAATTATCTAGCGCTAATCTTTTGATTTCTTATCACGACTTTTTTCTAAACCCGGTTAATTACGTAATTGATTTTCTTTAGAAGTTCCCTTCCTTGGTTGATCATTTAACAAATCGTCAAGGGTAGGATAGGTTCCCAATGCAGTGGGAATAAGCCTATTAATTGTCTTGACTTCAAATCTGCTTGTGAGGGTAATATATAATGTCAATGTTGTTGTTATTGTTTTCTATTGGGTTGGCCTCTTACCAACTAATATGACAGACAATTATACTCTTTCGTGCACCTCAAGGCTCTATTCGCACCAAGATGGCAGCGACTAGCAACGACCAGCAGCGCAGCGACGATCAGTTATAAGTGCCAAAACTTACGCAGCATATAAAACTTTATCTTCATTACTACATAGTATCGCTAGAGGGGCTCAGAAAGGGGGCGCGTGCGACCTCTTAACACAAAGTACCTACAGGCGGGGCGCGCCGCCAAATTTTTTGTGCTCTTGACCAGACTCGCGAGACACACAGCCTGCCTGCCGTGACGGTCGCTGCTGGTCGTTGCCATCTCGGTCTGAATGAGTGTCAATTGTTTTTCAATTTTGACGGTTTGCCAAATCGTCATTAAGGGAGATTGGGTATTAGGCGGATTAAAGTATACAACCAAAACAAAACAAAAACCAAGAATTTTAATTCCACTACCAACGTAATAAAATTATTACTTTTACTTTTTACAAAAACTACGTTGTAGTCTGATCCCCGGAAACCGAGCGGGCCGGTAGGGTCCGGACTCCGGACGGACCCCGCTAATCCCGGACTGTACCCCGAATTATGTAGACAAAGCTTTATGTAACTGGCTTAATTGTCCTTCACTTGTGACGCAATTGTAGTTGAAGAATGGACGGAAGCTAGCTTAGGTATTTAAAGGCATTGAGATACAAGGTGGCATATAGGATTGTATAGCAGGATATATAAATACGAGTATGAATGAAATTAAATCAATAAACATAATCTTAATACACCTATAGAAAGAATAACACAACTAATGCAAGTACTTATAAAAACAAAATAAAAAAAATACAAACGTTAGGGACCGTTGCAAATAATTTGCAAAGATACTTTACATTCTTTTAGAGAATATCTGAATAAAGATCTTCTTTTAGATTACTAACAAAGTTCTATTTTAGAGAAATCATCTTGAAAATAGGGGTGGTTTTTTTTTACCACTATCTCTAATAAGGTATAGGTATAAATCTATCATGACATGGACTGGACACTCACAGAATTGTGACAACTAGCCACAGATGCCATAAACTAACAAGTGAAGTAAAATCCCCCCATTGTATTCAATGGGAGAAGTCTCGTCCAGTGGTGGACGTAAACAGGCTGGTGATGATGATGACAGAACGACTAAGAAAATTGTATTAGCCTCCGCTTCGCTTGAGATTCTCTACTTGTCCGTCATGCCACACTTTGTACGCATAGGAAATATTCACAGATGCGGCCACATAACTGCCTTATACAGAGTGCTCTGAAATATAAGCCAAAGTCAAAGTCAAAATTATTTATTCCAATCAATCACATGAATATTTTTTTTTGTTGATCCTTTTTACTACAATTTGGGAAGCGCCTTAGTGGTACCTATCGAAAAAGGTATGTTAGTCAAGACATTGTAGTTGACTCATCATCATCATCCGCGGGCATCCGCTTGATGTACATTGCTGTACGAGGCCTTTTCCATCGAATACCATGGGAGGGATTAGTAATAATCACCACGTTTGGCAGGCCGATTGGTGATCGCAGTATTGGTGCTAAGTACGCAGGTGGATGCTGCTGCTCATCCCCTGGTGTAATCCCTTAGTCGGCTTTTACGACATCCACGGGAGGGAAAATAGTTGTCTTTTCTGAGGCCAGACACGCCACGGCAGATATTCTAAGTTAACACATGTCTAATTTAGAATGTATCTTATTATAAATTATCATAATTGTGTCATTCATTTTGTATTAATATCGTCGCAAGAAGTCGGTGGATGGAGGTGGCTCAATACCGTTCGTCATGGTAGTCTAGGAGGGCCCAAGCAGTGAACTTCTACACGCTGATGATGATGATGAATTGTATTATTTTCAAAGATTAGTCTACTTATAAATAAACAATCAAAATTCATAATTTTTAAGTCCCTAATTACAGCTGAAGACTGGAAAGAACCCTTTTTTACTTTCCATACAGTTAATAAAGGTTCTCGAGTGGCGACCACAAACCGGACGACGCGGTAGAGGAAGGCCCTCCACTCGATGGACTAAAGACATTATAAACGTCGTAGGAAGTTAGTAGTAGAACTTCTTGTGAAAGAGTTCGTCCGGGGAAGTACCATCGTACCTATTTCTGCCACCAAGCAGTATTGCTCGCATTGCTGTGTTTCGGCTTGAAGGGTACGGGTGCCAGTGAAATTACAGGCACATGAGACTTTTCATCTTTATGTCTCAGGGTCGGCAGCGCGCGTGTGATGCCTCTGGTGTTGCAGGCGCCCATAGGTTACGGTAACTACTTTCCATCAGGTGGGCCGTATACTTGTTTGCTAAGCAAGTAGTATAAAAAATAAAAAAATAAAAAATAAAGTCGGTGGATGGAGGCGGCTCAAGACCGTTCGTCGTGGCATTCTAAGGGGCAGGCCTATGCCCAGTAGTGGGCTTCTACAGGCTGATGTTGATGATGATGATGACATCTAATCCATGGTTCATATTCAGGACACTCCGTACAATCTGTGCCCTCAGCACGAACATCCCGAATAAAAAATAGAGTCAGCATTCCTTATATTAGAATTTATTCTCGCGTACGCAAAGTTTCGGCAATGCAAGACCAGAATACAGAGCTCAGTTTAACGCCACTGTTGCAGATAAACATGGAGCTAAAGTTTAAGGATATGCCATGGAAATAGCCGTATCGTCAAAATAAATAATAAATAAATGTTGGACTTTTCACACAACATTATCTAGCCCCAAGCTACGCAGAGCTTGTGTTATGGGTACTAGATAACTGATATACTTAATACAATACATTACATAGATAGATATTTTTGATTATACATAGAAAAATACCCAAAACACCCTGAACAAATATCTGCAGATCGTACAAATATTGGTTCCGAGGCGGGAATCGAACCCGCAACCTCCTGCGTCGCAGGCGAACCTTCGCCCGCCGCGCCACAGAGGTATTCTAGAAAGATCATGTAAGATCTTATACCTAATTGGCATATGCCTCCCTCATAGAATGTTAAGAGTAACCATGACAAACGATCATGAGACGCCTCCATCCACCGACTTCCAGCGACCATTCAAATCATCGAATCTCGTCGGGTCATTAGTTCATGCTAGTTATATTTAAATCTGAAAATGTTGATGTTTGTTACTCAATCAGAGGGCCTATTACGAGTTATGCATTGCAACAATCACTTTGTGACGTGACTTTTAGTAACTATTCATCTTTATGTGCCGCGCAGTCGATAGAAAAGAACAAATTCATAAATAGTTACTACGTAAGTCACGTTGAATACTCACGACTTGGAAAGTGACTGTTGCAATGCAAAACTCGTAATAGGCCCTCTGGTCGCTAAACGTTTGACAGGTAGAGAGATATTTTATGACCTTTATTAACAAACAGGCTACTTTTTATCCAAGTATCACGCGAATACACTTTATAAGAATATTCATACAAAAGTAACTTTCGTGAATTATATCATTCATTTTGTAAAAACGGTAAATTTTCACGTACCGATATGTTGGTGGAAGCACCAACAGGTTTCGACTCTAATCGAGGGTCTTCATCAGGGTGGGTATAGGATCCGCGCTACACTCCCTCCTCCGCGGCTCAGAGACGCAGTGCAAGGAAGGACACGGAGGGAGTGTAGCGCCGATCCTATACCCACCCTGATGAAGACCCTCGATTAGGGTCGAAACCTGTTGGTGCTTCCACCAACATATCGGTACGTGAAAATTTACCGTTTTTACAAAATGAATAAGTAATATTTATACAATTAAAGAGGATAACTTAAAATTTAATTGCTTGTTTAACTTGTTGTTGGTTTAACTTGGTCCTTAATCCAAACTTTAGTTGCTTAGGTTACCACCGTCGATACCAAAATCTATAGATTTTGCGGTCAATAATTTTATTTGGGTGACAAGTTAAGTTTTTACAAGTTTAATTTTAGGCCAAGTTTTGATAGCTCGATTAAAAGATATACTTTTATTACCCGAAGGGCTATTCTCTACCTCGCGACAGGTTTGTAACAGGCGTAAATTGTGCAGAAGAAGAAGAAGAAGAAAAACATTCATTCGTACAAATTGTACACAACAACATAATAACACACGATTACAAACGCTACACGAATACAACAAACAAATAAAAAATAAACATAAGTAAAACAAGTGTATGAGAGGAGGAACGCTGCCATGTACATGTTTGTACGAAAAGCCCTGAGCTCAGCATGTGCTGTGAAATACTCACAACGCTGATTTTCAGCACAAGGCTCAGGGTGACGCACGAACATAATTAAACAATAAAAATTATAAATATTAAGAGAAAATATATAAAGAAAAACCCAGCAGTAGAAAAAAATAAATAAATAAATACAAACTAAGATACCTACTATGAAATAAAAAAAAATATATTATGAGAAGTATAATAAATAAATAGAAGGCACAACCAAATTCAGGTCAAACAGGTACCTATCCGCATTCGGCCCGTTTTTTTCCTAAGATAATACTCGAACCCTCGCCAAAAAAATTGCTGTCAAACGGTAACTTTTGTATGAGATTGAAATTTGAATGCGATTTGTTTGCGGACGGATGGAAGAAGATACTTATGGTGAGCCTGGCTTACAGTGAGGATAATTAATTGATTTAATTTTGTTCTGACAATAATACTATTTTTATTTTTATTATGTTGACCTTTACTTTATTATCAAAACACTTACACTTATGTCTTTTTTATCTTATGATTTTTATGTGACCGGATTATAATTAGCCTAAATTTAAATTTAATTATTATGTGTTGAAATGTATTAAACTATGAGTTAGTGTATAATTATGTACCTATACCTACCTAATTAGTGGAACTGGCATTTGATGCCGTTCTAATTAGTTAAATAAATAAATAAATGAGAAAAGTGACATTTGACAGCAACGGTCAGGCAATTTACGCCTGTTGCAAAACTGTCGCGAGATAGAGAATACGGTGTAGCCAGTCTTACTAATGTTGCCATATTTCTGTTTGACACTTTGAAAAAAATATTTTTAAGTCGCTAACTGGACTTTTTCTGCTAAGGAGACGTCGTCCGTTTTTATTTTATTTCAATTTCTAGTGTTTTTTTTAGTTATATCTTGTAATTTTGGTGGTATTTTAACCGGTGTAGCGTATAAAAAGCACATGGTAGTGAATTAAAATAAAATTAGTGTATTGCGTGTGGAAATTGTCCAAGGAACATTCTAGTAAACTGCCATCAATTTACTAGAACATGACTGAGGATTTGACGACTTGACATTATTTGATAAATTTGTTTCTTGAAATTGGCAAAATTGAGTACATGATCAGATGCCATTAAAAAAAAGTCGCTAACTGTGCCATCTTGTTTTGCTAACTCTTTGTAGCTAACAGTTCTGTGCCGCGAAGTTCCTGTTTATCTCGAAGTGATACAGTAGGTAAGTTAAAACGTTATGCAGGGTAAGTTGCCCGCGTGATTGTAAATATGAATAAAGGATTTTTATTGCGAATCTCGATGGTATCCTGCTGTGTTTGTTATAATATGACCTAGTTTGTATTTACTTTAAAAAAGGAAAATCAAACTCTCTAAAAAACCGGTCAAGTGTACCGGTCACCGTAGGCTACCTGTTAAAAACCAGTCGACTAATTAAATTTATTAGTCAATCAACACATTTTATGCTAATTTTCTCTTTACGCATTATTATCCGTTTCCTGTAAAAAACTCGTTCAGGGTTTCTCATAATCTATGTGTGAGGCGTAATATTTCGTTTTTTTTTGGCTCAGTATTTTCGGATATGGAGATGAATGGTAAGTTTTCGTTTATTTTCTTAAATACTTTTTAAACTCTGCTTTTTGTAAAGAACATTCAGCTTTTCGATTTGAATATCTGCTCTTGAAAAGACGCCAAAGCACGCGACGTATTGTACTGCAAAATTGTAATCAATAACTTCTCATTTAAAAAACCGACTTCTGCCATTGTACTCGACTAAAATATTTGGATGAAAAAAAAATTATGAAAGAACCATAGTGGTGAAAGGATTATGATACTTTTTGAATGCAAATGCTTGGTTTGTTGGTGAAAATGTCAAAATCACCATATGTATGCCTACAATATTTGAGGAGTTCCCTCAATTCCTCATGGATTCCATCATCAGAACTGGATTCTGAAAAAAATAAGACCAATCTGGAAGTATATCTATTCAAATAAAAAAAGAATTTTCCAAATCGGTTCATAAACGCCGGAGATATGCGGTAACAAACATAAAAAAAAATACAACTGAATTGAGAACCTCCTCCTTTTTTGGGAAGTCGGTTAAAAACGATTATCAGTTTGTAAAAGGGGCTGATCTGACCTTACGCAGGAGACCAGGAATGATCCAGTAAAAAACAAAGGAATAATTTCTGCTTTTCACATGTTCACAGAATAACCTCTGTGGTCCGGCGGCACTTGAGATGTGAGAGGTTGCGGGTTCGATGCTCGCTACTGTACAAATGTTTGTATGATCTGCAAATATTTGTTCCGGGTCTGGGTGTACATAACACCCACGACACAGGGAATCCTAGTGTGGGATCAGAACTGCGTATGTAACTGTTGGTTGTTATGTTACATGTTTTGTTATGTAAATCCTTTTGACCACAATAATAATGATTGAGCAATACGAGAACATTGGGTCAAAGCATTACTACGTAGAGTACATAATAGAACGTACATAGTAGTAAGTATGCCTTATTCAATGGAACTGCATCGCACATGAGTGGACTTTAGTACGTTTTTATTGGGTCCTTTGTACGGGTCCGTTTGACGGTTGGTTAGGTTTCTTATTCAGTTAGTACTCAGGACGTTTCAAGACGGTTTAAGGCGCGGTATGATCCTAAAATCCAAACATCCTAAAATCCAAATATTTTATCGTCACGTCGCATTGGGCATTCAAAATACTACTTTTGCGACCTCGCTTCGGTTGTAACCACGTAATTTTAGGCTGTAACTCAAAAGGGAAAAACGGAGCCCACACTTTCACTGCTGATTTTTTTCCGTGATTCCCCTGTTACTACGGTTATTAGATTTGATGTGTGTGTGAGCTAGTAGTGCCGCGTCAAAGAAAAATGTTTGCATATCGCCACCTTGTTAAAGGAAAAAAATCAAAGGAAAAAACAAAAAAAATTTAAGCACACTACCAAACACATGTCTATGTTTTCAGCAGGGAAAATGTTAAAAGATTTTGAAACGATTTAAACACTTTCTCGAGGCCTACTGCAGTGTTGTAGGTGCTCAGCTAGGTAGCGGGTAGGCCAGGCGATGATTATGGAAACAGCAAGATGATTTACAGAGTTTAATGAAGATAATAATTATCTACCCAATTGTACATTTAGATAGATGCCTGTAAAATCCAACAGTACTACAAATAGTACAACCCGTTTAAATTCAAACTGAACTAATAACGAGACCATAACAAACCTCGCGGACCAAAGTCTCGGAGCTCGAACTATCTTCATTATGAATTACCGAGAAGTTCCATCGCGCAAATGGAGGAACAAATAAAATACAGACTTACCTTCATAAAAAACTTGGAGCACGATTTCACTCACGTTTGACAGTAAAAAGTCTATTGCACAACCCTTTCTGGCTACCCCGTAAACTCAAGGCTATGAAACGAACGCTCCGGCGATCACAAATAGCAAGCGTATACTTGCCACGTCACCTAAAAATATGCTATGAGCGAAAAACGCTCACACTCTCGTAGAAAAATACAGATTTGCTTGAAAACTTGTTGGGCATGGCACATTGGCATCATTGAACGAGATAGAAATAGAACGAGCGAAGTGAGTTATATTAGCTAGAGAGACCAACGTTCGTATGTTTGTATGAGTGGGTATTTAAGTTTGATGGGTGTTTGTTCGACAATGACTTTCGAACCGTTGATCAAATCGCTATGGTATTATTTGGTTGGTAAATTGGTGATTTTTTCACATTAAATACCACTCTATCTCAACAGATCGGAATCCTTCACCGACTAACCTCATCAACGAACTTAATATTAACAACCTTCCTACCAAATTTCATGGCGATTGGTTCGAAAGTCATCCTCAAACAAACACCCATCAAACATAGATACCCACGCACGTACATAGATACCTACCCACATACATACGAACGGCGATCTCTCTGGTTAACACAGAGAACTTCGCTTCGCTCGTTCAACAAAGCAGTATCTGTCAACAAACTCGACGGGAAGATTCGAAGTAATGAGAGACCGTCGGAAGATAGCGATTATTATAATGATGTTGAGTTTGTATATCTGAGGGTCATCAGCAAAAACAAAAGCACGACAAAATACAGTGTTACAGAAAGCCTCGGAAAGGTGACGATCTCTGTGGCGCAGCGGGCGAGTAGTCGGCTGAGATCCGAGAGGTTGCGGGTTCGATTCTCGCTGCAACAAATGTTTGTATGATCTGCAAATATTTGTTCCGGTTCTGGATGTTATGGTACCATGGTACTCATAGATCCTGATACCCACGACACAGGGAATTTTAGTGTGGTCAGGACTACGTATGTGACTGTTGGGTATTATGTTATGGTATAGCTCCTAAATTTGCTACATATGGCGTTTTTCTCTGTTTTTTTTGTGGCCACGACATAAAAGAGCTGGATTGATGATAAAGTTTTATCGAGCCAACAATTTAGTGAAACTCGTAAAATACAGCGCTCATTTTTATAAGTTCGTTTTAGTGTTATTGCAGACAAATAGTTTACAGATCGTCAAAACTAGAGTTCTGATAGTTTTGGGAAGAACCAGTTTTTGAAGGTGACTTCGACAGTTGAAAACAAGTCATAAATGTTTAATTGGTGGAAGTTTAAAACTATTGGAAATCAGTTGAAGGTCAATAAATTAAGTTTTGTAGAAATTAACATTTTTATGATCAAAAAAGTTTCAGGGTAACTCGTGCAAGACACTCTTGTTAATGTGTTGACTAGTTAACGATCAGGGGCCACTTTTAAACCTCCTTCGGCATTACGCTTCATCGAACTTCCGCATTGTTACTCTAAGAAACACTTATTCTTGTAAAGACACTTTGATAAACTAGTGTTCCTATAAAATGCAATTTCATCTAGTACAGCCAAATAGAAAAGTTTAAGTGTAAGTTTTATCAAGCGAAATTAACAAATAGAACCGTTTTCCACCCCAGAGGGAAGAAAACGAATATTTTAGGTCGTGCCGAGGCTTGACCTTTCGGAGATAACCTTCTTACCTTTTCCAAAATACAGTGTCACTCCACTCAATTCATTGTCTGTAAGCGTGTGTAGAGGCGTCGGGCGTACGGCGCGCGGGGTGCGGCCCCCCCCTCACCCGCGGCGGCCGTCATTCGCGCGACCGTGAGCTCTTCAGTACCGTTCTCGAAAAGCCGGCAAGGCCTTACTCCAGGTCAAGCCTCGGCACGACCTAAAATATTCGTTTTCTTCCCTCTGGGGTGGAAAACGGTTCTATTTTAGTTCGGTGCCTTCGGCTTGACCTTTCGGAGACGTGCTCTACTATCTGCCGGCGCCTCTATGGCGTACTGTGACCTTTACTAGAAGTTATTGAAAGTAAAACCAGTTTTCGAAGACCAAGAATTGTTTTTACTCTTTCAAAGTTAACTAGGCACTTACAATTTAAATTAACATATTTTAATGGATAACACCCATCTGTTCATTACAAGTAAGTTTCAGTCATTCTTAAGTAATAGGTACTTAATTAACTAATTAAACTTTCATAGGAACAAAAATAACATTCACAAAAAGAGATCAATAATAATTGTCTGTGACAGAGTGAACAGACAACTTTTAAAAACAAATTTCAGTTTAAGAACTAAATTATAATCACAGTCATGTCTATGACATAAAAATAAGAAATAATAATCAAACTATGCTAAATGTATTACCAGTAGTGTCGTTGCTGGTAGAGCCACGACAACGTTCAACCCGTTTGCAATAATGCTTAAAAAATACGTTTGTACTTCGCCAATTTCCCTGTGATAGTATTTTATCTAAGGGAACCTCATTCTCGAAGTTGCGAGATGCTACCGCGGATCTTATAGACCCAGGACTGCAATCAATACCTGCACCTTGAAAAGCGGTTCTAATCCAACCCGAGATTACAGTCCTTGAAGCGGCCTTGACCTCTCCACGAGTAGTAATAAATAAATTGTTTAAGTCTTTACAAGCTTTTCTTCGCGACGATTGGCTTTCGATTAGACTCTTGACCCATTTGACTAAGTCTAAACTAGCATCTCCTGACGACATTAACTCCCATCCAGATTGCCTATATCTGGGGCTGTCGGTTTTAGACCCAAATACTGGCCAAAATTTAATTGAGTCCTCCAAAATTTCAAAGTATTGTTCATCTATCCTTAGAAGGGTCAGATCATGAATCCGTCTACTAGAAGCTAGCAAAAGAAGTAGTGACACGTGCCGTGAGACTTGAAAGACGCTGTCTATCGGCGGTATGTTAGATTTCATCCAATCTACTAAGACCTGTATATCCCAGATTGTGGATCTACCTACAGATGGTGAACATTTAGACAGGCTAATTCCTTTCAACATTGTAGTTACTAAAGGATGTAAGGCCAGATGACTTTTATGATCTGGGTCTGCTAAGGAGACCACCACAGATTTATGTACTAAGATTTTAGCGTAAGCTAATTTTCTAACTCTGGCCAGATATCCTAAATATGATGCTAACTCTAGTGGGCGAGGCCGACTGGGATTTGCCCCATTTTCTATTGTCCACGAGACCCACTGTCTCCAGGCTGAACCATAGGTCTTCCATGTAGAATTTCGCCATGCAGACTGCAGTAGATTCACATCTTCAGATCCTAAACCCGCAACTAACGGACCCCACCCCGTATTCTCCAAACCTCTAAACATAGTTCTGTCACCTTCTCTGGTGGACGGTTGGACGATAGATCTATTAGGTGTTGTTCCAGATTCCTCAATTGGAACGGAGCGTCTAGGGCCCTGCGTTTCAGTGTTCCCCTCCAAAAAGCTTTCTCCCAACGAGGAACTACAATCAAAAACACACCCGTGGCTTTGTCTAGATGTTGAAGAACCTTTGGGATCAGCGGTGGTGGTGGGAATACCCAAGCTAATTGGAAATGCCATTCTTGGCTGAATGCATTCACAAATTCTGCCTTCGTGTCTCTCGCATCTATCGTTACGTAACGTGGAACTATTTTCGACTGAAAAGTGGCAAACAAATCGATTTGAGGAACTCCCCACCTTGTGAAAATCCCTTGGATTATCTGGTCGCTTAGATGCCAATCCGGAAGATTCATTCCTCTGGAGAGGCGGTCCGCTAGAGTGTTGTAGCGACCTGGTATAAAGAAGGGATGAATAGTTACTTCCAGCTGACTTGCCAGTAGAAGAAGCTTCCGAGTTGCCTCTAAAAGAACTAACGATCTTGTCCCCCCTTGGTTGCGGATGTACGCAACAACTGTTTTGTTGTCTGACTGGAGCATGACTGATTGGCGTCTTACCGCGTTTTGAAATTTGAACAGGGCGATGAATACAACAAACAGTTCCTTCCTGTTTATATGCCAATTCTTTTGTTCGTTTGTCCAGATTCCTGACAACATGTGCTTTCCTAGCTGAACACCCCAACCCGTATCTGAGGCATCGGAAGTCAAGAAGATGGTCGCGTTGGGGATAAATATTTTTCCGGGGATCTGAAGGTGCTGGATCCACCAACGACAGTCGGAAAGAGCCTGTGCTGGTATAGGGAGCTGTCGAAGAGGAGTATCCTTTTTTAAGAGACGACCCGCTCTTTGCAAGTTTCGAGTATTCAGTCGTCCCATCGGAGTTACCAGTGAAGCAAAACCCAGCTTGCCTATCAGTGATGTTCCCGATTTCCAACTCCACACAGGTTTTTGTATGACTTTTTGTAGATCTAACGTTAAACTTGTTATTTTCATTTCCGGTAAAATTTTTTGATTGGTTGCCGTATCCCAAATGATCCCTAGAAATTCTATCCGTCTGGCAGGTTTTATTACGGATTTTTCCAGGTTCACTGCCCAACCTAGGCTCTCTAAAAAAAAAATATGACCCATCGAACTTGGCAGTCTAGAACTTGGGGATCTGAGTGAGCTAACAGGAAATCGTCTAGATATACCAACACCCGAAGACCCCGTGATCTCAGCACACCTGCGACCCAACTGGTGAGACGAGAGAAAGCTAGTGGAGCACTGGAAAGACCGAATGGTAGACAAGTTAATTGGTACAGTTTTCCTGCATATGAGAAGCAAAGGAACTTTTTGTGGCTTTCTTTTATCGGAACGTGGAAGTAGGCCTGACTCAAATCGAGCTTCACTAGATAATCTAACTGGTGAAGAAACTTTGGCACATGGTTTTGGTTTATTAAGCGAAACTTCCGAGGTTTTAGGTACTGATTCAAGCGTCTGAGATCGAAGATCTGCCGAACCTTGCCGTTTGGTTTTGGTATCAAGAAAATTCGCGACAGGAATCCTACCTTTGTGGTCGATGATTCTACTACACCTAATCTTTGTAATTCTTCGATCTCCCTGGACATTACAAGGGAGGTTTCCGTTGCGAATTTTCTCACTAAACTCTCGTGAAACGGAACTAACGGGGGCTTTTTCACGAAAGGAATGGTATAGCCTTCTAAAATCTTTAGGATATGATCTGGCGCCCCTAACTGCTTCCAATGAGGTGCATAATCTTTCAGTTGGCCCCCGTGAAAGTAGTCAATATTTCTTTGCTCTATGGAGCTGCTTCTCTGGTTTGCCTCGGGATCCACTTGTTCCAGGTCTGGATGAGGATTGAAAGTAGCCACGTTCACGTTGTGGTTGATTCCTCGAAGCATTCGCGTTTTTAGGACGAACTGGACGATTGGTTGGGATTTTTGACTTTTGGGTCGTGAGAGCGCTGGATGGTTTTCTGAAATGCGTATACTTTTTGTCGATAAAACCTCCCTGTCTTGATGGAAATAACTGCCCAATACCGCCATTATCTTTCAAGAAACTAGCTAAAGACTTTTCTTCATACAAGTGGGTTGACGAAGGAGGTATCTGCTGTAGGGCTACTGTCAGAGCCTCGTGTTTGGTCTTAAACACCTTGCGACGCATCTCAATGGCTTCGGCTCTGTGCCCACATGTGAATTGGAGTAGATCATCAGACACGGATTGGAATGTTGAATCCTTCAGCATCTTCCGAATGTCCTTCTTTGCTGCAGGGTAGACCTTAGCTAAATTTTTCAAGTCATCTACAAGAGCCCTCCGTTGTAAAAGAATGCCATGACATATAGTACCCAAAATTCCATCTTGCTTAGTCAACAGCGGGTAAGGGTTCCGATTCAAGCTAGCAAGTTCAGTATTAACTGCTAGGGCACTGAAAACCGGTGCAGCCTGAAGTTTCTTTTCGGCGTCCTTGAATCTGATTCTCGACCATTTGTTAGATCCTAAGCGCTGGCATTCGATACCTTCCGCCATCACACCAGGATCAGGTTCTGGGATTATCGGATCTGCTTCTTTCACCGACGGTTTAAAATCGAGATCATCCAGGTTCGCCTCCTCTGCTTCTTCATTATAATCCATCTGCGGCGCCTGCCATTCTGCATCTGACTCATCGCTGACTTCTTCAACGCCAGCTTCCTCGTCCGACTCATAACATTGAGAAGTATCAGTGGCTCTGTCTCTGGATATGGAACCTATCCTCTCTATCAGCAGAGAAAACATATTCTCCATCTTTTCTTCTAGAATGTCAACTCGACTTTTCTTCGGCTGACATGAAGAATCTGAATTATGAGACGTACTTCTCCTCTTTCTATTTATCCTTTCTGGCTGTGATATGACGCCTGACAAGATTTTATCTGCTTCTTTTCTTGAGTGTAAAAAAGGCTTCAGGGGGGCGATGGCTTCTTTGAAAAATTCCGTCCGTGCAGCAGATCCCCTTATTCTGTTAGCGATTGCTGGAGGTCCCATGATCAAGGCTCTAGAAAATGTCCAATCTAACAGCTTCACTCGGATGTCTCGATAACCTCTTTCAGACAGGTGGTCTGAGTCAGGGTCAAAAGCTCTTGCCAGCCCGAGAGTTGGCAGGGCGAAAGTTAGCTTGTTGAGGACAGCCGCATCTATCTTATCACCAAAAATCTCTTCTCGACTAGCTCGGCTCGCTTCCCATTTGATCCAACCATCCGGGAGATTTTCTTGTGCTAGGACCTTCAAACGACTTAGTATTATGTCGTCTGCCTCAGTTGCGCCTCGTTCTTCCAACAAGTCACCTAAAGTGACCAACTCGTCTCCTTGTGCCGCCATCTGAAGCAAGCACACAAGAAGTCTATTAATTATACTGGTTATTATTCGAGCCGCACCTGTCGATCTTTGAGCCGCGCGGCTCGCCATTTGAGCCGCACGGCCTGATTTTTGAGCCGTACGGCTGGTATCTTGAGCCGCACGGCTCGCCATTTGAGCCGCACGGCCTGATTTTCGAGCCGTACGGCTGGTTTTTTGAGCCGCGCGGCTGAATTTTCGAGCCGCGGCTGACATAGCGAGACGCACTGCTCGTCAGAGGCAGTGCATTAGTTTCGCTAGGCAGAGGTTATGGCTGAATGGCCGATTTACCAACTGCCAACGGATAGTTGAAACCGTAAGGCTAGCAACCCCGTATTTGAAAAAACCACATAAACCAAATACAATATTTTCACTTCACACACTAAAACAGACAAAGATAATTAGTTTTATATGCTCACTTACCATATATACACCAAATCCGAACGTTACATCAACGTTACAATTCGAACACTGCACTCTGGTAGGGTAATAAAAGCGTACTGAAGAGCTCACGGTCGCGCGAATGACGGCCGCCGCGGGTGAGGGGGGGGCCGCACCCCGCGCGCCGTACGCCCGACGCCTCTACACACGCTTACAGACAATGAATTGAGTGGAGTGACACTGTATTTTGGAAAAGGTAAGAAGGTTATCTCCGAAAGGTCAAGCCGAAGGCACCGAACTAAAATAGAATATTTTTTTGCATGTAACCATATTTATTTGAAAAGAACTAAAATTAAAACTGAATATTCCCCCTAAGATACACTTTCCTCATAGAGACACTTTTGATAAAGCTCGTTTTTGTTCCTGTAAAATGCACTTTCATCAAGTACAGCCAAACAGAAAAATTTTAGTGTATGTTTTATCAAGCTAAATTAACAAATAGAGTATTTTTCGCATGTAACCATATTTATTTAAAATTAACTAAAATTAAAATTGAACATGTCCCCTAAGATACACTTTCCTCGTAGAGACACTTATGCTTTCTTATTCCTTAAGTCATCGAGACACAATCTGCACGAGTAAAAAAATAACATTTTCCTTCATCCAAAAAAAAAACACTCGGATCATACAGATCCATCCTCTATATATTCAAAGGACAGAAATAGAATCCTTTAGTTCCATCATCTTCGCAATAACTACATACGGGAGGCTAATTTCCCTTGGGGAAGGGGACGATGTCTTCTGCACGTAATTACTACGTGTAAATAACATAAAATTGTTTTATGCGGGTAGAATGACCATTAAGCTTAACGGCCTGTAACTTGTCAACATTATCGGGATAGTTTTCAATGGTTATGTTTGAATATTACTTTGTTGATGTGTCGCTACTCTTGGGAATATTTTGAAGAAAACTATGATCGTTGTCGTTCATCATCATCATTGACGTCCAGCCGTTGACGTCCACTGTTAGACAAGGCCTGGGGCTATGGGTCTATGGGCAATGGGCAGTTGTCAACTGCTGTTGAAGCATTTTACCACAGACTATTTGTATCCGCCCCACCATTTTGTTATGTTTTGTGTTGCTCTCCGTGAGAAAGATATTTTAGGAAATAGCATTAAATTAACCGAAATAATAAAAAATTAAAGTGAACACCGACAAGGGCTAGGTTCCATACATTGTGAAACAACTAATGATTTCAGCGTGAAACTTTTTTTCGGGGCCATAGAGTGTTGCCCTCTTAGGAACCTAACACGCGTGGGTCGCGTCTTATGACACAGCGGGACGTGGACAAAAAGTAATTATTATTATCTCCACGCGACATCTGGGAGGTTAATTGAACTTTTCCTTCACTTTTCCTTTTTCTTCCAGCTAACCTTTGTGCAGTGAGAAGTATGAGAGTAAATTGGGTGCACGTTGCCTACCCCTACCAGTAACAAGCTTGTTTTCTTGTATGTTTTTATGAATGAATTATACAATTTAAAACCATAATTCGCATCATTATATTTAGTTATAATTGTAAAAGTTTGTAAATTAATATCAGTGGCACTATAGAAGCAACAAAACCAGCTTAGCCAAAACTTTACCGTCAAATCATCTCAAATTGGCTTTACTAAACAAAAACATGTCTGGGCTTGATATGGGATCAAAGACACAGGGCATAACTACTTAACCCTAATATTCAATTATTGTTAAACTGGAGGTCAAAATATTCAAGTTGAAAGTCAAGAATGATTAATTATCGTAACTGCTTATAAACAACTATAAGAAAGGATTCAAGCTTGTATGAAATAGTTTGGTTTTTTAATTTGATTAAACGACTCAACTGGGATGTGGCCCATCTGATATTTAGCGGTAACCCCAACCCGTAGGTAACAAATGCAATATCTCCTAGGTCACGTCCACCTAGGACGCGCCCTACGTGACATTGGACTGCGCCCGTCACCCTGAGATACAAAGATGAAAAGTCTGATGTGCCTGTAATTTCACCGGCACCCATACAGCAATGCGAGCACTACTGCTTTATGACAGAAATAGGAATGTTGGTACCTCCGCGGACGAACTTGCTTTTTCTGAGAGCTATGTCGGTGAGGTGACCTTGGTTCTTCTACGGATAATCAATAATAAAAGCATCTAATCACATGATTAATCAGAAAGTTGGTACTTTCAGGGCATAAACATAACACTCAACAAACACCAAGGTCCTCGGTCACGTTTGGTGTCTATTGACATAAAAAGGCTGCTGTACGTGCAGAACACTGAAAGATTATATTAAATATTCCGTGATGAAAACTCTAAGAGTTACGTAGTGAAAACTATTGCTCGAAAACGAAACAATGTACTATGCGTTCCCTACGCATTGCGCCGGCTTGGAACAGTCGTAGCTAGTGCCGTAGTATGTGTCGTAGCAAGTGTCGTAGCAAATACCGTAGCAAGTAGGCGTCGCCTATAAAGCTCTTTAGTTTAGAATAGGTAAACGTAGGTAAAAGCAAAAACAGCTGTCACTGGCCACCACTAAACGGAGCTCCACTAATTACTAGTATTTGCTCCAGTTGTCATGTCAGTTAGTGAACTAACGACGTGAACTAGTTAACTGCGATGACTCGCCTCGGAAAGTAGTTTCGCTTTCTGCTCGTTAGCGGAAATAATTGGGGGTTAAATTAAGTGGACGGTTTTTGGCGGGATAATTTATGCGTTTGTTTTCGTTGAATATTGAATTGTTTGAAAATGGTGTTTTTATGCCAAGTTTCGGAGTTTGGTTTTAATTTGAAAGGAATTAATGAAACCAGTCACAGCCACAAAAGCACGGGAGCAGTCAGCTACAAAAACGGTGCCGTGTTTGGCATAAACTAAAAAATAGCAGCTAGCTTGATAATCTTATACTTAGCTCTTCATTGATCAACTTACAACTCCAATTGTAGGTAGTACTAATGCTTATTATTACTAGAAACGGTATATTTACCATGATTTTTGAGCTGTATTAAATTATTAATATTTATTATTGAGGTCAAAAACGTCGACACACAGAAGTCAGCCATAGCGGAACACCTCATAGGATCTGGCTCGAACCATTGGATTAAGCTACACAATCCACAGGTAATCTCAATAGAACGGCATTACATACCAAGACTGGTGCAAGAGGCAATTGAGATTACCAAACACAGGAATTTCAATAGAGAAGATTGTTTACAATTGTCTGGAGTCTGGAATCCTGTGGTGAGAATGTGTAGGAATCGGAAAAATTTTATAGTACCAGTTGCTCGTCCGGATACCGTTAGTGTGGTGTGTCGAGATGGAGTTAAGTGTGACAATGAAGCTGATGGTAGGGGTGTTCGTAATAAAAGAGTGAGAAAGAGGGTAGATTGTTACGGCTACCAATAACAATAAATCTACTCGCAAAGACTTCAGTTTACCCGTGATCATGGCACATGAAACTGTGCCGAAATATCGGGAATTAATAAAGCTCAAAAATCATGGTAAATATCCCGTTTCTAGTGATAATTATGTTAATAACCATGATAGTTTCAAAAGTACTAATTCTGTACTAGGTACTATAAATTAAATACCTTGCGAAAACTACCCAACTTACTCCATCTAAACTTGTTATACAATCAATTTTACTTTATGCAATCTGTATCATACTACGTAGGTGTATCAATATCTAAATATTGTGTTTAAAATGAATCAATCACCAAAATTGGTATTGAGGCAATAAATATTCCATTTTGACAGTTTCATAGGAAACTTGTCGAAAAGTTTGTAAACAAAAAGGACAATCCGTCAACAGTTAGCGCATCCGTACGCGTAACGCTGCTACAATATTGTCGACTAACCAAAGCTAGAGGTGGTAAGCTTCAGTTATCGATATCGATTTTCAACCGTTTAGACAGACATTAGACATTAGGCATAGATACTATAGTTAATTTCCGATACAGAAGATTTTTGTTTAACATAAAACCTTTTTTTTGGAATCCTTACATGACTACTTTCCAAAATTTATTTTTTTGTGTGTCTAAGTACTATAAAATGAACACATCCTCCAAGTTTTAAGTGTCTTGGACTTTTGGAGCTGCGTTTTCTGACAGTTAGCCAGTCAAAGATTACCATTTTTTGTACCATAGGCTACAGTTACTACTTTCCATATGATTGTTTGCTTGCCAAGTAGTACAAAAAAAATTAAAAAAGCTATCACACAGTGAAAATCTCATTAAAATTGGTTTTGTAGTTTTATTGTATTTTTCAAAGAGACAGAAACAGAAGCAGACAGACATTTATTAAAAAAATGTTTTTTTTACTATATTTCGGTAAATCAATAAAGTTTTTAAAATAATTTCATGTTCAGAAATGGTCCAGGTACTGTTTTATCATAGTATAGATCAGATAATAATTGTAATACACATAAAGGCAACCCATCAACAATTTTCACAACCTATAATGCTGCATATGGTGCCTAGTGGTGGGACGTCTATAATTTTTTTTTTATCGATGTAAATACTCTACAAAAAAGCCCACACTAGCGGTGTCCGGCTGACCGGACAGTGCAGCTCGATTTCACGCGCCGCTTGCCAGCGAAACTATTTCAACGCTCTATTGTTCGCGTGTTTGCTGAAAAAATATTTATACCCATGAAATACCTGTGCATTTCAAATTTATGTTTAGAAAGCAAGTCCACCATATCGTATCCGTTATAAATAACATTAAACACCCAACAAATAATACGGAAATCTGGTAATACGATACATAACATAAAACTCACCAGTTACATACATAGTCCTGATCCCACACTAGGATTCCCTGTGTCGTGGGTATCAGGAACTAAGAGTACCATAACACTCAGACCCGGAACAAATATTTGCAAATTATGCAAACATTTGTCCTGCAGCGGGAATCGAACCCGTAACCTCTCGCATCTCAGCCGAATACACGCCCGTCGCGCCACAGAGGTCTACGGTATACGGTGCATCCTGCTTTCTCAACGTCGTTTTTGTCTCAGTTATAATTAGTATAATGTTGGCCATATCTGATCACACTGTAACTTCCGCCCCTTCATCAATCACACCCCCCTCTTTAAACTTTTTTAACCTACCTCGAAACCTACTTAAACTCTTAACTAGAACTCCTATATTTAACTCAACCCCAAATCTACTGTTAGCTCTGAACTATTACGTACTTACTTTACTGCTGCGGATTTATATTATCATAGTAGGTAATGCATGGATCTTTGAAATGTGTTATGCTTTACTAGATATGGGTTTTCTGATAATAAGTTTGGCCAAGGTGATCGTCTAGTTTTAGTGGTAGGACCGTACGTTGTGTGATCGCAGTAATCTGAGTTCTTTTAAGTTATTAAGTCAAGTCCTACACTACCTATTTTATTTCTAACTAAATTTTCTAATAAATAAATGGTACTAAATTGAAGGGTTATTTACGAAAATGATAAAGTAATAATAAAATAAAAGGGTTATACCTAATAAAGTTATAAACTAATATATTACTGTTCAATATTCTTAAAGAATAATATAAATTAAACAAAGAATATTAAAGAATAAACTTTAAGATCGAAAACTTCCTAAGACTAGAATTTTAAAATCCTTATTTAATATTTAGAACGGTAGTAAAACTAGTATATTTATAAATGTTTATCCTATAATTTCCTATTACATCCACTAGTATTCTTTATTTAGAAGCTTTTAATTCCTATATCCTAAATGAATATATTTAGTTTGATATATTTAGTTGAATTTCATAAGATATAACCATCATTTAATAATTAAAACTTTCTACGAGTTTATTAAATATATATATAAATACTGAATCAGGGGGTTGAAAATCATTTTGAAGAAACCAATTTGAAAAGCAAAAGACTCTGCTTTTCAAATAGATGTCTGTTTAGTTCTTTATAGGGACAAACAAAGGGCCGCATAATTACATTTATGCAGAATGTTTAGATCCGCATAAATAAATTTATGCGGGACAGTACAGCCTCCTCCCCACTACTGTCTTTCCAAACCAACGCCAAATATAAATATATTTAATAGTGGAAAAGGAACAAATATTTAATAGATTAGGAAAACTTCAAAAGATATTACCTTTAAAATTAAGGGATGATATCTTCAATTCCCTTTTAATTAGGTAAAATATTTATATCTAAATATATTCATAAATTGAATATTATCTCTATTTTCATACTTGCAATAATAATGTTTACTCTATGAATTCCAACCAAAATTAAACTATATTGGTTTATAATACAAATAAGCTTATTTATATATAAGCTATAAGTTTTATTGTAAAAATATTTCTGGGAATTCTATAGATTCCTAATAGGGATAACTATTTAAGAAACTCTATCTAAGAATATTATAGGATTGTAAATATAATATATATATTTAAATATATTTATTAATTGAATAAAGTCTTATCTTGTAACTTTCTAATTAAGTTTAAACTCTATTGGTTCATAATTCCAATAAGTTCATTTATCTATAAACTGTAAGTTTCAACTTTGTTTTTAAAGTTTCTGGGATTTCTATTGAATCTGAATAAATATAACTATTTACTCTTTAGATGAATGTTCAAACTAAGAATTTCATCCAAGAACACTTAAGAGTTCATGATTAAATAGGTATGTCTATTTAAAAGACAGATGTTGGGATTTCTATTGATTTCGAATAAATATAACTATTTACTCTTTAGATGAATGTTCAAACCAAGAATTTCATCCAAGAACACTAAGAGTTCACTATTAAATAGGTATGTCTTGATTAAATAGGTATGTCTATTTATAAGACAGAAGTTTTCATTTATAACTTGAAGGTAATTTATTCATTTAAGAATAATGTTTAACCTATGAAATTCATCTTAGAATATTATAGGTGTGTACTTATATAGGCTTGTCTACTTTTAAGGCAGTAATCTCAATTGGTTGCTTGAAATTAACATAGAACTTAAATAGCTAAGAATAGGTACGATTATAACTACCCGCCTCTTAAGAGTTTATAAACTCAAATTGAACTGCAGGCTCTTAATGAATTTTTGATATGAATAGGACTAAGCTCTTTTAGACTCTACGACCTATTTTAGAACCAGTAGCACCATGATTTGATGATGGTAAATATTTATTTATATAAATATGGCCATGATTTGATTTCGTTCAGTGAGCTTAATTGTTTTGACTTGAAGAACTATCGGTGGTAAGTACTAAAATAATTGACTTTGAATATAAAGTAGCATAGAAGAGGACCGACAGTATTTTAATAGATCTGACCAGGTACACCAAAATCGTCCTTCTATTTTAGATAGGATATCTATCTTTGCTACAAATTTTGACACTAAATTATATTCAATTTTGAAGTTAATATTGATTTATTTGACTTCAAAGTAACAATCCAAAATCACAACTTGAGCAAGTAAATATTAAATAAATCTAACTTGTTAATTTAAAAATGAGATAATCCGATCAAAGAAACTTCTGAATTAAATTCAAAATTCAAAACATCTCTTTTAAAAAAAACTTAAGATAGTAGGTATCAGTGTTTGATAAACTCGTTTAGGGACATCAAGGTCCTCCCTCTATTCTAGTCAGGATTCTCTTTGCACGGGTTTTTGCTTGGCATGTGTATAAACGAGGATATCAAAATTGAGTTCTCTTTCTCCTCAATCGATACCACTATGTAAATAATTGTGACTAATTTCTTTCGAATTCAACACAGAAGTTTTGTAAAAAGGTTGGATTTTAGATTTATTCAATGAATAAGATTCATAATAAATAATAGACTGTAATTCGAATACGCCTGTCAGAAATAAACCCTACCTAATGGTTATTTCAAAGTGTAAGTCAGATTAAAATACTCGACAATAATAATAGCTGGGCTATTAAGAATAAATTCAAATGTTTTTAGGAGTAAAATGTAATCAATAATTTCAGTAGACACCTGTAAAGTCAATTAAATTTTGTTTGAAGAATACACATGAGGTTCAATAAATCAGAATTAAAATCATACGTAAAGGTAGATAGTACACAAAAGATCAGTAGTACCTGTAAAGTCACATAACACAATGGAAGAACACAAAAATGGAGTATACAAATAAAATTTGTCACACAGATGAAAGACAATCATACAAACAGTACGTATCAAAGTCGATAGACTCCAATAAAAATATAGAAAGAAAACACAGGATGAGTTTTTTTTTATTTGTTTAATATTTAATATTTTAACCAGGTGTCTAATGCTCCAAAGACCAACAGGTTAAGGTTATACTAATGCATGCATTCCTTAATACTAAAGACTACGGGATGAACAAATGAAATAAATGGGAAAGGTAGTGTAAGGATGTGTAGTAAGGTTTTATTCCTTCAAATGGCTATCGAAGCGTTTCCAGTCCGACCACCACTTGTTAGAATAAATGGGAAAGGTAGTGTAAGGATGTGTAGTAAGGTTTTATTCCTTCAAATGGCTATCGAAGCGTTTCCAGTCCGACCACCACTTGTTAGAATAAATGGGGAAAGGTAGTGTAAGGATGTGTAGTAAGGTTTTATTCCTTCAAATGGCTATCGAAGCGTTTCCAGTCCGACCACCACTTGTTAGAATAAATGGGAAAGGTAGTGTAAGGATGTGTAGTAAGGTTTTATTCCTTCAAATGGCTATCGAAGCGTTTCCAGTCCGACCACCACTTGTTAGAATAAATGGGAAAGGTAGTGTAAGGATGTGTAGTAAGGTTTTATTCCTTCAAATGGCTATCGAAGCGTTTCCAGTCCGACCACCACTTGTTAGAATAAATGGGAAAGGTAGTGTAAGGATGTGTAGTAAGGTTTTATTCCTTCAAATGGCTATCGAAGCGTTTCCAGTCCGACCACCACTTGTTAGAATAAATGGGGAAAGGTAGTGTAAGGATGTGTAGTAAGGTTTTATTCCTTCAAATGGCTATCGAAGCGTTTCCAGTCCGACCACCACTTGTTAGAATAAATGGGGAAAGGTAGTGTAAGGATGTGTAGTAAGGTTTTATTCCTTCAAATGGCTATCGAAGCGTTTCCAGTCCGACCACCACTTGTTAGAATAAATGGGAAAGGTAGTGTAAGGATGTGTAGTAAGGTTTTATTCCTTCAAATGGCTATCGAAGCGTTTCCAGTCCGACCACCACTTGTTAGAATAAATGGGGAAAGGTAGTGTAAGGATGTGTAGTAAGGTTTTATTCCTTCAAATGGCTATCGAAGCGTTTCCAGTCCGACCACCACTTGTTAGAATAAATGGGAAAGGTAGTGTAAGGATGTGTAGTAAGGTTTTATTCCTTCAAATGGCTATCGAAGCGTTTCCAGTCCGACCACCACTTGTTAGAATAAATGGGAAAGGTAGTGTAAGGATGTGTAGTAAGGTTTTATTCCTTCAAATGGCTATCGAAGCGTTTCCAGTCCGACCACCACTTGTTAGAATAAATGGGAAAGGTAGTGTAAGGATGTGTAGTAAGGTTTTATTCCTTCAAATGGCTATCGAAGCGTTTCCAGTCCGACCACCACTTGTTAGAATAAATGGGAAAGGTAGTGTAAGGATGTGTTAGTAAGGTTTTATTCCTTCAAATGGCTATCGAAGCGTTTCCAGTCCGACCACCACTTGTTAGAATAAATGGGAAAGGTAGTGTAAGGATGTGTAGTAAGGTTTTATTCCTTCAAATGGCTATCGAAGCGTTTCCAGTCCGACCACCACTTGTTAGAATAAATGGGAAAGGTAGTGTAAGGATGTGTAGTAAGGTTTTATTCCTTCAAATGGCTATCGAAGCGTTTCCAGTCCGACCACCACTTGTTAGAATAAATGGGAAAGGTAGTGTAAGGATGTGTTAGTAAGGTTTAAAATGAAAAACCTATGCAATCATTTCATTAATCACTGTAGGTATAGGATCACAGCCCGCCTATGATTCCTGAAACATCCAAAGACCAACCGAAATAAAAATATTTTTCTTTATTCGGTGGTAAATAATACCTCAGGAATCCCTATGATTGCCACTTTAGTTGGTCTCAATCAGAGGTAATCACTAACAACGAATTACTATCCAGTACCACTTTAAAAGAATTTACACTTCACGAAATGATTCCATAAGTACACACAAGTAGGTAGATAATTACTAATTCTAAGACTCACATTTGTTCCCGTCCACGTTCCGCGTACCAAAAGAGCCCGAACATTCGCTGCATCGGCTTTTATCATGCCAATACCCTTCCCCCCTTGTACGTCTCCGTAACTCCCCCCGTCGTCTCCCCCGCTCGCACCGTCTCGTTCCCTAATCGCTCTTTGCCTGACTTGTGCATTTGTTGGTGTTTGTCTACCCACATAAACTTTTTTCTGATGTCTTTGCGGCAATTAGAGTAAATAAGTACTATTTTGCGTTGACAAAGATTTATTAAAATCTGCTGATCTGACCCTAATGGATCCTATTTTATTCATAAATACGTAAATAAGTCGCATAGCCTTCTCGATGGTCTATATTACGTTATCCTCACTAAAGCTGAGTGATAAAAGGAAACAGATTTATACCTATCTTGATTAACATGTTTTGTGCCTACTAGCTGTTGACGATCATCGTGACACGGCGGAGAAAATATTCGATCGAGACGCGAAAGGTAGCAGGTTCGACTCCCGCTGTGAGACATATGTTTGTATGAATGAACTGTCCTACTACTGAACCAATTCCTCCACCAAGTATTTAAATTTATATTTAAGGTGACCCTATAAATATTTGTCGGTAGATACTACTACGTACCTATTACTTAGAAGACAACGTAATCCCATTATTCTGCCTTACACATAAGATAATTTAGCCTCTTTTCTTCAATGTCAATTGACGACCTCTGTGGCGCAGCGGGCAAAGGCTCACCCACGACGCAGGAGGTTGTGGGTTCGATTCCCGCCCCGGAACAAATAATTGTACGGGCCGCAGATATTTGTTCAGGGTGTTATCCAGTATCTGACGAAAATGACTACTACATCATTTGAATCCCCTCTCATAGTATCAAAATGGGCTAATTAGAATTGTCTCCATCTTCTGATTTAGATAAAGACCCGCGCCGTAGGCGATCCCATTCCACTGAAATCGACAAAATGTATACAAAACAAGTTATTTTCAATCCAATGAGTCTTTTATCAATAAGAATATAGAAGGTACCTTCAGTTTAATCCTAATAAAGTATCCATACAGGTTCTGACTCCTATCTCCAAGTAATTTTGTTTAAAAACTTGGGTTGAAAATTGTTAACAAACTCCTGCTCAAAACCCATGAGCAAACCCTTCTCTCCCTTTCTTTAGGCATGACAAAAATCAAATTATTTTCAAAACTACCATTCCTCTTTTAATAAAAGCACACAGAATGTTTTCCACTTAATTTTAAGGAAGTTTTAATACATATTTTTGCTTCTCTTTTAATCTCTGTTTGTTAGGAAAGCAAAGTGGAAATCCACTATCATAACACCTACTTAAATTCTATGAGCAACCTCCTCCGATCTTGCTTGTAAATACTTGAAGGTAAATTGTATCTTCCTTGAACAAAGTATCCTAAAGGTACCTATTTAAGACAGTATGTTACATTAACAATTTTCAATTTTAGATTCATTTTTGCAGTAAAAGGTGAAAGTTTACTGGTCCCTAATGAGATCTTAAACTTAAATAAATTTATAAAGTAAACGAATCTTTGTCAGTACTATGATTAGTTACAACACTAAGGAGTCCCTATATCGTGGGCATCAGAATCTAAGAGGATGATGTACCTCAACACCCAGATCGCAGTTTAGTGTTAAGAGCTCAGGTGGATGCTGCTGTCCATTCCCTGCATAATCCCTTAGTCTCCTCACAATAGGAGTTGGAGAAGTCATATTCTTAGGGCAAGACTAGCACGGCACCTGAGACAATCACGGTACAGAAAAGTTTTAGTGTATCAAAATATTTGTAGGTTAAGTTTAATAATCATTTATTCTCAAAAAGATCATAATTGTCACTAACATGAGAATCAATAATATATAGTAAAAAATGAAGTAGGTCGTTCAAGTTAGGAAGGTACCTATTTATTTATTTATTCATCCAAAAGTTGTTTACATATAGTTAAATTTAGTAAGTACCATAAAAACCCTGCAAGGTTTGTCTTGGCACTTATAGACACTAGCTGCTACACAATCAACAAAAACGTTAGATAAATAAATATATTATTATTTAAACCTAATTAATACCCAATTACCTAATTAACGCATAACGCATTCCTTGATAGGTATAGGTAGATAGGTAATTTTACATAATTTGTTAGTAGCTATAAGATAATATAATATGTTGAGCAAGCTTCGTTTTAAATGCGGTAAATGTTAAAGCGATATATATTTGCAGTGGCAAATGCCTAGTTTGGAATTCGATAAACTTGTAGGTAGGTCGGTTTAAGCCCAATAAAATCGAGTCGGTACCGCAAAGGTCTCGGCTTGTATTCAACACGCATTGCTTTGGCTCAAAGGAGATGTCCGGGCGAAATTGGATCGAAGCATCCACATACGTTTCTCGACTTTGAGATACGTGACATTCTATTTATCCTTCAAAAGATTTAGGCATTCGAATTGTTTCTTATTTATCACCCAACAGCACCAACAATCAGCAACAAAGCCGATCCCACACTATAGGATTCGCTGTGCAATTGGTATAAGGAACATTTAACTCACAGACATGGAACAAATATTTGCATTTACTCTGCAGCGGAAATTGAACCCGCACTAGCGTCTTAGCCGGCTAGCCGCCCACCACGCCACCGCGTACTCGGCTGTGGTATTCGGATAGTGACGACCTCTGTGGCGCGGCGGGTGAATAGCCGGCTGAGATGAGAGAGGTTGCGGGTTCGATTCCCGCTGTGGGATAAATGTTTGTATGATCTGTAAATATTTGATCCGGGTCTGGCTGGGTGTTATGGTACCAATGGGACTCGTAGTTCCTGATACCCACGACACATGGAATCCTAGTGTGGGATCAAGACCACAGAATAAAGACAGTACAGAAGGCTCATTTCACGAACAAATTTATAAAAATAGCGACTTTTGCTGGGACGCAGCAAAGTGCAATTCAGCTCGCATAAGCGCTTAGTGCCTATCGCGATATTCACCTAAACATTTCCGCTCTCTTCTAACGTGTAACTCTGTCGTTGTCTGGCGCGGAGTGACGCGGCTCGTAAGGGTTGTCGACTAGTGACGAACTTAAAAACCTATAAGAATTACTTTTTTTGTCAGGTCGAGCGCGCGGGGCACACCTTACTGAATAAACCCGGCTTGCCGGGCAGCCTGAGTCCTTGTAGCTCTTTATACCTAAAGCAGATTTGCACGACTAATGTCAAAAAAGAAAAATGTCCAAAACCAATGTCCAAAAGTAATAATGTTCAATTACAAAAATGTCTTTATTAAAATGTCCAATAGTAAAATGTCCAACTATGAATATCCAATTATAACCAATTTCCAATTATAATAAAGTCCAATTGAAAAAATGTTTAAATGAAAAAATGATTAATTGAAAAAAAGCCTAGTTCGTTTAGGTTAGGCTTTGAGTTAAAAACAGGATACCACGGTTTATAATATACGGTAGGTAGCCGTCTCTATAGTTGGACATTTTTCTGGTTGGTTATTTCTATTCTTGGTTAGTTTTCTAGAGGGCCTTTTCTGTATTTGGTCATTTTTCTAGTTGGGCTTTTTTAAACTTGGATGTTTTTCCGATTGGGCGATTCCATAGTTGGGTAATATTAAGCTCCTGGACATTTTTCTTTTTTGACATTAGTCGTGCAAATATACGTATGTGACTGTTGGGTGTTATGTGTTATGTTATAGTGACCAAGGGTACGGTGTGACGCAAGAAGTACCTACCAGGGGCCAATATAGGAGATTTGCAATGAAACATTCACACCAAGCCGTGAAGGTCGGTTAGCAATTCGACACGCATTTCGCCGGCTCAAAAGACTTGTCCGCGCGAAATTGGATCTAAGCTGCGTTTTCACAACTTTTGAGGAACGTGACATTTTTACTTCATTTTTGAGAGTAATTTTAGATCTTTTTGTTTCTGGTTTTAATCATTGCATCTGCCTTTGGAACAATAAGCAGAGGGCCTATTAAGAGGTTTGCGTTGCAACAATCACTTTGCGAGTCGTGAGTATTCAACGTGACGTACTTATCTGTGCTGTTTCTATCGACTGAGCGGCACAGAATGATGAATAGTTACTATGTAAGTCACGTTGAATACTCACGACTCGCAAAGTGATTGTTACAATGAAAAACTCCTAATAGGTAGTAAATATTATTAAATTTATCCTAACACATTTTTACAGGAATTAAAATGGTCAGAAATATTTGTTTTTCACGAATTTCTCAGACAACATGAAAAAAGTAGATGTCGATACATTTTATCAATATTTCATAACATTTTCAACCTCCGCGTCCTTGATACATTTTTACCCACTTGAGATTTCTGATAAAGTTAAAAACAATCACTTAGGTAGTCTATTCTATAGTTATATCAATGTTGTTCGCGTTACTCGCCCCACGTCACTCCGTCAATATTTGGTTAATGCTATCGTTATCTGAGATAGCTGCGATGTACTGTCACCTATAAAAGTGAAAAATAGTTTTTATTTTAACATAACAACATTATTATTGAGTATTTATGTTTATTACTGAATAATTAATATTTTAATTACTGAATAAGCTGCGTCTCTATAATAATTGCATTATTAGGTGCTATTAAATTACGGCCAAGGTTGAGCCGTAACACGAGCCTAGATTACTTAATATTACAACTATATTACATAACACACACACATTATTTATTATACTTATTTATTTCCTTTGTTATTATCGATATGTTTTGTTTTTCTTAATTTTTCCCCATTTTTCCATAGGCAGCTGAGTACCTAACTTTGGCACTGCTATCACTAATCTGCCTGCCAATCGTGGTCATTAGACCAAACAAGTTCCACCTTGGGCCAACCAAGATAATGGAGCGTGAATTCGACAAAAAATACTGTAAATCTTATCTGAAAACCATTCAACTGCAAACTAGGAACGCTCTGACAAAAACACTCCACGTCTAGATTTCACTGAGACATCAAACTACTTGAAGTCGCGAACAATCAGCTCCTACAGTAAACGCGAGTCTCGCAACATTGTTGACAACGCTCCAAACATTTCCAAACACAGGAATAATAACCAGTAGAGCGCACTCGTGACCTCATACACTGTGACCAAGAATATCATAAATAAAATAAATAATAAATAATTGCTGGACATTTCACACTACATTATCTAGCCCCAAGCTAAGCAGAGCTTGTGTTATGGGTACTAGATAACTGATATACTTAATACAATACATTACATAGATAGATATTTTTTATTATACATAGAAAAATACCCAGAACACCCTGAACAAATATCTGCAGATCGGAACAAATATTTGTTCCGAGGCGGGAATCGAACCCGCAACCTCCTGCATCGCAGGCGAACCTTCGCCCGCCGCGCCACAGAGGTCCTGATGCCATGTTATACATATTTCGCATCTTTAAGTATTTGATATATTTGATATGTTTTACATAATACTGGGTATTATGTAAAACAGCGTCCTGGCAAAACATTGAAGGCATTGTTACCTCCATCATTTAACATACTTTTACAGTCTTAAGACCATAAAAAAAAGTAAGAGACAGTATCGAAAATCTGCCTATCGTTCACGTTTAAAAGCCAAGACGATTCAAGGTCTCGTTTGCTTATTTTGCTTCTAGTATTCAGACGTAAGTTTCACAAGTGGTAATAAACAGTACACGGAACAAGTGAGATTGCATCTAAAGCATCTAGATCTGTAGCATATTTCAAAGGATCGCTGCTTTTAATTGGGTAAAAGGATTTAAATTGAGTCGTCTGTGAGCCTTCCATTAAAATCTTGAGAGAGCAATGACTGAGCAGAGAAGTCATGATTAAAGACAGTATTACTTTGTTCTTGTGCTTCACAAGAACAAACTCAACTTCACCTGAAACTTTTGTATAATAGTTTCCTACTTGACTTATGTTTTTTTGATCACCTCTAATAGTAAGTACCTTCATTTTCGTATAATTATGGATGTAATTATCACATAACTTTTCATTTAAAAAACCGACTTCTGCCATAGTAATCGACTAAATATTTGGATGAAAAAAAAATGATGAAAGAACCATAGTGGTTGTGGGGTTCAGACACCCATTTATGGGTCTGGGAACTGGTAGGAAATCAGAACAAACAAACAGATTGTAATAAATTACAAGCGATACGCCCGTCCGGTCCGAACGTTGCCCAAGCAATGACATTCCACGGGGGCGCCTCGATCGCAATCGCTTTATTTCAAAGGCTGAATACCACATCTCTTCCTTTTTAACAAATTAAAAATTAACAATTGCTTATTTCCAAAAGTTAACTTACTATTCTTATTTTACTATATACCTCTAGTGATTTTACAACATAAAGTAAGCCATCATTATTCTAAAGTGATACTTCTAATGATTTTACAACATAATTATTATTCTAAATCGAATTTTATTTTAACCAGTAATTAAACTACGCCGTTGATGTAATTTTTAATTAAGTACCTATACAATTATCGATCTCTTTACTAGGTACGCTATTATTGTCCTCCTCAATTTCTTCATGATCACAGATGTTCCAATTACTACCTTCTACTCTTTTCAAGTGTAGGTATTATCTTCCAACGATACTCCCGATCTTCCTGTATCAGAGCCTTCCAGATTTCTGATCCATGTGCATCGCAGAAGCAGCCTACACCTTCTGTATAGATAGATTGAAGTAGTTCCCACCTCTGCTTGTACGCAGTCTCCGGTTAGACAGGTTAAATTCTGGTGGCAGACTTGGAAGACTGTGGCGTATTCAGATAAGATAGGCGTTGGGATGGGTTTGCTACTCAGTGATCTGTTAGGGCAACTTGTCACAAATAATTGCTTTCCAAATGCCTTCATTCACAAAACTTAAAGATACTACGACACCACTCTGATAATACAATTAGGTGAAAGTGTGGTGTCATGCGATATGATATTATTAGCTAGTTGTAAGTTAGTGCAGACAATCAATTAATTTTTAATCTTAATTTAATGTTGCACAATTTGACATGTCGTCATAGAGACGTTTTGTATTTTAATACTAATAATTTTATTAGAAATTTTGTTTTGACACGAGATACTGTTGATACATAGTATCTTGAGTCAAAACAGACGGCAGACATAGTAAATTAATAATTGCTAAATTGTTAGCATTTCATATTTTTGATCTCGTTATAAGTATCTACTATAACGCAGTTCACGAGCTCGTGGTTAGAAGTAGGTAGTACTAATGAGGGTAAAAGGTAGGAGTGTCAGCTGACAGTCATTTAAACTAGTTCGACAATGAGAAGGCCGGCCACATAAAATGTACAAGCCCTTCCCAGCAAAATCTTAGAATTAGAAACATTTTTAAACAGTTTTAATGTACATTATCATGTATGTAACTGAACACTGGATGTTACAATTTTAGTTACTCCCTTATTATGAGAATTACAATATTGTAAGTTCATACAAACGCAAGAACGCCATAGGGTTCCTTAACTGTTGTTCGAAATACTTTAAAATGCAAGAAACGTAAAGATGTTGCAAATCTCACTATTGAGAGGACTATTGAGCTGTTGAGCTAGAGCTGCATATCATTGTGTGTTTACCGTCCCCCTGACGCAGACTTCGCGTTATTTTAATCCACTATGGAAAAAGTATTGCTCAAAACTTTTGTACATAGTAAAATCCTTATAGTCTGCGGAAATTTCAATATAGGTTAGTTCTTTTTCTGAGAGGCTGCTTAATTTGTTTAAATGTTTTAATTTACATTACCTCTTCGAATAACCAACAAGAGTGACACTAACAACATCCACCTGTTTTGATAATATTTATTGTAGTAGTGTTCCAATTGTAATCAGTAATTAAACATTTCACCTCAGATCACTATGGTCACAGCACAGTGCTTTAAATACTTGTAATTTCACTTATCACAGATAGTCGCATTATGAAATTCCACGGCAGTATTGATTTAAAAATGCCCCTTGTACGTACCGTGCGTAGATGATCCGAATGACCTTTTTACCAGTTTGTCTAAATTGATAAGTGAGGAACATAGTGAGATTGTACAGCTAGAGCGAATGTCGGGTTAGCTGATTGGGCTACAACCCTATATGAACTCTATACGGCTGGGGAATCAATGTTGCACGACCCAACGTTTATCTTGTACATAAAGAACTATTCCAAGTCCTTCAAAAAGTTTGTCATACATTAAAATCATTGCATTTGAGAAATTCAATAGAAAAGTCAACAAATAAAATTAATACAACTTGGAAATTAATAATGAAACAGGTAAATCTAAACCTTGTAGTAACCAGATGAATTTAAACATAGACAATACTATGTTATCAAAAATATTCAGGTCATGAATGCCTTTGATAGTTTTTCTCTAGTAATTGAGCTAGGTGCTGATATTGCGCCGTGTATGGCCTACATTTTCAATAGATGTCTTGACTAGAGTCTTTCCTCATCTTATGAAACATAGTAAATTAATCCTTTGTTCAAGTCTGGAAATGATAAAGATCCAGGTAACTATAGGCCAATTTCTATATTGCCTGCTTTAAGTAAGATCTTCGAGAAACTTATTCTTACACAGTTATTGTCACACTTCGACCTCCACGGACTTCTTCAGTCATTCATTTGGAATAACTAAGGTTCATTCGACAGCCGATGCTGATACCATGCTCTTAGAACACATATTTGAAGCGTAGGAGAACTCACAGAACGCGATCGTCCAAAGCTTTTGACTGTGTGTGGCATGATACATTAATTTCCAAGTTAAAACATTATGGCATCCAAAATCAGACAATTAATCTTGTAAATTCTTACTTATCCAATAAAATTCAAAAAGTTGATGTTAGTGGTGAAAGGATCGACTATTGTCATGGGGGTGCCACAGGGTTCAATACTAGGCCCTTTTTATTTCTAGTTTACACTATCAATCTCTTTTTTTACATTATGTGGCATAGTTCTGTTTGCTGACGATACTTCTTTGATTTTCAAAGTTGATAGATCTAAAGCAAATTACGATAGAGTAAATAATTCACTGTCGCGAGTTCTTTTAAATAATGTTTTGATCACAGTAAATAATCTTTTGCTTAATGCTAAAAACGAAAAGCATCAAATTCACATAGCCAAATGTAAAACATTATCAAACTAAATATTAAAATAAATGGGAAGACACTTGATCTTGTTAAGTCTAGTATTTTCTTAGAGCTTAATATTGATCCGGGGGGTCAGTGGGCACCGCAAATTGTGGCTTTAGCTGGTAGACTTAGTTCCACTGCATATGCAGTTTGTATGTTAAGGCAGCTTACTGATGAAGCTACAGCTAGGCTTGTTTATTTTAGCTACTTCATAGTGTTATGTCATATGGTATCATGCTGTGGGGTAAAACAGCTATATTTCCAGCTATATTTGTCTTACAAAATCGGACAATACGTGCCATTTATAAAATGAAGTCACGTGACTCCTTGAACGCCTTGCGTTTCAAAGTAATCAATATTCTCACAGTAATTTCGCAATATATCTATGAAATATTATTACATACACATAAACACTTGGATAGTTGTATGAAAAAGGGTGACTTGCACGGTGTTTGGATTTATAAATACAACCAAACTAAATATACCAAAATTTCGATTGAAGAAAGTAAATGGGTCTTTTATGAGGAATTCTGTACAGTTCTATAATAAACTTCCAGAAGGTGCATCCAAACATCTTACTCGAAGATAAATGGAAATTTCATATTCATATTTATATCATTTATTCACCGTAGGAACACTGGGAGCACTTGGTTTTGTTATGGTGTACATACATTTTAGCGGCCGCACATAAGCCTTGTCAGATAATTGCTACATCTGATTTGAGCTGATTTGCTATAATATCTGTACTTTTCTCTTTACATGGTTCTATTATATTGTTATTTATAAGTAGGTATACTCATACTGATACTCATACTCATTTATTAAAACCATAGGAACAATTATTAAGAACACTTGGTCACGTCCTACATTATATTTAGAAATTAGGTTATATCAGAGACTAGTTTTACTAGTCTCTGGTTATATCAAGTGGAGCGTGTACTGTCTTATAAACTTTTGCTGATGTTTATTTGCATTTGACTAACTTTCTTAGGTTTTTAAGTTCTCATTTAATATGTATCAGCAACTTCCTGCTCCGAGGCACCACACAGGCGCTTCCCACCTTGTGGTAAGACATATCATCAAAGTAAGTCAAGCCGTGTTTGTTGCCTGATTCTTCTAGGCTTGAGCGCGTTGGAACAGGAGTAATTTTAGTTTATAAGGCGATTCAAAATGATCCTTGTGATTTCAATGAATAAAATTCATTTCATTTGATTAACAGAGGGATCAAAATGCACTACCTTAGAGTACGTACCTACATTAAACATGTGTAGGTATCGGAGGTTATTGCCATTTATCGCTCCATACTGTCACCATTTTGTAGACATTAACATTCGTCTTTTAGGCAAACTTGCGTAAATATATACGTGGCACAATTTCAATGAGTAGGTACAAGTTTAATCTTGCGTAAAATAAATACGTGGCACAATTTCACTGAGTAGGTAAAAGTTTAATTGACTCATTGAAAACAACTTTATAGAAGCTCGTAACACTTTTGTCCATTCCCTGGAGTTGGTTCACATCAACAAGAACTTTATAGGTAGTTATTTGCTATAAGCAAGGTACCAGAAATAAACTCATAAATTGGTTGACATGAACTGGAACATTTTGCCTCATTATTTTGTCATTTCATTATGGTTGCGACGTGTTGCGAGATAATTAGCCACCATAAATTTATTTCAAATAAGAGGGTACTTAGTAAAAACTTTTAAATTCGTGTGGCAGGTTAAAAATCAAGTCAAAAATATCTAGTTACGACCACGTTACGACTGATTTAAATCACAAAGAATAAGTACCCTTCCTCGAGTTTTAGAAAAGTTTTCCATGTATGTCGGTATTCAATCAACACAACACTACGCAACTTTTAGTCGAATTATCGACCAGGTACTCACAATTTTTTATCCTCGTCGCCAATGTGGGGTTCAGACACCCATTTATGGGTCTGGGAACTGGTAGGAAATCAGAACAAACAAACAGATTGTAATAAATTACAAGCGATACGCCCGTCCGGTCCGAACGTTGCCCAAGCAATGACATTCCACGGGGGCGCCTCGATCGCAATCGCTTTATTTCAAAGGCTGAATACCACAGTGGTGAAAGGATTATGATACTTTTTGAATGCAAATGCTTGGTTTGTTGCTGAAAATATCAAAATCGCCATATGCATGCCTACAATATTTCTTAATTCTTAATTCTTTATTGTACTCACAAAATTACAGAAAAATAAACTTACATATAGGACATGTACAAAGGCGAGCTTAACCCTAAAAGAGTTTATATTTGAGGAGTTCCCTCAATTCCTCATGGATTCCATCATCAGAATTGGATTCTGAAAAAAATGGGACCAATCTGGAAGTATATCTATTCAAATAAAAAAAGAATTTTCCAAATCGGTTCATAAACGCCGGAGATATGCGATAACAAACATTAAAAAAAAATACAACCTAATTGACAACCTTCTCCTTTTTTGGGAAGTCGGTTAAAAAGTGGCAGATAATGGGACAGTTTGCGTGTAATTAAGTGTTGTAGAAGTGGTATTTATTTAGTGCCAATACCATCCGAAAAATTAATTTTTTTTTGGATAAAACACTTGAATTTAAAAAGTAAGAAAACAAAAACATTTTTTAGAAAAAAAAAAACAAAAACCGACTTCAAGGCTACATGTACTAACCTAAACTAAAAAGTAGAAAATAATATTTAAATTAGTTCAAAGCAAAGAGTATTACTAATATACCTATTTACAATTTATTATCAGTTACTTTTACAGTCGGTGCCAGCCAAAGTAAAAATCATCAAAAAATAACCATCAAAATCAATTCACAATTAGCGGAGTAATCTCGTAACAAACATACAAAAAAGTTACAGACGAATTAAGAACCTCATTTTTTTAAAGTCGGTTAAAAATAGGCATTCGTGTCAACGATTGTACACAATAACTGCGCGTTCAACTTATCTCCAGCAATCTTTCAGTCATCATTGTGCCACCGCATTATACATTAACAAACAATGAATATTATACACATTTTGGGAATTATAATCTTGCTTATGGGTACCTCCTACTCAGCAAGAGAAGATCCGAAAAATAAAATACAAAGAACACTTCTAAGAAAATTGCAGAGCTACCAACCTAAAGAAAGTAAACCCCTGATGTGGAATGAGGTACTAGCGGACGTGTTAGTGAACAAAATAAGAATATTTTCTTTTAAAAAGCAAAATAAAGAAAACGATACACTCAAAGAAAACCTACTTACTCCAGAAAAGTCAGCTCTAACTAATTTCATTAGCCAAGTGTTTTTTGTTTATAAAAAGTTCATCTATGATGTTTTCGTTGAGTCACCAAAAACTGCACCCAACGACAAAAACTCCATAGAAGCAGTACATCTCAATCCAGATATAGAAGAACGAAAAGCTGACTCCGATGAGATGTATGAAGAAAACGGAGTAACTTTCAGTAACGGTCCGAAAGGTGAAGTTGAGTTAGTAGAACCTAGGTATCATGGGAAGCAAGTTCTAGGCAATGAAACTGAAGAATCTATTGAACAAGATGTGAAAGTTTGTCCAGAAGGAACAGTAAATGTGGATGGAACTTGTATAAATAATTCAAGGCTGATCATGGCAGTCCCTAGCCAGTGCCCGATAGGGTACAGACGAGACAGACTAGGCTACTGTAGAATGATGTTCTAGAACAAGTGTTTCATGAACTGGTTTGTTCAAGAAGGAGGCAAAATAACGTATGAAGACAAAGTAAAGTGAATTATAACAAACCCTGATATTACCCTTGGGAAGTTGCATGTATATTTAGATGGAGCTGACCAAAATGAGCCCAAACATGGCAGTTCCATCTCCCGTCGAGGAGGCCTTCCGTCCCATCATCAGATCAACTCGCTGTCACCATAATATTATATTATCATCAGAACTTGACAGGTATGCAGAATTTCATCTTAAATCGTATAAGGGAACTATATGAAAATCGACCCGCAAGATTTGAATCAAGCACACAAACAAAAAGTGTTCGGATTGCTATACGTGTGTGTGTGTGTGAGCCAGAGATAATATTATGCTGATAAAAATATTAATATTAAACAGAGCATTTTATTTTGTTTATTTTCACTTTCATGTGAGGAGCCTCGTATTGTATAAGGAAAATAATTTCCCTTTTAAATGGGGGACATTCCCAACCACTGTCTTCCATAAATCCTTTTTCGTAGCTTTGAAATAGATGGCTAGGCAATAGAACTGCTATTTATATTTCCTTTACAAATCGATTCACATTATTGAAGCGACATTAACATTACTAAATTGCGACATCACAGGAAGTAATCTCGCCGGCCGACAAACAGGTCTTTTTGTCAGACAATCGCCAGAGTCAATTTCACGGTGTACCGGACGCCAAAAGAAGTCCAATGGAACGATGTAGGTTCCGTAGTTCCGTACCTGGTAGGACGATCGATCGGAGTCGGTGGTGCTACTGTGCAAAGCTTCGTTTTGATACAAGGGAATGTACACCACGCGGTCTGACTGCGGTGTGGTTTAGAATTTCGCAGCCGCACCTGGTCTTCAGCAAACTCGAGTTGGTATGGCGATCCCTTTAATTACCATGTTGTCATTGGGAAGTGATTTAGTAAAATCCGAAGATGCCCTGATAAGCCATACTAAATACTTTATTCAATACTAATTCAGTCCAGTTACTATGGCCCGTATGACCGAACTCAACTCTGAAAACGATTTTTCTCTGTGGTGCGGCGGGCGAGTATATCGCCGGCTGAGATGCAAAAAGTTCTGGGTTTGATTCCCGCTGCGGGATAAATGTTTGTATGTCCTGGCGGATGATTACGTAACCATGTTGCTATTATTTAAATCGATTTCAATGCTTTTTCTATTCGAAATGACGCTCTTGTGACTACCAAATTTACGCATTTTGCTTACAAAGGTAACTTAGATTTGGACTGTGTAAATTAGGTAATTGAATAAACGTTATTTCAAATAGAAACAACATTGAAGTCGATTGAAATCATTAGCAACAGAATTACGAAATCACCCGACTGCAAATATTTGTTGGTCGGGTCTGGGTGTTATGTACTCGTAGTTCCTGATACCCACGACACAGGGAATCCTAGTGTGGGATCAATACTACGTGTGACAGTTGGGTGTTATGTTATGTTATGTTATGTTATCTTGAACACCTAAGACGATATTTTTGTATGGGATTTTAGAAATTTAAAACTTTGAAGATCGTTTTCAAACATGATCGATTTATTAATAAGACTGGCTCGTATTAATAGAGAGACCACGAACCGTAAGACGCAGTTTACGAACGCCAGACAACATTACAAAGGTAGCAAAAAGTCTATGGATGGATGCGGCTCCAGGTATTTGTCGTGGTATTCTATGTGGGATGCTGATGATGATGATGAGAGGTTTAAAAGTTCAGGGTGAACCACTAGTTATTTCGTAGTAATAGATCTTTTGTTCCTGTCTTCTCGTAACTTTCATAGTAGAACCTGTAGCACAAATTGACTGGTAGCCGTCAAATGCTCGCTCGACTAAATATGGCAACACTCGGTAAATAAGGCCTTTGAACTCCGGAAAATATTGAAGGAAGATTGTTTGGGAATTCTGCGCTAGTTACTTGCTTGTTGACCGAGGCAACTAAGGTAGAGAAATAGGTAACAGGAAGAGGACAGTGTTGTAGTCCTCTGGAGTGCACGAGTAATTAAATGAATGGATGTGGGTATAATAAATAAATAAATAAATAAATTCTGGACATTTCACACAACATTATCTAGCCCCAAGCTAAGCAGAGCTTGTGTTATGGGTACTAGATAACTGATATACTTAATACAATACATTACATAGATAAATATTTTTTTTATACATAGAAAATACCCAGAACACCCGGAACAATTATCTGCAGATCGTACAAATATTTGTTCCGAGGCGGGAATCGAACCCGCAACCTCCTGCGTCGCAGGCGAACCTTCGCCCGCCGCGCCACAGAGGTCGTCCCCTAGTCGTAGGAATATACCCTACTTTACTTTTCTATGTAGGTAACTATAGCCATATAACTATACTAGGTAATACAGTACGTAAAAAGACTACTCCCGAAAACTGAAACAGTGCATTCAGACCATTATTCTGAAAATATTTAAGTTGAAAAATACGAAAAAAATATGCTCACTTTTGGGCGCTTTTTTCGTGTTTTCTTTATAATCTATAAAATATCATTAAAGGAACACAAAAACATAATTTCCATCATTAAAAACACGTTAATAAATAAAAACCTCAAAAAAAAGCAATGAAAACCACATAAGAAATTATTGGCGCTACGGGTCGATTAGCTGACGGGAGCGTTGAACTCGCGCGGCCGGAATAAATGCGTACATTGCTGGCTGATAAATACGATACGAAATGAAAAAAAAGTTCTCTCCGGTATGAATCACCTCTCAGGCGAAAGCAATTTTATATAGCTATGATATAGGTAGCTTTACGGGTACCTTCAGTATCCGGGAGCTGTCCTTTTACACGCTGTGTACATAAAAGACGAACGCTTAATCCCCAATCTTTCACTGTGGTGCACAATCGTAGGTACCTTCGTGGTCGTGGATGCATGTGATGAGTTTTTAGCAAGCATTTGACACGGATTTTGTATAAAGACACTGATGCACCCCTAGCAGACACTTCGTGAACCTCAATTTCCTTACAAAATCCGTGTTACTACACCATACGTCCGTGTCAATTGTTTGTTAATGCTGAGACTACGGCCTCATTGGTGAGATCAGCGCCGCCACATAACACCCAACAGCACACATGCACCCAATGCACATACATATAGTCTGTATCCCACACTAAGACTCCTTGTATCGTGGGTATCAGAACCTACGAGTACCAAAATACCCAGACTCGGAGCAAATATTTGCAGATCATACAAACATTTCTCCCGAAGAGGGAATCGAACCCGTACCTCTTGCGTTAAAGATGAATTTAAAAATCCGTTGTTTAATTTCGACTGTTCTAGATTTTAACTGTCCAACTGCGCATTACGTGGAAAAACTTATAATTGCCCGAAGGTGCCAAAATCACTTCACACCCATGAAATTCATCTCTACTACACCGTGATAGGGCCTAAAGTTGCTATAGGTACTGCGAGGATGGGCAACTTGAAACACCTGTAGTAACCAATGGCAATTACCAAGTTGTTAAACGAAATAAATTTAATTTCACAACTTTTGATATCAAATTTCAATTAATACCTAAAATACGCATACCGTTTTGACGAAGTTATGTAGGTAATTAATTTGGTATCTATTAAGTCACATACATAGTCTCAGATCTCACACTAGAATTGTCTGTGTCGTGGGTATCAGGAACTACGAGTTCCATGGCACCACAACACCCAGGCCAGGAACAAATATTTCCTGATCATGCAAACATTTGGCCCGCAGCGGGATCGAACCCGCACCTTTTGCGTCTGAGCTGGCTACTTGCCCGCTACGCCATGTTTTGGTATTTTACAAACATAATAACATTGTTTTGTAATAGAAAGGGGGCGAAACTCAAAAGTCACAGCGGACTGGCTGGTTTACGAACATGTTTTAATAAAATATTTTGCTAACATGTTCTGTTAGAATTCTTTTAATGTTAACCACACGTCAATGAGAAAAATTTACATAGATTCTTCGAGCACCCTCAGTACAAAATTAAATGCTGGTACTAAGTAAATAGATGAGTTAGGTACATAAATCATGATCACCGTCAGCTTGTAAGACCCACTGCTGGGCATAGGCCTCTCCCATAGAATGCCTACGACACCTCCATCCACCGACATTCTGAGACCTATAAAACGTCATCAGCCCATCGAAAGAAGGCCTTGCTACGCTAAGCCAGTCGTCCAGTTTGGTATTACAAAATGTGGTTTAAATTGAGTTTTCATATTGCAACAGACTAAAGTAACCTTTTTCGTTTTACCTGTATTTTGAGCATAGTGTAAGTATGAATTAATTAAACTTTGTTTTATATTTTTGCGCCTGGCATCCATCAAGTGAGCCGTCAGACTGGAACATTCGTAATTAAACGTTGTTCATTAATCAGAGGCCCAATTCTCTTAATTATTTTAAAACTACACTAAAAGTTGACCGAATCGAGACTGAATTGTGAATTGACAGAAAGTTGCTATTCTGCTTCCTCATAATAATACCTACTGGTTCGCCCCGAACTTAGACCTCGCGATGACACCTTTATCAGCCCGACTACTTAAATAAGTAATTTCCATATTTTCCATTATTATTGTTTAAAATTTTTACCTATAGGTAATTTCCTACACATCATCGAAATAACCTTTTAACAGGACTAAGCAATGGAGCATCAACATAATTTTTTTTTTAAATCAAATAAAATTTGTCAAACGATTTTTCGTATATTTTTAATATCGAGGTTTTTTTCATAACGTGTTTCCACTCTTACAGAACTAATGGGAAAAAAAATTATATTCCAAAATATTTAACTCTTAGAACCTGTACATACTGACAATGAGTTCTAGGACTGTTTTGTTGGCTTTACATATTCATCATCAATCATCATTATCATCAGCCTGTACAAGTCCACTACTGGACATAGGCCTCCCCCTTAGAATGCCACGACGAACGGTCTATTAACATATTACGCCTTCTTAATCCGGCCCTGTTGCACTAACAAATTGCAAACATCCGTCCCATGTCAACAACAGTAATTAGTCAAAATTCCAACTTTTAATGAGGGCAAGTGCAGCGGTGGAACTTCTCAGTATGGATTGCAGCTTAACTTTTTTTTTTCAATTTGAGCAGGTTAGTTTCAATGACGAATTTATAGTATTTCCAGTAATAACACACTGCAGCCAGGATAAATCTAATAATATAATAATAATAATGTTTATTTCTTTAACTTAATATAACATAGAAATAGCCGTAACTGAGACCACCTTTTAATTATAAAATACCGTGTTAGGCGGTCTCGCTCTTCCTTACCATAGTTTTACTTTTAACAATGGCGTTACAAATAAATCATTTTTAATACACTTAACATTGCTTATTAGTAAACTTAATATGAATAAGTTTGGTATGTGTGCGGTCTGTACTTCTATACGTTTAGGATAGTTTTTATTTTAAAGGGGTATACATTATGTTTATGCGTTGGTCTGTAGTGTATATATGTGTGGGGTGAGTAGGTGTTGTATGTGGTTTTAGTGTGTGCTTGTGTGTGGATTTATCCTGAAAAACGTCAGTCTCATATGAGTCTTGGTATTGCAGGATAAACACCAACGGCCTTATTACAGAACATGGACCAAATCTGAATTTAGTCCAGGCGTACTAGTCTAGGATTAAATATCGACATTAGGCATATGCGACTTTAAATACGAAAGCAGATGGTTTGTTTTCCGAAATCAATTCTCGCGCTACTTCGCAAATTTCCTAAGTATCAAACTGACGGATTGTGTCACATCACAATTGAGATGTTCAAATTCTTACCTCTAACAAGTAATCAACTGTCAATTTATAGACCATTGCTAAACTAGGGGGCTGCCTGGTTTTAGATAAACCAGAGATAGTCCAAGCTTATGTAATTTTTGGCAAAAGCGCGGAATATCTAGCTCGAAAGTTGCTTCTGGAAAACAAACCATCGGCTTTTGTATTACAATCGTATATACCTACGCTAGGTCGATATTTAAGCCAAGACTGGTCCTGGTTTAAACCCAGACTAAGGGCATTTTTTATAATAACACCCCAAGTGTGTGGATGTAACTGTGTGTAAATAAATCTATCTATCTATTAATAATATTAGTAGGATTCTATGTTCAAACATTTATTCTGAGGTTTGATATCATAAATATAACCATAACACTACAGTTACATATTGTACACAAGACGAAACCGCAAACTGAACAAAGTTGTACCACTTGTACCGGGAACTTAGCAAAACGCAGGTGCCAATTACGACTTCTGTGCCAACCTGCTTGTAACCTGGTGCCAATTTAAGCAGACCTCCGCGTTCACATCATGTAGCAAAGTATACCAATCAAGTATAAATGGAAATCAAGATTTTGCCTGACTAAAGGATCAAGAGAAGACCAAAGAATATAGACATGAAAAGCATACGGAGTTCTAGGGGGGATTGTCAGTGAGTTTTCAGGAGAACCTCTTGCATAAATATTATGATGTCATACGAGATGTGACGTCATCACGTAGACGAGATGTATTTGAGAATAGAATAGTATGAAGATTTATTTTTTTACAACTACGTTATAAAAATAATAACATAATAATATAATATCATAACATACATAACATAACACCTAACAGTCACATACTTAGTCTTGATCCCACACATTAAAAAAATGCCTAGTGTGAGCATCGCGTTTACGTGGCAACTGCGTAAACGCGCGTTTGTTGAGTAACCGGCAAAATTAAAGTATACGTAAAAACTGCGGAGTCCGAGTAGTTTTTACGTGTACTTGAATTTTGCCGGTTACTCAACAAACGCGCGTTTACGCGGTTGCCACGTAAACGCGATGCTCACACTAGGCGCTCTGGTATTGGGAAGACAGTTCTCGTAATAGTCGCTTGATCATTTAATTTTTCTGTCGCTCTGGATGGCGTTCGTTAGAGCGAGAAAAATAACATATTATGATGAGCAGCATTATAAACCTTAAATATTGAACAACTGCTATCACCAATCCGCCTACTATAAGCATGGTGATAACGGCAAATCCAAATGTATCGAATGGAGGCCTCGTCCAGAACGTAAATAGATAGGTGATGATGATGATGATGACTCCTGGCTTTTCAAGAGTCAGCCAAAATCGACACTTTTTAATCTTAGTTCAGTCATCAAGTTTAACAACCATAGCAACTCGTTTATTTTTTCAAATGAATAATCATCAATCAATTATTCTAATTATTCCTAGGAAGACCTAATCGTTGTTTTGTGTTCATCATCATCATCATCAGCCTATTGAAGTCCACTGCTGGATATAGGCCTCCCTTAGAATGCCACGATTTTGGCTCTGACGGAAGACCAGCGTTGGTTGCTAGTCAACCAACCCATGCTGAGGCAGAGCCATTTTGTTACTGGTGTTACACTTCGTACCTTAGGGTCTGTTTCCTCTTAGTCTAAGTTTTATAACTCTTGTATACAAATAAATTTATATTCTATTCTATTCTATTCTATTCCATGACGAGTGGTCTTCAGCCGCCTCCATTCACCGACTTCCTGCGACGTTTATAGTGTCTTTAGTGGATTTTTTGTATTAAATGGGGGGTTATTGGTAAAATCTGTGTTATGCTAATATTGCTCTACTGCAAGCTGTTTTATTATGTCAGGGCTTCAGTTCTACTGGTAAGGTAAGTAGATATATATGTAACCATTATTGGTTACATAATATAATTAGTTGTGTTACAATAGAGAATATTAGTGCTTGTTGTTTGACAAGGGACAGCCTCTAATTGAGGGTTGTACTATGGTTTTACGTGTGATTGTACGTAGGTATTATTAGCGCTCGCAGGTAGCTATAATTTGACTTGGACGTTATTAGAACAGTTAGTTGTTTAAAAAAGTTATCTTTTAATGCGTTTAATATAAATACTGCCGTCGTGTGTACGGCCTAAGACCTCCACCTCCTCCCGTGGATGTCGTAAAAACCGACTAAGGGATATAACAACAGGGCATGGGCAGTACCAAACTGCGATCACCAAACCGCATGCCGAGCGTGGTGGTTATAGCAATTTCCCCAATTGTATTTTATGCGTCGGAGGCCTCGTCCAGTAGCAAACGTAAACAGGCTAGGCGGTAATGAATAGAAATAAGTTAATAAAAATTAAATTACACATAACACCCAACAGTCACATATTTTGTCACATTTTTTTTGACGACCATTTGTCGCGGCGGGTGAAGGTTCGCCTGTGACACAGGAGGTTACGGGTTCGATTTTCGCCTCAGAACAAATATTTGTACGATCTGCAGATATTTGTTTAGGGTGTTCTGGGTATTTTCTATGTATAATCAAAAATATCTATCTATATAATGTATTGTATTAACTATATCAGTTACTGTTATCTTGTATATACCCATTACACAAGCTCTGCTTACTTTGGGGCTGAATAATGTTGTGTGAAATGTCCAGCATTTATTGGTTTATTTTATTATTTATTTTTATATACGTAGTCTTGATTCCACACTAGGATGTTATTCTAAAACGTTCGGAAGGGTTTCCGATCGGACTTGTTAGTTTTTAATTTCAATGTGGTGTGGTAGTTACTTACCACTTCGAATTGAAAAACAAACGAATCCAATCAGAAACTCTTCCGAACGTTTTAGAATAGCCATGCTAGTCATATTTGTTAGTACGGCTCATAGACCTCATAGTGGTGTGGTGGGCAAGCCCTACCAAATTATTTTGTATATAGGCCTTCTTTTTGCTTGGTATCTTGTAAGCATTCTATACGTGATAGATCGCAAGCCACTCGCCTCTTATTGGAACTAACAAACGGTACTGTTTCTAGAGATCTAACTAAATTCATCCCAGTCAAAACCAATCTTACAATATCACAAATCATCCACAAACTGGGCATCATTTGTACGCCTTATTTCGATGATTCCGCAATGTCTAAATAATATTAAAACAAAGGCATACTAGCAACATAACATTAATTAAACTACGTTGCGGAAAATGTCTCCGGAGGTCCTGATGTCTCCTCAGACCCAATTTAAAGTGTCGACGTGAGTCCAAATCCAAGTGTCATGCGGAACAAGATGAATAGTCTAGGGTCCATGGCTTTCTAATGAGAATGCATTGTCATATTCCGAATGGAAGAATTTGAGAAAAGGAATTACAACTTATTTCCATAAATTTAACTAACGAATGAAAACTGAACACCACAAAGTGGTTGAGGATGTATAACTTTTTCGGTGCAGTGGTATTTTAACAAAATCTTTGTTGATGTTGCTTATTGTACATTTCTTTTCTTTTTTAGGGTTCTGCTATTACCATGAGCTCTTATATAGCCATTCCGTTCAAAAACTATTCAGTACAAAATATCGGTTCCGTGATGTCCGCAGCTATATTTAAAGGCACAGTCGCAGAAGGTCTATAGACTTCTGCGATTAAAGTTAATGATGGGGAATGTCAGCGACGAACCGATATTTTGTACTGAATAGTTATTGAACTGAATGGCTATATAAGAGCTCGTGGAGGCCTTTGTTCCTCGAACCAACGAAACCATTATAGGATCACTCAGATGTTTGTCTGTCCGTCTGTATGTCTGCCACAGACTGTTTTTTTGTTAATCTACTGAAATTAAAATGTTGATATTTGGTATATAAATATAATAGAGTTAATTGACCACGGACGGATGGCGTAAATCAATGAATTCTGATTTCAAGGGTTAATTTTTGGGGGCAAAGAAGAAAATAAAATATATTTTTTGTTTAATGCTTATAAGACATTTATTTATTTATTTATTTATTTATATTAGGAACAACAAACAATTACACTAAAAAACAAGAATACAAATAATTCTTTAAAGATAGGTACTAAAAGTGCAATCAGCCCCGTCGTCCACGAATTTGATAAAAAAAGATATGAGGGCGCAACTTTGTTACCGTCACGTTTGTTTTGCAAAAAAAAAAAATTATAATAATAACAATTAACAGAGTTATGAATATGTACCTACATCATTAATATGGTAGGTCTGAAAACTCAGACACAATCTTAATTATATTATTTCTAAACGAGCTGGGTGAGGTTGCAAAGAATTCAGTGCTCGTGAAATGGTCATTGAAAAGTTTCATGATTCTATGCAACGGCGCACGCTGACCAGCATTCGTTTTACAAGAAGTGAGTGCGAACAAGTAGCGCTTGCGAGTCTCTCGGGTATAAGAACGAAAAGGTATGTGTATGCATATTTGGTTAACAAGCTTAATACAGTCAAATTTCTTATGGCAGATATTAAACAACAACATTAGATCAAGGAGCAATCTTCTTATCTTTTAAGACATATCAAATGAAAATCCTTTAATGGTGCCGTTGGTATCTTTTGAGGTACCAAACCCTAAAAACAAACAAAATACTATACGCCAGTCATATCGTACAAAAAAAACGCTGAAATTGCAATAATTGCGGTAAACTTGCTTTTTTGGTATGTTGTTTGGGTCTACTTAGTAGATAGTATTTATTTATTTATTTAAACTTTCAAACAAAACATTAGTGCAAGGAGGACTTAATGCTAATAGCATTATCTACCAGTCATCCTGTGCGAGCAGAAAGATGGTGAGGCGTGCCTTCAAACAAGGTAGTAACCAATAAAACTAAAAATATAAATATAATCTAAACTAACAAATTATAATATATACTAATAAATTATAATACACATATATATATTATACATATTAAAAATTATACAAAACATCAAGAATGTTAAGAACAAATGAGTGAGAAAGTACATAAAATTAACCAAGGCTGTAATAACATAGATAATAAAATCAAGAGAGTGAAACACTATTACACACTATTACACTATTTATCCAGATTTGCAGCATTCTAAAATGTAACCGCGCTGAGTTATTGTTGAAAAACAGCATTTTTTTTAACATTTTTTAGTTTTGTGCAAAAAAAACGACATAGGAAGGACGAGAAAGGTCACTACCACTTTTTTAAAGTAACCAAAATTCCTGACAGTTTGAGCCTTAATCCAATTTTCTGGGTCTAATAGCTTCCAAGATACAGGGTTCCCAATGTTCTCTATTTTTTTCCAAAAAGTTTAAAATTGTCAGAGAGTATACTATTCGAGTACTACTCAAATCTGGAAAAATACTATCTAGGTGGACCCAAACAACATAACAAAAAAAACAGTTTACCGCAATTATTGCAATTTCGAATGTAACATATGACTGGCCTACTAATAGACTTTCAAAAAATACTCGCTAACGAAGTCGTGGGCGAGATACCTATACATATAACTAGTGGTTCGCCCCGAACTGAGACCTCGCGATAACACCTTTATCAACCCGACTACTTAACTAAGTAATTTCCATATTTAACCGACTTCCCAAAAAAGGAGGAGGTTCTCAATTCGGTTGTATTTTTTTTTTTTTTTTTAGTTTTGTTACCGCATATCTCCGGCGTTTATGAACCGATTTGGAAAATTCTTTTTACATTTGGATAGATATACTTCCAGATTGGTCCCATTTTTTTCAGAATCCAGTTCTGATGATGGAATCCATGAGGAATTGAGGGAACTCCTCAAATATTGTAGGCATACATATGGCGATTTTACTATTTTCAGCAACAAACCAAGCATTTGCATTCAAAAAGTATAATAATCCTTTCACCACTTTGTCGAATAAAATGGCGGAAGTCGGTTTTTTAAATGAAAAGTTATTTCTACTATTATTTTTGAAAAAAAATCCCTCGAGGTCTACCAGTACAGTACAGGATCTACCAGTAACTACTCTAATTTCCTACACATCATCGAAATAACCTTTGAATAGGGCTAAGCAACGGGGCGTAGTTATACTACATACCTGTTAGTACCTATATCAAGTACCTGACGAATTAATTGATAACGTCCTTTTGATGAAAACCATAGAACTCCAACGTCATTCAAATTATTAGAAATGGGAGGTCAGCAATGGATGTTATATTGGTTTCTATTTTATGGAGTACATGTTTCTAAATTCTTCAATTTCAGACTTTTCCCTGTAGTTGTGACACAAAAGCCACAAGCATACCAAATTTCAGCATTGCGGGATTGCTGGAAGTACCCTAGAATTTTGGGTTTTTACGTTTTTTATTTTCCCTAATATCTCGAAAACTACGAAGGCTAAATAATTATTAAAAACAGTTTTGAAATGTCCAACCAAAGCGCTTTCATTAGACTTCGCACTTGATCTGACTGTCTCACTTTTATTTATTTTACCCCCTCTTGGACCCCAATATCTCAGCAACCCCCTGATCGATATAGCTCATAACCTTACCTACAAATTGTACCAATACTATCTACCCCCATACCAAATTTCATGAAGATCGGATTAGCGGTTTGGAAGTTTTCATCGGACAAACATACATACATACACACATACATACAAACGCCGATTCTTCCAACTTGACTCAGAGAACTCGCTTCGCTCGTTCAAATATTTATTATCTTGAGACAGTGGTGTAGCATTAATTAATTTCGCAAACTGCTTTATATTGCCTAGACTAGATCTAGGAGACAGATAGGTCACGCATAGGTCAAATAGTTTTATTTCTAACATAATCCAACAACTGCGAGTCTGTGTGTACCTGCCCTGATCTTCACTTCTAATTGAATTGTTTTATTAGGAGGCCTTTCGTTCTGCTATATATCACCTAATTGTGCATGAAATGAGCCTCTTTGAGGCGCACTGACTCCTTCCACCACAATGGTTGTTCCACCATCAGTTGCAAGGCTTCTTCAATACCACCATACTCCAAGTTGCTAAGCCAGGTGACCCAGAAAGAACCAGTACCATGTCTATTAGCGATTACACCAATCTGTAGAAGTAGACTGTTTTAGATTACATTATCTTCAAACAGCCAATGTACGTGGACGCACATGACGTGATAGTGCTAAACGTGCCGCTATTGGCAAAAAAAGATTGTACCTTTCCTTTGCTCCTTATTTGTTGTATTTTTTTCTAAATGCATTACAAGCCTCGTGTTGTAAACGCCAAAAAAAAACAAAAAAAACACAAACCTATCTCTAATTAGGTACTACGACAGTTGAGCCTAATTAAATAACCTGATGCTCATTGAATTTATCCGCGATCGTTGCCAAACTGCTGTTCTCTCTATCCAAATTCGCGGAAAGTACCCTTTACGGGGAGATAATGAATATTTGATACAACGCTAGTATTGGAAGCTTGTTGCGTACACTCAGCTAAGAAAATAACGATGTGCAGAATATATTTTGTGGGGATTACCCCCATACGGTTTTGGTGTGTACGGCCTAAGAATCTCCTCCTGTGGATGTCGTGAAAGCCGACTAAGGGATTACACCAGGGGATGGGCAGCAGCATCCACCTGAGAAGTCGACACGAATACTGCGATCACCAATCTGCCTGCCAAGCGGGGAGGCCTTGTCCAGCAGTGGACGCCTAAAGGCTGTTGATGATGATGATGACCAAATCAAATCAAAAGAATATTATTCATTGAAATCACAAGGATCTTTTTAGAAAAATTACGACTATACACCAAGTACAATAAAAAAAAATAAAAAAATAGTGTAGTTGTGTGTGAGTGTGTGTGTGTGTGTGTGTGTGTGTGTGTGTGTGTGTGTGTGTGAGTGTGTGTGGGTGTGTGTGTTTGTAGTGTACTTAATTAGTGTAATTTTTCTAAAATGGTACCAAGCCACGATAACTTCAATTCTATCACAAGGATCATTTTGAATCGTCTTATAAACTTAAATTACTCCTGTTCCAACGCGACCAAGCCTTGAAGAATCAGGCAACAAACACGGCTTGGCTTACTTAAATGGTCCGTCTTACCACTAGGTGAAAAGCGCCTGTGTGGGACCTCCCCATACAGGAGTAATTTTAGTTTATAAGACGATTCAAAATGATCCTTGTGATTTCAATGAATAAAATTATTTTTAACTTTGACTTTGACATATAAAATGCGATAATACGCCATATCCAAAGAACGAGCCTATTGTTTCACCACTCATGGCCCGCTGTGGGCGACTGGTTTACGTTAGTAATTATTTTGGAAATCCGCCAAATAATATCTCGGATGCTATAGACGCGAGGTGCTCCCAGATTTGGCAGTACATCCGATATTATCCGCTATCAGCTATATCTTCGTTTGCATTGAAAACCACGCTATTTCAATCATAGGCAATAAAATTAAAATGAATATTTTGATGGATTTTTGGTCTGGATTTCGATTTGAACGCTAGCACAGGCTAACTACCTAACGTTAAGTAACAATAGCGAGTCGCTAGCAAGACTATAGTAAATGACAAAATATTAACTAATCATGTTACAAAGATTTTAAGCTACCCTGATGTCATTGACCAATATTAAATAACATTTGCTATCGTCACGTTTTTGTAACTTTAGGCAACCTGTGCTAGCCGTTCAGATGCGTTCAGGTTAAAACAATATTCCGAAGGTTGTTGGAATTTGAAGATTGAGAATTTTCATTTAGGTTTTCCTGTAAAGTATGAATAAGGCTTAAAATCCTTTTTTTTTATTTTTGGCTCATTAATTCATTGGGCAATTTTTGCATATTTTCTTTTATATCTCTTAAAACAAGCATTTAAAAAAATATATTCATTTCTCTTCAAGTTCTTTCGTTTGATGTGTCACATTTGACACAAGTTTTATTTTTTTATTTTCTAGTTTGTCCCTCAAACCTAACCTTTGAAATATGAATTCGTTCATAGACGCTATATATCCGTGTTTGGTTCACCTAACTCTATAATATTATTATGTATGTGACTGTTGGGTGCTATGTTATAATAGTATTTCAAATATTAACTTTTTTGGTCCAGTAGATTCGGAGAAAATAGTCTGTGACAGACAGACAGATAGACCCTGAGTGATCCTATAATGGTTCCGTTGGACCATAAAAAAACCCATAAAAAAATGTTGTACTTTATTTACAGAAAAAACACCATTTATGGCTCAAAATATAACGAGAAGCAGAGTGCATAACAACCAGCGATAATGTCCAAAAGTATTTTATGAAAGGTCTGAAAACGATAATAGCTACGATTAGGAACCCGAAGCCGTCTGTTATAATGGCTATAATGGCATGACACTGCTGGATTATCGATTATGGACCTGTTAATTGGGAACCCGATACGGCAGGGAAACCGCAAAATTCGATTTTAATTGCATTCTCTACATTAAACCCGGAAAAATGCAATGTTACCGGTTATATTTTAACCGGTTTTCTTTTGCGAACGCTACATCGATTCAAACTTTGGCTGACAGCATATCTCGCACATATTGAACAATGACTTGCCCTAGTGCTCTTCTACACGAGTGGCACGATGTCAACGGCAGAGGCAACTGCACCCTTCGGCGACAGCCGTCGACGCGTCAGCGACGCATCGGCGGCAGCCGTCGACGCTTGCAGTTGTTGCAGCTGCTGTCAACGGCTACCACCGACGTGTCGGCGGCTGTCGCCGATTGGTGCAGTTGCCTCTGCCGTTGACATCGTGCCGCTCGTGTATATGAAACCTTGTGTATTTTATCAATAACCAAAACTATATCTACTCCACGTAAAGCGAAGTGCTCAATAAAGCTGGGTCAGACAATCCTTCCTTTATTCTTTATTGTATACAAAATTACAGACAAAGGACATGTACACATGCGAGCTTAACCCTAAAAAAGTTTTCTAGCAGCAAACCTTAGAGGAGTGGGATAAATGATAATAGTGGTAGGTAATGTGTACCTACCGAAAATGTAACTACAGAAAAATAACAATATAAAACATAGTATGACATAATTACACTAAAATTATAGAAAATAAATAAAAATGGTTTTACTAAATCCATAATATCATACTAACACATAAGAATAAATAATAAATACAAATAACACACACCAACTACTAGAAGAAAAGATAGTGTTCCTTAACTTTACGCTTGATAAAAAATATATAAAAAAAACAACCTAATTGAGAACCTCCTGCTTTTTTTAGAGTCGGTTAAAAATGCAAAGCGATGGCTATCGCGGTTAGAGTAAGCGAACAATGTAAGAGAAGTCGACACCCTTCTTTAGTAAAACGTCCCCAGTGGTCTTCCCTAATATAGACTATCCTAAACGGACTCAGCACTGAAACACCATCTCATTTATTTATCTCCATCCTATTCGATGCCGTGCCAGCCTTATCTTTGGTTTTCATGAATGCCACGATGTTGTCCGGCCTCTACTGAATGTAAATGTGTACATTGAAGCAATGTACTTACCTAACTGTTGTTATTAGCTTATTGTAATGCAAACGACAGTGCCGCGGTTCGCCACCACCCTCGTTACAATAATGTTTGACTCTGATTTTGTGTACCTAGTTTACTAGTGGTTTTGTGGTTTCCTATTTGTGTAAACAATTTGTTAACTTATTTCAGCAATTACATTATTAGCCAAATTTTAAAGATAGCACGCATATAATATGCTAACAGCGCTAGTATACATAACATTTTTATAGAATTTAGTTGAGAATCTATTAAGGCAGTGCCAATTAATAATAGCAAAAAAAACATACGGGTCTAATTGAGAACCTCCTCCTTTTTTTGAAGTCGGTTAAAAAGTGGCAAGAAATTTAGGGCTCCAAGAAAGCAAACCAAAGTCAAATGAAATTAAAAAAAAAACCAAATGTTTTTATTTCTGTATACAGTTTTACATGTTTATGCAAGGTTGGGGTCTTCTTTTCCATCCACTCATCAATAATTTATTTAATTGACTAAAATGAAGATTTAAAGTGACACAGATCATAGGGATGCGGTGAAAGGCCCAAAAAAATCCACAAAAATTGATAATTATGCTTTGAGCTAGCATCCGAAAATAGCAGCCATATATAGCAGTAAAAGATTATTGTTTTCAGTTTTCGTAAACAAAACCTTTCCTTTATAAAAACCTAATGATTTCAACGTCACCAAGACACTGGTAATTTCTGCACCCTGTAAGAGATTAAGTAACTTCTCAACTCCACCATGACCGTCATTTATGCCTGCGCCCTGCGCCGCTGCACCAGTGATGGCACCGCCACTTTACCGACAATTTGTGCCACATTATGTATGATATGGCAAGCCTCGCTCACTTTTAGAAATATGCTAAAATTTATAATAATCATTGAAGATTTGAACATATCTATTGGATAGATTATCTAACTTTATTTATTTTTTTACGCATCTATGCTCGTCAATGATGACGTAGCATTTCGTAAACACCGTATAATGCTCATTAACAGTGCCAAATATAAATAACTAGCTTTTGCTAGCGGCTCAGCCCGCGTGAAACCTATGCTGTAAATTATTATAAATAGTATATAGTATTATTCTAATGTATAAGCTACAATACTGTAAAGTTTCATCAAAATCCGTTCAGTAGTTTTTGCGTGAAAGAGTAACAAACATCCATCCATCCTCACAAACTTATCCTACTAATGTTATAAACGCGAAAGTTTGTGAGTATGGATGGATGATTGTTACTCTTTCACGTAAAAACTACTGAATGAATTTGAGTGAAATTTGGAATGGAGATACTTTACGCCCTGGATTAACACATAGGCTACTTTTCATCATCATCATCAATTTTCATCATTATTCACGCGGGTGAAACCGCGGGGCGCAACTATGTAGTACGTTCATAATATTAGTGGGATTCTCTTATCTAGTATTTACTTGACCAAATTGGTGTATTGAAAGATTTGCCACTTGTACATGACACAAAAACACTACCAAATCAATTCCATTTCACCCTACATTTCACCCCCTCGAATGCTGCCAACAGTCATTTGTTTATTGTAATATCCAATACAAATGATGTAATGCCATACCCGTACCCGGGTGGACCACGGTCAATTTAGGATCCAATTACGTACAGCTTAGTGGGAAAAAATCCGGGGTAATCCCGCTCTTCATGTGTGGAACAGGGGACAAGAAACGAAACTTTGTAGCTCACCAAGCAGTAGTTATACCATTCGTGAGTCAAACAGGCTTCTAAAGTAAAACAAAACATGTAATAAAATAAGTTTTTTGAAAAATGTATTTTTCATAACAAACTTTTATTAAATTAGTGATTGGAACCGTGAGCTGATCAACATGAGCCCAAATACTGCCAGGTTATAATGATCGAGGAGTGCGGTTGTCTACCTTCTTCGTCATCACATCAGCTCGCCGTCACCATAATATAGTATTGTCATCTGAACTTGACAGGTATGAAAAAATTTCAACTCAATCGGTTAAAGATAACTGATTTAAAATTAATTTGCAAGATTCCACCCGGACAAACATACATACATTGCAAGTTAAATAATAGTAGATTATGCACTAAGGGAATAAAGCAGTGTCTTATGTCGCGGGCGGCCTTTTATTGCCTCGCAGTAGGTGTGAAAAGTAGAGTATGCTCCTCTGGAATAAAGCCTGTCTTCGTCTCGGGCAGCTTGACCCTCGCTTCACTCAGGACTCTATATAACTCCCTCGCTATTAGAGTCCCTCGTTACGCTCAGGGTTCAATATGCCGCCCGCGACATAAGACACTGCTTTATTCCCTTAGTGCATAATCTACTATTAATACATGGTAGAACTCCCCTGTTGCATGCTGTGCATGCTATGATGACTACCAGCTGATGAAGAAGAAGAAGATGCTCATGCTAAGAAGCATGTAAAACATAAAGACGTTATTGTCCCTTCTTTAAACTTATTGTATTAAAATCGCTTAAGCTTATACCTTGGTCGCGATGTCGACGGGCTAATTCCCCGCTCCTGGGGAGTTCCGCATCAAAACACAATCGCCTCGTAAAGGATTAAGATACGGCGCCTTCATCACTATTGATTCCCAGTTACAAATTGAATGAGTTTGCTCTATTCATTGTTTTGGTAACCGGCACGGGTGTAGCTAGGTTTAAGTTACGGGGGGTGGTTCAAGAAAATGAAACAACACAAATATACACGAAATTACATTAATATCCATGTGAAAAAAAACTGCTGGCCGGCTTATTATGAACATTTCGGGGGAGGGTTGACCCCCAACCCCCCCCCCCTGGCTACGTCCATGGTAACCGGACTCTCCTTCTGGGGCCCATTCGAAGAAAACTCTAATTATCTCTAGTCAACTAGTCTGCGATTCTTCTCTTTTAGTCATATTATCTCTCTCAGAATAAGACAGTTGAAGTGGCAAAGGGCAGGTAATGTAGCTCGCAGAACTGACAACCGTTGGAATAAAGGTTCTCAAGTGGCGACCACAAACTGAACGATGCGTTAGAGGAAGGTCCTCCACTCGTTGGAAAAAAGACATTATAAACGTCGCAGGAAGTCAGTGGATGGAGGTGGCTCAAGAAGGTGGTTCGTCGTGGCATTCTAGGGGGGAGGCTTATGTCCAGCAGTGGACTTCCTACACGCTGGTGATGATGATGATGATGAATCATAATCACATTGTAATCACAATAAAATTATTTTTAACTTTGACTTTGACATATAAAATGCGATAATACGCCATATCCAAAGAACGAGCCTATTGTTTCACCACTCATGGCCCGCTGTGGGCGACTGGTTTACGTTAGTAATTATTTTGGAAATCCGCCAAATAATATCTCGGATGCTATAGACGCGAGGTGCTCCCAGATTTGGCAGTACATCCGATATTATCCGCTATCAGCTATATCTTCGTTTGCATTGAAAACCACGCTATTTCAATCATAGGCAATAAAATTAAAATGAATATTTTGATGGATTTTTGGTCTGGATTTCGATTTGAACGCTAGCACAGGCTAACTACCTAACGTTAAGTAACAATAGCGAGTCGCTAGCAAGACTATAGTAAATGACAAAATATTAACTAATCATGTTACAAAGATTTTAAGCTACCCTGATGTCATTGACCAATATTAAATAACATTTGCTATCGTCACGTTTTTGTAACTTTAGGCAACCTGTGCTAGCCGTTCAGATGCGTTCAGGTTAAAACAATATTCCGAAGGTTGTTGGAATTTGAAGATTGAGAATTTTCATTTAGGTTTTCCTGTAAAGTATGAATAAGGCTTAAAATCCTTTTTTTTTATTTTTGGCTCATTAATTCATTGGGCAATTTTTGCATATTTTCTTTTATATCTCTTAAAACAAGCATTTAAAAAAATATATTCATTTCTCTTCAAGTTCTTTCGTTTGATGTGTCACATTTGACACAAGTTTTATTTTTTTATTTTCTAGTTTGTCCCTCAAACCTAACCTTTGAAATATGAATTCGTTCATAGACGCTATATATCCGTGTTTGGTTCACCTAACTCTATAATATTATTATGTATGTGACTGTTGGGTGCTATGTTATAATAGTATTTCAAATATTAACTTTTTTGGTCCAGTAGATTCGGAGAAAATAGTCTGTGACAGACAGACAGATAGACCCTGAGTGATCCTATAATGGTTCCGTTGGACCATAAAAAAACCCATAAAAAAATGTTGTACTTTATTTACAGAAAAAACACCATTTATGGCTCAAAATATAACGAGAAGCAGAGTGCATAACAACCAGCGATAATGTCCAAAAGTATTTTATGAAAGGTCTGAAAACGATAATAGCTACGATTAGGAACCCGAAGCCGTCTGTTATAATGGCTATAATGGCATGACACTGCTGGATTATCGATTATGGACCTGTTAATTGGGAACCCGATACGGCAGGGAAACCGCAAAATTCGATTTTAATTGCATTCTCTACATTAAACCCGGAAAAATGCAATGTTACCGGTTATATTTTAACCGGTTTTCTTTTGCGAACGCTACATCGATTCAAACTTTGGCTGACAGCATATCTCGCACATATTGAACAATGACTTGCCCTAGTGCTCTTCTACACGAGTGGCACGATGTCAACGGCAGAGGCAACTGCACCCTTCGGCGACAGCCGTCGACGCGTCAGCGACGCATCGGCGGCAGCCGTCGACGCTTGCAGTTGTTGCAGCTGCTGTCAACGGCTACCACCGACGTGTCGGCGGCTGTCGCCGATTGGTGCAGTTGCCTCTGCCGTTGACATCGTGCCGCTCGTGTATATGAAACCTTGTGTATTTTATCAATAACCAAAACTATATCTACTCCACGTAAAGCGAAGTGCTCAATAAAGCTGGGTCAGACAATCCTTCCTTTATTCTTTATTGTATACAAAATTACAGACAAAGGACATGTACACATGCGAGCTTAACCCTAAAAAAGTTTTCTAGCAGCAAACCTTAGAGGAGTGGGATAAATGATAATAGTGGTAGGTAATGTGTACCTACCGAAAATGTAACTACAGAAAAATAACAATATAAAACATAGTATGACATAATTACACTAAAATTATAGAAAATAAATAAAAATGGTTTTACTAAATCCATAATATCATACTAACACATAAGAATAAATAATAAATACAAATAACACACACCAACTACTAGAAGAAAAGATAGTGTTCCTTAACTTTACGCTTGATAAAAAATATATAAAAAAAACAACCTAATTGAGAACCTCCTGCTTTTTTTAGAGTCGGTTAAAAATGCAAAGCGATGGCTATCGCGGTTAGAGTAAGCGAACAATGTAAGAGAAGTCGACACCCTTCTTTAGTAAAACGTCCCCAGTGGTCTTCCCTAATATAGACTATCCTAAACGGACTCAGCACTGAAACACCATCTCATTTATTTATCTCCATCCTATTCGATGCCGTGCCAGCCTTATCTTTGGTTTTCATGAATGCCACGATGTTGTCCGGCCTCTACTGAATGTAAATGTGTACATTGAAGCAATGTACTTACCTAACTGTTGTTATTAGCTTATTGTAATGCAAACGACAGTGCCGCGGTTCGCCACCACCCTCGTTACAATAATGTTTGACTCTGATTTTGTGTACCTAGTTTACTAGTGGTTTTGTGGTTTCCTATTTGTGTAAACAATTTGTTAACTTATTTCAGCAATTACATTATTAGCCAAATTTTAAAGATAGCACGCATATAATATGCTAACAGCGCTAGTATACATAACATTTTTATAGAATTTAGTTGAGAATCTATTAAGGCAGTGCCAATTAATAATAGCAAAAAAAACATACGGGTCTAATTGAGAACCTCCTCCTTTTTTTGAAGTCGGTTAAAAAGTGGCAAGAAATTTAGGGCTCCAAGAAAGCAAACCAAAGTCAAATGAAATTAAAAAAAAAACCAAATGTTTTTATTTCTGTATACAGTTTTACATGTTTATGCAAGGTTGGGGTCTTCTTTTCCATCCACTCATCAATAATTTATTTAATTGACTAAAATGAAGATTTAAAGTGACACAGATCATAGGGATGCGGTGAAAGGCCCAAAAAAATCCACAAAAATTGATAATTATGCTTTGAGCTAGCATCCGAAAATAGCAGCCATATATAGCAGTAAAAGATTATTGTTTTCAGTTTTCGTAAACAAAACCTTTCCTTTATAAAAACCTAATGATTTCAACGTCACCAAGACACTGGTAATTTCTGCACCCTGTAAGAGATTAAGTAACTTCTCAACTCCACCATGACCGTCATTTATGCCTGCGCCCTGCGCCGCTGCACCAGTGATGGCACCGCCACTTTACCGACAATTTGTGCCACATTATGTATGATATGGCAAGCCTCGCTCACTTTTAGAAATATGCTAAAATTTATAATAATCATTGAAGATTTGAACATATCTATTGGATAGATTATCTAACTTTATTTATTTTTTTACGCATCTATGCTCGTCAATGATGACGTAGCATTTCGTAAACACCGTATAATGCTCATTAACAGTGCCAAATATAAATAACTAGCTTTTGCTAGCGGCTCAGCCCGCGTGAAACCTATGCTGTAAATTATTATAAATAGTATATAGTATTATTCTAATGTATAAGCTACAATACTGTAAAGTTTCATCAAAATCCGTTCAGTAGTTTTTGCGTGAAAGAGTAACAAACATCCATCCATCCTCACAAACTTATCCTACTAATGTTATAAACGCGAAAGTTTGTGAGTATGGATGGATGATTGTTACTCTTTCACGTAAAAACTACTGAATGAATTTGAGTGAAATTTGGAATGGAGATACTTTACGCCCTGGATTAACACATAGGCTACTTTTCATCATCATCATCAATTTTCATCATTATTCACGCGGGTGAAACCGCGGGGCGCAACTATGTAGTACGTTCATAATATTAGTGGGATTCTCTTATCTAGTATTTACTTGACCAAATTGGTGTATTGAAAGATTTGCCACTTGTACATGACACAAAAACACTACCAAATCAATTCCATTTCACCCTACATTTCACCCCCTCGAATGCTGCCAACAGTCATTTGTTTATTGTAATATCCAATACAAATGATGTAATGCCATACCCGTACCCGGGTGGACCACGGTCAATTTAGGATCCAATTACGTACAGCTTAGTGGGAAAAAATCCGGGGTAATCCCGCTCTTCATGTGTGGAACAGGGGACAAGAAACGAAACTTTGTAGCTCACCAAGCAGTAGTTATACCATTCGTGAGTCAAACAGGCTTCTAAAGTAAAACAAAACATGTAATAAAATAAGTTTTTTGAAAAATGTATTTTTCATAACAAACTTTTATTAAATTAGTGATTGGAACCGTGAGCTGATCAACATGAGCCCAAATACTGCCAGGTTATAATGATCGAGGAGTGCGGTTGTCTACCTTCTTCGTCATCACATCAGCTCGCCGTCACCATAATATAGTATTGTCATCTGAACTTGACAGGTATGAAAAAATTTCAACTCAATCGGTTAAAGATAACTGATTTAAAATTAATTTGCAAGATTCCACCCGGACAAACATACATACATTGCAAGTTAAATAATAGTAGATTATGCACTAAGGGAATAAAGCAGTGTCTTATGTCGCGGGCGGCCTTTTATTGCCTCGCAGTAGGTGTGAAAAGTAGAGTATGCTCCTCTGGAATAAAGCCTGTCTTCGTCTCGGGCAGCTTGACCCTCGCTTCACTCAGGACTCTATATAACTCCCTCGCTATTAGAGTCCCTCGTTACGCTCAGGGTTCAATATGCCGCCCGCGACATAAGACACTGCTTTATTCCCTTAGTGCATAATCTACTATTAATACATGGTAGAACTCCCCTGTTGCATGCTGTGCATGCTATGATGACTACCAGCTGATGAAGAAGAAGAAGATGCTCATGCTAAGAAGCATGTAAAACATAAAGACGTTATTGTCCCTTCTTTAAACTTATTGTATTAAAATCGCTTAAGCTTATACCTTGGTCGCGATGTCGACGGGCTAATTCCCCGCTCCTGGGGAGTTCCGCATCAAAACACAATCGCCTCGTAAAGGATTAAGATACGGCGCCTTCATCACTATTGATTCCCAGTTACAAATTGAATGAGTTTGCTCTATTCATTGTTTTGGTAACCGGCACGGGTGTAGCTAGGTTTAAGTTACGGGGGGTGGTTCAAGAAAATGAAACAACACAAATATACACGAAATTACATTAATATCCATGTGAAAAAAAACTGCTGGCCGGCTTATTATGAACATTTCGGGGGAGGGTTGACCCCCAACCCCCCCCCCCTGGCTACGTCCATGGTAACCGGACTCTCCTTCTGGGGCCCATTCGAAGAAAACTCTAATTATCTCTAGTCAACTAGTCTGCGATTCTTCTCTTTTAGTCATATTATCTCTCTCAGAATAAGACAGTTGAAGTGGCAAAGGGCAGGTAATGTAGCTCGCAGAACTGACAACCGTTGGAATAAAGGTTCTCAAGTGGCGACCACAAACTGAACGATGCGTTAGAGGAAGGTCCTCCACTCGTTGGAAAAAAGACATTATAAACGTCGCAGGAAGTCAGTGGATGGAGGTGGCTCAAGAAGGTGGTTCGTCGTGGCATTCTAGGGGGGAGGCTTATGTCCAGCAGTGGACTTCCTACACGCTGGTGATGATGATGATGATGAATCATAATCACATTGTAACATGCAAATCACGTACGCCTTCGAATAAGATATAATAACTTTTCATTTAAAAAACCGACTTCCGCCATTGTATTCGACTAAATAATTTTGGATAAAAAAAAATTATGAAAGAACCATAGTGGTGAAAGGATTATGATACTTTCTGAATGCAAATGCTTGGTGTCTTGCTGAAAATATCAAAATCGCCATATGTATGCCTACAATATTTGAGGAGTTCCCTCAATTCCTCATGGATCCCATCATCAGAACTGGATTCTGAAAAAAATGGGACCAATCTGGAAGTATATCTACTCAAATAAAAAAATAATTTTCCAAATCGGTCCGTAAACGCCGGAGATATGCGGTAACAAACATTAAAAAAAAAAAAAAAAAAAAATACAACCGAATTGAGAACCTCCTCCTTTTTTGGGAAGTCGGTTAAAAATGGAATAAATCCAGAGTAAAGACTATAGATACTAATAAGTTTTTTTTTACTGCACATTATATTATCTAGCCCCAAGCTAAGCAGAGCTTGTGTTATGGGTACTAGAACTAGAACTGATATACTTAATACAATACATTACATAGATAGATATTTTTTATTATACTTAGAAAATACCCAAAACACCCTGAACAAATATCTGCAGATCGTACAAATATTTGTTCAGAGGCAAGAATCGAACCCGCAACCTCCTGCGTCGCAGACGAACTTTCGCCCGCCGCGCCACAGAGGTCGTCAATTAATGTGTTGGACAAAGTAAACTTAACAATTAATAGCATTATATAGAATAGTTGAGTTTTTCTTCGAATAGGTCTCTGATCTAAATGTGAATTAAACCCGGGAGCAGGCTAATAAAATTATAGTAAATAAATAGGTTGGTTCATTTAGAACTCTCGTACTACCAATTTTCACCAACGAACACCTATTTCTTGACATCATGTACCTTTGAAAAAAGCTGATAATTTTATAAGACCTACAACGCAAGTGTTCCGAGCCTTACTAAGGGATTATCAGGGGGTAGCAGCATCCGCATGACTTACTTAACACCAAACTGCGATCACCAATCCACCTGCCAAACATGGTGATTATGGCAAATCCCCCCCATTGTATTCAATGGGGGAGGCCTCTTTCAGCAGTGGATGTAAAGAACCCTGTTTACATCCATTTGAAAGATGATGATGATATTAAATTGGTTTGTGAAAATGAGCATTAGTCATTGAATGATTTAAATGTTTGGTGCATCTTAGCTCTACGTAGTTAATCGTCCATAAAATAAGCTACTTGAACGATGAAACGCAAATTTAGCACCTGCAGTACCTACCAGCTAAGTGGCCTGATAAAAGTTTGTGAAAGCACTTTCGCGGCGTAAATAGCTCCTAGCTTACTCGTACTTAAGTTACTCGGACGAAGTCTAACTAGAAGAAAATGGGTTACCTATCTAGCTGTTAAGTTAGAAAAGGAACAGTAGTAGTCCCCTGTATGAAAACATGAAGGTAAGTATGGCACAATATAAAATAGACGAACAAATATATAGTAACAATTCCGCTTCTCTCCAACGAAAACTCTGAAAGAATTCGACACGTGTTTCGCCTCTAATTCTGTTCGGCGTTCGGCGAGGCAACACGGCTGCGGAGTTTTTGCAGTAGTATGTCTTTGTTGTTCTAGCACGCAGTGAGCCTACTGTTTCCTGAGGATGCTTCGTTGAGAGGCGAAACACGTGTCGAATTCTTTCAGAGTTTTCGTTGGAGAGGAGCGGAATTGTTACTATATATTTGTTCGTCTATTTTATATTGTAGAATGGATTTCCGCAAAGTCACGCTTGACTTAATTAATTGGTAAGTATGGCTTTTAAGACTGTAATAGTCGATACACGGTGGTGTGTTCTTGCCTAAGAATAGACTTCTCTTTAGATCTCCGTAATCTTCTCCGATCCGTGATCTTCTTCTCTCCGTAGGTCGGAGGACGAGGATGAGTCATCCGCGTCGCAACTCCCATCGCCGCCGGCGCTCACCCAGCCGGGCCGCAAGAGCTGAGAGGCGGAGTGCCCTCCACGCCGCGCAGCGGGAATAACACTCATATACATGATAGAGCACCTAAATTGCTTGAAACCTCGGGTCGTATACTCGAAAAAAATCTACGTAAGTTAAACCGGTTATAAACTATCTAATTATGAATATTACTAACGAAAATTTTATAAAAAAAAAAACCTCTCCTTCTTCCGTGGATGTAGTAAATCCTTACTAAGGGATTTCATTAGTGGATGGGCAGCAGCATCCGCCTGAGTACTCAACACCAATACTGCGACCACCAATCTGCCTGCCATGCGTGGTGATTATGGCAAATCTCGGCTAATAGCTGGACGCCTGCCGAGTTCGTCCAGCAGTGAACGTAAATAGGCTAGTGATGATGACCATGAGTTGGTCATTGGAAACGTCACATAGTTAAGTATAAAGGTTCCTTAGTTTTTTAACCGACTTCCCAAAAAGGAGGAGGTTCTCAATACGGTTGTATTTTTTTTTTTTTTTTATTTTTAATGTTTGTTACCTCATATCTCCGGCATTTATGAACCGATTTGGAAAATTCTTTTTTTATTTGATTAGATATACTTCCAGATTGGTCGCATTTTTTTCAGAATCCAGTTCTGATGATGGGATCCATGAGGAATTGAGGGAACTCCTCAAATATTGTAGGCATATATATGGCGATTTTGATATTTTCAGCAAGACACCAAGCATTTGCATTCAGAAAGTATCATAATACTTTCACCACTATGGTTCTTTCATAAATTTTTTTTCATCCAAAATTATTTAGTCGAATACAATGGCGGAAGTCGGTTTTTTAAATGAAAAGTTATTATTTTATTTTACATTTAGATAAGTGGGGGGAAAAAAGGAATCCAGAAAGTTGTTGGATGGAAGTGGCTCACGAGCGTTCATCGTGGTATTCTATGGGAACTCCTACAACCAGCAGTGGACTTCTATAGGCTGATGATAATGATGAAGTTAAGTTGGGAACTCCAGATACGGCCGTAAGACTTGTTTGAAACTAACGAACGCGTCAAACTTGAATGTGCCTCAAGTAGAAGTAGATTTTGTTCTAAAAATCAAAGTGCATAACTTGGCCAACTTCAATTCTGAACAAATCCGTGTACCATATGATAGTTTAGCTACGTTTGTTTTAAAAGAAGACAGTCGTGGCCCGAATGGTTGAAAAATAGAGGTATCGATAAAAGCATTGGCCCGTCGGAACAGCCAGCGTTTGCAACCTCGTAAAAGGCGCACATCAATCGGCTAGCTTAATAGCTTGGATAGAAGCCAGATGAACTATTTGTTCGGCCACTCGGCGCTTCATTACACTGTCCATAGGTTGGAAACATCTTCAACGATGCAAGACCTGGCAACTGAATTCTTCCACATTATTATGTACTTGGCAGTTAACTATGTAATTTTCAGTAATTTTATAGAAAAATTGATGTTGATAGAAATACGAACTCTGTGCAAGAGAGTGCTTAGATGCAAGAGGTTGCGGGTTCAATTCCCAAAATCTACAAACAATGGCAAATATTTGTATGATCTGCAAATATTTGTTCCGTATCTGGATGTTTTGGTACCATGGTACTCGTAGTTCTTGATACGCATGACACAGGGAATCTTAGTATGGGATCAAGACTACGTATATGACTGTTGGGTGTTATGTTATGTTATGAATTGTTATGTTTTATGTTATACGATAACTAAATGTTACAGTCGTCATAAACAAAATGAAAACATTTAAAATTTTTGTAAAAACATTGAAAACAAAAACTTTCACTAGAACTAACTCTAATTGAACGAGCGAAGCGAGTTCTCTGAGTCAAGTTGGAAGAATCGGCGTTTGTATGTATGTGTGTATGTATGTATGTTTGTCCGATGAAAACTTCCAAACCGTTAATCCGATCTTCATGAAATTTGGTATGGGGGTAGATAGTATTGGTACAATTTGTAGGTAAGGTTATGAGCTATATCGGTCAGGGGGTTGCTGAGATATTGGGGTCCAAGAGGGGGTAAAAAAAATAAAAGTGAGACAGTCAGATCAAGTGGGGTGTCTAATGAAAGCGCTTTAGTTGGACATTTCAAAACTGTTTTTAATAAGTATTTAAACTTAGTAGTTTCCGAGATATTAGGGAAAATAAAAAACGCAAAAATCAAAAATTCTAGGGTACTTCCAGCAGTCCCCCAATGCTGAAATTTGGTATGCTTGTGGCTTTTGTGTCACAACTACAGGGAAAAGTCTGAAATTGAAGAATTTAGAAACTTATACTCCATAAAACAGAAACCAATATAACATCCATTGTTGACCTCCCATTTCTAGGAATTTGAATGACGTTGGAGTTCTATGGTTTTCGTCAAAAGGACGTTATCAATTAATTCGTCAGGTACTTGATATAGGTACTAACAGGTATGTAGTATTATGCCCCGTTGCTTAGCCCTATTCAAAGGTTATTGCGATGATGTGTAGGAAATTAGAGTTGTTACTGATAGATCCTGTACTGTACTGGTAGACCTCGAGGTGAAAATTTTCAAAAATAATAATAGAAAAATGGAAATTACTTGGTTAAGTAGTCGGGTTGATAAAGGTGTTATCGCGAGGTCTCAGTTCGGGGCGAACCACTAGTGTATAGTGTTATGTGTGAATGTGTGAGAAGGGGGGTGAGTATAGAGTATGGGAGGTTGTGTGGGGGTGTGTAAGGGTGTAAGTATTAGATGAAAGTCTACTTTTATTTAATTTTATTTTCTAGTATTTTTTTGAGTTAGGTATATCGTGTAATTTTGGTGGCATTTTAACCAATGTAGCTTATTAAAAGCACAAGTATGCTGAAATTAAATAAAAGTGTATTTCGTGTTTTTTCAAACGGGTAGACATTGTCGACAAAATTTTATAAAAGTTTATAAACTGAGCTGTAACACGTCATCTCACTCTCACTTTATTGTCTATGCCAAGGATATTTTAAACATTTCATCAAAGTCGTCAAATTCAGTGAGCACTGAAAGTGACACTCCAATAGCAATTGTAACAATTTGCACGCTGTAATCCGTAACAGCGGTTTGTGTAATTGCACTGTAAAATTTTAATTGTTATAGAAATGCTCACTGCACACTAATTGCTACGTACAGCTGTAGATAGTATGTTAGATAACAGTAGGTCAGCTTCGAACGACACTACTGTCTTTAATATGGTACCATTGTACTTGTAGTTCCTGATACCCACGACACAGGGAATCCTAGTGTGGGATCAGGACTACGTATGTGACTGTTATGTTATGTTAGATATTTCGGGCTGAAGTTACGATGCTCAAGCTCTGAAGTAGAGGCTGGACGAGATACGTACAGCCAAATAAAATCAAATTAAAAGAATTTTATTCATTGAAAAAACAAGGATCATTTTCAATCGGCTTATAAACTAACATTATTCCTTCCAGCCGACTTTGGTAATGAATCAAGGAAAGATAATGTGGATTTGCTCGTGAGTTTGAATAGAAACGAATGTATGGATAATATATTTAACCAATTTCTTTTTTTTTGTAATTAATTACTGTTTTAATAAGGTAAACTTTATCAAATCAACGAACATGATATGGATTTTTTTTTAATAACTTAGTTTAAAAGGTATAAAAGAGATTAAGAGCCAATTTCACCATACTCTGTTAGTTAGTAAATGTCATGTTAAATCTAACCATTGGTCAAGGTGACAGATAATCTTTGAATACACCTGTCAAAAAGCATTGCCTAGACTAAACAGTTGTTTAGCCGCCTGTTATTTGTTGGTGAAATCAAACCTTAGCGTCTTAGTAACGGTCAGCCCGTGCTAGCCGTAAGTTTAATTGAAAGCCTAGCTTCTGTTGTAACTATACTTTGTCCCAGAATACTTGCGGGTGAATAGTTAATGCAAACGACCAGTAACGGGCATAGTTTACTGGATTTTGCTAATTATTAACACTATTTACTATTAAACCACTGACCAAGCGGGGATTAGCAGGTGATAAAAGAACTTTGAAAATGCCATAGTCTCCAAGTTATGTCATACATCGTTCAACAATTTACAGGTTAGCTAAGGTCATTTTTAGTCAGTAGGCACAATCACAAAGTATACCTGAAGGCGGTATTTTAAGTACCGGTAAAACCGGGTTACTTTAACCCTAAGAGGTAACTTTGGCCCAAATTGGGAAAAAGTTTGATTTCACATAAATCGTGACAGATTCGTGTGAAATCATTCCGGAGTGAGCACAGGACCTACCATCTGTCAATTTAGGTAGAAACTACGAGCAGAAATTACGCTCACATCACAGGGCGGGAAGTTCAAACTTTGGGCCAAAGTTACCTCTTATGGTTAAAGAAACCCGGTTTTACGGACATAAATTACACTTATTTACATAAAATGCTAAAATTCACAAGCTAGTATAGTTAATCCCGTAGTAGGGGACTAATTGTCGTCGTTTTTAAACTGGTCACCCCCAACTCTTACTAACAAAAAAATAACTAGCAAAAAATCTAGTATATAGTTAGTAGATGGAAAAACAGAATTAACAAGTAGAAGTGGCAATAGGCAAGGTCATATAAACCTATAGCTTGCAGAACTGATAACCGTTGGGGGATAAAGGTGCTCGAGTGGCTACGACGAAACGGAGGACGCGGTAGAGTTAGGCTCTTCTCTCGATGGACTAAAGACATTTATGTCCAACAGTGGGCTTCTACAGGCTGATGATGATGATGAGATGCGAAGACAAAAAAAACATAAAAATAATAAATAATACTACGAGTAGCTACACGGTGCACCGTTAATCTTTGGTAGTTTTATCCAATAGAAAAATATCACAGAAATTTCTGAATGTATTTCAAAGAAGCAGCAAAATTATCCTATTCCTAAGCACAAGGATTCTTTCAAAATGTTATGAATACGTCATAACATAAAAGACTATACGCAGAAATGGTTACCACAAACAATAAGTTTCAACAGCCTCCTTATTTATGAAATATTGAATTGCGCTGAATAAAAATGAGAGAAAAAACTCAGGAATGCTGTGTTTTTACGGGAGATCTTATTTTGAGTTCCTCATTTTGGGAATAGAATGCTTATGCTAGGCTCTTAGGAGCGTAATATTTAGTAGCGATATAGTACTGTACTTTTTTATTGCTCGCTTTTAGTAAATATTTACTGAGATAGGTTTCTGTGCAAAAATCTAGAAACAGGTTATATTGTAGGTAAAGATGGTAACGATACCAGTGTTTTAAAGAATTGAATTGAATTAGAAACAAAATCTCATTTCACTAATATTATAAATGCGAAAGTTTATGAGTATGTTTGTTACTCCTTCACGCTGAAACAGCTGGAGCGATTTGGTTGAAAGGTGTTGTTCCAAGATGTATGGGGCCTAGCCCTTATCGATTTACACTTGTGTAAACGTGGCTTAATATATGTAAAACCTTTTCCCATTGTATTTTTTTTATTATTTCGCTTCATTTAATGCAGGTTCCTAAAATATCTTTCTCACAGAGAGCAACACAAGACAAAACATTATGACGGGGCGGATACAATTTACTCTGTGGTAAAATGTTTCGACAGCTGTTGACAACTTTGACCATAACTGCATTGCGTTCGCGTTTTGGCTCCAGGGTCTTGGAGCAAGGAAAATATTTTCGCGTAGAATCGAAATGTTGAATTGAAGAACTTGTACTGATATGATGATCGTAATAAAGCTAGCGTAGGCAACGCATTCTATGTAGACACACTACTCCCAACGAACGAATAAAACAAGCAACCACAGAGCAATAAACGTGACATTCCCTGTCATGGCTGCTCAGGAAAATATGTTACCATTGAATTTTTTTTCGAATTTTAAACATTTCTGTGCAGTAAATTATGCTTCAAATTAGAGTAAGAGTATTTTTACGATAATCACTGATTTTTTTGCCATTCTCTGTCAGGTGTACATCGATATAGGCCATTTTGGAACATGTCCTTAGGAATGGAAATAGCTTATACCCTAAGTTAATAATAGTCTAGCTTTTATCCCAAACATTCTTACCGGATCGAGACTACGCGGGTAGAACCGTGAGGTGCAGCTAGGGATTTATATTTTTCTTATCTCAAGTAGTGTATTTAGCCATAATATTTATGTGAAAGAAAACATTTAAATGTCTCCCAAATACAAAATTATGTTATTTGGCAAGCGAGACGTGTAATTACCATTATTGAATCTGTGAGGCGGGAGATCTCAATACATATTTATAGACAAATGTTGCTCGTATAATAGTATTAGATTAGATAGATGTAGGATTTTTATTACGTATGTTTAAATCAGGATTAAGGTCAATTCACACCGGATGCGTATGCAGCACGTAACGTATACACGCGCGTCACTTTGTATGTACACGCTTGCGTGCACGTCACGCAAGCGGTATGCCATGTCTCATAGAGTTCCATACATTACAACGACGTACACGACGACATCTACACGTACGCAGCCGGTGTGCTGCAGCCTTTATTCTATTGTTCTACAAAAAGGAGTTGTTAACGTGCTTCTCTAGCTTAAACAAATGTCAAATAGAAGTGTAATGCTCTATCGCGGTACCACAGTGCTAAACAGGCTTTAGTTTGATATAAATACTAATGGCATTAGTTACCGCTACAACAGAAAATATTCATCAAAAGGTTAGGTCAAAATACTAACGCAGTTTTCTTAGGATAAAACATATTCCGTTTTTGTTCCGCAGCGGACGCTTTTCCGCCGTATTTTAAACAGACTCAACATTTAAACAGTTGAAAGTTGAGCGTGTAAGTGAATCTTCGCGTGTAGAACTTCCACCGCGATAGTGCGGATGAGTTCAAACTCTACATAATTAAGCAAAGCGAGCTTGAGCGTGTGAAAGGAACTTTATTTTTGTTAGTAATAAATATGGAAATTTTGGTTTGAGCCACAGTATGAAACTGATACTGGTGCAGTATTTATTAACTCGACGATGCCTTAAAATTATTACTATTTTTAGCAAGCAAATTGTTAGAACTAACTCATTACAATAGTTAAGATAAGATAAAGATAATTTATTACAAATTCACAAGTAGATATCTTTGTAATTTTACAGGTAGCAAATGTTGCTTAAACTAGAGATATTCAATTATGAACATAAATAAATAAAAGTTGTATACATAATACCCATGCCATGGCGTGTCCGGTCTATGAAGACCCTAGACCCCTCCATCTCCTCCCGTGGATATCGTAAAAACCGCCTGTGGGATTACACCAGGGGACGGGCAGCACATGAGAACTCAACATGAATAATGCGATCACCAATCCACCTTCCAAGCGTGGTGATTATCACAATTTCTCCCATTGTATTCAATGGGGGAGGCTTCGTCCAGCAGTGGATGTCTAAAGGCTGCTGATGATGATGATACATACATATTCTTGCCGTGTCTTGAATCCCTCCGTCTCATCACGTGGATATCGCAAAAGCCGACTTAAGGATTACACCAATGGATGGGCAGCAGCATCCACCTGAGCACTGAACACCAATACTTCGATCACCAGTCCACCTGCCAAGCGTGGTGATTATGGCAAATCCCCCCATTGGGAGACCTCGACCCCAGTGGACGTCTAACAACTGATGATGATGATGATATATACCCATACAAACACAGGGTTTTAATTTTCTCTGTCAGTCCTACTTCTTTTACCTTGGTAGAATCTGTTCAGAAAGAGACCCGTCGTGGGATTTGAGGGTGCAGCTGTGTTTTATTAAACCTTTTTTGTTTAGCGAGCAATACAATAAAGCGCCTGTTCCGGTTAGCGGGTTCGATTCCCGCTGCGGGACAAATGTTTGTATGATCTGCAAATATTTGTTGCGGGTCTGAGTGTTATGTTACCATGGTACTCTTAGTTCCTGGTACGCACGACACAGGTAATTATAGTATGGGATCATGACTACGTATGTATATGTGATTGTTGGGTATGTTATGGTGGTATGGTGTTATGGTGTTCCGTTTTGATCCCATTAATTGTAACTGTAACTGTACCTATTTCTTTAGTTTATGATTCAAAATGCAGACAGAAAGAAACCAGCTCCTAATAATGATTGTAATTATGTACTTAGTTCACAATTTGGCTACGACGGCTCTCTTTCTGAACAGACAATAACATTACAGTAACTCACATCTTATTACATTATTATGTTATCATTGGCTTAGTATTATTTTTACCCGTCCAGAACATCTCCATTTTGCTTGGAGTACGTCCGCCGAGGACTTCCTATACGAGGCTTTTTAAGTTTTTATTTTGGGCTTCAAATTTTACATTATTTACGCTGTCGTTTTCGCACTCAAACGAAATTCATGACAGCGGCAATAAGCGCCAGTGGCGCCCTCTAGCTAATTAGAAAAATCCTTTTAAGCTGGAATAATTTTCGCTAATTAAATTTAACGGCCAAAGCTCCCGCCACACCTGAGTCGAATAAAACTTCATTTTTAAACGAAAAAGACGATACAACTGTCTAACTAATTAGTATTTGTGTTTCTTGGTCCAAGGTTCGGTATTTTTGGGTAAGGCTGTTAGATAAAGATATTGTTATTGTTCAACCGAACCGGACCGTAGCTCAGACTTTTATTTACCAGGAGTAAAGAAGTTAATCTGTTTAGATCACACTAATAAATTAATGAAATATACAAGTCATTTAAATTTAAATTAACAATTTTCTAAAGTTTTTTACTTATTTATACTTGACGTAAGAGGCTTCGATTCTGCTGTGGGACAAATGTTTCAAAGTCAAAGTCAAAAATAATTTTATTAATTGAAATCTCATGGATCATTTTGAATAGTCTTACAAACTAAAATTACTCCTGTTCGTGATTTCATGACATGTTTGCATGATCAGCAAATATTTGTTCCGGGTGTGTTGTGGTACCATGGTACTCGTAGTTCCTGATACGCCCGACACAGGGATCAAGACTAGGAGGGATTCATCAGCATCCTTTAAACGTCCACTGCTGGACGAGGTCTCCCCCATAAAATATAATGGTGGGGATTGCCATAATCACCATACCCTTGGCAGGTGGATTGGTGATCACAGTATCAGTGTTGAGTAGGATCTCTCAGGTGGATGCTGCTGCCCATCCCCTAGTGTAATCCCTTAGTCGGTTTTTACGACATACACGGGAGAAGTTGAAGGGATTCTTAGGCCAAGTTTATTACTATGCTTGGAATCCTATCGTTCTAATATTACAAATGAAAAAGTTTGTATGTTTGAATGTTTGTCAATCAACTCAAGCCGTTACACCTATCCAATATCAATTAATTTTGGTACAAAGAGTCAACGCCAAAAAGTGTTTTATTCATTGAATTCACAATGATCATTTTGAATCGTCTTTTAAACTTAAATAACTCCTGTTCCAATGCGACCAAGCCTATAGAAGAATCAGGCAACAAATACGGCTTGGTTTAATTTGATGAACCTTTTTAAAAGATGGGAAGCGCCTGTTTTGTGTCTCGAGAACAAAGAGAAGCTGATACGTAGAAAAAGAGAACTTAATACAGATAGATTATGACCTTTATTGAGCTTTTTATCCCGGTATAACACGAGCTAAGCCTTAACTAGTCAGTAATTATCGCATACCGTCATCTTTAAAAATAATATTTTAACATTTGTGTTTTGTGAATAAATATATAGATTTGTTAGTAAGTAAATCAAACAACAAGCCAGCCTTTTCTTCTTGTCTTGTCTTGCCTTGTCTTTTTAACTGACTTCACAAAAAAGGAGGAGGTTCTCAATTCGGTTGTTTTTTTTTTGTTTGTTTTCATATCTCCGGCGTTTATGAACCGATTTGGAAAAATATTTTTTTATTTGAATAGTAATATACTTCTAGATTGGTCCAATTTTTTCAGAATCCAGTTATGATGATAGAATCCATGAAGAATTGAGGGAACTCCTCAAATATTGTAGGCATACATATATTACATATAGCGATTTTGATATTTTCAGCAACAAACCAAGCATTTGCATTCAGAAAGTATCATAATCCTTTCACCACTACGGTTCTTTCATAATTTTTTTTCATCCAAATATTTAGTCGAATACAAAGGCGGAAGACGGTTTTTTAAATGAAAAGTTATTATAAAAGAAAGAAGGCGTTAAGTGGTCTTAAAATGAACTAAAACAATAATTTATTACGACAAAACTTTGTAACTATAGTAACAGCAAGTCCCAACCATTTTAAAATGATTACAAAAGCTATTTCCAAGTCGAAACATTCCGGGCTCCGTTATTTTGTAACATCAAGCACTTTTACAACTTTATTAAATAAATAGGAACCGAAATGTTCAGAAACAAACCAACAGGGAGTCAATCTCGTTAAAGCAACATCGTAATGATATTTGCATTAAAAATTAAGGCAGATGCGAAAATATACGCACGAAATATATAACGGTCACGCACGACCAACCTAAAGTTATTTTCATCTCTTTGAGATAGATACAGTTCTTGGCGATTGCTGTGACACATTGTGGACAAGAGACAGTGTTCAGTTGAGTTTGGTTTAGCTATCCTATGTAAATCAGTGAAGTGTAAAAGAAATAACGCTCTGCAAAACCGAAGTTGGAAAAGATCTAACCATAGAGCGGCAGTAACATGCAGCTTTCTCTGGACTCATTTTAAGATTCGTGTATTTGCTTGTCTGAGGTTTAACAAGCAATTGACAAGGATGTCTGGTGTAGTGTAACACGGATTTTTGTATAGAAAATGAGGTTTACAGAGTGTACGCTAAGGGCGCTCATCGGTGTCACCATTTTTCAGATCCTGCGATTATAGATTTTGTGTGCTTTAAGTCCAAACATGGTTCCTATAGTTATTGGTGCTCCATTTTGATTGCAATCTCAGATTCTGTTTGAGCTCCAGCGTTGGTTTTGGTAGGCTAACTGATTTTAAGCAACAATTGTTTATACCTACGTACAAAATGTAGTTTTCCAGGTATGTCCGGTAATTCTTCGAAGTCCCTCGTTACGTTCCAGCACCAAAGGTTATCCCGTATGTTTCCGTTAAGACTTCAGAAAAGGATTTTTGGTCCTTCCGCTTAAAAATTAACACTTTTCTCGGCTTCTGTACATTTCTCCAAATCTTAGCGCCAACCGTGTCAGGGTGAATAATAAAGTAACGCTGCTTTGATGTCCAACTTTAACGTTCCAACGTTTTTTGTGAGCTTTACGCAACCTCAGATATATTTTTAAGCGAGCATAACTCTCATAAACGTTTTTATTGCTTTAACGCTCAATCCGAAACGTTAAATAAACTTTTAAATTAATAAAATAAAAATATAACTAGTATTTTTATTTTCACTTCATTAAACGGGAGTGTTCACGAACTTTTTATATTAGTAAACACATTAACAGCTAAAACTGCATGACTATTTAGTAAAATAAATATAATAATTTATAGGCGTTTGTCGTAAAGGCCCAGGTGCAGCATGCTGATTATGATGATAATGAATTCACAAAAGTTATATTGGTAGTTTATATTTACTTATAATTATTATTCATTTGAAGCAAAACATTTTTGATTTAACCAATAACAGAGATTACGAGATTGCCTCAGTGTGTAAGTTTTCTACGCACTACGTAGAAGTGACTTCTACGATTCTGCTACGCCGTAGCTGCCTCCGGACCAGATGTACGTACCATTGAGTAGTACCATTGATGGTACAATTGGCACTGAATTATCCCACTAGTACCATTATAAATCTTGGAGCATTTTTCGGTAAATGCTACTTCGAAGGTACAGTATACAACGCCCATAACAATTTAACTAGGACTGCATTTTAAATAACACTAAAAACAAAAGGTTTAAATCAAGTAAAGCGTTTCCCTTTAACTATTCAAGTCAAAAGGAAACTACCAACTGTTAATTTTAATGGAATTTTGCAAACTAAAGTTAGCGCATAACGATATTTTTGCAGAAAACTTCATTTTTACAAGCGGACCTATTATCGCGTTCGCATTTTGAGTTTTTTTTTTTTACTTTTCATTTTAATTATCGTTTTTACTTTGAAATCAGAAACTTGTTTTTCTTGTTAAAGTCTTCTGACTCACGACAACATTTTATTTAAAAGATCGAACATAGAATAGGACTCCTCCAACGCCTCCCGTATGGTACCGTAAAAAGTTAGTAAGGCATTACGCCAGGGGATGGAAAGTAGCATCCAACTGAGTACTAACACCAATACTACGATCACCAAACCTGTCAAGTGTGGTGATTATGGCAAATTCCCTTATTCTATGAGGGAGGCCTCGTGCAGCAGTGGACCGGCTGATGAAGATGTAGTATTTGATACACATAATACCACACATCACGGAACGGGCTATGGAAAGAACTATGCTAGGAGTTTCACTACGTGATAGAATCCGAAATGAGGAAATCCGTAGAAGAACCAAGGTCACCGACATAGCTCTCAGAATTAGCAAGTTGAAGTGGCAATGGGCAGGTCATGATGAACTGATAACCGTTGGGGGATAAAGGTTCTCGAGTGGCGACCACAAACCGGATAACGCGGTAGATTAAGGCCCTCCACTCGATGGACTAAGATTTTCCATTTAAAAACAAGATTAAATACAATTTACCAAAAACTTTACATCAAACATTGAATCGCTTAAAAATCAAATCTCTTTCTATTGCCAAGTTGAATTCAATTTCACACCCATTTAGAACCAAAGAAGCTACAATAGCTTGAAACTTTTTCAATAATCCGGTTGGTTTCTCTCCGTAGGCACAATTAAAGAGGCAACAAAACAAAAGGTCAACCGGCGTACACTTGAAATTACAATGCGGTGAGGGACTTGCTTACTGAAGGTGTTTCTGTGTAACGTAATATGATTATGGGAATTAACTTTATATACAAAAAGAATAATACAAGTATAGTAATGATTTTAAAAATACATATTAAGGCCTGGACTGATCTGAAAAGTAGTATTTTGAACGCCCAGTGTGACGTGACGAGATTAAATAATGAGATGCAATAAATTGTGTAGATAGAACAATATATGTACTAATAATAGTTGTAACCGAACAGAATTTTGAAAAAAAAACTTATATTTTACAAACAAAAGTCGCACAAATGACCACCCTAAAAAAGCTTTGGCATTCAAATGCTCTCAATTAACTAAACAATTTTTTTTACGAATTAAATAGCTAAATTTGTATTTTAAAGTTTTAACCACGTTTTCTATATAAGATTTGTATATTTCGATTAATTCAAAACAACATTCAAAATTAGTACAGTAAAAAGTGCAAACCAGTTTCATCGTCAAATATGTCATGCAATTTTCAACTTTGAGCAAAGCAGGATAAAAAACCAGCCAAGTGCAAATTGGACTCGCGCACGAAGGGTTCCGTACTATTATCTATAAAAACGGCAAAAAAATCACGTTTGTTGTATGGGAATCCCTTTAAATATTTATTTTATTCTGTTTTTTAGTATTTGTTGTTATAGCGGCAACATAAATACATCATCTGTGAAAATTTCAACTGTCTAACTATCACGGTTGATGAGATACAGCCTGGTGACAGACGGACGGACGGACAGTGGAGCCTTAGTAATAGGGTACGGAAACTTAAAAAATTTATTTTAGGATCATACCGTGCATTAAACAACCGTTGTTGTACGATGTTTCGGGTCTGCAGTCAACTTAAAACGAAAAATTAAAATTCACATCCTGTCTACTTGCTTTAATAAAATAACTCAGATTTTTTACTGGTACACAGAGATTGTTAGGATGGTAACCCCAGTTATTTGAGCATCTAAGTGCGCTCATTTTAAAATTAATGTTTTAAAAACGTATATAAAATTTTGTGTGTTTAAAATTGTTGACAGAAAAGGTTGGAACGCTTGAATATGAAGTATTCTGTTTGAAAGGGTTGCCAGATCAAAGTACTTTTATGTAGAGCGAATCATTCATTTTTAGGGTTCACAACCAAAACGGACCCTATTACTAAGGCTCCGCTGTCCGTCCGTCAGGCTGGTATCTCATGAACCGTGATAGTTAGACAGTTTAAATTTTCACAGTTTAAATTTTCACAGATAATGTATTTCTGTTGCCGCTATAACAACAAATACTAAAAAACAGAATAAAATAAATATTTAAGGGGGCTCCCATACAACAAACGTGATTTTTTGCCGTTTGTATAGATAATGGTACGGTACCCTTCGTGCGCGAGTTCGACTCGCACTTGGCCGGTTTCATTGAACGAGCGAAGCGAGTTCTCTGAGTCAAGTTGGAAGAATCAGCGTTTGTATGTATGTATGTCCGATGAAAACTTCCAAACCGTTAATCCTATCTTCATGAAATTTGGTATGGGGGTAGATAATATTGGTACAATTTGTAGGTAAGGTTATGAGCTATATCGGTCAGGGGGTTGCTGAGATATTGGGGTCCAAGAGGGGGTAAAAAAAATAAAAGTGAGACCGTCAGATCAAATGGGGTGTCTAATGAAAGCGCTTTGGTTGCACATTTCAAAACTATTTTTAATAAGTATTTAAACTTAGTAGTTTCCGAGATATTAGAGAAAATAAAAAAAGGAAAAATCAAAAATTCTAGAGTACTTCCAGCAATCCCACAATGCTGAAATTTGGCATGCTTGTGGCTTTTGTGTCACAACTACAGAGAAAAGTCTGAAATTGAAGAATTTCGAGACATGTACCCTATAAAACAAAAAACCAATGTAATATCCGTTGTTGACCTCCTATTTCTAGGAATTTGGATGACGTTGGAGTTCTATGTCTTCGTCAAAAGGACGTTACAAAAGGACGTTCGTAACAGGTAGTTATGTAGTATGAGAGACAAGTTCTTGTCTCTGGTGGTATGAACGCCCCGTTGTTTTGTGCTATTCAAAAGTTATTTCGATGATGTGTAGGAAATTACCTCGAGGTGAAAATTAAAAAAAAAATAATGGAAATTATGGAAATGTCTTACTTAAGTAGTCGGGCTGATAAAGGTGTCATCGCGAGGTCTCCGTTCGGGTGAACCACTAGTTATTATTATCTAAAGAACCTGCTGAAATAATGCTTGGCGGCGTTGTGTTAGAATTTATGTACAAAGTCGAACCAAATGCGGCGTGGCCAGACTGGTGACTGTGAGGACGACCTCTGTGGCGCGGCGGGTGAGTAGCTGGCTGAGATGCAAGAGGTTGTGGGTTCGATTCCCGCTGCGGGACAAATGTTTGTATGATCTGCAAATATTTTTTCCGAGTCTGGGTGTTAGGGTTTCATGGTAGGTCCTCGTAGTTCCTGATACCCACGACACAGGGAATCCTATAGTGTGGGATCATGACTACGTATGCGATTGTTAGGTGTTATGTTATGGTTTGGTGGGACGACTTTCGTTTTTTTAACCCACTTCAAAAAAAGGAGGAGGTTCAATTTGACTGTATGTTTTTTTTGGTATATTTCTTACGCGATTACTCCGCCAATTATGAATTGATTTTGATGATTCTTTTATTTCAGTATACAACGCTAGAAACCGAACCGAACCGGACAAGAAACCGTACAGCAACCCGTTTTCGATGTCAACGGGGTCTTATGAATCCAGAGTGCACCCCAATCATCCATTCCAATAATCTCCATTTCCTCTGCGTTGATGAAAGCGCGTCGTGATTTCTAAAACGGATTTGTACGACCTCATTCGAGTCATTTCAAATCAGCTTACAGTATAAAATGGACATTATCACGCTCAACTTAAGATTCAAAATAACTGGGCTCAAAGCATTGAAAAAAATCGGCTGTCTCACTTTGAGGTCTGCGTAGTTCATCATCATCAACAGCCTGTAAAAGTCCACTGCTAGACATAGGCCTCTTCCATAGAGTTCCATGACGAACGGTACTAAGCCGCCTTCATCCACCGACTCATTGCTACCTTTTATAATATCCTTGCTCCATCGAGAGGTCCGATTTATGGTTGCCACTTGAATTCCTTTATTTCCCAACGGTTGTCAGTTTTTTTAATAAAAAAGTCAAACAAAAAAAAATTATATAAGTACTAGTATTAAATACAAGTAAATAAATTAAAAAAAATGTATGTATATTTTGTATGGGTTTATTATATCGGTATAATTTTATTATAAGTGGATTTCCCATGAAATAAATTACTTACATTATTAGGTACTTATTTATTTTTATTTTTTATTCAACCATTTATTGGTACATGAAAATGTACAACCCCAATGTAATTAATGTAATAATTAATTATTAATATTAATAATTAATTATTGTAATTAATTAATTAATGAATATAATTAATGTACAACCCCTTAAATAATATGTGATGTGAATAAACATGCAAAACAATACTAATGATGCCCAACGCACCTTTTGTGGGGTGGGGTCATGGGTTTGTTCAGAGCTCTTCATCCAGGCAAAAATGAAAGTCTCATGTGCCTGTAATTTCACCATCACCCCTCAAACTGGAACACCAGCAATGCGAGCGGCTGAAATAGACTGATGCGGCTGATGGTGGTAGTAAGTACTTCCTCGGACTAACTTTATACCAACAAAATCCATGCAACAAAAATAAACAAAAAAACTAAATTTATTTATTAGAAACTAAAAACACATGGAATAGTAACAATTAAAAACGTGTCAACGTTTTTAATTGTTACTATTCCATGTGTTGGGAATCGCGTGCATTGATGGAATATTTTAGGATTTTCAAAGTGTTTGTCAGACTGCAAAAGTTATAAAAATAACTGAGAAGCAGTGCCAGCACTGACAAACACTTTGAAAATCCCAAAATATTCCATCAATGCACGCGGAGAATCGGTACCGTTCGCAAAAAACATCGCGACGTGAGTGATTGCTTGCTGCGACCACTACGTAATATTTTACGAATTTAATTCAGAACGCACCCTTATTTGGTTTGAATATGAATTTTGGCGGTTAAAAGTTCAATTTCGTAGTGTTTTTAGGGTTTCGTAGTAGGACACTTACAAGATCGTTCCATCGTCCGTCTTTCCTTTCGTGAATTTTGTCTCAACCGAAACTTGGGATAATTTTGATAAAATCATAAAACTTTGTACTTATTTTAATAACGATACCTACCGATGTGGTAGTATCGCTGAAGAGATATTTAAGGCCGTGTTTGCAGTTATGTAAAAGTATCGCGTAATAGCGGAAATATTGATTTTTGACGTGTAAACAAGATATAATAATTTGAAGGTATGTACTACAAACTTCGTTCCCTAAATTTTCCACTACATTGTTTAAATATAATTAGCTATTGTGCTCGAAACTTTTGGCAACTTTCTAAAAACATTCGTTTAAGTTCTCAAACGTATCTTTTGTACTGGATACCAATCCTCTAGAGGTTTTATACTAAGGCCACATTTACGCTGAAAGCAGGGTAGCGACACCAGTCTACTAGCGCTTTATCATCATCATCCGGTATGTTTCCGCTGCTGGACATAGGCCACACGGCCATTCATGGGTTTCCTGCGATATTGTGTCATCAATCCATTGAGACCCGGCCTTTCTATACAAGAGCTTACTTTAACAAAACCGCAAACTGACACACAACTCGCACACTACAGTGCGAACCCTTAGCATCAAAGCTACTGTCAATTACATTGCAATCCACGCCTGAGAGAGGTCGGCGTTCATCTTAGGCTGCGTTTCCATTGACGCGGAGCTGTGCGGAGATGAGCGGAGAATAGCGGTGAAAAGTGGTAAATGTTTCCACTGAAGCAGAAAGGAGAGGAGCGGAGTGGAGAGGAGAGGAGCGGAGCGGAGCTAACTTTGGAATTGCGCAATTTTGAGCTCAGTTTCTCTCCACCTCGCCGCTTCGCTCTCCTAGCTACCCTCCGCAACGCACCGCCCCGCTTATTTTATATGAATATCCGTTCAGCTCTACCCCGCTCCGCTCGTGCTGTTTCCATTGAAGCGGAGCAGAGATTTCGAGCATAGTGATTGGTCAATTCATGCACCGCTAAGCACCGCTCCGCCCAACTCCGCGTCAATGGAAACGCAGCCTAACCTTGACATCAAAGTCCTTATAAAATTTTAAAAAATAAGAACTTTGACATTCGCGACTGATTCGCAGTAGATTCTATTACGCAAGAAACTCGTGCTAGATTACTGTTATTAAATAAAAATTTTGTTTAGGTATTGGTTCCCGTAAGTGCCAGCAGAGAGACGCCGAAAACCGGCTTTCTACCTAAATGCATCTTTATAGTAAGAATCGAATCGGAAACGCAGGTTAGACAAGATTCCTTTGTCCTCTTTGCGAAAACTTTTAAAAAGTTTCAATGACTTCGTTCGAGAGTGCAGCTTCCGTTGAGTTCTTTCTAGTGATCACGGCAGCGAGACTTGGCGCTGATTTTAAAAGAGTTTTATTTTAAAGAAGATACCTACTATAGAAACTAGGACTTTATTCCTTGAAGGAGCGTCTATTCCACAATCCATTCATAGAATAGTAGAGAACCTATTATTACAGTGTTCCGGTATACTTTACCACGAGTAGAGCATGTTTGTGGTTCCTGGGGTAGACTTCCGAGCAGCGCGATAGCTTGCGTCACCGATGCGCGCTACTGACACGCGCTATCGCGCTGCTCACAATGACTCACAGACGTATTGTTCGATAGTGGCCCGGCGTGGTGTACCCAGTGACCCTAGCCGTTTAGCATTAAACAGCGCAAAACATCAAAACCTAATTGAATGTACTTATAGCTGGCTCATTATTTTCACCTTCGGAAGTATACAATGCAAAATAACCAAAGTATACGAATTCCTTGCCGTGAAAATTACACAATGTCAAAGAAAAGAGTTAAATAGAATATTTTCTATTGCCACAGGTGTTAACACAATAACAAATGTAAAAATATGTAGATTAGGTGCGCATGCTATGACTTGTCAATAATTTAAATAGTTAACAATATTCTCAAATAAGTACACAAAAAATAAATTAATTTTCTTCGCTGTAGAGGGGCGATTGTGATTTCCTTAATACAATAATAATAAAGTCACTCAGACGTCGTCGTAAAAGGTACTATCTGAGTGGGTACTAAAGGTGGTACCTACTCGGATCTTGACATTCGCAGCCCTACAACCACGACTGGGCAGCGACGACTGACTTTTTGTATGCATAACTGCATACGAATCCCTATGAGCGATGGGCCGCGACCATTGGTCACCGCTGCCGAGGCGCGATTGCCAAGATCTGAATGCTACTTTAAGGCGTTCCCTGACCGAATGACCTGATGATGATGTGTTCGCCTCTACAATACATCGCAAATTATTTATTTTAGTGACACCTATGTAGTCCGTTCTTATAGTACTGCCATCTAACCGTCCGTCCGAGAGCCGGTGGCTGACTGGTCCGCTCCTTGCGCACAGCCAGATTCGCACGGATTCATGAAATATAATTCATAAAAAATAAAGAGAACCCATTTTTAAAAAAATTAATCGTGTAACAATTCTACTATTCAATTAACTATACAATTGTGTAAACCAAAAAATTCAGTAACGTGAACTTTAAGAGAAGATGTACAAAACCATGATTTATTTCAATTTTTACATGCGTTTATTGACGAGTACTTACGACGTTAAATCAAAACCAATCGTGGAACTTGATGACAAAATGTCAAATATATGTGGTGACTTTTATTTATTTTTCTACTTGCTTTATTTAACGAGGAGAGAGGCTTGAAAAAAACAGCTTGACGCCGTGTTTGGTCGGGGTACTGCCTTAAGACATCAGCATGCCATCGCAAAGTTGTCACTGAGAATAAAGGACCTAAGGTGGATGAAAATTAACCCGCATTATACGATGATGCTATCGAGCGTCAGTGAGCGCACTATGACATTGCTCGGAAGTCTAACTGTAGCTATTTGTGCCGCCAAGTAGTTGCGGTCTTTACCTGCTCTGTTCCAGTTCGAATAGTACAGATACTAAGAAAGCTCTCTCAGACTGTCTCTCAGACTCTCTCAGACTCTCTCAGACTGTTTCTGATGAACTAAAACAGACTCAAACCAAATTAGACTGTAAGTCTAGAGTGAAATTCTCTGATCTCAAATACCGTTGCCTTCATCGATAATACAAAAGACAGCCTGAAATATAACAAAAATTTGATGCTTTATTCTTGTATGAAATCCAGATCAAACATTGTACTTTTATCCGAAGTTATGACTCATATATTATTTTAACATAACACCCCACAGTCACATACCACATCTACATAGTACATCGAACCCGCATCTCTTGCGTCTCAGACGTCTACTCACCCACCGCGTCACGGAGGTCATCGGTCAAATTACAAATAAACATTAACCCTCCCGATTCATTTTATGGGGGAGGCCTATTCCCAGCAGTGGACTTCAACGGAATGATAATTATCCAGATTCGATCAAAAGTCTGAGACTGGGCCACCGTGACTAATAATAAGTATTAGGTATAATATATTAGGTATTATAGATACATAATATACAATACTATAGGTATACTAAAGCACTGTGACTAAAATGTGAGTAAGATTACGGCTAAGAGTGACATACAGAATATTAACACTAGGAATAAAGGTAGCCTAGTAGTCCCTATGACACCACTTACAAAAGTTTTAAAAAGCTACTACTGTAGCAATTAAGTTATATAATAAAATCCCTTTAGGACTCTAATTTCAAATCTTGTGTCATCAATCAATTATTAGAAAATACTTATTACAAAATTGATGAAGCTTTTGCGGATAATGAAATGTTTACATCAGAATTTAATATTAATGAATGAGCTTTATTTATTGCTTGTGCTTTTAGTTTAGTTTATTTAGTACCTGACATTTAATTTAGATATATTTTAAGTAATAAATGCTTAGTTGTTATTTTTAAACTTATACAATATGACGGTGCTTTTGCTGAATTTAATTTATCAAGGTGTGATTAAGATTTGAGAAGATTTATTCTTTTATACTTTATATTATTTGTGTTGATGACTTATCTAAGTACATGGTATTATGTCTATGGATAAATAAATACAAAACAATACTGGGCAAGCCCGACAACCATGTGAAGAGTGGCTTTCACACAATCGCGAATTATCGCAGAGTCCCAGAGGCTCTGAACTGACAATTACACCGATAGTGGTTATGCTGGTAAATGATTGTGACAGTTGAACTATGTTCACCTTTTCGAATCTCTTATGAAAGTACATAACGATTTTAAATCATTTTATATTCGAGAGGAAAATTTTATCAGAATAATTTGATCTACAAACATGGTTATATTGCGTCTAGTGTAAAAATGCACGTCCACTGCTTTTACTTGGCACTTGACACAAGCTTGACGTTCGAAAACGGTCCTTGTTGTTACGGATTATGGTGCCATGGATTTATTTTTTCGGGGCGTTCAATTTTAAGGTGCAACTTCACTTGTTGTATATTCGCAAATGTTTGCGTTATTTATCCAAGGCAAAATCAACCATGACTCCATCAGAACACAATGTTGTTTGGCCTTGGCAAAATAATGCAAACATTTACGCAAATACGCCAAGACTAAGTGAAGTGCCACCATTCGATTACACGCTCTCTTCATAGCAAACAGGTGAAAATAGTATGATAGTTCCTGTCATGCCAATAGATTGCTTACTTACATTTTAAAACATTTTATTTATTTCAACCAAGTTAGATTATAAATTCAGCGTAATTAAATTTCACACATTATTAAACATGTTTTCTGATCGAGATAGTTTAAGAAAAGGCAACTTTAGGTAAGTAGTACGAATCATCATACTTTAAATAAGTAAACAATTTTTCTTTAACTTTAACAATTTAGATAGTTAATAGGCTTTTCTTAGCTCGAAACTTTTGCTCAACAATTGGTTTCCACAACCAGCAAGCCTCCAAACCGATACACGTTATCCAGAAAGCAGATCGACAAAAAACAACCGAATAAATCATAGTCTCCCGCAATCCAGCGAGTTCGTTATAACTCGAACATAACCGAGCGGAAACCGGCCGATTTCCCGGCGGATCTCATTTCGAATTTCGAACAAGATATGAAATTGTCGATACGAATGTCCGATGGAACTTGGGAGTCTCTAATTGGTAAAATTAAAAAAAAAACTCTAATAAAGCGATTGGAAGCGCGTCTCTTGAGACTATGTTTTTGTATTGGATTGGCTCGTAACGAAGGCAAACGAACTCAGATGACGGGAGTAATTTCGAATCTATTTATTCAATTGTCGATGTATGTATTTACACATTACTTCTCGAGAATATTGGGATCATCATCAGCATCATCAGCCTGTAGAAGTCGACTGCTGGATATAGGACTGCCCCTAGAATGCCACGATGAACAGATAAGAGCCACCTCCATCCACAGATTTCCTGCGACCTTTAAATATGTCTTTAGTTCATAGAGAGGGCCTTCCTCTACTACGTTGTCTGGTTTGTGGTCCCTACTCGATAACTTAGTTAATAAAGACCAACATTACGGAACGTTGTTTTTACAAATTAATATTTTAAAGCAGAATTTTTAGTTAAATAAGCTATGTTTCGTAACTGAACGTGTGCTGGTTTAGGTATGACAAATAAAAAAATCTCTTTTTATATAAATAGGTACCTTCAAATGTGAAGTAAGAAAATGTGTGTAAGACAGACCATTTATGTAAGCCAAGCTGAGTTTGTTGCCTGATTCTTCTAGGCTTGGTCGCGTTGGAACAGGCATGGAACAGGACTAATTTTTATTTTATATAAGACGATTCAAAATGATCCTTGTGATTTCAATGAATAAAATTCTTTTGATTTGATTTGATTTGTGAAAAGTCCGACTTTATGATTCTTTCTAAAATACAGAGACATCACTAAAGCCCTCACCGATATGTTTCCCGCCAATCCATCCATGCACCAAACAAATCGCCGCGCCAAAACGCTATCGCCATTACACGAAGGAAGTGGGAACGTGCATTTGGATCGCTTCAAATGTAAATAAGTCCAGAAAATGCATAGAAAATGGCTATAAACTTTTAGGTTCCACCGCCTGTCTTTTGTCTCTACACCTCTACACATTGTTATAATATTAGGCTCTTTATTCCAATCTTTCAACAATTGGTAGTTTTCTTAACGCTTCAGAAAATATTATTGTCATGTCTTTTTTTTGTAATGTGTTGGCATCGCACACCTTTGTCGGTTTTATTTTTTTAGTATTTTTATTTGCAACGTTACTCTCTTTCCATGTCATCAAAGTCAGGTCATGTTTTAGTAAAGCGTTAATGTTTTAGTGACAGTTTTACTAAAACTTTGGTGGACATTTTCAAACTCATTGAACAAACACGCAATGCACTTCTTTTTCATTCCATTAAACTTCTGGCTTTTAAATAAGCTAATGCCGCCAAAATTACACGATCTAACTAAAAAAAAAGAAAAAACTTTATTTTCGAAAAAAAAAGTTCGTCTGATTCATCTCATTTTTCTCAGTCCATGTTTAATTACTTGTAAGTAGGTAGTTGAAAATCCCAGAGTTTTGTTATTCAATTATAGTTTTAATTCTCTTCCGATGCAACTGATTGCATCGATGTCTCTTTAAAGAAATTGAAATGTAGGGCAATATTGTACCTACGGGACCTATGCTGAGTTGTTAGATTATGGATCATCTAGGGATTTCGGGGAAAAAAACTAAATTCTCCATTGACAGAGCAAACTGTATGGGGATTTTGGGAATGATCAAATAACACGGTCCATCTTGGCTACTGTACAGCTTTAAGTAGATACCATTACTTATTTCCTAGAAAATAAATATTTATTATACCCAATAACTCACCTCTAATTATCTACCAGTTTCCTAAAAGCCAGTGGCTATTTCCAAGAAGCTACAATGAGGGACCGCGCCGTCGCGCGGGCGCTTTGCCAAACTTGGCAGCTTTAGTTTTTTTTTCTCAGAAACTAGACTACGAGACTTTGTAGTATTCGATCGTGCGGGTCCTCACGCATTCACGCTCGATTGAGTGGTAGTCGTAGAGTGAGGGTTTGTGAACGCACCCGACCCGCCGTTTCCGGACGAGGCGCCGTAGTGACGCCGTCCGGTTCCGGTAGTCGTGCTAGTGTTGGGATGGCAACTCTCTGACTGGAGGAGGAAAACGCTTTGTGGATGTCCAAGTTTTTGTAAAGAAGCAACGGAAAAGTTTTATGGCGAATGACTATGGACTAAAGATTTTAAATCTGAGTCCTTCGTGTGGCTTGCTATATGGACTACTAAATTGATTGAGCATGTACCTACCCACCTATATAATATTCTCTTTCAGATTTGCTCTACGATTTTGCTACGCCGTAGAACGCCGTAACAGAACTTTTTTATTTGAAGCTCCTACTTTTAACTATTTTCAGATGTGAACGCCATTAATAAAACTAAGTGTGTTAGCTATTTGATACCGGATGTTGTTTGACGGATGTAGTTTTATGCAACCACGCACGCCACCTACCATGGTAAGGCGAGACGATTGGATCGACCAACCGTGTTTGCCGACGAGCGGCGCCGAGGGATGTCGAACCTTCACCGAACGACCGATGACGAGGCTACGAGGATGGAGTTCGACAAAGTCAAGAGGCATTCGAGACCAAGACAGGAAGGAAGGCAGTCATAATTAGAGAATTATAGTAGCACCTAAGAATAAGGAGAATAAAGTTAATCTATCTAGAAAGAGAGTTTTAATAAGTGTATGATGAAGTGGAATGGATACCTTTGCCCAGTAATGAGACTAGACAAGATAAACTATCTAGGTAACGAATTACTGATGTTTTTGTTACAATAGAGGCAGGCCCTAAAAAACCGTTTACAGGAAATAGAAAAAACTTACCATCACTAGCAAAAAGCGCGGGAAACCGGAAAAAGAAAAGATGGCGATTTGCACAAAACACGCCCATTACCGGCTTCAGTTCTATGTGCGTTAGTTATTGCACTACATTTATAACGGTTCAGACACAGGATAAATAAGGAGAATAAAATGTACCTATCCTTATGCGATATTTTGGATTTAAAAACTCAAGTGGTTAATTTGTCAGCTTGTGTTTGTTTGGGAAAACAACCGGAACAACTCAGAAAGGCTGAAATCGACAACTGCAGGCTTATGGTCCGTCTGGTGGTAAGTAATTACCGTCGCCTAATGACATCTGCAACACCACCAGGGGCATTGCCGTAGCGCTGCCTGCCCTGAAGGACTCTATTTTTTGTAGCTGTCCATACTTCTTTTTTAAGAAAAAAGCTCGGGAGTTTATTCCTCAATTTCCACGTATGGGGGAGAAATAGTAGATTATGCACTAAGGGAATAAAGCAGTGTCTTATGGCGCGGGCGGCATATTGAACCCTGAACGTAACGAGGGACTCTAAAGTTAACTCCCGAGTGTAGCGAGGGAGTTATATAGAGTACTGAGTGAAGCGAGGGGTTCAAGCTGCCCAAGACGAAGACAGGCTTTATTCCAGAGGAGCATACTCTACTTTTCACACTTTATGCGAGACAATAAAAAGCCAGGGCTTGTTTTGATTTTTGCAGTAGTAGATTATCAATAATCTCTAAAGCGTCTGTATTGATAAACTTTGGAGTAGAATCACTATCGTTTGTAATTTTTTATCAGCATGAATATTGCAATAAAATTTACTGAAAATCACAGCACCAAACACGCGCACAGCGTGTAAAGAATCTTTTGTTTCACATTCTTTGTAAACGCACCTTTTTCTTTTTTTTTTGAGTTCTGCTTATGGTGGCCAGTTCGATTTTCGAACAAACCTCTTTACAATGCCATATGGGTATTTTTTTACTAAGAGTTTTCCACGAGTCTCCACGCGAATTTGACGTTCCAAATTCAAATCACTTTAATCCCTAGGGAGTTTCATACAACTTTATATCCCTAGAGAGACAATGCTTTACTTTACGTTGAGGTTGCATGATTTGTAATTGGGCATTGTCGAGCAGGTGGTGTGAAAAGATCTTGTACTGTTCGCTGTTACACGTGTCAGTATAGTGTGGATGAGCTCTCGGTGTCGAGAAGTGCGTTGGTAAAACCTCGATGCGAGTAATGAAGCACCTATTTAAAAAGGAGTATGTAGGTATATAAATATGTAGGTATAATAACAAAATTGTGCAGTTTCAAAGCACCGTGTTGCCACCCTAACAACGTCGTATAATTTTCATCAAAAGCCAATACTCCCGAATTCCAAACGAACATCGATTCAAATCCCACGGTTAAAGAAAATCCCCAATTTGTGTTCACCGAACATTCGGCCATAACGGTGCATGGGCGAATTAAGGATTGAATTTTAAAAGGGAAACATTTTTAGACCTAACTTTTCTGGTCTAAAAATTGGTTTGGAAAACTAATCATAGGTGTCGATGACGATCCGAGTTAGTATAAACACAAAGATGTCAAGTTTTCTAGGCAATAGTACAAATAGATAAAATCGACCATCAAAGCCATAGACATACACTAAGGACACGGCGGACGCTCGCTAGATAACCGCCAAATAAACCGGTGTCAAAAATCAGTTGACTGACACCACGATAATCAGTCGGTGACGTACACCGTGCGATCGTTTCGGCCACAAAATGCCGTATTGAGTGGTGAAAGGCTGCAGAAACAATTTTGCAAAGTGTAGCTTAAAAAAATACGGCATTTCTTATCATCGGTATGGCAAAATTTTGGATGTTGAACTTTCTCCAAGTACAGAAATAATTTTATTTACTTGGTAAATCGCTCTCCAATTCAATAAAGAGACGCCATACAAGCAAAACGCTATAACTTTGAAAGGATGTTAATTGATACGCGTGCGAGTTTCTTGGTTGTAAATAACCGGACTCCCAATAAGCAAGAAGGTTATGGCATTCGGGTTTTTGTGTTCAACGTAGTTATAATGTAATCCGAGAGATGGAGCTGATTTTGCTATAAGGAGAAATTGCTTTATTGTTTTGTCTGTCAAGCGTATCTTTACTATAAATCTATGATCAAAGCCCACTTTTTTCATAAAAGAGAATGGTGCGTTGTTTTGATTTGTGTTTACCAAAACACTATCTACACGAAACTCTATAGAAATACAACTGTTCAAAATAAACTGTAAGCGTGACCCTACTGTAGTCTTTGAATAACCCTATTATAGATCGTCTGCGGCTTCTATATAACAACGGATCGAGGAGTCTTAGGTACGTAGATAGAATTTGCACCATAGCCGTCGTACGGCCGTGCCTTAACTCTCGGCCAGACTCCCAGCAGCAATGAGAATATGATGTAGATGCCCCGTGTCGCCCCATCCTGACTACGCCCACTAGCCCCATCCAGGCCGCTATTGAATTATTAATAGTGCATCACGCAACCCTCTGTCTCTGCTAATCTGAGGCCCAATTCTCTAATTTAAAAACATTCAATTCGCAGTATAATCTCGTCTCAGTCGCACTGTCAGCTGTCACCTATATAGTAACTATTACTTAATCTTCGCATGCATACGCGAAGATTAAGTAGTAGTTACTATACGATACAGTGCGACTGACACGAGATTATATTGTGACTGGAATGTTTTTAAATTAGAGAATTGGGCCTCTGACTTTTGCCACCGCGATCTAATACGGACGTGTCCTGTAACTCTTGTCGAGACTAGACCTCCCAGCAGCAGTGGGACCGTTGTTAGCTGATGTTTTTTTTATACTACTTGGCAAGGAAACAAGCATACGGCCCACCTGATGGTAACTAGTTACCGTAGCTTATGGACGCTTGCAACACCAGAGGCACCACACGCGCGCTGCTTACCCTGAGATATAAAGATGAAAAGTCTCATGTACCTGTAATTTCACCGGCACCCGTACCCTTCAAACCGAAACACAGCAATGCGAGCACTACTGCTTGGCGGCAGAAATAGGCACGGTGGTATTTCCCCGGACGAATTCTTTCACAAGAAGTTCTACTACTAAACCCCTACTACTACCCCACCTACTCCCCTACCGTAGTTCTACTACAGTTGAAGTAAAGCCCCCGTGTCGCCCCATCCTGAATACGCCCACTAGCCGTCCATCCAGGCTGCTATTGAATTATTAATCACGCGTCACGCGGCCCTCTGTCTCTGCTAATCTGTCTTTTGTCAACGAGATCCAATACGGACGTGTCCTGTAATGTTAGCGGGCAGCGGGCTTTTGTACAAAGGTATTTTGTTAAGGTGGTCAAAGGTCTGAAAGCGGGAATCCCTCTGGGATAAAGGGTGAATAACCTATAGCTTGTGGAACTCGTTTGGTGTAAGGTTTGGATCTGTTAGTGAAATTAGGCATTAATCTAGCAAGTGAAATGATGTCAAAAAAGGACAAGCGCGAGTGAGACTCGCACCCTGAGGGTTCAGATCGGTTAATTATTTTGAAATCGTCAGAGCCCGTTTCAAAGTTTCTTCAGCCACTTTTGCCTACAAATTTTACCATCCCATTTTTAGAGTCAAAAAATTTTAAAATTGAAAAAACGGCTAATTACCTCTGTTTTTGTTTTGTGTTTTTTTTTGTTTTGCAGTGCTCCATGATGAAGAGACTTCGGAACTCAGTCTCGAAACGTCAGCAAAAGAAAAACACAAACACGAAAAACAGTGGTAATTAGCCGTTTTTTCAATTTAAAATGATTCCCAACCACGAAAGTTTCAATTCAGTAAAAATTTTTTTCCTTTATTTGTGTCACAAAGTCTTCTTGCATTCCAAATTTCAGTTTTTTTTTTTACTGAAATTTGGTCCCACGCTATGATTCCCTGTGTCGTGGGTATGAGGAACTACAGTGCCATTAGACCACAACACCTAGACCCGGAACAAATATTTGTAGATCATCTCGTAAGTATACATTCATTGTCCCGCAGCGGGAATCGAACCTCTTGCCTCTCAACCGACACTCGCACACTACACTTCAGAGTACCTTAAAATTGTAAGAGTACCTACTGGAATTTAGGTAGTGGAGGTTCTTCATTTTCGCGATTTCTATACAAAAATTAGTCCTTCATTGCTATAACTTTTTTGCATTGAGTTAATTTGAGTAAGAAGCTTGATTTTTTTACGGTAATGTAAGCTCATAGGTTATAACTTTTCATTTAAAAAACTGACTTCCACCATTGTATTCGACTAAATATTTGGATGAAAAAAAATGATGAAAGAACCACAGTGGTGAAAGGATTATGATACTTTCTGAATGCAAATGTTTGGTTTGTTGCCGAAAATATTAAAATCGCCATATGTATGCCTACAATATTTGAGGAGTTTCCTCAATTCCTCATGGACTCCATCATCAGAACTGGGTTTTGAAAAAAATGGGACCAATCTGGAATTATCTATTCAAATAAAAAAAGAATTTTCCAAATCTGTTCATAAACGCCGGGGACGGAACGGATGGAGGTAACAAACATAAAAAAAAAAAAAAAAAAAAATACAACTGAATTGAGAACCTCCCCCTTTTTTGGGAAGTCGGTTAAAAATTAGCCGTTCATGAGAAAAAAGGTATATGTCTCTGAATAAGAGACAGACAAACAGGCAGACGCCTCCGGACCAGATGTACCATTGAGTAGTTTTGTCCCACGATACAACATACAAGTGTCACGCCCGGCTTTAGTCGTAATTAAAATTCAGTTTAACTTTTTTGTTACGTTCATTGCTTCAACGAAACCAAATTATTTTTTTATCAAAATACTGAATTTTGTGGAAAAAAATAGTTTGGTTTAGATTTAGATAAAGAAAAAGACGTTAGTTTGGTTATTCAATCAGTAAATAGTAAATCTATTAAAAAATATGAAATCTAATGTTGGCGTAACGGACAAAGTGATCCTATTTTATCCTGTTGAGGGAGGTACAACTAAGAATCATACAAGCATGTAAAAAATACTTCGATTGCCGTTTTCAGCGCACGTAGAGCGCCATTTTGAGGACGTGCTCAGCAATGGTCGTAAGACCGTTCTGCCGGCCGGGGCGGTTGGCCTCTAATCTGCCCGTTCATCAGTTAGCGTTGCAAGCCGGAACACTCGGTAATTGCTTGCAAGGCTATTACCTTGATGCCTGGTTGACTACGATGATATAGTAGGCTATGTTAGGCTCTAAAACAATGTACCGTTCATGGCAGAATAGATAGATTAATGGTATGTCTCATTCATAGTAAATGTAGCCTTCATTACTTGGTTGTTTTATCTAGGTTTTTTGTAGTTAGGTACATTCTAGGTTCCATGGTAACAATAATCATCACCATCAGCTGGAAGAAATCTACTGCCCCATAGAATGCCACGGCGAACGGTCCCGGGCCACCTTAACCCACTCCTTAGATACTTTTCGGCAATAAGAGGACACTAATGTCCTCTTATCGCCCTGTTATCCTGAGGTCAATCATCGCTCATGCTGCCCACAGCCCCCCTTTAAAATGCCAAGATGACGCCTAACCTGCCTAGAGCCGCCTCCATCCACCAACTTTCTGCGACCTTTAAAATGTCTTTGATCCATCGAGACCAACCGGTTCGTGGTCGTCACTTGAGAATTCCCCAGCGGTTGTCAGTTCTGCACGCTATATGGCCTGCCTATCGCCACTTCACTTGTTAATTGAGAGCTATGTCGGTGGTATTGGTTCTTCGACAGATCTCCTCGTTTCGGTTTTTTTTTTATCACATAGTGAAACTTTGAGGATAGCCCTCTCTAAAGCCCGCTGCGTGACTTTGAGCTTATGTATGAGACCAATAGTTAGCGACCACGTCACGTCTAGGTTACATTCATCATCATCATCATCAGCCTTTAGATTTCACTGTTTGATGAGGCCGCCCCATAAAATCACAATAGGGGGAATTCCCATAATCACCACGCTTGACAGGCGAATTGGTGATCGCAGTACTGCTGCTGCCGATCTCCTATTGTTACCCCTTAGTTGGCTTAAATTACGACTTCCACAGGAGGAGATTGAGAATAGAATACTCTTTATTGCACAAAAAATAAATCATTTAGGTATATAGGGGAACTCAATGCTAGGAAGCATTCTTTACCAGCTAACCTTTGTGTATACTGCGGATAAATTTATGTGTTTTATGTTTTAGTTAGGGGTTTATACTTACCCCCTTATTCATAATCATTTTTAGTTAAAATAGCTTTTGTTTCGTTCTCTATGTAAAATGTCATACGTCAAAACAAGGCCAAAGCTATTTTTAACCGACTTCACAAAAAGGAGGAGGTTCTCAATTCGGTTGTACTTTTTTTTTAAATGTTTTTTACCTCATATCTCCGTCGTTGATGAACAGATTTGGAAAAATCTTTTTTTATTTGAATAGATATACTTCCAGATTGGTCCCATTTCTGAAATCCCCATTCCCAATTCCATTTTTCAAAAGCCAGTTCTGATGATGGAATCCATGAGGAATTGAGAGAACTCCTCAAATGTTATAGGCATATATAAATAGCAATTTTGGTATTTTCAGCAACAATTAAGTTATTGTTATGTATGCATTTAGCAAATAAAAACATGCAGATAGCCGAATTCAATGCGGAAGTCGGTTTTTTAATGAAAAGTTATAACTAAAATAGGTTTATAAAATGATTATGAATTAGTGGGTTTAGTAATTTACTGCATGAAACTTTAGCAAAAGGCTGCAAAGTATACCAATGCTACCCTAAATGTACAGCTCATAGCACAGCACCGTCTGTTTTTTACGTTATTTGCACTGTTAGTTTAACTAGCATAGATACGGGTCTGGAACCACTTGTGCCAAACGTTCTAAACAAAAGCGGAGCATTCAAACAGCTGTTTCCAGAGAATAAACACTAATCCTATTGTTTTGTTGTTCACCTGCAACAGAATTTCTTTGTGAAAACAATGCATACCGGCTGAGCACACAGACTCCTAGATATAATTAAACTCAATGTTTTGAAGGTAAATTTCGGGAATTTAATTTCGTCCGTAAATATAGCTAAAAGTAGTACCTACCCTACCTACATTTTTCTTCTATGTTATGTCTCTACAAGCAGGCTTACGTACGGCCCGAGTTATAGTAAATGGTTACCGTCTTCTAGTGACATTTGCAACACCAAAGGCATTTGCTGATGCGTGGCGCATAAAAAAATTAAAAAGAATCCTTCAATGCTGAATTAAAGGTGATTTATTTATTTACTACTTTTTTCGAACCTAATCATCAGCGATTTTTTTTCATAATTGGCGAATATCAAAAGTCAGGGTAGGTAGGTATATACCTTGAAAGTGTTAATTTATATAAAACAGAAAAATTCAAAAAAAAAATATTGCAGTGTGAAAACGTTGTAAATAAGTGTAAATAATACTTAAAACCAAAAAACTACACAAAAAGTAACTAATCTATCTATCTATCTAAAAAGTAAATAAAAGTGCTTACACATAAAAAACTTTGTAAATAAGTAAATACTGAATCACCTTAAGATATTCACTTTTGGTATAAGTGTGAAGTGAACTTGAAGCATTTGGGGACGAGCGGGAAAAAAACTTCCCGCTCGTCCCCATTCAAATGGTAGTGGGGACGAGCGGGAAAAAAACTTCCCGCTCGTCCCCACGTCTCGTCCCCACTGGGGACGAGCGGCCCACTTTGTCAAGGGGTCAATCAGCTTTGGCAGTTAAAATACTTATCTATTGTCCACACTAAACTTAAGTCATGTGTATACTTTCTTTTTGCCCTATAATTTAAACATACTAACTTGTGGACAACGGGGCTGGTTACTCTCATAGAATCACTGTTATTTTAGTCCTATATTTAGTACTATGCGAGTATAATTGTTTGTTGTCCTAAATAAATAAAAATAAAATAAAGGATTCTAATTATTTTTTTTTAAATTTTTTTTTCGCTAAAAACCAGCAGAGACCCTACTCCTGGGTCCCTGCTCGTAAAACGAACTGGGGGTCTAGGTTTTACAGCAACTAGTAGTAAGTCGTACCATGACAATTACAACGATCGTCAGTGTAGGTAATACGTACCTAGTAGCTAGTACCTATTGTGACCCATTAATCTGTGCTATTTCTATCGAGCACGCGCAGAGATTAGTTGATAGTTACATAGGTACTACGTAATACACGGACGATCTTCGTAATCGTCATCGTTCGACGATTGCTGCAAATTCGGGTTCTGTACCCACGTGTCAATGATAAACGGATGACACGATGAGACCTTAATATGAAGGAATAAGCGTAGAAGAAGAATTTTATTGAAGACAAAACCTAATCAAAAAGAATGACAGGATATTATGAAGAGCTGCCTACCTTGCCCCAACGCATCCTGAACCACAACATAACACCCAACAGCCACATACGTAGTCATGATCCCACACTAGGATTCCATGTGTCGTGAGTATCAGGAACTACGAGTACCATGGTAACATAACACCCAGACCAGAAACAAATGTTTGCAGTCATACAAACATTAGTCCCGCAAAAGGAATCGAACTCGCAAACTCTCCCATTTTTGCCGGCTACTCTCCCGCAGCGCCACAGAGGTCGTCATACAAGGTAAATATTTTCTGAATGGCATCGCATCTGCGTCTATCAACGAATAACTACCTACAGGCGCCTAAAATATTGTAACTAGTACTTATAAAGTCGAAATAATTTATCAATGAATCTACGAAGAAAAACATGAAAGAGCAAAGAGACTGCCGGGAAATGGTACGAAAATACCTCTATCTTTATGTAGCCTTCATAAGTTAGATAAAGCCCCTATGGGGTGAAACACTTACGATAACTTTCAGTATTTTCTCTCCTCCTGGGATCGCGTTACGAAAGTTTCAGGCTGCAAATACACTTGGATAGATTGTTCGTCTAGCAGGTATAAAACTTACATTAACTAGGGTTACTTACCTGTGTATGTGTGTGAGACTATCGCATCCTCATTGAGATAGGGGAATTCTGAATATGCCAAATTTTAAAGGATATTTTTGTTAGTAGTAGAATTTCTTGTGAAAGAGTTTGTCCGGGGAAGTACTACCGTAGCTATTTCTGCCGCCAAGCAGCAGTGCTCGCATTACTGTTTCGGTTTGAAGGGTACGGGTGCCGGTGAAATTAAAGGCACATGAGACATCATCTTTATGTCTAAGGGTCGGCAGCGCGCGTGTGATGCCTCTGGTGTTGCAGGCGTCTATAGGCTACGGTAACTACTTTCATCAGGTAGGCCGCATGCTTGTTTGCTTGCCAAGTAGTAATAAAAAAACATTTTTTTTGGAGCAATCATAATCCCAAATCTCAATTTAGGTGCTATCCTACTAATATTATAAACGCGAAAGTTTGTGAGTATGGATGGATGTTTGTTACTCTTTCACGTAAAAACTACTGAATGGATTTGAGTGAAATTTGGAATGGAGATACTTTACGCCCTGGATTAACACAGGCTACTTTTCATCATCATCATCATCATCATCATCAATTTTCATCATTATTCACGCGGGTGACACCGCGGGGCGCAACTAGTCTTATATATTTTTATATTATGGTCTGATGTCCGGCCTCAGAGTAGACCCCTCCAATTCCTCCCGTGGATGCCGTAAAAGCCGACTAAAGGATTACACCAGGAGATGGGCAGCAGCATCCACCACCAGCATCAAGCACGAATACTGCGATCACCAATCCACCTGCAAAGCGTGGTGATTATGGCAATACCCCCCATTGTTTTTTATGGGGGAGGCTTCGCCCAGCAGTGGACGTCTTAAAGCTGTTGATGAGATTGTATTATTATCAGCAGTCTTTAGACGTCGAATGTCCCCCATATAATACAATGGGGGTTATCGCCATAATTACCACGCTTGGCAGGCGGATTGGTGATCGCAGTGTTCGTGTTAAGTACCTTAAGGTCGCAGGAAGTCCATGGATGGATGGCCCCAGCCAGCTCGTCGTGGCATTTTATGGGGAAGGCCTATGTCCAGCAGTGGACTTCTACTGACTGATGATGATGATGATGCAAAATAAATAGTTTTGTTTTTGTAATTACAATAAGTAGATAATTATAACTTTTGAAACTATCATGGTTATTAACATAATTAAATCGAATCGATTCTGAAATATCGGGAATCAACAAAACTCAAAAATCATGGTTAATAAGTAGATAGTCGTAATTATCACTTCAAAACTAACTCCACGTCTGCCGAGACCGTCACCGTCTGGACGTATTCAGAGGCCAAAGTAGGGGCGACTTGATATGTATACCTATTTACTGAAGAAGTAATTAAGAAGCACAGTATCTTTCGTAACTCCATCTTGCTGCCGTTTAAACGAACAATAATGCTGATCGACAGAAAGAGATATATAAATAAATAAATGCTGGACATTTCACGCAACATTATCTAGCCCCAAGCTAAGCAGAAAACTTGTGTTATGGGTACTAGATAACTGATATACTTAATACAACACATGTCATAGACAGATATTGTTTAATATACATATAGAATATATAGTTAAGTACGGGAAAATGCTGTGCCGTGCGGACAAGTCTGGTCCAATCCAAAGAAGGTTTCGTTGTGTGAATGTCCCGTACTAATAATAAATTAAAGCCAAGACTGAATTCATCAAGTCCTGGGATGTTCCCTGTCGCGTGCAATCTAGAGCAAAATTCTAGCTGCACCGACGATACGCCAAGTCGCGTTTATTCAAACAATAGCGGGCGTTTAGAAACGTCAACAATGAAGACGCGCGTCATTGTCCTCAAGTGGTTTGTGCGATCTGGGTCGCGCGACAATACGCGGGAAAATTATAATTGCAGCGGTATTCAAAGAAATACGAAAGGGGGACGGGTGACCTGAAAGTAAATATATGGAAACTGTTATTCTTGCTTTTATTCTGCTTTTATTTAGCGGCTTGATAATCTAGCAAATGGGTTTTTAATTTATTCTCATAGAGTTCACATAAATAAATATATTTTATTCCTCATACAAACCAAGTACCTACCACTGAAAAAAAACCAATCACGTTTTCTGTTATCAAGCGATCAGGGGGCTTAGGGGGGTTTTGATAGTTTACGAAACTATATGAAGTTTCGTTTCCATCCAATACATTTACTGACAGCGTCCCTAGTTTTCTTCTCGTTTTCGGTAGGGGCGCTGCAAGTAAATTTATGGAAGAAAACGAAACTGCATATGGTTTCGTAAACTATCAAAATCCATACTAAGCCCCCAGAAGATTTAGGGGTTCAAAAAAAAACAATTAAGAAGGCGTTATATGTGATTTTGCCCAACAAAATCGATTTAGAACTCAGTATCTATCTACGGGTTCTAAGAGTTAAATATTTTGGAATATGAAATTTTATATTTTTGCATTTCTTGTGTAAAGTTGAAAACATTATATAAACAAAACCTCGGTAGTTTTATTTAATGAAAAATCCTTGTTTCGCACACGTTTTGAATTAAATCTCAGGAACCCTACGGTGTTTTAAGATAAATTTTACTACAACAAGTAGGTAATAATTAAACTTTATTCTAATGCTTAAAACCAGTTTTTTGATAAACACTTTTTTGGCATTAATAAACATAAAACTACGTTTTTGTGCACGACGCTCGCAAGCGCGAGCGAGATGGCGCGCGGGTTATCGCATGCGTTAAAGAGGGAGCCTAAATTGTAGTATAGTGCCCTCTTAAACAATTTAGCCTGACCAATGCTTTTTGATAGGTGTTTTCAAAGAGTATCTGTCACCAATGGTTACGGTAAACGCTTGATTATTTGTTCGTGAACTTGGGCCTTAGAATGTGAGTTCGGCTCCCTTTATTCTTAAAGGTACCAATGTCTGTAGTAAACTAAAAAAATAAAACAAGATATCAAAACAGATCAACAATGGAGTATAATAAAATTTCACAATAAATATATAGAAAAAATATACACATGTAAATTCGTAACATAACTGGTAATGATTCTATTTGTAACGTACTACGTAACATAGTTATTGGCTAATCACACTATGTCACGGACGTACTCAGTACTTAGCATTAGTTGAAGAGGGGCAGGCAAGAACACTATAGCTACTTAAAAGGTAGAAAGATAGGTGACATTTATCCTTAAAAAAATATTTAGCACAATAATCAAGTTTCAAAGTAGTATCTACAAAACTAGACATCATGCCTATCATGTCTTTTAAGTTAACAATATCCACTATTACGCTGTCTTAGTTTATTTTAAAATATATTTAGATTATATCCATCAATTCTTACGTAGGAATCCTTACTCACATGGCATGATTATAGCTAGCTCATAGCATCGCAATACCATGAAGTGAAGTTGTAATCCGTAAAAAGCATCCATCTTATACTATACTTCAAGTAATTAAAATAGCTTAGAATAATACAGCTGTTTATAAAGCTGAAATTATCAAATAGAAACATTTTCCTACATCGTCAAATACCAAATAAAAATATCAATTACAGTAATAGTGTTTGAACAATCCAGCAATAAATTCTGAATTATAAGACAGCCCCTTACTATTCCTGAGTACGCCCCGTAAATTATCCTATCGGCAAGTAATCTTAGCTAGTAACTTCCTTTGGTTTCTGTATGTAGTTGTAGTTAATGAACCTGGCTCCCTGGGTGAGCTGAGCGCACTCGTTGGTGAAGTGGCAGGCGAAGAGAAGCATATTGCGCGGTTGAACCTTCCACGCGAAACGCATGAAGCAGAGGGAATACAGGGATAGAGCTGGAACAGAAAAAAAACAAATTTTAGAACATGAAATTGCAGCAAATTTTATTGTACCTCATCTAGTCCACAACTTTTTACGAAATAAGTATTCCTGCTGTTGAATATAAAATTTTAGACCTGTAAGCCGATCCAAAAGATGATCCGTTAGATGATGTATGTTTTAAAATTTACGTACACCGCCAGCCATTCTTCTAATCTCTTTTATTCTGGGTATTTTTTTATACATAATAAAAAATATCTATCTATGTAATGTTAATGTATTTAGTATATCAGTTATCTAGTACCCATAACACAAGCTCTTCTTAGCTTGGGGCTAGATAATGTTGTGTGAAATGTCCAGCATTATTTATTTATTTATTATTCTAATTCATTCACTCTTTGACTACCTACTCAATTACTATTCGTGGGAACCTGTTATTGGCTCTCTACTGTTATTCTGTTGTATTATTATGTTAAAGTAATACGTTGGTTCTCGAAAAAATAAATAAATAAAATAAATAATAAATAAATAATCTTACAGATCTTTCTCCATCAAAGGGTTGTCTAGAATAAATCGCTTCTAAGCGATAAGACCGTCTATTTTACCTTTTAATCATCATGTTAAGTTTTGTGTACTATTTTTTATTATCTTATGGTGTACAATAAAGAGACCAAATAAGGCCAGGCTACGATTAAACATAGAAAAGTTTGTTTTCATCATTGCTATCACTATTATTGTATTAGCATAAAACACTGTGCTTATTTTATTTTTTACAGGCGGATTAACTGTTTGTCGACAATTAATCTCGTAAAAGTCATTATAATTATCATCATAACATGGCTTCAGTTAAGATAAGTGTTGTAAAATGAATTACTTATAGAACCTAGACAAATGGATATCGTTCACGAAATACGACAAAAAAGCGCTAAGCAAACATAATGGAAATGATACTGTAACCTGTGCTGTAATTGTAGGCAATCATAACATAACATAAAGCCGGGTCTGCTGCGCTATGGTGTTTAACAAATAACATGTTTTGCTAAAATGTTTTTTTAGAAAATTTGGCGCAGACCCGGCTCAACACCCAAAAAAACTTAATACAATACATTACATAGATAGTATTTTTTTATTATATACATATTATACATATAAAATACCCAGAACACCCTGAACAATTATCTGCAGATCGTACAAATATTTGTTCCGAGGCAGGAATCGAACCCGCAACCTCCTGCGTCGCAGGCGAACCTACACCTGCCGCGCCACAGAGGTCGTTCAATCTTCTTCATCGAAACGTCATGTCCAAGCGAAACCACACAAGGCTGTTACAACAACCATAATACAAAAAATACAAGAAACTTAAATTTGATTTTAATTATATTGATAAAGCAACAAACAAACATACTTTCACATTTATAATCTTTGTATAATCTTGTAAAATTTACGTACACCGCCGGCCATCATTCTAATCTTACAGATCTCTCTCCATCCAAAGGTTGTTTGGAAGAAATCGCTTCTAACCGATAAGACCGCCCATTGTATCTACTTTTAATGTTAGTAGTTGAGCCAGTCTCTCAAATAGTGAGGAATGGCTTTTCCTCGAAGTGACCACAATCAATTAACCAGTTCTTTGGGCTTCCTTTGTCTCAAGGACACCTAGAATGCCACGACGAACGGTCTTATGCCACCTCCATCCACCGACTTCCTGCGACGTTTATAATGTCTTTAGTCCATCGAGTGGAGGGCCTTTCCCTACCGCGTCATAATATGTATAATATATACTTAATATAATATCATATATATTTATATAAATAAAGCTTATCACACAGTGTGACCAGACCGAAGTCATCACTGATAAGATGCCACGATCCAACAAAATGTCTAAACTATATAACTGATTTATGGTATCTGAGAATTATGTAAGTAATAACATGTGACTTAAATAACTGTTAACTGTAACTGTTGTAACTATGTGAAGATTAAGAAGATTAATAAAATAATAAATGCTGGACATTTCACACAACATTATCTAGCACAAAGCTAAGCAGAGCTTGTGTTATGGGTACTTACTGATAACTGATATACTTAATACAATACAGATAGGTAATTTTTATTATGCATAAAAAATACCCAGAATACCCTGAACAAATATCTGTAGTTCGTACAAATTTGTTCCGAGGCGGGAATAGAACCCGCAACCTCCTGCGTCGCAGGCGAACCTTCACCCGCCCCGCCACAGAGGTCATCAACAAAGGTGCTGGACTTAGATTATCTAATCTAAATATTATATTATTTGACATCCTGTTGTACCATATTTCATGCAAAAAATGTTATTATTATACAGTATGCCATGCGGCGGTGTGTCCGGCCTAAAGCTACGTTTCCACCAAAGATGAGCGGTGCGAGGATGTGTAGCGAGGCTGTGGAACGGTGTGAGTGTTTGCACCAGAGATGTGTAAGGTAGATGAGCGGTGCGAGCATGCGTAGCGAGGCTGTGGAACGGTGCGTAGATGAGCGGTGCGAGGATGTGTAGCGGGCTCTTTTCAGACTGACTGCTAGTAGTTTCTCGCTCGCAACACATTACTCGCACGCACCTCGCATGTTTTGTACGTAAAAAAACCTCGCTCGCTAAGCCGTTTCCACCAGAGCTGCGCTGAGCGAGGCTAGGTAAATGAAGTGATTCTAATGGTTCTTAAAAACACATTACTCGCAACACATTCCTCGCACGCACCTCGCTTGTTTTGTACGTATAAAAACCTCGCTCGCTAAGCCGTTTCCACCAGAGCGGCGCTGTGCGAGGCTAGGTAAATAAAGTGATTCTATTGGTTCTTAAAAAACACTTTCCTCGCTACGCATCCTCGCTCATCTCTGGTGGAAACGCAGCCTAAGAATAGACACCTCCGTCTCCTCCCGTGGATGTCATACAAGCTGAGTAAGGGATTACACCATGGGGTGAGCATCAGTATAAACTTCAGCACTCAACAACAATGCTATGATTATCAATCCATTTGCCAAGCGTGATGATTATGAAAATCCCCCATTGCATTCTATGGGGGAAGCCTCATCCAGCAGTGAACGTCTACCAGCTGATGATGATAATTAATTATGTACAAGGTTGTCTGGAATAGATCGCTCTTAAGCGATAAGAACACCCATTGTACATCTGATTTGACACTTTGTATCTCTTTTTTTGTTTAGTTTTCATGGTGTACATGTAATATTAAGTATCTATCTAATATTAATGTAATAGTTTGTGTGACTGATTGTTACACAATCCACATCAGCTGAACCATTTTGCATAACGTTTGGAATAGATATAGCTACTTTTATCTGGATATCCGGGTACCGTGTAAGTGAAACCATGGACAAAATATCTCTTCCTCTCAAGTCTCCTTTCAAGGTCAGACAAGTACTAACTAACAAAGTGACCCAGTAGGTATCACTTATGTTCAAGTAGGTAACCTTGATGCATAAATAAACATATTGAAGTTTATAGGCAACAAAACAACTAACAAGTACCCACTCCTCCTTGAACACCTAAGATACACCCCGTCAATTGTTTAGGCTTAAAAATAAGAGGAATTTTTTTGGGAGAGTTGTAGCGTACTTCTCCTTAAAAGAGTGATGCGGTGTAACATTGGAACCTTAAAACTATGGTTCAGAGTAAACCAGTGATGCTCAAATGTTTATTTGTTATAAGTTATGGCTTAGGGGTTAAATTTTATTGAACGTAATCTATGCAACATGACTGCATAGGCTAAGGGACAAATGTTTGCATGATCTGCAAATATTACTTATAGGTCTGTGTGTACTCATAGTTTCTGATACCCACAACACAGGTAATCCTAGTGTGGGATCAGAACTATTTATGTGACATTAGAATAATATTCTTGACTGTATTATTATTTTGTTAAGATAATCCAAATCTAATGTTAATGAGAATGTAGAGAAATGTTGCAAAAAAGTTGGTTGTTGCTGGTGCAAAACTAGCATTATCTTTAATTAGATTGCATTTTCACACAGCAACCAAACTCAGTCATCTAATACTAACATTTATTTAATTAGTATAAAGATATTAAGTCTGTTAACTCTGGACATAGGCCTCTCTCATAATATGCCCGAAGACTGGTCTTGAGCCATCTAAATTCAGAGTTCCTGCAGCTTTTAAGACACCATTGGTTATCGAAAGGGCCTTCCTACGCTGTGTCATCTGCAAACTATACGGCCTGACCATTGCCATTATAAATTGAATGATCTTGTCACAGAAATTGAACAATCGGTATTTAAGTACTGCTGCACCCTTATCCACCACACCTATTTTGACGACCTCTGTGGTGCGGTGGGCGAAGTTTTGCCTGCAACGCAGGAGGTTGCGGGTTCGATTCCCTACTCGGAACAAATATTTGTACAATCTGCAGATATTTTTATAGGGTGTTCTGGGTATTTTCTATGTATAATAAAATATTTCTTTCTATGTACATAATGTATTGTATTAAGTATATCAATTATCTAGTACCCATAACACAAGCTCTGCTTAGCTAGGGGCTAGATAATGTTGTGTGAAATGTCCAGCATTTATTTTACCTATTATCTTTCTGCACACTGCCCATTGGTCTTACTATTAAATGTAAAGTAACATAGGTAGCCCGTTACAAATAAAGTTGTTTCCAATACTGTTTTCATTTCTGTCATCATACATAGATTTGCCTAGAAATAGACACCTATTCACTCTTGCCTTGAAGTGACCCAGACAATCCAATGTTGAATTGTCTCACAGAACTATCAAATGCAGTAAGGTAAGAAATGTTTAACTAATTACCAAAAGTCATCTTTCCACTTATAAAGCTAGGATCCTTCCTTGTGTCTGCAATCGCAGCTAGTGGGATCCCCCAATTAGCTATTGGACCCCAGAAATGTGTGCTGAAATCATGAGAAAAAACAAATTATTTGTTGGTATTTTTGCCATCTGTGGGACAAGTTTATTTGATGAAAATATATTTGAACGCCATGCATCTGTGCCAAAATTTCGGTAAACAGACTCATAAATCATGGTTTTTAGTGAAGATTACATAATTTGATTATTTTTATAAAACATTAATCAATTTCCAGTTTCTGTATAGAATTTCAAAACAATTGTATGAGTAAATTAATAAAATAATGTTTACCTCATTAAATATTGCCTGAACTCTTTGCTTTTTAACTGGTTCAGCGTATTCCTTAAGAAAGCACTCATTTTTCCTGAAATTCAAAAATATTTTAGAATATCACTGAATGTAGCTAAGATAATTAGTATTCAAGGTTAGTGTATCGTATAATGCAAAGATGATAGTAAATATATGTAGCGACTAAAAGCTCTATTTATAATTGCACTGTATGTTAGAAAGTTATAGTAAGTGATTTATTAATGTTTCAAGTTCATTACTACCGCTTGAATGGATGTCAAGGTTGTAATGTAGTTATCACATGAAAAAAATTTAACTTCAATGTAATTTCACCGCTCACCTTTGTGTTTATTGCAGGATTTTTGAATGAAATTACAATTTTGCCACTGGCTCGTTCGAGGTCGTAACTAAACAAGAACAAATTAATATCACCTATGCCCAGCCTCAGCCAGCATATCTCTTTTTTTTTTTTTTTTTTTTTTTTATGGCATCTGAGTATTTCTCAATATTGTCAATGTCAAGTTATTGATTTAATCAAACTATGTCCAGTCGTCAAAGTCTTCTGTCAAGTCATGTTCTAGTAAATTGATGGCAGTTTACTAGAATGTTCCTGGACAATTTCCACCCCTTCGAAAAGACACGCAATAAACTTATTTTATTAAAATTCACTACTATATGCTCTTTATAAGCTACACCGGTTAAAATGCCACCAAAATTACACGATATAACTCAAAAAAACACTAGAAATTGAAATAAAATAAAAAAGGACGACGTCTCTCTTTGAAAGACCAGAAAAAGTCCATATCTCTTTCTCTCACAATGATGTGATCAGTGACATGCTGACATGCATGACAATTTGTCATGGGTCTGTCACTCATTGGGTCACGTCACTGTCATCGCATTGAACGTCATGGAATAATAAATACATTCTTCCTATTCTTCCATGGTCAGAAGTTCTGCATACAAATCGTGTAGGTACACTTATAAAACAATATCTATTATATTATTTATATCAATACAAGAATGACAAACTTTAGTCAAAATCAAAGATCAAAAAAAATTATGGCTCGTTATCGCAAATAAATCAGTTTTCCTGCACAATGAAATATTCAGTTACTTTTTAAACACATTTTATTCATTTCCTAGTGAAAGTGGAATTACTTAAAAATGAATAAACTGATAGGATCTACTGATGGGCTTTTACCGCATGCTCGTAATTTTATACATGCTCATTTTCTTAATCATTTACTTCGGTTTGGTGGTAGCCCTAACCTATGCGAGAAGCATAATTATCAGCCACAAGTATGTTCAGCCAAGGTATTTTCTTTTTAGTGAGGCACTGTTGATATGTGATTAGTTCCTTGTAGGGCGGCTGATGGCATACATGAGCTGCATGCAGCTGCATCAATGAACCTGACCACAATGTCCTCTCCTCCAAGGTTTCCATACACCAACACTTTTTTAGCCGCTTGAAACTGCAAGAGGCATCCATATGCATTCCTCGTCTTAAAACATGTATTAATTTCAGCTACCCTGATGAAATCTACGCAAATCAAGAATGAAACACAAACTTAAAATATTCACTTTAATAAAAGGCACAAATTGGACGGTTTCAAATCAGATCATCATACAAGTCAGACATTAGTAATAATATTATGTATGTCAAATACCTAAGTACGTAATTTATGAGTAAGTGCTAAATGCTTCTCTTGTTAACTTATGAACTACCTACTTAGACATACCTATATTATTTATTGAACAGCAGACGTTTCATTAAATTATCTTATCTTATTGGTGAACCCATCAAAGCTTTCAAGGCCCTAATGACCTTTAGTGTTAGCTCAATTAATTAACATTACCGAGGCAATGGTAGCGATTCTGTACAGTAGTATCTAAATTTAAAGTGCACTAAAATTATCGCGCGCCCTATCTAATACACTGAAATGAAAGGGACCGCGATAATTTTAGAGAATGATGCACAGAATCATTATTATTGGTAGCGATTCTGTGCATTGCTCTCTAAATTTAAACTGCACTAAAATATTCGCGCGCTCTTTCTAATGGACTGAAATATAAGGGACCGCAATAATTTTAGCACAATTTAAATTTAGAGGATGATGCATAGAATCGCTACTACTAGAGAGACGATTGCAAATGTCAAATATTGATGAAACTGGAGTAGCTCTCAGAGCAAAAGTAGCTTAAACCTTTATGAGTTGATCGGTTAATATTTGATGTTTACGATCATCTTGTTAGCAACTTCTGAAATGTCTGCTGTCCAATTGGCAAAGAAAGGCGAAGATTTGTTAACTAGCTGCCAAATCAGCATTCGCTGTTGGGTGCAAACAAAATATTAGTTAGTAGCAGTCTTTGAGTGTAGTTGCTAGTAAGGGACCGTCCATTAATCACGTGAGGCTTGAGGGGGGGGGTTTAGAAAAAATCACGAAATATCACAAGGGGGGGGGTGTTGTATGATATCACGTGTATTTATTGTTTCGTCAAACGCGCGATTTCTAAACCAAAAAGCCATAATTTCGGAATAAAATTAGATTATACTTTATAGGTACCTGTACCCATTTAAAGATAATATTCAAAAAAAAATAAGATTCTTACACTAATTAATTTTAAAAATACACGTGATTTTTCTTAGTCTTAAACCTCACCACGTATCACCAAGGGGGAGGGGAGGTTAAAAAATGCTAAAAAACCATCACGTAATTAATGGACGGCCCCTTACGTACAATAGAAATGCTGACAACTCTTTTTAAATTAGTCTTTTACTATGAAATTTCGTAAAAATCATAGATTTTATGAAAATTAAATTAACAAAGAACCAATCCCATCTCTTTTATGAAAGTGGTGTTTCAGTGGTCTATTTTAGAATAACAAAAATTAGATAGAACCTTTAAAAAAAGGAGTTGTAAGTTTGAATTCAAGTACTTAATTATTTACTTAATGGAATACATGTATAAATTGGAATTGAATTACATCATAATTAAATACAGTAATTGATCTGCTGTTGTTTTAAAATACATTAGCTTAACAGCTGTATAACTTAAAATTAACTGAATAACATTTGAGCATTGAATATAAAGTTAAATACTTTTACAAAATTATACATTCATAGATACACGCCTTTTTCCCCGAAGGGGTAGGTAGAACCTCAATAGGTTACAGAATCGCAGGAGTATAGATAGGAGTGATCAGTGGTGAACTTATAGCTGCCATCGCTTTACATATTATATTATTATTATTATATTTTCATTATTCCATATTATTTTATATATCAAAATAATTATTTCTAAAAATCCCGAAATATAGTTTGGATTAGTGTGAGAATAGTACTGTCTAAAATAATAATTATGTCATTATTTACAAACTTAAAATAAGGATAGAGATAAATGAGATTAAAAAAATTCAAATCAGTCAACATCTTGGACGATAAAACTCAAAAAGATTAATATAAAAATACACCGAATATCAGTTAAAAAAATTGTGTAAATAATAGAATATACCTACAGAAGTATTCACTTAAAAAACTTAGCAATAAACAGGGCTACATATCAATTAAGCTCTATACTATTCATAAAATGTAATTCTTTAAAAAACCCCGACTTGTTTTTTGCACAAAGCAAAAAACACGAATAACGGGCACGGGAATAATGAGCGCCGTTACGCACTACGTTGTTTGAACTTAACATTTAACATGAAAATGCGCGTCTCCTTAAAACAGATATGATGGTATTTTGTTGTCTTTCTTACTTTATTTTGAGCTTATTTTACAAGCTGTCAAGGCTGCGCCAGCTTTTCTACGCTAAAACATATCGGAGCCAGCTTATTCTACATTGGATATGATCTTCTTATTTTAGTAGCTGTCAATTTCAGAATTATATAAGATACCATACAGTTGTATCTTATAAAGCAGCCACAGTTATAGCCAATACAGTAGCCAAACTGCTTGTATCTTGGCCAGCTAATTGAAATATCAATATGTGTTTTATTATCTCAAATTACGATCTTTTTTGTCTCAACTTTATGCCTGTAAATGTAATATCTTACCGTAACTTATACAGCAGCCACAGTATAGACAATACAGTAGCCAAACTGCTCTGTATTCCGGCTGCGCCAGCTAATCTACACTTGAACATATCAATACGGGTTTCCTTATTTGAAATGATGTTCTGAAACTCTGCCTCTACTATCTGTCCGTCGTAGTAGGTGATAGGATCTTCAAATGGGTATTCGTATCCTTGGAGACATTCGCACTTGTAGCCGCCTACTTCGAAACCTCGCCCGAGGATTGGAACACACTGAAAAATTGGAAGACAATAAAAATTTCGCTCATTCTCCAGCGATTTGAGCAATGCCACTACAACTTGCTAAGTCAAAGAGGTATATCGGTGACCTTGGTTCTTTTACGGATATCGTCGTTTTCGATTTTATAATGCAGTGCAACTCCGAGCATAGCTTTCTCCATAGCCAACCGATGGACTTATGACATTTTAACGGTCGCAGGATATCGGTGGATGCGGCTGAACAGCATTGTCAGCGTGACTACATAACACCAATACGCCGTTCATCTGTGTCAAATGCTAGTCCTTGAAGCTTGATAGCTAAAAAATTAAGAGCCAGTACCTACGCAAAGTACTCTGTCTGAACCAGAGTCTGAACACCCAGCCCTGTTTGTCTTCTGTGAGTTGGTACGCCACCAGTCGCGCGCACTCTATTTCGTTCTTTTACTGCTTAACTGCCGAACGTGTGCAAAGCCCATAACAATGGACCTTTATTGTGTCATCAGTCTTCTTCCCACATCTCATCTCATGCTCAAAGTCGCGAAGCGGTCTATGGAGAGAGCTATGCTAGAAGTTTCACTACGTGATAGAATCCGAAATGAGGAAATCCGTACAAGAACCAAGGTCACCGACATAGTTCTCAGAATTAGCAAGTTCAAGTGGCAATGGGCAGGTAATATAGCTCGCAGAACTGACAATGGGTAATGAAGGTTCTCGAGTGGCGACCACAAACCGGACGACGTGGTAGAGGAAGGCCATTCACTCGATGGACTAAAGACATTATAAACATCGCAGGCAGTCGGTGGATGGAGGCGGCTCAAGACCGTTCCTCGTGGCATTCTTAGGTGGAAGCCTAAGTCCAGCAGTGGACTTCGACAGGCTGATGCTGATGATGATTAACTTACATAGCTGGAAGCACGGTCGCACTTGTCAGTACTCTTGAATGCATTCGGCACGTAGAACTTGTCGGGACACTGATTGATGTCGAGAGACATCAGCGACATGGTTACCGCGACCACTCCCCTGAAAATTAAATATATACATTTATTTATTTTATTGGTACCGTGGTGTCCGGCCTAAGAATGGACTCTCCTCCCGTGGATGTTGTAAAAGCCCACTAAGGGATTGCACCAGGCGATGGGCAGCAGCATCTACCTGTGGGCGTATTACGAGTTTTGCATTGCAACAATCGATTTGCTAGTTATGAGCATTCAACGTAACTTACGTAGCAACTATTAATGAATCTGTGCTGTTTCTATCGACTGCGCGGCACAGAATGATGAATAGTTACTATGTAAGTCACGGAAAAAGCTCACGACTCGCAAATCGATTGTTGCAATGCAAAACTCGTAATAGGCCCTCTGATCGCTCAACACCAATCCGCCTGCCAAGCGTGGTAATTATGGCCAATCCCCCCATTGCGTTGAATTCTCCCATTCACTCAATTGTAATTTTTTTTTAATTACTTTATTGTTTAATTGGACTTTTTCTAGTTTAAGACCTTATTTTATTTACAATGTTCTGGCAAATAAACTTATCTTATCACGACACCGTGTCCAATAGCCATATTTCTTAGCTACTCTCTGCTTCTCTTAAGCTAGCTAGCATGATGATACTCACTTGAACTCTAGTTTAACTTTGACACTGTCCCATCCGAAGAAAGGCGCTGCATAAGTGATCGCCCACTGCTTCACATGCCCGTCACAGTCGTAATACGGACGGGTCCAATGGCCATGATTGATGTTAGCCGCTCGGTAGGAAGTGGGGAATCTCTCGTATCGCTTCAGGTACTTTCCTAGTACGTCATCACGGATCTTCATTTTAAGGAAGTATTGCTCGAGGCTGTCAAAATTGGTGGACCATCGCTGTTTGAGGAATTGGAACCAGGGCTTGTTTGTGTATACTTCCTCTGTAAAATAATTGTAAATGGGACAATGTAATGTGTTTGGTAATGTCTTTATGGGACGTACAACAACGAAGTGATTGAGCCTGATAGAGACACTGTTAGTGTAGCCTGTCTGGCCACTCCTGGCGCGCCCGGTGGTTGCGATTGGAGTGGCAGCGACGATGACGGTGCACCGCAACCCGAGCGGTATGACGTCACCGAAGAATTATCTTTATCTTTATCCTATACCCACCCTGATGAAGACCCTGAGGTAAGTGAAAATTTCCCGTTTTACAAAATGAAAGGTAAATATAGTTCTGTGTCCTGGGTATCAGGAACTACGAACACCCAGAGGCCCAATTCTCTAAGTTATTTTAAAACTACACTGAAAGTTGACCGAATCGAGACTGAATTGTAAATTGACTGAAAGTTGAATTTCTAGTTCCTCATAAATAACAATTTAGTCTACTTTCAATTCATGGTGACCACCATTAGAGTAGGATAGTTATATATATAATTGGAAAGAGTAAAGAGAGACTCCATCTACTTATGCTAAAATTAAAGAAAAATCTTTGAATCGTTCAAGTTTCGGTCACATTTCGATATAATCACATTACAGTGTTGTAGTTTATGTCAGGAGAATACCATTTCTGACATTAAAAACATCGACACAAGATCGAAACATGATCCGAACTCTATTTTAACTATTTTTTAGTTAGTGAATTGGGCCTCTGACCCGGAACAAATATTTGCACATTTGTCCAGCGACGGGAATCAAACCCGCAACCTCTCGGATCTCAACCGGCTACTCTCCCGCCGCGCCACAGAAGTCGTCAAATTCACTCTTCATCATTATATCAAATATATTTTGATCATGTTATAAATCAAATATATATATATTCACTCTTGCAAGTCGAGATGAGATCCAAATCTCAACATAATAGGCATGCTGAATACTTACCAGTCTTATTCAATCTTGCCAAATCCTCCAGTTTGAACTTTCTGGTGTTCAGTTCAGTCTTGTAGGCGAAGGGCGCGAAGAATGTGCGGTTCGTGAACTTATTCCTGTCCCAGAATGTACCTTAAAAGTAAAATCACTAAATTTACAGACAGAACAAACCTTTTTAACCAAAGGAGGTTATTCAACATCATCATCGTCAAGTAGAAGTCCACTGCCAATAATAGGCCTCCCCCATAAAATGCCATGACGAACGGTCCTGAGCCGCCTTCATCCACCGATTTCGCCTTGCACTGCTTGTTAGGTTGACCTTGCTGCTTTCTTAATTCGCATGTTCTGTTTCAAAACTCACGCTATTTTTACCATATTTTTATTTAGGAAAACATTGTATAATTACGTTAGGTTCAAAACTGGGTAACAAGTATGTAAGACTTGTTGATAATTTTATCCACATGTTAGTATTATACATCATTCCAAAAAGATGCAGCTAAAGGGCTATAGATGTGCTATAGGTCAGATCATTTACATAAAATTGAGTAGGCATATACAGCAATACAAAAAAGCGATAATTAGGGCCCTGAAAAAAATTTGACGCCTCATAATTTCCAACCAATCCAAGCAGGAGTGCCACTCACATAAACACGCGCCCACACAACCACGAACACACCCGCATTCACACATATTTCTTTACACTTTTTAAGTACTTATAAATTTTTGTACTTTTACTTTTATTTTATCTGGTTTTCTTTTTACAAATGTTTATGTACTTTTAGTTATTTTACTTTTTAAATGGCTATTGAAGAACGGGATCTCCTAACAAAGCATATATCTGCTTAAAAGGAGATTCCAAACCCTGAATGTAAATTTTATTATAAGTTACTGAAATAAACATCTTTTTTTTTGTGTTACCTGCAGACCATATCTTGGAGTCGCCGAGTACGACAGACAAAGTCTCTCCAAACATCTGGTCCTCCGTTAGCGGTTTGTCTGCCACGCGGTTACCGCTGAACACTTCTTGTGGGTCCGATACCTAAAGGGTTTTATACTATTTTATAAAATGTTAATTATAATAATAGAAGTGAAATTCGGTAGCGGATTGGCCCGATTTCTTCACGACCTTAGGGTCGTAGACGAGATCATAAGTGCCCTGAATAGTATGGAGAAAGTGATCAATTAACGCCGTGCACTTTCCCTTCTTACCCGTGAAAGCTGTCCTTTGTTTTAACTAGTTAGCGTGTGACGCAAGCGAAAGGGCGATTGTTAAATTAACATACTGCCCCCATAGTCGCTATGACCAAACGTAACATAACGCGGGCTCGTTACGATATCTGCGTGGAATCATCGCTGAATCGTATCGGTGACGTCACACGTTATTGACAAGGAATCTCTTAGGTCATAGCGAATAACCACCCTGAGTTTGTAGTGGGAACAATTAAGGCTTATGATGCAGTTTTTACCCGACTGTGGCAAAGCAAAAGGAGGGTTATTTTTTGCTCCACCGAAAGTCCTGCTCCGTTACCGGAGCTGGGCTGGCCTGGGGTAGGGTTAGCATAGGGGGGCAATGCACCTCCGGCCACCCTCCTACAAGCCAATGGTTGGTGGCAGCACAGTATGGACCCTGTGCTCCCAGTTGGAGGGAGTGTTTGTGGTTGGCTTTGAAGCCAACCATGGGCACCGGTGCGTTCCGTAGGAGATCCCGGAGCCCATCAACATGCGCAGAGGATGGCCACAGGGGGGGTTTTACTGAGTCGTCGGAATCCCGGCAACCTCACATAATCCTATCACACCCTCAATTTGATTGGGTCTCTTGTTGAAGATATACACACGACAACAAAAAAAAATTGTGGCAATGCACAATATATTCCACAGAGGCAAGTATCATATTATGAAGCATCTTGACGTTTAGTTAGCGTGTCATAGACTATATATGACGTCACACTAACTTCAATGAGTAGATCACAAAAATGTATTACACTTATTATTAACTATACACTAAAATAAAATCCACTATGTTTAATTAAAAAAGTCTTCGACTACAGCTTCTAATTAAGGCCAATTCAATCGTGAAGTTAGCCTTCCTATAACGTTTTGACATTATTTTCCGCCTTTTGCGTGGTCGGGTTTTAGTTTTTGAAACTTTTATTTTATTATATACCTGTAAGAAAGCACTGATGAAGTTGGCGAGCCGGACGGCCATTTTCGCCTGATTCTGTAACTGCTCCTCTGCGCCGAACGCGATGTCGCCGTTCAGGAAGAGATCTGTTGCCTTGTATCTTTAAAACAAATAATCTGATATTAAAACTACAAAAATCACATCTGAAGAGTTTGTAGTATAATAAGAAAAGTTTGATCGACTAATATACACATTATATGGGCTAACAAAACAAATGTTCAATAATAAATAAAATAAATAAATAAATGATGGACATTTCAGACAGCCCCTTGTGTTATGGGTACTAGATAACTGATATACTTAACACAATATATAACATAGATATATTTATTATTATATATAGAAAATACCCATAACACCCTGAAAAAATATATGAAGATTGTACAAATATTTGTTCCGATGCGGGAATCGAACCCGCAACCTCTTGCGTCGCAGGCGAACCTTCGCCCGCCGCGCCACAGCCGTCAATGATTGAGCTTTACTTGGTAAATGGTTTTTTTCGAGGTTTGCTTAAGTAATTGTCTAGGAATTGTAGGGGGAGGCCTATGCCCAGCAGTGGACATCTACATGCTGATGATGATGAGACATAGGATATTTTTCATCCCGATATTCAGAGAGCTGATTCTATGTTTTGACAAGCAATTGACACGGACGTCTGGTGTAGTGTAACACGGATTTTTGTATGGAAAATGAGGTTCACAGAGTGTACGCTAGGGGCGCTCATCAGTGTCTCCATACAAAAATCCACACTACACTACACGAGACGTCCGTGACAATTGCTTGTCAAAACGTAGAATCAGCTCTCAGCTCTCAGGTCCCTCGGGAGATAACGGAGGTGAAACCGTGAGTGACTGCTGGTAACAACCAAGTTAAAACTTACTTGGTGCAGTTATGAGGTTGCACTCCTCTGATGAAGTTGAGCGCCTCAAAGACATTCATTCGCTCAGTGTGCAACGCCTCCGGACCGCTGGTGCTGTTCACATACTCGTAATACTTGTCCGCGTAGAGAGCTCGCAAGAATGGATGGGCTTTCTCCCACTGGACGGGCAGGCGTTGGACCCCTTAAACATACAATAGATTTTACATACAAATCAAATCAAAACAAAAGAATTTTATTCATTGAAATCACAAGGATCATTTTGAGATGGGCTGCAGACAGCAAAAGCAGGCGACACTGCGGCTGGCGGCTGCGATCGACCGCAGTGCTGCCTGCGTTCGCGGTTGCTTCTATTACTAGTGCGGCGGCATGCCGTGGCTGCACAATGCATAGAACCATGCCTCAGTCACACCTGTACCTTCGTGCGTGTACATTATACGTGTGAACTCTCTGCGGTTCGCGTCACTACTGGCTACCTGCAGTCGCTGCGTGCCGCGGCTGCAGGCCGCAGTGTTGCCGTGCTCGGAATCAATTTCATAGAGATTCATAGAAACCAGTAGTGTCGCTTGTAGTTTGCTGTTGCAGTTTGCGGTCTGCAGCCCATCTCGGAAGGGTACCTTTATAAACTAAAATTACTCCTGTTCCAACGCGACTTAGCCTAGAAGAATCAGGTAACACACAAACACACGCTTCATCCAGAAAGGAGTAGGCAGAGCCTCAATGGGGCTCTTTACTGTGGGCCACAAAATCGCAGGAATGTGACCAGTGGTGAGCTCATCGCCGCCACAACCAACTCGGCAAACGCTTTCTTATTCCAGTAATAACAAATTCCTATATTAGGGGTTCGCCCACCAAATTCGCAAATACCCCAATTGCATTCTATGGGGGAGGCCTCGTCCAGCAGTGGACATCTAAATGTGGTTGAAGAAGAAGAATGTACTTTGTTCGTTTGCCGTGTCACTTGTTCTTTATTTGTCAGACCCTTTAGGCCAGTGACCAGGTTGGCATATTGTAACTCTGAAAAAAACCAGTGTGGTGAATGGATGCAATGCACCTCGCCTCCTTTCTTGAACCTCCCCCTTAGAATGCCACCGACTCCCCGCGACGTTTAAAATGTCTTTAGTCCATCAAGTGGAAGGCCTTCCTCTACCGCGTGGGGTTGGTAGCAGGATTCGTTCTTGCACATAAGCAATGTAATACAATAGTTTGATGATAGCATAAGGAAAGAGACTCACATCCAATCTTCTTGCAGTCAAAGTTGTTGTAATATTGGTCAGAAGTAGCCCGTTCGACAATCTCGCCGAGGTAGGGGCGACGAGCGAGCGGCGGGAGCCGGTGTCCGGGCGCGCAGCGGCACTGGTAGCCCCCGCGACGGAAGCCCCAACCGTGGAGCGGCTCACACTATACATGAAATAACATCTAACAGTCACAAAATCATCCTGACCACAATAGGATTCCCTGTGAATCAGGAACTACGAGTAATATGGACGCCAGGCTGTTTTTTAGATAACGCAAAAATTTATCACTCAGCTAGAATAACATATAACATAACACCCAACAGTCACATACATAGTCCTGATCCCACAGTAGGATTCCCTGTGTTGGGGGTATCAGAACTACGAGTACCATGCTACCATAACATCCAGACATGAACAAATATTTGCAAATCAAAAAATCAATCCCCATTCAAGCAGGAATTGGAAATTCATTGGAATTTACACCAATGCTAACTATCAAAACGACCTCTGTGGCGCGGCGGGCGAAGGTTCGCCTGCGACGCAGGAAGTTGCGGGTTTGATTCCCGCCTCTGAACAAATATTTGTACGATCTGCAGATAATTGTTCAGGGTGTTCTTCTATTTTTCTATGTATAATAAAAAATATCTATCTATGTAATGTAATGTGTGTATGTGTATTAAGTATATCAGTTATCTAATACCCATAACACAAGCTCTGCTTAGCTTGGGCAAGATAATGTTGTGTGAAATGTCCAGCATTTATTTATTTTAAAATACTTTTAATACGTTGAAAATACAAAACAGGATGTCATTAAAAATGACGATATGTTGAAACTCGTGTACGAATGCGTTAAAGAGTTAGCTCTCTTAGTGTTGGCGCGTTATTCGCGTGTAGGTTAGTTCGCGGCGTGTGATAGGCGAACAAACGCAGCCGCAGACAATATAATTATTAATAAATAAATGAAATTCCTTTAATTTAGGCACTGTAGTGTACATAATATCACATAAAAATACAAATAAAATAAAGATAAAATAAAACAAAACCTAACACAGATCACAAATAGGTAAATTCGTATCATTTCTTATCTCTCCACGCACTGCAGTATCTCGGCAACCTCATGCGACCTCACTATCACAGTATTTTTTTACGCCCACGCCGTTAATTTTAACGGCTCTCTATTCGGTCGGGGAAGGATGAACTGCCCATGCAAACGTAATACCAAAATCATTTGTAATTCGAGCATATTTCCTCCATATTATTATGCTATTATTCGGATTCGGGTAGTATTTATCTAGGTTCCTAGATAGTTTTTGTTTCAAAATACTTACCTAAAACGAAATTTAAGCGAATTCCATTTTGTATATTTTTACTACTTTTACGACATGTTTTCATCTTATTTGTTTCGTATTCAAAAAAACGTAATTTCTAGTATTCTGTGTTTAGGAACATAACATATACTGTCAAGTTGCAGTATAACAACAAGATATGAAAAAATCATTAAGTTTTTATTCATAATTTTTGGTATTCCGGAACACGAATTTGATACAAATTCCGAACGGCTCGTACACCCATCGCGCATGCAGGGTATAGCATAGGCCCCAGTGCCAAACAGGGATAGCCGATTTTGACACTTGCTTCAAACTGAATTTGCTTGTGGCCTTCGCAGGCCCTTAAATAAATCTATCAATATGTAACTTTTCCCGTTTATTCCAATCTTTCCTACCAACAGCTCGATGATCTAAATGTTTGGACAAAATTATTCCAAAGTGTAAAATCCTAATTCCAATCTGTCCGACTAGTCAGGCTAACAGTTTGGATTTTTTTTGTCCAAACAGTTAGATCATCAAACTCTTGGTAGGACAAATTGGGATAAACGACTTTTCCTTACCTCTGTTGTTTCTTTACATCGAGCTGTTGACGCGAATCGATTCGGTCGATCATTCCCTTGACTAGGTGGACACTGGTTTATATCTATTCGATCATAGTCCATTTCCATTACAACCGCAGCAGTGTAACTGAAAAAAAATTAATGACTTAATGAAAAAATAACGTAGGGTAGAATAAATGCAGTATTTAGTTGTCCATATACATTTTAACAAATGAATTGAATTGAATTGAATACCATTTGAATGTGCGTGGGGGCAATGATTTAGATTTGTGTATAAAAAAATATGAAATTACATCCTGCCCCTCTATAAAGTGTACCAATACCATAAGAAACACCAACAAAGTAAATGGTGAAATTCTATTGGTAAAAAGATTTTTGGTGGCGCTGAAGATGTTTTAATTTACGCCTTCGATAGGTTTGGCTCATAAAGTAGACCCTACGTGGATAAGACACATTGGATAGGTAAAGGGACGTGCGCCACTGACCTTCAGATCCTTGCAGACCAGCTCCAGTAATACGTATCGTCCTTGAGACTGCGATGGTTCCCAATCGCGTCCTCCAATTTAGGTAATATCGCCAGCAGAGTCGCGGTATTCAACTTAACCATAAGGATTGTTTAAAAGAACTGTAATAGCTTCTTAAGGCACAACTAGTAAGCACTTTGTCGCGGAAAATGTAAAAACCACAAATTAGGTTCTCGCGGTATGCGGCGCGGTCAGCGGATTTTAGTGGACTGTCCAGAATGTTCTGTCTCGCGGGCGCACGGCGAATCAAGGTGTTTGGAAAAATGGATAGGAAGGATCACTTTATATTAGAGACCAAAAGATGGCGTTACCATTTCCGCCCGCCTTGATGGGTCACCATAAAAAGACAACCATAAAGTGAGATTAACAAAATCTCACATCTCATGAGGTGAGATTAGCGAGAGGAGACTAGGATGAAATCCCAATATCTCATAGCGGTGTTCAAATTGAGCTAACTCAACTTGTTGTGTACTAACGAGACTCTAGGGCTCTGCTAATGAGAGTAGAGTTCATAAGCGCGGTAGAATTATATTAAATAGAAAGCGGTGTTACATGTATTGATAAATTAGATATGCTTATAAACTAAATATAATTTATCATAGTACACTATTGACGCGGTATAGGGCAGATGCGAACGGCCGGACGAAGTAGAGTTGTTCCACTCGCGTATCTAATTGTACAAGTACGGACTACTCCGTCCTTTGAGGGATGTACCTTATCTACAATCGCTAATGGCCAGGCTAAACTCGGAACATTATCCTCTATCACGACTACAACGACTCCCGGTGTGATAGGCGTGGAAAGCGTATTCCACTTCTGTCTAACCTGTAATCCATGTAGATATTCCATCCTCCATCGCTGCCAAAAGGACTGAACCATTTTGTCCAATAGCGAGTGCCTTTGATGAAGGCTGAGATTATCAGAGTCTACCTCTGGCGCGGGTAAAGAGCATAGAGGCGCGGTATGCAGAAAATGACTAGGCGTAAGAGCCGAAGGCTCTGCGGGATCAGAGCTCAGTACTGTCAGCGGTCGCGAATTAAGTAAACACTCTACTTGAGTGAGGACAGTACAGAGTTCTTCATAAGAAAGAAGCTGTTGACCGATTACTCGGTAAAGATGCGTTTTTACTACCTTAATCATACTCTCCCAAGTGCCGCCTTTGTGGGGCGATCTTGGGCTGATATAAGACCACCTGAGACGACTCTCAGCTAACACTTGTTCCAGCTTAGGACGATATTCGTCATTTAAGAATTTGTATAAATCGCGTATGTACGCGGCAGCACCTTTAAAATTAGTTGCATTATCCGAATGCATTACTTGGACTGGACCGCGACGCGCGAGAAAACGTTTGAGAGCGGCAAGAAAGCTGGGGGTGCTAAGGTCGGTGGCGACCTCAATGTGCACAGCCCTTGTCGTCAGGCATGTGAATAGGCACAGATAAGCCTTTTCGCTGCGCACTCCACGACGGCGTATGGGAGTGTACGCGATAGGCCCCGCGTAATCGCAGCCCGTGTGCGTAAAAGCTTTGACTGACTGGCGTATGCGACATTCAGGCAAGTCCGCCATCAGCGGGTAAGTTGGACGCGGGTTAAGCCTAAAACAGGTATTGCACATGTGGACTCTTTGTCTCACAATGCGGCGCGCGGACAGGATCCAGAACCTTTGTCGAAGTAGTGACATTAATAATTCTGGTCCAGCGTGTAGGTATTTTAAATGATAATAATCTATTAGCAAGTTGACAATATGGTCATTGCGCGGTAAGATAACCGGATGAATCTGAGTGTAATCTAGACCCGAACTAACAAGACGACCGCCTACACGAATCAGTCCGTCGTTATCAATGAAAGGCCTCAACTTGTTGAAAGCACGAGAGCCTGATTGATTTTTCCGTAAGTTATCAAATTCTTCTGCAAAGTATTTTATTTGTAGCGCGAGTAATAATTTATTTTCAGCGAGCTGAAGTTGATCAGCTGTTACTGCAATAGTAACGCGGCGGGTTAATAATTTAGCGAACGTAAAAACATATACAAGAATGCGCAACAATTTAGACCATGCTGATATGCGTAATGCAAGATCATAAATTGTGCACTCAGTCACAGGCGTACATACATTATGATACATCACTTTCTGTTCTGGCATGTTCTCGACAGGCTGGCCGTCAAGGTCACGGAGGGGCCACTGACACGGGTCAAGTATGACCCAAGAAGGTCCATGCAACCACAGAGGATGCGAAATTAAGTTCTGCGGCGTGATTCCACGCGACAGACAATCAGCTGGATTCTCAGTACCCGAAACGTGGTAGAAGTGGTCAGCCCGAATATTTTCGGTAATCTGAACCACGCGGTTTGAAACAAAAGTCTGCCACCTGTGAGGTGAGCTTTTAAGCCAATACAAAGCGACTTTAGAGTCGGTGAAAGCGTATGTTGTAATTGGGAGGCGGTGGGCATAATTATTTAGAACTGTGCGTAGTAGCTTGGAAAGCAAAACTATTCCACAAAGCTCCAATCGAGCGATCGTGAGCGGCTTCATTGGCGCAACTTTAGACTTGGCGCAGACCAAACGAACGGTGTTACCACTGTCGGAACTGACATGTAGGTGAACTACGCCGCCATAAGCATGTTCGCTTGCATCTGAGAAACCCACTAGGGTGACAATGCTTTTCGCAAACACACCAACATGGCGCGGTATGCGCAGCTCATTGAGAGCTGGCAGCTCGGCACAGAATTGTCTCCACACTTTTACAATGTGGGGCGGGGGTGTATCGTCCCAATCAAGATTTAAATGCCACAGCTGTTTTATTAACAGCTTAGCATAAAGGACTGTAGGAGCTACGAAACCCATAACATCCCACAAGCGGGCAATAGTAGATAGGATTGAGCGCTTAGTGCACTGCTCATCTGCGGGTGGTTTTATTTTATAGTAAAAGGCGTCATAATTCGCCGACCAATGCAACCCCAATATTTTGTGATGCACTGACTTATCAAATTCAACCTCAGTGGAAAGCTTGTGAGTAGCGGGAATGCTGTCTAGGACACAGCGAGAGTTGCTATTCCACTTGACTAGATCCCACTGCGCGCCCTTGAACAACTCGATCAGCTGTTTGGAAGCGGCGATCCCCTCCTCCTCATTCTTGATAGAATAAACAATGTCATCCATATATATGGAAGAAGTAGCTATATCACTCGCGAGAGGGTATTTAGCGCCGTCATCATCGATCAGCTGTCTGACCGTGCGCATTGCATGGTACACAGACGAGGCCAATCCAAAACAGACTCGTTTGAATTGAAATAGGGTCAGTGGATCTTGCGGATTGAACCGATATAATATACACTGATAACGACGGTCACATTCACGGATGGCAATCTGTAAAAATTGCTGGCGGCAATCTGCCGTCATAGCGACGGCAAACAGGCGGAAGTTCAATAGGATTTGAAATAAATCGCCTTGCAAGTTCGGCCCGTGATGCAGTATGTTATTCAGTGAAGTTCCGGAGCTAGTCTTGCAGCTAGCGTCAAGAACTATGCGGAGACGAGTTGACGTTTTATCTTCACGGATAACTCCGTGGTGCGGGATAACATAGATGGGACACGAGTCATCTGACATATCTGGAGGTGCGGGTGAAATATAATCTTTCTCTAAATATTCTTTGATCACGCCATCATAAGCTATTCTCAAGCTAGGCGAAGCTTCTAACTTTTTTTCGAGGCACAAGAAGCGCCGTCGCGCGGTTTCGTAAGACCTACCTAACGAGTATACATCCTCACTAAATGGCAGGCCGACAGTGTATCTACCACTAGTGGGATCGCGGGTTGTAGAACTTTTATAAAAGTCTTCACATTCAACGTCAGCGGGACGGAGAACGGGCGGTGCGGAAGGGGGCTCTTCGAGCTCCCAGAATCGTTTAATAAGATTATCAATACCTTGCTCCTGCACTAAACAACATGTCAAAGGCTGGCGGGAAAATAATGTAGGTACGGAACCCATGACTATGTATCCTAGTACAGTACGTAAGGTTTGCGGGGCCTGTGTGTCGTCAGATGGGTGAGTCACGTCAGGCAATAATAAATGGACGAACAATGGAGCGCCGATCAAAATATCTATTTTATTTGGCGTGCCAAAAGTCTCGTCCGCGAGCGGTAAGTCGTGCAAGTGTGATAGGACAGACGTATCTATCACAGCACTAGGTAGCGAGTCAGTAATTTGATCGACTACCAGCGGTGAAATATTAAATTTAATATTCTTATCAAAGCGGGAATAAAATTCTAAATTTACTGAACTTGAATCTATTATCTTCTCAGCCCCCCCGAACCCCTTTATAATAGTGCGGCCGAGGTTGTGAGACTGAATACCTAACAGATCGCAAGCTTGTTTTGTTATAAAATGACTTTGCGAACCAGAATCAAGCAATGCTCGCAATAAATGCCTACTTCCCGTACTATCATATACAGCGATCTGTGCGGTAGCAAGTAAAACGGTACACTGCTCGTTATGAACCGACTCAGATAACGGCGACTGTTTCAATGCAGCAATGGACGTCGCGCACAATGCTACGTCCGTGCGCTCAGACGGCGCGGATCCCGAGGCAAGCGGAGCCTTATCGACGATCGCGTGGCTACACGCTTGCGCAGCGGTGCCGGCGCCGGAATGAGGCGCGGGTTCGACTCCCGACTCAAAGTGCAATAGGCTATGATGGCGAGATTTACAAGAGCGACAATTTGTGTCGGATTTACAGTACGAAACACGATGTTTTATACTAAGGCAGTTTATACATGCGTTTCTCTCTTTAGCGATTTTAAAACGTTCTTCTGGCGTCATTTTATGAAAATCAGGGCATTTAAATAAATGCTGATGCGTTATGTTTTTACACAAACATTTAGTAATAGCGGAATCAACGGTGTTTACATAGTAAGCGTGATATTTCGGCGGTTGTTTAGCTATATAGCTTTCTTTCGGGCGAATGCGGTCTACTTTATTTGTTGACGTATTTTTACTAGTGATGGGACTAGCAGCGGCGGATTTCGTGCGCTCAAACACTTTTGCACGATTTTTAATGAACGACTCAAGATCGTCAAATGTAGGTACTTTAGAACCTACACTTAACTCGAAATCGCGAACAGTTCCTGAGTCTAACTTCTTTAGAGCAATATGTACTAGAATTAGATCACCTAAGTTTTCTATCTTTAAATTATTCAAAGCGCGGACTGCGTTGATAAACTGTTCATGAAACAGATCAAAGTTACTAGCTGACGTAGAACTAATAGGTTGGAAATCAAACATTTGGTTTAGATAAGCGGAGGCTACCATTCGCTTGTCTTCGAACTTATCAATCAGCGTTTGCAATATTAAATCATAGTTCTCTGCGCATGGTGTAATACCTGCACACAAAGATTCAGCTTTGCCTGACAATTTACCTATCAGATAATATAGTTTTTCTGCATCGGTGAGTGTTGGATTATCATGGATAGTCGACTTAAAACAGGCATAGAACACTGGCCATTTACGAATGTCTCCTGCAAAGGCAACCAACTCGATGGGAGGTAATCTAGGCTTAGCTTTATTTAACGTAACCGGCGTCACAACACTATCAACAGCTGATAATGGCGAGCGCTGTACTTGCAGTCGCTTGATGCGGCTATATAGTTGTTCGAATGCAACCAGACATTTATAGTCAGGTTTAGCGGCGGGATTAACAATTAATAAACGCGAGTTGTAATCATCCAATAACCTAATGAAATCACTACGTAAAGTGTCTATAGAAGCACTTTCGGCGAGAAAACGTTCTCTTGCCTCAGCATTCGAATTTACATTCGAAGACGAATCATAAATTCCTTGAATCAATTCAAAAATAGCTTCCCTTTTAGCTAGTAAAATTAACAGCTGGTGATCCGGTTTATCGGAGCTGTCAGTAGCTGAGGATGCGGCAGTCGACCTTGTTAGCATTTTTGCGTTATGCAATGCAATATTACAACGGCTAAATACCTATAAATTAACGCGGTGCGTGCTGCTAACTTGGTCGGATTTTACTACCTACCTACTTTGGTCTGACAACTACCTACCTATCTCCGAGCGTGGCGCGGCTGGCCTATACAAGATACAATAATAATTATATGGCTAGCGTAAACCAACCGGAAAGTATAGGGTAGTTTTGAATTTGATACGTATCAAATAAATGAATTTATTAGCGAATAAATTGCAATAATTTATCAATACACATAAGTAAACACCATTTGTATGCGGGGAAACAAAAAATACAATATTTTGTTGCGGGATTGAGATGATTTTGTCGGATGTTCACGACACAATGTCGCATGCGGGTACGTCTCAATGACGTGTATGTGACAAAATCAACTCGAAATACGCAATGTACTTCGTATGAACAGCGGTAAATAACCTTATTAGACCAGTAATTTAGGTATTCTAATAAGGGCGGTTAGATATAAAAGAAACGGATCAAGATATCCGTGCTCGATTAGGACCACTTTATGGTGGCGCTGAAGATGTTTTAATTTACGCCTTCGATAGGTTTGGCTCATAAAGTAGACCCTACGTGGATAAGACACATTGGATAGGTAAAAGGACGTGCGCCACTGACCTTCAGATCCTTGCAGACCAGCTCCAGTAATACGTATCGTCCTTGGGACTGCGATGGTTCGCAATCGCGTCCTCCAATTTAGGTAATATCGCCAGCAGAGTCGCGGTATTCAACTTCACCATAAGGATTGTTTAAAAGAACTGTAATAGCTTCTTAAGGCACAACTAGTAAGCACTTTGTCGCGGAAAATGTAAAAACCACAAATTAGGTTCTCGCGGTATGCGGCGCGGTCAGCGGATTTTAGTGGACTGTCCAGAATGTTGTCTCGCGGGCGCACGGCGAATCAAGGTGTTTGGAAAAATGGATAGGAAGGATCACTTTATATTAGAGACCAAAAGATGGCGTTACCATTTTTAATGTAAGTATAATTTATATATATTATTTTAATTATAAAAAAATTTGTAATGACATATTTTTCTATCTAACAATATCATTCTTTGTATTCTAGTGAATCCATAAGCCCTGTAACAATGTTTCAGAAGCCAGTGCAACTTCTCTTCTCTTTAGCACCCATTAGTAAGCTGTTCCTACTGATGGGTGATGGATTACACATGACAATATGTGTTAATTTTCCATAATTAATCTAAAAGGAAATCAAAACATGTGCAATACCTATTAAATGTCTATTATAGGCCTATTAAAGGCCTAGTTTGTCACATGACTCATAAATACCAAGATTAATGAACTCCATTAGATGGGTTGCCAGTATTGTAGCAGGTATTTAGTGGCCAGTCTATGTGGGATTTTCACAGCCATTAAAAATCATGCTTTCAGTGTTGAAAATAGATAGCGCTGATCTGTAACTTAGCTGTCAAGTGTCAAAATAAATTGAAATGTCAACATCAACAACATAGAAATAATTTTCGTTTTGTGATATTTATTTTTGCCTACTTCTAAAAACACCACAAAATCCCAAGCGCACACTCAAGAAGCCAACACAAACAGAATATCATGACTAATAGCCACAGACTAGTTAGATATTAGCTTAGTATGTGTGCACCACAAATAATGCATTTGACAATCTTGACAGCTAGAGTGGACTCAGCACCATCTATCGAACCAATTTGAACTACTTTTCTTTTTTAATCGTAGATGAAAAGCCCTCATTGGAGTGCATACTTACTGCAATTGAAACATTATTTATAAATAACTATGAAGGTTCATGACACCTTAGTTATGATCTCCTCGAGTCTCATGTTTTTATTGTCCATTGTTACTTACGTGGGGTATTCAACATGTCTAAACTGCGTGTGTCTTGGGTAAATGTCAGCAACTGGTGACACTGCTCCAACAAGCCATTTGTTGAGTCTACCGCAGTCAAAGTATGGACGAGTCCAGTTCACTGGCCCGGGAACCTGAAAGTATTATGAAAGCTGATGTAGGTTAAGAAATTATTATTATTTTTGTTAATAGCTGATGTGTCATCATCATCAGCCTGTAGAATTCCGCAACTGGACATAGGCCTAGAATGCCACTGCAAATGTTCTTGAGCTGCCTCCATCCACCGACTACCTGCATGTATATCTTGTCAGTTCATTATAAATTTTTATCTGGTTTATTTTTAAAATGGCAATTTGCTTTCTTGGATTGCTAGTAGTACCTGGCCAGCAATGCAGCTTCCGGGAGTTGCTTCATAATAAAATGTTCCAGTCATTACTGTTTGTATCATTGATTCATCATCATCAGCCTATAGATCACCACTTTTGGCAGGTAGTTTGGTGATTGCAGTATTGGTGTTGATTACTCAAGTAGATGCTGCTGCCTATCCCAGGTGTAATCCCTTATCGGCTTCTACAAAATCCACAGGAGACAGAAGGATCTGCTCTTAGGTTGGACACACATTGATCAAGTTCAGAGGCCCAATTCTCTAAGTGATTTTAAAACTACACTGAAAGATGACAGAATCGAGACTGAATTGTAAATTGACTGAAAGTTGAATTTCTAGTCCCTCATAAATAACAATTTAGTCTACTTTCAATTCATGGTGACCACCATTAGAGTAGGATAGTTATATATATAATTGGAAAGAGTAAAGAGAGACTCCATCTACTTATGCTAAAATTAACGAAAAAAACTTTGAATCGTTCAAGTTTCGGTCTAATTTCGATATAATCACATTACAGTGTTGTATTTTATGTCAGGAGAATACCATTTCTGATATTTAAGACATTGACACAAGATCGAAACATGATCCGAACTCTATTTTAACTATTTTTTAGTTAGTGAGTTGGGCCACAGTTCTTCAACAATCTTTAGACGTTCACTGCCGGACCAAGCCTCCCCCATACAATGCAATAGAGTGATTTGCCATAATCACCCCACTTTGCAGGTGGATTGGTGTTCACCACATCAAACGTGTTTAGTATTCAGGTGCATGCTGCTGCCCATCCCCTGGTGCCCCTTAGTAAGGCTTTTACTACATCCACGAGTTCAATTAAATAAGTTTATCTCAAACCTCATCATTTCCAGGTGGTCCATGGAAGGTAAATGTCTCATTTGTATTGTTTGCATATCTGATCTCCACTTGATATGTGGTCTTTGTGTCATGCCTCTTCTCAACCCTGTCCGGCAACCACAGCTTGTACCACTCATTGGTACGATAGAACTCCGATGTATAGTCCTTTGATAAACTGTCATGGTCAAATGCACCTAGATCCTCAATAATAAAAGTGTTCAATGTAGATATCTTTTGTAAATGAACAGGATCATTGAAGTCATCCGCACGGTATGCTCTTGGGGCGAATCTCGGCATGGTTTTATTGAAGAATCCTCTGTATGATGATGTGTAAGACATGTTGGGAGAAAAATAGATAGAACTAGCGTTGACGAGAGGGTTGGACGAGATGTCAGCAACTGAAGATAGGAAGTAGTACATCATACCAGGGTCGTATGTATCGTTGATTGCAGGTCGTATAAACCTAGACTGGAGGATATAGCTCCAGAAAAACGCTCGATTCATAGCCATGTTATGCAAATGAAGCATAGCAGTACGGTTTGGAAACACAGGGTTAATGTTTATCTCTTTCACGTCCGGATGGTGGGATACAGAGTCATCTGGTAAGTAAAGGTCGTCCAAGTGGCTGATAATGCAGTTGTCGAGGTTTATCTTATCCATTTTGCCTCGTACTTCGTCGAAAGCATCACGAATCTGCCACTCGTACTGGCCGGCCACACCCCATAGCAAAACACATAGCGAAATCGCTAGTAAACTACAGTTTACAGTCTCCATGTTGACTTTACACTAACACAGAGTGATGTGAGTTTGTTTCGCACTGAGATTAATTCATTTCGCTATTATTTTCAGTAAATGTTTTATAGCAACAAGTGTTTTGAATTTGAAAAATGCGTCCGTTCCGTCCGTCCGTCGGATAGGTACCACAGATTTATAAGTATAGTACTAAAATAGGTACTCGACTCGGTCTCGGCGGGCGGTCCCTCCCTCTCTCTCCCTCCGCTCCCTCCCTACTGGTCACGGAAGAATGTTGCTTCTTCCATGCTACTGGTACTGTTTTTGTCTGTGCTCGGTCCGGTCCGTCGGTTAAGTTTGTCGGCCTCAGAGGAGTCAGAGGAAATGTCGGCTTCTCTCGCTCGGAGGTCGGAAGGAGCAGGAAGGAGGTCGGACTCAGTCGGAGAGTAAAATTACGTTCCTTGGTCAGCCTTCCTTTTGCTTTGTAAAGTTTGTAATGCCATAGACAAGAAAGAAGGAAACGACTTTTGTAAATCAACTGACATATATGTTCCTTGCTCCAAGCATATATGATTATGATTCTGTACTCTGTAGATAAAAAACAAAATGTCAGTGTTCTGTTAGTCGATGGAAATAAAAATAACCTAAAAATTGGGTTCTGTAAATAAATAAAGGATTTTTCAGATAATATAAGTAAATTCTAGATTTAATAGACAACATGGCTGGGACCTTATTCCGTAAGTTTTTTGAGGCTTCAGCGACCTCTCCACAATGGTGTTTCAACACAGGAAAATAACTAAAACTGGGATTTGTTGCAGGGTCGATGTTCAGCACTTCATTATCATTATATTCAGGACATTCTACATACTTGGTGAGTGTTTCTCGTTTTTGGTATACTAACAATTTCTATTTAAAAAACTAGACCATTTTCGTCTTCCACTTCGGTGTGTTTGGTAACAAACGCCTGGATTTGGCTGCAAATAGATTTCTCATTCATCTCTTTCAGAGATCTATTCACACAGCAGCGGTTTACTATGCAGCACGCAAGGGTACAAGAGCAAAGGCCCGTGCAAAGAAGATCAAGATTGAAGTGACCAAAGTTGGATTCATTCCTCACAATGAGAGAGGAAAAGATAGGCAAGCAACTCCCAAAAGTTTTACCCACTACATTACCCTTTCAATTTTAAATTTGCCGTGGTGTGTCCAGCCTTAAAATAGACCCTTCCTAAAAGCCGACTAAAGGATAGCACCAGGGTATGGGCAGCAGCATCCACCTGAGTACTCAACACAAATACTGCAATCACTAGTTCGCCTGCCAAGCATGGTGATTATGGCAATCCCCCCCCCCCCTCCCATTATATTTAGTGGGGGAGGCCATGACCAGCAGTGGTCATCATAATATACTTATAAAATACTACTATATATATTTATATTATCTATATATAGGTACTATATTTGGACTATATTCTTTATACTTTGTCTATGTTCTAGGACTGCATAATTTCATGTATATCCCAATTAGATGAATTATGAATGTTGATGTTCATTAGATTAAAGCTAAACTGTGTTAAAATTATCATGATCCCATTCTAATAGACTAAAATAATAAGTTTCGCTATAAATTTAACACTGTTAAGCTTTAGAGAATGAATTTACTTATGTTACTTTGTTGTAATCAATTTCAAACGGTTTGAAGTCTAGATACAACCAAGCTTTGTAGGTAAACTGCGTAAATTGGGTAATCGCAATTGCATTATTTTGGATGGCATTTGAAACTGATTAAACAGAGTTATACAATCCGCAAGCTAGTGTGTAGTTCTTATTCAAAATTGTATCTTCACAGAGGGACAGGCATCCTAGCAAACAAACACTCAGATGACTCCTACAAGCCGTTCCCCATAGATGATGTCTACCCTCTCAAGTTTTACAGATGGGTTGTGTATTCAGCCGAGGATGCTGTAAAGGCACATCAAGAGACTCACCACCCTACCATGTATAACAAACCTAGTGCTTATGTATATGCAAGGGTCGAGTTTGACATGAATGCTACTAAAAAGGTAATTGTATTCTTCATCAATTTCACATATATTAGCACTACATGGAGCTACCCTACTACAGCTGTTCATTTCATCTCTATGCGTGAACTCTGAATGCTGTAACAGGGCAGCCCCATGTTGTGTTATGAACATTTCTGGAGGAAATTTTAAGAGGCATTTCATGAATAAAAAAAATCGAAATTCATAAAGACGTAGAAAAAAAGTTGTTTGCCATAACATGTGGAATACCCTCCCCTCGGGCTTATAGGGGTATTTTGTTACACATTGTATACGGGCTGTGTACTTAGCCATAGATAAACCATTAGTTATAAAATGTATCTACAGCAGGACCTCGTAATCCGAACGGCCCACCTACGCCCGAAAGTGAAGAATTGTCGTACGTTGAACCAGTAGCAAGCGGTTCAAATTCAAGCGCGGTGTCTGCCTTAAATACACGTCTTGAATGGGCTGACCAAGTGGACATTCCTTTGCCAGAAAAAATGCTTTTACGTAAATTGCGCGATATAGCTTTTTATTTGTCATTAAATACCTCCCGACAAACTAAACTATTGGATTTCTTTAAAAAAGTTTAATAAATATAACGGTTATAATGAATATGCGTTTAAAATTTAACAATACCATTAGTTTTATTTCATAAAAAATACCCTATACATTTTTGTGCTATAATCCGAATGCTCCTCGAATCCGAACGGGAGGTAGATTTTCGGAGTTCGGATTAAAGAGGTCCTGCTGTATATGTATGTATGTTGGTACCATGGTACTCGTAGTTCCTGATACTCACGACACAGGGAATCCTAGTGTGGGATCACACTATGTATGCGACTGTTGGGTGCTATGTTATGTATCTATGTGCTGTACATGCATGTTAATAGACTAGACAAGAGTGGAGTTTGACATTAATGCTGCTAAAAAAGTATTTGTATTATAAACATGTGTTTTAAGTTGTTTAAAGTTTTTTGCGTTCTCCATTGCCATTTGTGTCAAAATGATCCCCATTGTTGCGTTCTCCATTGCCATTTGCGACTGTAATTGGAGTGCAGGCATGCATGACACAAGCTATATGTGCCACTCACAGATCTCGCGTAGTACTACTGCACGATGCGCCCTTATGGATATGCCAAAGCCCTTATTTACATTGTGCCACCTTTTATCCAGAATCGTTACGTGGACAGTTTCACGCGTCTCTCCCTGCTGCCGAATCCATTCCCTCGCGAGGAGGAACGCACCATTATGGCCTTCTGTAAAGGTGCGGAGATGGTAAAGGAAGTCCAAGACGCTGGGGCGACCATAGTTGGTGGCACTGATCTCATCAAAAAGATTCAGGTAAATAGCACAGCTCATTAACCAATGACTCAGATAGATAGCACAGCTCACCGAGCAATAATTCAGGTAGATAGCACAGCTACCAGAATAATTGTTCATTAACAATTATTCTGGTAGATTGTAAAGCTCACTGAGCAATGATTCAAGTAGATAGCACAGCTCAATATGCAATGATTCTGGTTGATAGCACAGCTTATTGACCAATGACTCTGATAGATAGCACAGCTCACTGAGCAATGATAGATAGCACATCTCACTGAGCAATGATTCAAAAAGATAGCACAGCTCAGTAAGGAACGATTCTGGTAGATAGCATAGAGGTCTTAAACAAAGTAATATTCTATTAGCGATGACGCTAGTAGAAAAGCCCAACAACCCAACAATGTATGAGATTGACGTAAGCTATCGATTTGTCACGTGGTATATTGTATTACAAATTAATAGAATCGTTTAGAAACAAATACCGTTTGTCTAGGCTGGCTGGTCACTGAGTAATAATACAGTGTTGATGTTAGGTTTTTTTGTTACAAAACAATCCGTTTCAGTATCTCACTTGAAGTTAACATAATTCAGTTTCTACGATGATTTGCGATCACGGAACTTTTCTTGCCCTAACTTAATTAGCATTTTTGATGCAAAGTGAAATTTGTTACGAATCATGGCTAACCTACTGTTACAAAGTACTGTATGTGTTATGTTATTCCAGGAAGGCACAATCAAACTCTTCGAGTATGACTACATAATTGCCCATCCGAACATTATCACGGAACTGGTCCCCATCCGTGGTCTGATGAAGAAGAAGTTCCCCACCCTGAAAGCCGGGACCCTGGACACCGAACTTCAGAGTCTGGTGAAGAAGTTTGCCGGTGGCATCCAGTACAGGGTTGTTAGAGATGAGAAGCAGGACAACTTTGGCTCTGTTGAAGTAGCCGTTGGACGGGTAAGACTAGTTGGCCTAAGTGAAGAAAGAAAAAAAAATTATATGTGACAATTACAATATGCATGATGATTATGGCAAATCCCCCCCATTGCGTTCTTTGGGGGAGGCCTCGTCCAACAGTGGACGTCCAAGCTAAGTCTTTAATCCTAGCTTGTGGAGTTTTAATATAACTAGTCAGACCGTCTAAACTATTGTTGTAAAGTAGTTTGGTATTTTGCAGTTGAACATGGAGGCGAAAGAGGTTGCTGAGAATATTGCAGCCTTGCTGAAGGATCTACAATCCGTCCGTCCAAAAAGAGATGGCCTATTCATAACAAGGTGTGTGTGTGTAATATAGTAAAAAAATTATCAAGTTAATAGTCGCACAGCTGGCTATGGAGAGAGCTGTGCTTGGAATTTCACTGCGTGATGAAATCCGTAGAAAACCCAAGATCTCACTTAGATTGCTGAAGAAGTCTTCGAATCAGCTGGCGGACAGCAGGTACTCCCTATTTCACCAAAAAATATGGCGTACTTATTATATATATCACGCCCTCGCGCGATTAACCCGTCGAATGCCCCAAATGTGCCCCAATAGTGGGAACATTGTGAGTCTTTTTAGGATTGTTTAAACGTGGGGTCCTCGCACGTTTTAAACTGCGTGCGCTCCATTCACACACACCCGTCGAATTTGGGTCAGTGTCTAAACGGTAATATGTTGTTGAGCCCTCGTTCATTGTGAATCACAGCCCATTCACTGGAACTTAACAAAAACGTATATTTTTCTGTTGTAGATGCGTTCTAGTCAGCCCACCTTCACCTGAGAAACTCAAAATAGACCCGTTTGTGTATGTGGACCGCACGATATCCAAGGAAGTGCAGAACGACAGCGACGACGAAGACGAGGCTGTTGCTGCCAAAGCGTAGTTTGATAAGTTGCCTGTAGAAAGTTGTAAAATTGTACAAAATTAAAAACTCTAAAAAAAACTTTTTTTTCTGTGAACGCAATCATTCTTTTCCATTTTGAAACGCATTCGTAAAATTCTCAATGTTGGCAGTAATATCACCGTAGGTTGGCAGCTGAGTGTCAAACTAATGTCAACAATTTGTAAAGTGCGTTCGGAAACCATTGCACGCAGTAGGTCCTACCTACTACGGGCTACCGGTATTGGTTTGAATACTAGATTTATTCATTTTCAGGTTTTATGTAGACTTTCCAGTTTCCGATCAAACTTTCTGTTGAACAAAATATTAAGGTAAAAATCTTTTGATTTTTCTTGTTTAATGGATTGTCGATGAGTTTTTTTTTTGGTTTGATAATTTCTTGTTTGTCAACAGGTTTCCGAACGTACCCAACCCAATAGGGGCGTAAAAATAATCCGCCATTTTGTCCCTCTGATAAATTTTATGAATAAAATACTTTGGTACCCGAAAAAATCTAAACAATCTTTGTGCAAAAGTGATATTTATGAAACTGTGCAGTGTTTTCAGAGTCTGTGATATTTGTGTCTCCAGTTATTTTTGTTTACGCTGACTTGACGTTTTATAGTTGACCGATTTTTACGTCGATTTGCAGAGCTCTCTCTTGATAAATCAAAATGGGCACAAGAGAGGACGAATATGATTACTTGTTCAAAGGTAAGGTTTAGATAAAGTTTTTCAACCCTTCTACTATTCGTACAGTAAAATGTAATACTTCAAGTTAAGTTGGGGCTTGTATTGGGCCCATTGTTTCATCTTTGAATGACGTAGAATAAAAACGGATACTGTTTTCTCCCTTTGTTTTCTATCAATACCATTATTATTGTTTGCCTCATCTATAGATTCTTGAGTTTGATCATGAAAGGGGCCTAAAACAGAGGCTGAAATAGAGTACGTAGGTACTCTGTTTTACTATCAGCTGATTGATTCGTATTGATCGATTTTTGCGTAAAATTTTGTTGCTCGTGAGTCATCTCTTGTCGTATCGGTATGATCTAATCTTGGGAACAGTATTCCGGCCTGGAAACATGATTCAAAGTAGCAATTCCATGTTTGTTGAATGAACAGTTACGAGGCTGTTTTCTTTGTTCCAGTGGTTCTCATAGGAGACTCAGGAGTGGGAAAGAGTAGCCTCCTCTCACGTTTCACTAGAAATGAATTCAATTTAGAGTCAAAATCTACTATTGGAGTGGAATTTGCCACAAGAAGTATAGAGGTGAGTCCAATTTTATTGTTATTTTGTTGACTGGCTACTCTTTTTGTCGTTGATGAATGTTGAATATTTTCCTGCCAGCCAATTTATGGAGGGATTTGAATACCTACACCTACCTATCTAAGCGCCAAAACAAACCTTTTCCATTAAAATGTTAGGTAGGTAGGTACATTTTACTTAATAGCTACCTATTTCTTCTCAAATATGGAGCGCAGCCAGCAAATCCAATAGCCCAATTATTTTAAATGCTCTAGTCCACCCATGATGCACTTCACAACCAACATTTAAATCTATGAGTTAGTCTAGAAGTTGGTTGAAGAGAAGCTATATCCTGGACAATCTGCTATAATGAGAGAAGGACTGATGAGTCTGGATCCAAAACTTCAAGAGACAATCACTCATCTGGCTACAGTCCACAGTAACTGATTGTGGATAACAACATCAACATAAAACATCCTCAATGAACAGATAAAATTATTTGGCCCAATTAGGGTCAATTGAGTGCTATGGACATCCAAAAATGATTCATTACTAATAAGAACACAGAATGAGGTGGAATTGTATCTTTTACCTTTTATAAATGAATTGAACCCAACTATTATTAAAAAGTAAAATCTGTAACCACTATACCACAACTAATTATGCATCAAAATATGTAATAAAAAGTGGTTTACTTACATTATGTTTGTTTACTAACCAAGATAAATGTATTGCAAGAGAACCAAGTTCTACGTAGCTTCACTATGAATCCATATTAATCAGGTATTGCTGTGTAAATGTTTTACCCTTGTTTTGAGTAACATAACATTTTGTGGACTATGTATTTTGGGCTTTAGGCAAGGAAAGAAACCGTATAAAATCAAATAAAATTTGTTTATTCAATAGAATATTCTTTGTCTAAAAGATATATTTTCACTTTTAAAATACCTACTAATTTTTACATTTGTTTGGAAAAACGGAACGTTACCAACGGGTTTTTTTTCTTCTTTTTTAAATATAAAAATTTCTTATTCAACAATTTTAGCATGTTGCTTGGTATTTTATTGTAGAAGCCATACGTATTGGCCTGTAAATGATGTACAGGTTTTTAGGTGGTTTTTTTTACTTTATGGTGTCTACCTAATAGTGGGACCAGGGAATTTATCTTTGTTGCTAGTAGGTATTAATTGATTGTTGCTTTGTTTAGTAAATAAGTTTATATTTTTGCAAACATACATCAATCAGGTTTTCATAAATGTGTCATGGAAATGTCATGATGTTTTTATTAAACTTAGAAGTGGTTTTCTGGGGTCCATAGGTAATTATAAATTACCTCTTCTGCAACACAAATATGGTGTTAAGTCTCTTGGACAATTTATCTATGTGTGGGCCTCATTAAAGCTTATTATCTAAAGTTATGCCTAAAAATATAAGCACAACAATAATTTGATAATTTATGTGGGAGTATGAAAACTCGCTCATTGTCATTCTAGTTTTTGAGGTTGACCATAAAAATATGAATAATGGGTAGGGTGCTCTGATTATAAATGTGTTTTGATTAGCAGGTGTTGGAATCATTTGAGTCTAATACTGTATTTGAACTATTATAACAGACAATGTAATCAAAAGACCCTATCTGTATTATTCATTTTCTTTGTGTTTCCTCCTCATTCATTGAATCAATTGGCAATGAGAAATAAATGCTTTGTGATGTCATTTATTCAGTTGATTATGTGTATCACAGATAAATGAACATACTTAATAAACATACAGTTGATATTTAATCCTGGAAAATCACACAAACTCACACAACTTAACAGTTTTACTTTGAATTTTATGAGATGCATAAATAAATATTAAGAAGTACTCTGGTGACATTCAATTTATCATCATCAGTGGGTAGACGTACACTGCTGGACATAAGCCTCCCATAGAATGCCACGACAAACAGTCTTGAGCCGCTGGCATCCACAGACTTCTTTCGACCGTTCCAATGACGTCAGTCCATCGGGTGGCGGGCCTACACTTCGTCTGGTTTGTGTGGTTACCACTCAACAACCTATATCCCCAACCTTTGAGATGACAAAATAAATATTGTGAACAATTGAATAATTCTCTGAGCATCTAAGATATTCCCGAAAATGTAAAAAAACGTGAAGCATATGTTTTTATCCTCAAGTTCAACTAATTACTTCCAGGTCGACGGCAAAACAATAAAGGCCCAGATATGGGACACGGCCGGTCAGGAGCGGTACCGCGCGATCACATCGGCGTACTACCGCGGCGCAGTCGGTGCGCTACTCGTGTACGACATCGCCAAGCATCTCTCCTACGAGAATGTCGAGCGATGGCTGCGGGAGCTGCGTGACCACGCTGACCAGAATATTCTGATCATGCTCGTGGGAAACAAGAGTGATCTCAGGCATCTCAGGTTGGCATCTATAATCATATATACCATCACTCATTAGGCCCTTTTTTCAGAGCCCGCACCTTTAGCTGGTCACTGACCTGATACAGATTCAACGAGAAAGTCAGTGGTGATACAATAAAAATCTAAGTTTCCAGTCGACTCTCGCGGTTAGCAGTGAGACTATTTACTAACCTATTTTCTATTACATTAAGGGCCATTTTCAGCCCAATACCGCTGAGATTCTGGCGTACTTGACTTCCGGCTTTTGGATGTTCAGTTAAAAAGCATTCCATTTTGTTATTATGATTTTTTAGCATGTGGTCTAGGCTCTCATTTTTCACAAGGAGTTTTTGGGATACTCACTTCTAATTGTTTGTTTAGATGGTAGGAGGTAATGTTTATTATTTTAATTGTAAGCAACACTAGCAGAACATTAAACTTAAATGTGACCCAAAATATCTTCTATAGTTACATACTGAGAGCTGATTCTACCTATTTTGCACACAATTGACACGGACATCTGGTGTAGTGTAGTGTAGATTTTTGTATGGAGACGCTGATGAGCGCCCCTAGCGTACACTCTGTGAACCTCATTTTCCATACAAAAATCCGTGTTACACTACACCATACGTCCGTCCCAATTGCTTGTCAAAACGTAGAATCAGCTCCCAGAGCATGTCACACTAAAACCGTGTCCGCTGCGTCCTGCTTTGATGTTTTACAAACAATAACATGTTTTGTTAGAAAATGTGGCGCAGCAGACCTAGCTTAATAGATACGAAATTGTAGTATGCCAGCCAGAATTTTAACCACCTGAATCTTTAGGAAACAATACAGATGAGCGGGAATAACCCATGAATACAACCATAGTAACTGTGATCAAACAAATCAGTATCTGATGAAACGCTTAATTAGTTGGTGACTCACTCTCTGACAGCAATGTGTGATAAAGATGACTAAACAGGTGTTTCACCTGATTTATCACTCACTCAAGGATGTGTGCTTGACCTCTTCAATGAGTAAGACTAAACTAAAAGTCTTAATAGGTTTGCTAGTATCCGGAACATTAGAAAAAAAAACTTTCTCTTCGTAGCAACCTAAGTTAATCTTTTCTTAACCAAAACTCGATTCCATTAGGGCTAGACAAGCCGAGCTCATAACAGCCCTCTTCTTGGTATCATTATCAGCCTGTAGAATTCCACTGCTGGACATAGGCCTCCCCTTAGAATGCCACGACGCACGGTCTTGAACTTTGTGTGCGCCATTTTTCTGGGCCCCGTGCTTCACGCATCCCAACACCCAACAGTCACATACGTAGTTCTGATCCCACACTAGGATTCCCCGTGTCGTGGGTATAAGGAAGGGTAACTTCTTTCAGCAACTTTCGTAGTGTTGACACCGTGCAATCAGATGGCTTCTACTCCTGACCACCAGACATTCAAAGCCACCTGCCATCACGTAGTCTAGCCAAGTGTCCCGCCCAGTTACACTTCAGTTTCATTATCTTGTCTCCGACTTGTTGGACTTGTTCGTTAATTTCTAATTCAAATTGGGGGAGATAAGATCTGCACTGACTTCCCGCATGGGGATGTATTGTGCATTGCCCCTCTGCTAACACTAGTCTAGCCAGCCCAACTCCTTAAAATAACGGAGAAGGACTCTGGGTTGATGGCAGCACCAGTGTTCCCGAACTTGTTCGTTAATTAGATGGGAGTTTTTAGAGGAAGTTTTATTCCCATAAGACAGGCTGATCCATAGACACAAATAGCTGATGACTAGGAATAGGTTATGCTCCTTATTTCGAGAAGTTTACTCATATTACGAAACTTAAAGATTTTGGGTGGCGACCACGAATCTGTCGTCACGATGAACCGACGACATTTTTAAGGTTTCAGCAAATCTGTGGATGGTGGCGGCATAAGACCTTTGGTCGTTGTATTCTGTGGGGAAGTCTTTGTCAGTGGACTTTTGCAGTCATTGAAACCTGCGCTAAAGACTTCACTTGTATGATGTATGTATTGTAATAATTTTCAGATCCATTCCAACAGAAGAAGCGAAGGCATTTGCGGAAAAAAACGGACTTAGTTTTATTGAAACATCGGCGCTCGACTCTACTAATGTGGAACCGGCATTCCAGAATATTCTTACTGGTAAGTAATCAGCACTCCGAAATCCAATTCTCGTAATAAAAAATAGTGAATATAAAGTTCGGATCATTTTCTAATCTATTGTCGATGTCGTAAATATCACATATGGTATCCTCCTCGGCTGAAAATATAACACGCAAATGGGATTATCGAAATGTGACCAAAACTTGAAAGCACAAAAATAATGAAGTATCAATCTTTTAAAAAAAAAAACATAAATTTTCCAATTAAAGTGAGTTGTGAATTGATTCAGTCTCGATTCGGTCAACTTTCGGTGTGGTTTAAAATTAATTACGAGCGAAATATTAGCGAGATATGGGGTATATCTCGCTAACTGATCTAAGAAAAAATCCAAAGCTGTTTACAATGTGGTTCTGAAATTTGGAATGCTAGGACGCTTTATGATAAAGGAAAAAATCTAAAATTGGGGAACATCAACTTCTTTACCCGTAATATCGTATACTGAAGTGTGTAGGAAAAAGTGGGTGAAACAGGAAACGGAAAATGTCGAAAAAAAAGTACGCATCGGTGAGTCAGGTGCGTGTATAGTTCGCACTTTTCCGTTTTATTTTATTTGTTTTTTTTTATTCAGATGAGTGCGGTTAATCTCTTTAGGCTGGGTGCCGTACTTGTAATATTAGTGGCGATAAACGAAATTTCTAGTCAATTTTTAATTCGTGTTTATTTCGAGCCTGAATAAATTGATTCCTCTTTCTATTTGACCTGAACTTTTCGTGTAAATGAACTATTAAATTGGGGTTTGTTTATAAACATAAGGTCTTATCAGAAGCTAAACCTATTTTCTGGACCACTTAACCCAAATTGTTATCAAACCACAAAAAGTAGGTATGTAGCGATAAAGCGACGCGACGTGTGAAGTCAATGTCCGCCCACATTGGGCGTAATTTTGACGTAGCGTCTATTTTTAACTGTCGAACGGCCTTACTATAGTTATGGTAGGTACCTTACTATAGTTCGCTATGGGTTAATATGGGGTCATTTCCCTTTCCACGCGTGACACGCATCGTTATTAATGTATGAAGTATTTGAATTTTGATAAAATGATATCATTTATAAATGTGCCATCAACGAGAATTAACTTATCACAAGTTATCGAATGTGTTGATTATTTGTTATCAAGATAAGGTTATGCATTGATTCTGCTTGTTATATTGTGTAGGTACATACTAGAAATGCATACCTACGCGTGAATAGGTACTCCTATTGTGCAATGCCATTAGTTTGTCAAGATTGCATCATACAAGTTTTTTTTGTTGAAAAATTTATTTTTCAAAACAAGCTTTTACGAAATTACTTGTCTGTAACTGTGAGCTGATCAAAATGAGCTCAAACACCGCCAGGCTACTGTTAATCATTGAGGAGTTCCGTTGTCTCCATTATCAGATCAGCTCGCTGTCACCATAATATTGTATAGTCATTGGAACTTGACAGGTATAAATTCAGTTGCAATATTTAACCACCCAACGCGTTGTGTTTTAGTTTTTTGTTTCTTTTTTACTGCATACTAACAAGTGAAGTTAAATAAAGTTTTTAAAAAGCTCTACAAATGGCCATTCAATTTCTTAAGTTCTTGGTTCTCTATGTCTATGCCAGGGCTATCAAGTTTTATGCACCTGCATTTGTTCTTCATCCATCTTTGGCTTGATGTTGGGCGACCTTTACCGGTCCATCCACCTTAACATCTTGTCAGCAGCTAGCGTTTGAGTTTTGCCATGGTGCAACAAAATCTACGGGAACCGTTCTACTAAGCCTAGCGAAAGAGGTATGAAATATTACCGCGCGACGCATTTTATGCTTTGTAGCGTGGCCGTACTCTGTCCAAAGCCTTCTACAGATAGCTGTTGTATCTGGGCTGCCCTGAAATTAGTCGAAGGACGCAGGAGACTTTTGAATTCCTCAAAATCGATTGCCTAAGCCAGACTGCTAACATCTAATAGCTGATTCTATGTTTTGACAAGCAATTGACACGGACGTATGGTGTAGTGTGACACGGATTTTTGTATGGAAAATGAGGTTCACAGAGTGTACGCTAGGAGCGCACATCAGTGTCTCCATAAAATCCACAATCCACCAGACGTCCGTGTCAATTGCTTGTCAAAATTTAGAATCCGCTCAGAGCAGCCAAAAAAACATGAGCCATACCTGTACTTGTAATAATGAGCGTCTCATTGTTAGGACACTATGTAACCATATGTTTTTCATATTACAGAGATCTACAGGATCGTATCGCAGAAGCAGATGCGCGACCCGCCGGAGGGCGACGTGATCCGGCCCGACGCCGAGCCGGCTGACGTGAGGAGCTCTCCGGACGTGCGCAAGCAGTGCTGCCAGTAGCCGCACTATGTGAGTTGTTCAGACTCTATAGCCTACCAGTTTTCCATTAGATAATATCCGACGCTCTATCAGAGGAGCCTGAGGGTTGGCTTGAGGCGCGGCATAGCCCCCATTTTTGGGTTAGCTCGAGGCACGGTATAGCCCTTAGTTTTAGGGTGGCTTGAGGCGGGGTGTAGCCTGCAGTTTTAAAAACCGGGAAGCTCAAAACCGAATGAGGAACAGAAAGACAAACAAGGGGATGAAGGCGTTGGTGTATGTTATTCTATCCGTGTTACTCATAATAGAGTAACGATACGGAAAAAATTACATTTGGTGATGTGGATGGTAGTTAAATAGAAAAGGCCATGTCCATACATAGTTGCCTTCTTGTTTATTGATACTAAACTCCTGCAATCCAATTCTCATCAGAATTCAATCATCATCATAAGCCGGTAGTAGTCCACTGCTGGACAGAGGCTCCTGTAGACTGGCATAACGAAAGGTCTAGAGCCGCCTCCATCCACCGGATTTATTGCTTTCCTTTATAATGTCATTAGCCATCGATTGGAGGGGCCATCCTACATTGCGTCTTTCCGGATCGAGGTCTAGTTAGACTTGCCCAATTACTGTATTGCAAAGAAACTAACTTTTTCTATTTTGTTCTTCCAGAAAGTCCAGTGTATCGTCGGAGCCGAAGTGAGAGACAAATGGCTGGAGAAGTAACTGCAATCATTATGAATCATTCCCAGAACAATGGTGTTCACAACATCGAGTGTTGCCAGCGCGACTATATTATCTTAGCTGTTTAATTGTGCTGTGATACGAACGTACCGCTTAACGCATGTGGATTATAACATTATGAATGTCAAAAAGAACAGCATGCAGTTATTATCCTATTTATAAAAATATAGTCATCAATCTTATCAAACAAAACTGGCAATGAAATTGAGCAATATTTTGATCTGGCAACACAGAAGCGGTTAAGAGAGAGTGGCTCATGTAGATAGCTTTGTGTAATTATTTATATTTAGTGTCCGATCGAAATAAATCCTAATAAATTAACATACTTGGAGACACCTAAATATAAACACGAGTTAGTATACTTGCTTTGGTTATAGTGAAAGCACCCTTATTGTTTTGGCGCTCCTAGTGATTACACATGCCTGTGTTATTATACCTGAATTACAATTTTGTTTAGGTGTTAACCTTTTATTTCGACTTGGTAGATAATTCATTATTATATCTATTTATTTAGTGAATAAAAAAGTATAAAGCAAGTTAACTGGTGGTCCATTTTAGTTGTACAATGAAGTGATTACGTTAGTCTGTTCAGCAAGAGAGCCGTCGTGGCCAAATTGTGAACGCATTTTGAATCATAAACTAAAGAAATAGTTACAGTTGTAATAGGATCAAAAGGAAACAGACGCGCTATTGTATTGCCCGCTAAACTAAAAAGGTAATTAGACACATCCCACGACGGGTTTCTTTCTGAACAGACTACATAATAGTATTTGGCGGTGTACAAATTCCTACAAGCAATAAATGAGTTGTAACGCGCCCGTGAGATGTTGCCAGCACACAGACTAGCTTCATGTCATGATACATTTTTTTATACGTCACTAGCTGGTAGATTTTAAATGGGGATCTTGTTTATTTACTGATATTATGTGCCTTCAGTGGACGAGCTACAAATACACTGTTTCTATTAAAGCTTTTATTGTTTTGCGTCATGTTGAAGTTAGATTATTGGTATTTATATCGCCACGTCTCCTGAAGTGAGGAGTGAGCAGCGCCGTTGATAGCCGCATAAAGGATTCAATACTCACCGGTCCGCAGTGTTAATGGCTCCGTGCCATTTTTTTTATCGTCAGAATTTTTTTACGGTACCTACTAGGCTTAAAAGCGACCTTTCGGTGGCTTTTTGTCGATTTCTCTCAAGCTGAGATGCGGTGTTCGTTGCGTCTAAAATATGTTATTGTATTATGGTCTTAAATATGCATGGTTATTTTTTTAGTGCCTATCTGTAATTACTTTATTAAAGACAAAGATAATAAATAAAATATAATGTAAATTCCATGGCCTTTACATTGTTCCTGAATCAAATAGATTAGTTCAGTGACGACCTCTGTGGCGCGGTGGGCGAGTTGGCTGAGACGCAAGAGATGCTGGTTCGATTCTCGCCGCGGGAAAAATGTTTGCATGATCTGCAATTTTTTTTTTCTTAGTCTGGGTGTTCTGACATCACGGTACTTACTCGTAGTTCCTGATATACTTAATACAAATACATTTTTTATTATACATAGAAAAATACCCAGAACACCCTGAACAGTTACCTGCAGATCGTACAAATATGTGTTCTGAGGTGGGAATCGAACCCGCAACCTCCTGCGTCGCTATCGAGCCTTCGCCCGCCGCGCCACAGAGGTCGTAGTCTTACTTTCATGTATTAAGTAGCTGTATAAGGTACAAGGTATACCTTGTACCTTATACAGCTACTATGGTACTGAAAAAGCAAAATTAAACATTTTATTAAGTACCTACCTACTTTATTTAGGTACTTTTTAATTGAATTGTCTGTAAATTTAATTACACTACGTCAACAGCTTCATGATAAATTAATATTCTTAGATCACTTTTTTAGAAATTTGTCAAAACCGGCAAACAAAAATAGCAACAACTTCTAAACAAAAGAAAATCGTAGAACATAGGTATAGGTAGGGGTGATTCGGATATATGTGACATGAGGTCAAGGAACTTATAATGAGGTATTTTAACATTAAGATTCGGACTGAATCACCAATCTATATGAACAACTGATCAAAAAAACATCAAGCTGATACACACTCGAATGGCGACGCGATAAGATACAAACAGACCACAGATTTATAAGTATAGTACTAACGCTCACTGCCGGCCGGTACAGTTAGATAGCTGCAATAAGCAACCATACTTTTTGCGAAGTCACAAAGATACAGCAGTAAATTTAACCTATTCTATTTGGCCATGTAATAGAGGCAGAGGTGCCGCGGTTTCGATTCGAGGGTCATCCATTCGTTTGTTATTTATTCGTGTCAAGTGAGCCGTGCGTGATACCGGTGCTTGTTGGTAAGTCCGTTTTAATCCATATTTATTTACTATAAAATGGGGAACCAATCACTTTCATAGGAATTTACCGTTAACTACTTGGCTAAACACCCTCATTTAAAAGCACGGATGGTGTCGTTTTGGTCGCGTTGTTTTATACGTAGCTTTATAATGATGTAATATTGGTATAGAAGGTGTAAGCTTTGGAAAACATCGTGATAATGGTAATTTATCTTTGAAACTAACAATTATTTGCTTCTCGTAGTACGTAAGCAGAGAATTTGGATCAAAACAAAAAGTTTAGACTGCTTGTGATGTGACTTCGCAATAACAAAAAGTTTGTACAGTAAGGTTTTATGCACCCAGATAAGCTTTATCGGTAGGTATACATTTCTTAGTTCAACAAGGGCTGAGCGGACTTCGTGGAATAGAACACTAAGATTATTCAAGCTTTATTTTTGCCAGCAGGATACTTTTACCTTGCAGGCTTCAGTTACTACTATGGCGATTGATCTTTACTACGTGCCTGGGTCGGCTCCGTGCCGGCTCGTCCTGTTGATAGCAGCGGCGTTGGACATCAAACTTAATCTGAATCTCATGGATTTAAGGGCAGGAGACCAATTGAAACCCGAATTTCTGAAGGTAAACGCTATGATGAAATACCTTGCTGGTATTCCTAGGTGACCTTACTTTTTATTCATCCAATGCAACAAACTTACAGACAAATAAGTAAGTATCCAATGTATTACTTAAATAGTTATCCTAACTGTCAATAAGAATAATAAATAGTCTAGCTAACTCCTCGTTATACCTTCACCCGTAGTGGATATACCTACTAGGTAAGTACCTACCTAATATAATACCTAACTAGCATCATTAAAATCAAGTTAGAGTATCTTACTTTGTCAGAAATAAACTGAAGCAATGATTGAGTAATCATCATAATAAGCCTGTAGAAGTCCAATGCTGGAATAGGCCTCCCCATGGAATGCCAGGACTAACGGTCTTGATCCGCCTCCATCCACTGACTTCCTGCTACTTTTTAAATGTGAGGGGAGCCTTCCTACAGTGAGTCGTACAGAGGGCCTATTACGAGTTTTGCATTACAACAATCACTTTGCGAGTCGTGACTTCGTGAGTATTCAACGTGACTTACATAGTTACATTTTCATCATTCTGTGCCGCGCATTCAATAGAAACAGCACAGATTCATAAATAATTATTACTACGTAAGTCACGTCATGACCCTCTGTTTGTGGGCGCTACTCCAGAAGCTTTATTCCCATTCGTAACCCTTCTTCTCTTTTGCAGCTAAACCCCCAACACACGGTACCAACCATTGTCGACGACGGTTTCTCTCTGTGGGAGTCCCGCGCCATCGGGCGGTACTTCGCTACCAAATATGGCGGAGAAACGCTCTACCCTGAAGACCCGCAGACCAGAGCTCTGGTAGACCAACGACTGGACTTCGATCTTGGCTCGCTGTATCCGAGTTTCGCGAATTATTTCGTAAGTTATGGAAACGCCATCTTGCATCCATGTTATTTTTTTACATAAGTAATAGATAGCATTATATATCGCGTGCCCAAATTGTTAACGGTAGGTACATCTACATATGGTAGGTATGTGATATTACATATCTAATATAACTTATCACCCGACAGTCACATAATAATATACGTATTCCTGAGGGCCTATTACGAGTTTTGCATTGCAACGATAACTTTGCGAGTCGTGAGTAGGTATTCAACGTGACTTACGTTTACGTTGTATCTAACTATTTATAAATCTTGTCTGTTTCTATCGACACAGAATGATGAATAGTTACTTACTACTATATAAGTCACGTTGAATACTCATGACTCGCAAAGTGATTGTTGACTCGTAATATGCCCTCTGATCCTACACTAGGACTCCCTTGTCCCCTGTGTGTGAACTCTCACACACAGGGGACAAGGGAGTCCTAGTGTAGGATCAGAGGGCATATTACGAGTCAACAATCACTTTGCGAGTCATGAGTATTCAGGTTTTTTCTCGAGGATATTTCTACTCTCTTTTGTGTATCTACGTCACCAAATAAGATAATGACATCAGCCGAGAGAGCCAGCACCTCCGACATCAATGGTGAGGTTGCGGGTTCGATTCCCGCTGCGGAACAAATGTTTGCATGATCTGTAAATATTTGTTCCACACTTACAGTATCCTTTTCATTCCTCAGTACCCTACACTCTTTGGTGGCGCGAAACCTGATCAAGACCTACTAAAGAAACTGGAAGGAAAACTTGATTTCCTGAACACATTCCTCGATGGCCAAAAATACGCTGTTGGATCTCAGTTGACTCTGGCTGATTTAAGTCTGGTTGCGACAGTGTCGACTATCGACGCGGCAGGCATAAGCTTGGAGGCCTATCCTAACGTTGTAAGGTAAGATCACTTCAAAGAATCAAGGCAAAACTGAGAACATTGATGTACCCAAAATTCGAAATAGAGTACACCACTAGTTATCAGGTACTTTTAGATAATTTTAGAAAAAATGTTATTATGAAAAATCTATCTGGTTTGCAGAAAGCATTTCCATTTTATGCCACTTTTATATTTTTCTTGAGATAGGCTTAGGAATCCTACATCCTTACATCCATCATGATATATTATATACAATATAATATATCATAAAATATTATATATGATATATCATATTTGTTTGTTAGTAGTAGAACTTCTTGTGAAAGAGTTCGTCCGGGGAAGTACTACCACCGTACCTATTTCTGCCGCCAAACAGTAGTGCTGGCATTGCTGTGTTTCGGTTTGAAGGGACTTTTCATCTTTATATCTCAGGGTCGGCAGCGCGCGTGTGATGCCTCTGGTGTTACAGGCGTTCATAGGCTACGGTAACTGCTTTCCATCTGGTGGGCCGTAAGCTTGTCTGCTTGCCAAGTAGCAAAAAAAAAAAAAAAAAAAAATCCTAAGTTATGATGTCAATGTCAAATGCACCGACCGACGAAGGATTTTGTATGGCAACACCGATGAGCGCCCCTAGCGTACACTCTGTGAACCTCATTTTCCATAAAAATAATCCTTGTTACGCTACACCAAACGAGAGAGTCCGCTCTCAGCCGGACTTAGCCTTTATCATTGGAGAGATCTATTCACCTACCTAGTGGGAACAATATTTAAGTCGTATGATGATAATTGGGCGATGTTTTGAAATCACCAACATTTCAACACTGCGTTGAATAAACAAGACTTACCTACCTAAAATTTTGTAGATGGTTCGAGCTAATCAAGTCCACCGCGCCTGGCTACGAAGAAGCCAACCAGAAAGGCATCGAAGGCTTCAAAACGATGGTCGCTCAATTGAAGGCTAAAACTGAACTGTAACATAATTATACCTACATAGTCTACATACCATATTATTATTTTTTTAAAAAGAAACATTTTTTTTTTTTTTATAAATAAAAAAATTACCTATAATACTTATGAATTTATTTTTACATCCAACGTTCAAATATAATACTTAGTTATATTCCTGATTCAACACTCACTCCACAGGTTTCCCTGTGTCGTGGCTCGCGGGTATCAGGAAGAGTACCATCAACATTTACAAATATATTATGTAGATCATGCTAACAATTGTCCCCTACGGGAATCGAACCCGTACCTCTCGCACCTTAGCCGGCAAATCGCCCGCGAAGCAGACAGTAATCTATCTTGTTTATTTGTCTAATTCCATTAAATGCCATTAGGTAATGGAAGTAACTATGGTAGTTTCTAAGGTTTGTTGGCGACATAATTATTTTGCCAATCAATTGAATCATTTAGCTAAGTGGATATTGTGTTTTAAAAGGAGTTATATCTATTATATGCTAACAGAATAAAACTTTTTTAAACCAGCTACAAAACCCAAAAACCAAAGCGAATCTTCGCCAAAAAATTATTACAAGAAGGAATTGAAAAGCCTCTTTCTCACTTTTAGCGCTGGCTCAAGGCGAGGAATATACGAATAGCCCTCAGTTAGAGGCGCTGTATAGCCCGCGAACCAAAAAAACACTAGGTACTTGCTTAAAAAATAATTGAAGGACTATCGTAACTAAACTGTGATATGATGTAGGAGATACCAAATCGGTGTACCTACCTAATGCGTAGAGGGACTCAGTCGCGTTATGACTAAATGTACCTTATTTAGCAGATTGCTTACTTCGTTTTTTTATCAGACCTAAATATTCATCAGCCTAAATCGCGTTTTGCCTTAATGTCATAAGTACCTCAACATGCAAACTTCTTAATCGTTTTTATTTTCTGGCACTTGAAACTGGAGTGCTCAAATGAAGAATCACAATGGCAAAACCTATCTAAAGCAATATTTATTTGAAGGGAACACAAGGAAGAGAATATAGGTACTTAATTGTTTTTCAATGCAAAAAATATCTTCAAAATTAAAAAAGGATCTTCTTAACATTACATAGGTAGTCATTAGCTTAGGTCTTAGATAAATTTTATAAGTATTATGAGCGGGCCGGATTTAAATTTGTGCCGCCCTGGGGCACGAAAATGTCGCCCTATGACTTAAATTTTATTTTAATAGTTTTGATATCTTATTTTTTAAGAATTAGAATAACTAATTGATTGCAGGAAATTTATTATGTATTATATAGCATTTATTATACATTATGTTTTATTTATATTAAATAATCTTTGATTATAAATAATATACAAAATTTTAATGTGATACATAATACTTGAATTACATTTCTTGAAAGATAAAATGTTTATTTAAAAGAATTAGTTAATTATATATTGTATAGAATTTTTTTTCTCACTTTCCAAATTTTGCCGCCCTAGAAAATTTGCCGCCCTGGGCACTAGCCCCGACTGCCCCTAGTATAAATCCACCACTGATTATGAGTACTATTCTAAGACATGTAAAAGGCCGTATTTTCTAGTTCGAGTTTAGTTTTACTCTAAGCTATTTTTACGAACTAAAAACATGGTTTATTACTGCCACGATATCCATATTCTTTAAAGTGAATCATTCCACTCATTTGTTATGTATGAATCTATAGATAATATTAAATTTAGTTACAAGACTTAGTCCTCTACGCGTTAGGCACCTACCAATACCTACACTACACCCCGGTTTGAAACGCTGTGATAAGCAAAAACACGACAAAATTTGAATATCACGCCACTTGCCAAAAAGTTCCACCATCTGACACACTCCAATGGCGGAGATAAGATAACATAAGCTAAGAGATACGTAGGTAGGTATTTTTTAGATATTTTAGGACATTTTGCAAAGTCACAACGACTCGGTTTTTCAGTTGTGTCAGTCAGTGTACCATATCAAGGTCTGCCAATTTTCTTATTTTTTTGTTTGGTCATCATTATGTTGATTATTTATTATGTCAAGCGTGTTGTGAGACCCAAGGGTCACGAGCCCCTCAATTATTTATTTATTTATCGAACAAACTGATTACTTACAAAAATTTTGTTAGTAATATCTTACACCCTAAGTTAGGTTTGTCTAGTCTAGACACTAGGTTCTCGAAGCAAAGTAGTAAGTAGTATCTAACCTAGTAGTGTATTCCAGCAGCAAATGGCGTTTTGGCAGCCTTAGCGGTATCATAATCTTATGAAACTTGAATAGGGGAAACTTTTTGACCTATAAATATTCCTCCTTCCAAGTTTCAAAAGATTTGGACAGCGCTAAGGCTGCCTAAATGATCCCCATTGCCATTTGCTACTCTGTAATTGGGGTGAAGATATGCTCTCGTAATCTTACATAATTAACGAGTCATATCTTAGGTGGTTTTTGTATTGTCACTGTTCCGAGGGGCGGTCTCCTATCGGACGTTTTAAGAAATTTGATGTTTCTTGTTGTGATCTATCTTGTTTTTGTCGAAGGGCAGTTTTTTTTTTGTCCAAATGTTTTAATATCCTCCCTTGTTTCTTTGGGTGCACTTGCACAATTTTTTTACTTGCTATAGTAGCATTATAGGTATGGATGATATTGCAGCTTTGTCATACTTAGAAGGTAGGTATTATGCTCGATCATTGTGTATCCTAATGAATATCATCATGATGGTGCAGTACCTATTTTCTCGTGTACATATAATACAGATTTTGGATCCAAAAGTTAGTCTACAGTGACTTTTCGAAGCAACATCAGTCTTTAGTTACTACGTACTATGGCGATCGACCTTTATCTCGTGCCTGCGTCGCCTCCATGCCGATTCGTCCAGTTGGTAGCAGCGTCGTTGGACATCAAACTTAACCTGAATCTCATGGATTTGAAGGCAGGAAACCATTTGAAACCTGCATTTCTGAAGGTAAACATAATTAAAATACCGAACACTGCTTTTACTATAGGTAAACCTAAGTACATTCAAAACTAGCTAGGTACTAAAAAAAAAATGAACAGTGCTGGGGTGCGATTTTTGACTAAACGTCAATCAAATTTCCGGTAATCCCCGGTTAAATTTCCAAATTTCTATATACTTATTGAAACTCATTGATGACTAAAATTCTTATACCTATTATATCAATACAAGTACCTCCTCCAGTACATTTCTTGAAAAACGGTGATTTGCAGCCTTTTTTTTATGTTTAGTCACTGTGACATTCAAAAATGGCACCCCTGGCCTTTGTATTAAGTACTTGAATTATCTTGCAGATTCATGTAGGTAGTTCTTACGCTAGGTATACATACATAGCTACTCACGTATTTATTATCCAATGCAATGCAATGCAGCCAACTGCTCAAAAATAATCTAAAAGAAGTGGACTTAAGCTGAAAATTCGTGCTCGAGTTCTCGGAACAAGTTTTTGAGCCACCTTGACAAATTAAAAATAGGTACAGGGATATAGTAAGTACCTACATATTATCATAGGAATCGAATTGCCTTGATGGATAACTTAGGAATTTGTAAACTCTTCCTCTGTTTTGCAGCTAAACCCTCAACACAGCGTACCAACGATTATCGACGACGGGTTCTCTCTGTGCGAGTCCCGCACTATCGGGCGGTACTTCGCTACCAAATATGGCGGAGACACGCTTTACCCTGAAGACCCGCAGACTAGAGCTCTGGTAGACCAACGACTTGACTTCGATCTTGGCTCGCTGTACCCGAGTTTCATGAATTATTTTGTGAGTTACACGCCATATTGTGTGCCAGTTTTTAACATAACTTTAATTTCTAATTTAATCACGATACAACTTAATAATCGCGTGGGAAATGTAAACGATGAAGGAGTCTGGCATGTCCTAGCCTACTAGCTAGTAGGTCTGACATGCCGGTATATGCCCAGCGTCCCCCACCTATCTGGCCGACTGTGGGGGACGTTGGGAGAAATGTCATGTTTATACAGTAGCACTTTTTTTCTGTTGGTTAGAGGTGTAAAATAAATAGTATACGGAATAAAAAGGTGACTCATCCGCGGGAGGATATCCCATCGGATGGATATCCTCCCATGGATGGATAGCCAAAGGAGGATCCTTTGGCTGGATATCCTTACGTGGATGGGTCACGTTTTTATTCCAACTATTTATTTTATACCTTTAGACAACAGAGAAAACAGTTCTCCTACTTTTAAAACATAACTGGCGTCGTCACGAGTGGGAGACGATGGCGAGTGGGGCCAGAAAGGTGGGGGACGCTGGGAATAATAATACGGACATGCCTACAAGTGCAACAAAAGTTATGTTTAAACCTACAATCTAAGTAGTACCCTATACTAACACTCTTGTGCAACAAAAGCCTAGTATGCACAATTTGAAACCAGCAAAAAGTCAGAGTTTGGATACTTTGGGACTCGTCCACAACATGCTACAGTAGAAAAATTAGATCTTAGTACTCGTTTTACACCATGCTTTTCTTTTTAAGTACTACCCGATATTCCATGGGGGTGTAAAACCTGATGACGACCTACTAAAGAAATTGGAAGCAAAGCTAGATATCCTGAACACATTCCTCGATGGTCAAACATACGCTGTTGGATCTCAGTTGACCCTGGCTGATTTATGTCTGGTTGCGACAATTTCAACTATCGACGCAGTGGGTATAAGCTTGGCGCTCTACCCTAATGTTGTGAGGTATTTAAACTTACATGTCTCTGGTTGAAGCATATTATTTATTATCTGGTTAATCATACAAAGTACGAAGTAGTTCAGAGTGGTGTTTGACAAATTTTGAACTCATTATCCCGCATTGAGAATCCCGCATACTGAGTTTCTCAACAAGTCAACAAGAACCATAATATTATGACCTTAAGAAGTGTAGAGTGCATCTAATCGTAAAACACTCACACTATTCCATTACGTCTAAAAAAAATATTATTTATGTATTCCGTAACCCAAGGACCGTTTTTAACGTTCATTCCCAGCGTCCCCCAGTGGGACCAGACAGGTGGGGGACGCTGGAAATATACATTTTCGAAAGTCAAAAGCTTGTGTCAAATGCCAAGTAAAAGCCTATGGATGCCTATGGATTATGGATTATGGTCTAGTAAAACGCACTCTACTTTGACTTGATGCAGTTAACAACTAAAAAATAAATTACAAGCTATCAAAATTTCTAAAAGAGTCAATAAAAAATTCTAACTTTACATTACTTTAAAAATAAAACTAAGAGTAGGTACTTACTCAATTTAAATCTTTCAAATTATCAAAAAAACTTTGAATCGTTCCGGGGCTGCAAGTACCTACGTAGGACTCGTTTCGATTTTACATTCAAATTCGACAAAACGGGACTAACGTAGAGATAATAGCGAATTTTTCTGTCAAATTTATCGAAACGAGTCCTACGTACTTGCACTGCGGTTTCGGTCACATTTCTCTAAAATAACCACATTTCACGGTTAGGAGAACCATTTCTGACATTTAAGACATCGCCACTAGATCGAAACGTAATCCGAAGTTTATTTATTATATTGTCACGGGTATTTATCGCGTGTTACCTTATTATTTATTATTCCCGACGCGACGTTTCGAATGCGTTACAGCAATCATGGTTGCGGGCTGATTGCTGTAACGCATTCGAAACGTCGGGAATAATAAATAATAAGGTAACACGCGATAAATACCCGTGACAATACTATAATAAATATGTGTTCTAATCGCGAGAGTTTAAAAAATACTAATCCGAAGTTTATTTTGAGACATTTTTATTACGAGCTGTGGGTGCAATAGTCTGACCAAACCTTTAATTTGTAGATGGTTCGAGCTATCAAGTCCACCGCGCCTAGCTACGAAGAAGCCAACCAGAAGGGCATCGACCTCTTCAAAACTATGATCGCTCAAAAGATGGCAGCACTGTAATTTTATATTTATAGGTTATATTATTTTTAAAAGATTTCTTTTTTTTGGTTACTTCCGCCATGCCTTATTCCCACCCCACTGGTGTGTGATTTTTCAATGTCACCGAGTGACTAAATATCATCAAAAAGGCCGCAAATTACCTTCTTCAGATGTGCTGGAGGAGGCACTTGTATTGATATTATGATATCATAAGAATTTAAGTCATCAATTAGTCCATTTTGTAAAAACGCTCCGCGTCCTTCCTCGCGAAGGAAGGACGCGGAGGGAGTGTAGCGTGGATCCTATACCCACCCTGATGAAGATCCTCGATTAGGGTCGAAATCTGTTCGTGCTTCCACCAACATATCGGTACGTGAAAATTTCCCGTTTTTACAAAATGAATGATATAATTCATCAATTTGTTTCAATTTAGAAATTTGAAAATACAACCGAATTCAGAACCTCCTCCTTTTTTAACCGACTTCCCAAAAAAGGAGGAGGTTCTCAATTCGGTTGTATTTTTTTTTTTTTTTTTTTTTTTTTTATATGTTTGTTACTGCATTTCTCCGGCGTTTATGAACTGATTTGGAAAATTCTTTTTTTATTTGAATAGATACACTTCCATATTGATCCCATTTTTTTCAGAATCCAGTTCTGATGATGGAATCCATGAGGAATTGAGGGAACTCCTCAAATATTGTAGGCATACATATGGCGATTTTGATATTTTCAGCAACAAACCAAGCATTTGCATTCAAAAAGTATCATAATCCTTTCACCACTATGGTTCTTTCATCATTTTTTTTCATCCAAATATTTAGTCGAATACAATGGCGGAAGTCGGTTTTTTAAATGAAAAGTTATGTGAAGTCGATTTAAAATAATTAACGGCAATTTTATTGACATGACATATATGACATTCAAAAAATCGCACCCCATATTATTTTAGGCTTAGTCGCGGTGGAACAGGAGTTATTTTAGTTTGTTTATAGTTTATCGATTCAAAATAATCCATGTGATTTCAGTGAATAACAATCTTTTGAATATAAATGTAGGTTGAAATAAATAAACAGTATTTTTTTTTTAAATATGTATTTATTCGTGACTTACAGCTAAACCTTAAATTAATCCAGTTACAAACAGTGTTGAAAACATTAAGAAAGCTCCACTTGCACCAAGGTCTTAATCCCGAAATAGTCAAACTGAACGTTAAATCTAGATTCACCTAATTTAGCCCGAGATTAAGTTCGTGTTGCAAGTTAGCTTTGTGCAATAGCCATTAGATTAAAAGTCTTGTGAGGTTGGCAGAGAGTTACTTCTTCATCATGTTATTGACTAGCGCTTTGAAGGCGTCAAGTCCGTCCTCGTTGGCTTCCTTGTAGCCTGGGGCGGTCTTCTTTACTATGTCGTACCATCTGGAAAAGAAGATAGTTTGTTACAACTTGATGAGGACACAGGAATAGAATAGAATAGAATATAATTTATTTGTATAAAAGAGTTACAGAGACACAAAAAAACTTAGACTAAGAGGAAACAGACCCGAAGGTACAAAGTGTAACTCCAGTAACAAAATGGCTCAAGGAGACAGGACAAGAGGAGAATTATCCCCTAAACTATACCTAAGTATCGTACAGCCCCGTAGAAGATCACCTCCTTGAGGGGTAGGTGTTGGCAAAAGGGGTTTGGGTAACTTTCCTGGTGCATATGTGATTTGGGCCCGATTTACGTAGACTCGTAGTAGTCTGATCAGACACATTCATACTGGGGGCTTAATAAGAGTTTTCATAGTTTTTGAAACTATACAAAGTTTCGTTTCCTTCTACACATTTACTTGCAGCGCTCTTGGCGAAAACGAGAAGAAAACTAAGGAAGCTGTCAGTAAATGTATGGAAAGAACCGAAACTTCAATAGTTTTGAAAACTATCAAAACTCGTACTAAGCCCTCTGTAGGTACTGTTTTTTTTATACTACTTCGCAAGCAAATAAGCAAACGGCCCACCTGATGGAAAGTAGTTACCGTAGCCTATGGACGCCTGCAATACCAGAGACATCACACGCGCGCTGCCGTGCCTGAGACATAAAGATGAAAAGTCTCATGTGCCTGTAATTTTACCAGCACCCGTACCTTTAAAACCGAAACACAGCAATGCGAGCACTACTGCTTGCTGGCAGAAATAGGTACGGAGGTAGTACTTCCCCGGCCGAACTCTTTCACAAAAAGTTCTACTACTAACAAAATGGGTAATGGTTAAATTAGGGTTACCTCTTGATATTATTGTATTTCTTGAAGTCGATGTCGGCGGCCTCGAAGCTGGACACGCTTGCGACCAGGCTGAGATCGGCAATGGTGAGGCTGCGGCCGGCCACGTAGTTCTGCCCCTCGAGGAACTTGTCCAGCAGCTGAAGCGCGTCCTCGATCTTGGCGAACTTCTCCTTGTCGGCTGGCGCGCCTCCGAAGAGTTGTGGGTACTGAGGATGGCAAATAAATGTTGATGCTGATGAAGAAGTTACAATAAAACACTCTTCAAACTTCTCAAACTTCTTATGAGCGCGGTGGCGAAGCTGGTATTGTTAGAAAAGACCAGGGGTTTACCATGGGCGGTTATAGCCATTCAGTTCGGAAACTATTCAGTACAAAATATCGGTTCGTCGTTGACATTTCCAATTGTTGAATTACTTCGCAAAAGTCTAGAGACCTTCAGCGACTGTGCCTTTAAATATAGTTGCGGACATCACAGAACCTATATAATATTGTACTGAATAGTTGGCTATAAGAGCTCATGGTAACACAGCACCAGCGTAAGTAACGTAAAAAAAATTGTGTTTGAGAAGCCCAATATAAAACAACGCTTTGCTCAGTCGCTCTAATTATGCTCTTTTACAAGCTGAGGATGTTGCCGAGGTGTTTGCGAGCGAGCGCAGCGAACTGCTAAAACTTTCTTAATGTTTGCAAATCCAAAGTAGGTAAGTCTATTAGGTCTAGACTAGCCAACACTTGAATAAATAAAAAAAAACAGGTCTACGCGTGAGTCAGCTATGTACTTGTGAGCGGAGCGTGCTTCGTAAAGTGAATCGTCAGGGCGAGTGAAGCGAGCCACCTAAATACTGACAGTTTGTCAGTTCAAGACACTTAGGTTTAGTGCAGTGGGGTCTGTACTCACGAAGTAGTCACCAAAGCGCTGGTAGAGCGTGCCGATGTCAAAGTAGAGGCGCTGGTCCACCAGCGCGCGCGCGCGTGGCTCCTCAGGGTACAGCGCGGAGTTGGCGCCGCCGCCATACTTGTTGGCGAGGTAGGAGAGGATGGCGCGTGACTCCCAGATAGAGAACCCGTCGTCCACGAGCGTGGGCACTGTGTGTTGGGGATTGAGCTGCGGACAATAACAAAGATTTTATAATATCCCAAAAATTACCAATCAGGCGGAGATCAAGCAGTAGTGTTCGCATTGCTGTGTTTCGGTTTGAAGGGTATGGGTGCCGGTGAAATTACACTTACAGGCACATGAGACTTTTCATCTTTATGTCTCAGGGTCGACAGCGCGCGTGTGATGCCTCTGGTGTTACAGGCGTTCATAGGCTACGGTAACTGCTTTCCATCTGGTGGGCCGTAAGCTTGTCTGCTTGCCAAGTAGCATAAAAAAAAAGATTGAATTTGCGACCGTCTCCTTGGTACGGAGATGCATTAACCGCTACGCCACTGGCTGACTCGACGGCTGGTCGAAATAGTGTGATGTTATCACCGGCCCAAAGCCCTGTAGCTTGGTATATTCCCAGCGTCTCCCACCAATCTGGCCTCACTGGGGGACGTTGGGAAAAATCTTCACCTACAGGGGAAACGTTATGTTATTCAAGCATAAACTAGCCTAATATTTCCCATAAGTCCCATACTTAACACTTTTAAACCAATAACTATAAAATTAATGTTATTATTGTATGTCATAAGTTATTGTTACTAACTGCGTTACGTCGGTCAATTAATTAGGTGACAAAAACAAGGAAATCACATAGGTACGCAAATAAAACTAATGAAGGAAGTTTTCCGTCAATAAACACAATAAAGCACGAATTCGACAGATGTAGGTATATTATACCTAAGGACTTAAAAGCTCACAGCAGTTACTTTCATATTTTGTGTTTAAATACTATGTGGTGTCATTACATTATAGTTAGTTTAGAAGACTGAAGGAATTTAGTATTACGGGCGTGGCCAAACTTTTTTTTTAGGGTTCCGTACGTAAACAGGAAAAAACGGGATCACTTTGTTGTCCATCCGTATCTGTCTGTCTGTCAATCCAGGGGGCTTAGTACAGGTTTTGATAGTTTACGAAACTATATGAAGTTTCGTTTCCTTCCATACATTTACTTGCAGCGCCCCTAGCGAAAACGAGAAGAAAACTAAGGACGCTGTCAATAAATGTATTGGATGGAAACGAAACTTTATATAGTTTCGTAAACTATCAAAACCTGTACTAAGCCCTCTGAGCCTTTTTCTCAGCAACGGTTAAAGGTATAGGTATCTAGAAATTGAATACCAAATAGTAAGGTCTGTGTTCTAAGTCTAACTCAATGCATTAAAAAGTTATGGCAATGAATGCCTAATTTTTGTATGGAAGTCGTGTAAATGAAAAACCTCTAGGGCACTTCCAGTAACCTCACAGTTCTGAAATTTGTAATGCTTGAATTTGTAGTGGCTTTGTAACACAAAGGGATTGAGGAGTTTCAATTTCAAATGTTTAGGAAAGGGCGCGCGATCATTTAAGTGCACTCTAGATTTAGAATAGAATAGAATAGGAAATACCTTATTCTACACCATAAGATTATAAACACAAAACTTAACAAGATAATCAAAAGTAGGTACAATACAATGGGTGGTCTTATTGCTTTGAAGCGATTTCTTCTAGACAACCTTTGGATAATAGTTCTACCTATATATGTGTTTTAGTTTGGTTACTTATATAAAATCCGATTTTGACTATTCTACCTATAGGAATGCCGACTGACACGCGCCACCGGGCATTTTAAAGTCACTTGCCAGCAATCGTAGGTAACAACTACCTTTTAAATTGGTAGGTCGGTGTGGGTAAAGCAGTAATTTGCTGCCACAACCGGTTCTCCAAGGTCTCCTACCTGCTGGTACCTAGGTGCTGGACAGCAGACATACACCATAAAAAGCCTTGTGCTTCAAGATATTAAAGTTTTTGCTAACAAAATGAAGTGATACTTAATGATTCGTACCTATTTACTCAGGCAGGTAGGTACACGTAATATCTAAAAATAAGTCTAACTTGCTATGTTGTAACAGGCACGCAAGACAATATCTTACACATCCTGCAATGCAACAAAATAACACCTTCATTGTTTGTATGGTTTTAAGGCACAGTTAACTCTTACTCAAATATTTAGAATGTGTAGATGTAAGTACCTACAGGATGTCATAAGAGGAATGTTTATAGTTGGGGTATTTAGAGCACAAAGGTAGTTACAAACGGGCTATTCTTGAAATCCCCTTTAAAAGGGATTTCGGGTTTTTTCCCCGAAATTCCGAGATCCCCGAATCTACGCTAAGAATCTTGATTTTTGATAAGATCCGCATAAGCACTGAATGATGCAATCTCAATTTTACTTTCTCTTTAAAATTGATTGATAGATTCTTTTTTTTTTCGTCTCTTTCTCTGTAAAATTAAAATATTACAGAGAATAGAGAAAAAATAATAATACCGCTAGTACCTAGTAATTTTTTTACTTCGTTCTTACTTTAAAAACTTCTCATTTGACTGGCTTAATTATAACCTGTATAATGTATATATTTAGGTTCCTACCTCAACGGATTTGTTATAAAAATTTGATTCAAACAACTTTTCCTATGACGTGGTCAAAAATAGGGTAGAATTTCAAAAGCAACTTCTAAACAGAAGAAAAGTGTTTTCAGTCTCCGCATAGGACACCTTGTAAGTTGGTATCTAATTAGTGTAGTGACTTGCTGTGTCTACAAGCTATTTAATCAACAATAAACAAAAGAGACACGCTAGAAAATTCTATAAACTTGTTCCCATAATAGTTCAACGCCCTCTGATACAACTTGTTAAATACCTAGAACTGCATGTTGCATCATCGACATAATCTATGAAACGACCTTCAATTCTCATTCATAGTAAATTATGCTTTATAATGCTGTACTATAAAGTTGGAAATAAATAAATTTGATGTGGAATAAAGTGGTTTTGGAGTGAAGTCTGGACGGAACGGCTGACCGAATGCCATGAGTTCTCTGTTGGACACATTCCTATTTCGGGCTTGTATAACATAGAAGCGCATTATGAAAAAAAATATCTTTTAGCCTACGTAAAAAACATTAAGTTAGGAGTAAAGTTACCCTCCAGTTTGCGACTTTCAGCTTAAATATTGTAATCAAGTTGATTTCCAATGGGCATACTGAAAAACGGAAACAATGTCCATGCAGGCTACGTCCAACATGTAAGCAAAAGAGTTCAACGCGCTCTTTGATCTTGTGCTTCGTTTCAAACATAAAATCTGGCTTGAGATAAATACCTCAATATCCATTAATTAGTTTTTTATTTTAATCAAATAGACAGATTCTATCAAACTGGTTAAATCTAGGTAATAACACTTGTTTATCAAATTGTTTTTGATCGACTAAAACAATGGGGAGTTTTCTGACAGCTGAAAGAAAATAGTTCTAAATCCATTCATAGATGGCGCAGTCCAGATTAAGTTGTAAAAATTTTGTCGTTCAGCCACCAACTGTCAGTGTCACTGACTTCACTCGCTCATGCTGTTCGTTTGTGAAGTATCTCTGATAAAGTTTTGTGTTGTTTGTAGAACAAAAGAGAATAGAATAGAATAGAATAGAATAGAATATTCTTTATTGCACAAAAAAACAAATCATGTACATAGGCGAACTTAATGCTAGGAAGCATTCTCTACCAGCTAACCTTTGTGTAATGCGGATAAATTTATGTAGGTGGAGAAAAGTTGGACCTTGTTAACTTTTCCACAAAAACAAGTTACAAAGAGAATTTGTTCTCTGTGGTGCTTTTCTAAATTCTTCAGAAGACAAACATGGCGAGTCACCGCCATCTACCCGGAATTTTAAGAACTATTTTTTCTTTTTAATTGCCTCCCTGAAAACTTCCCATTAACAGCAGGGTGCGATTTTTGAATGTGAATAAATATCATCAAAAAGGTCGCAATATCACCGTTTTTTAGGAGATGTACCGCAGGAGACACTTGTATTAATATCATTGGTAGGTATAATAGTTTGAGTCATCAATGAGGTTCAATATATAGAAATATGCGCAAATTGGAGATTAGCGGCAATTTTACTGACGTTTAGGCACTCGATGACATTCAAAAATTGCACCCCTGGCCCTGGGTAGGCACCTAATAACCTACCACTACCCTACGTCTGTTGTCTAATAACTGTTACTGTTGTAACTGTGAAAAAAGTCTGTCAGACTATCAGAATAATCTGCTAAATCATCCTATCAATCTAACCTAGTATGTATAGTGTATGTATACATACATACACAGGACCTTTGGATCCTGCTATAAAAGTTATGACTGCATTTTCATGCTTGGGTAGATGAGTCACTATACTTTTACAACGCGTAAGTATAAGTACCTACTATGATAAGATATGAGGGAGCTGGAAGATAATGCTATCTAGCATATGTACAGTACTCTTAAGTTCAATCTTTGCTGTTGTTTCATAATCATTATCATTAAATTACTGTTACTTATTATTATTTTTACTCTAAACACCGCCATCCGTGACTGGTTCGCTCACTACTGTCCATCTAAAGTGGAAGATATCGCTTTCAGAAATGGCCGCCCATTGTACTGCTAATTTGAATAAATCTTCTTCTAATCTTCTATAGGTCTCTCCTATAGAATGGGGGTTTTGCCATTATCGTCACTCTCGGTAGGTGGATTGGTAATGTTTAGAAGTTACTCAGGTGGATGCTGTTACCCATCCTCTTAGTCGGTTTTTACGACCACGGGACGAGACTATTTTTGGACAGGCTTTTTTGAAAACCGTAAAAAGTTCCTCGTTGGCGTATTACTACAATATCTGCATAAATGTATCCATGAGGAAACATTAGTATGGAAACAACCGATTTTCCTGCTTCAAGTTTATTCAGACGTAAGAACACTTCTGTCACTAGGCCACTAGTCACATAGGATCGGAATTCGCGGTCCCTCTCCCACTAGCCTCGACTAGTACAAGGGGGTCGTGGGTTCAGATCCCGGTCGTGCCCAATAAAATATTCCACGTGAACAATACGTTTTCTCAAATGGTGATGCAAAACATCGTGAGGAAACCGCCATGATCTAGAACCAATAATTCTGCGAGGCACACTGAAAGCTTTTACTACCCTGGTTCGTTCATCATCTCTACAGGCTCTTATCAGGGCCACTATACCTAGAGCAGGTCTTTGACCTTACTTATGATGACCAAGAAAAAACCAGTGATCCGAGTATATAAAGTGAACAAACAAACTGCTATACGCAGGGTGTCCTACAAGGCGGCATTCTAGGTCCTCCACTGTTCAAAAATAACTCACCTTCAAGTACTCAGGTTTGAGGTGTTCTCCGTGATGGAGGTCGACCAGCTTGAGCTCGAGGTCGAGGTTGAGCGCCTTTGCAGTCAGCAGCACCGCCCTGCAGGGAGCCGAGCCGGGCACGTAGTATAGCGTCGGGGCCATTGTTCTACAGACAAAACATGAGCTGTTAGTGGTGCGAAACGACTAAAGACCCAGAATTTTCAGGGAATTTGATAGATAGAGTAACACTTTATTGTACACCAAGAATACATAACAGGATTTAATAAAAAAATTAGCAGTACAATGGGTGGAATTATCGCTGAGAGCGATTTCTTCCAGGCAATTGAGCATGGGTTGGGAAGCTTGATGCCATGGGCGTGGTTATAGAGGTTAGTTAGATTAGTACAGGGGTGCGATTTTTCAATGTTACTGAGTGACTAAATGTCATCAAAAGGCAGTAAATCACCGTTTTTCAGGAGATGACTGGAGAAGGCACTTGTATTGATAACATAGGTATAAGAATTTTAGTCATCAATGAGGTTCAGATGTATAGGAATTTGGAAATCGTGGAATAAACCGCAATTTTACTGACGTTTACTCACTCGATGAGTTTCAAAATCGCAACCCAGTTTTGATGTATTCAGTACCAATTTAGTATATTTGGGCTTGTAAAAGTCCCTATTTTGGGCTTTATTAACTTGAAAATACTGTATTTGGATAGTTTATTTATTTATTATAATATCGGCACGACACGCTTGTAATGGGAAGTTTTCTGACAGCTGAAAGAAAATAGTTCTAAATCCATGCATAGATGGCGCAGTCCAGATATGGTTGCCTAAATTTTGTCGGTCAGCCATCAACTATCAGTGTCACTGACTTCACTCGCTCATACTGTTCGTTGGTGAAGTAAAGTAAGTATCTACCTAAAGTTTTTGGTAAAATTCTGATATATTTGTAAGTGTTACGTTATTGTTATAATTTTTTGTTGAAGCCGGACCAAGTAGACCGGCCTATAGTAGACTTGAAAAACAAGCTTCGGAATCGCAACGCGACGAAACTTAGAAGAAAAAAGAGAAAACAAAGAGAATTTGCTCTCTGTGGTGCTTTTGCAAAATCTTCAGAAGACACAACCATGTCGAGTCACCGCCATCTACCGGAATTTTAAGAACTATTTTTTCTTTTTAATTGCCTTCCTGAAAACTTCCCATTGAATTTGAAGGAAGAGAATGTTGCCACAGCAAAACTTTTTCTTCAGCCAAAAATATAATTTATGTCATAGACAGTGCTCCGTAACATTGATTTAGTTATTTATCTTTCCAGATGATGGTACAATTTAATCACAAAATTTGTATCACATCACAACATTTTATACTTTTTTTATAACGGTCATACTGAGGTATACCTTGCTGAACTCAACTTGGGCATGGCTTAGGTATGAACATTGTTTCAGATGCCAAAACAAAAATTTGAATACCTTGCTGAAGTAGTTAGGTATACTCCTTTGGCAAATTATAATCGAGTAGGTAAAGCAAATTCTACACTAACTAGGTCACTTAGTTCGCAACCAGTATCGATCTTATGTTGTACTATTTATAATTATTTTGTGGTGGGGATAGAAAAGTTCTTTATTTATAGGGGGGTGGGTTTCTGACTGAACATCTGAGGTGCACTGAATTATTTACTCTCTACTGCCATAAAACACAAAGATCCGTATTCTAGAACTATATATGAATCGAGGCTCGAGCATAAGGTGATATTGTAGGTTTTTATTAAAATCTCTACTCAAACTGTACCTTATCCAGGCCCGGATTAGCCCCTAGGCCCACAAGGCCCGGGCCTAGGGGCCCTGCAAGCCTAGGGGCCCTCATGGCGGAAAATTCATACTCATTAAACTAAAGTCTGGCTTGCCTTAAAAATGTACATTTATTTTTCCAAATAATAAGTTGCTTCTACAACTCGAAACACACACACACAGCACACATGCAGTTCGCTCGAAGAGTATATAATTTTTTTTCGTGTTTTTCAGCTTAAATGTTTTCGGGGTACTTGTTGGTGCATATTGTAGGGGGGGCCCTCAAATACCAAGTGCCTAGGGGTCCTGGAACCCTTAATCGGGGCCTGACCTTATTACAAGCTTTTATTTAGTAAATAACATGTTAGTATGTATCTTAGTAAAGGTGCGACAGATTTTTTTGTACTCATAGACTCATTTTGTACTTTTATTTCTTAGTGATTTTAATAAGCTATACTTCAAAATCAGTATCTTCAAGAAGAGATAGTAAACTCACGTTCGAGTATGAAAGATTAGGAAAGGTATATCTAAACAACAACGGTTTCGATTTCGAAGGACATGCTACGCTGTAGGCAGGTGCTACGAAAAAAACATTTAGCAATTTAAAAAAATATTTTTGGTAAATTCTACCAATCATCTTCAAAAAGGACTGAATTAAGCTATAAATATACTTCGTATAAGTATACCCCAAAACACAGAAAGTGAAAGTAATAGCATTGGAATGGTAATTGTGTTGTTACCTACACAAATGTTAAGGTAAGTAATTAATTTTCCACAACTATTGACCTGACTCACCTGATTGAGTTGGATAAATGGAAAGTCAAGGATACACGCAATCTAAGTTGCTAATGTTGCCATACGTATCGGCATATCATGCAAATTAATAGAAAGTTGGTTCTTCCGAATAGTTTAATGATTCGGGTGCCCCCATCTCTATTATACATAGGAGGAAGGTACATACAGCACCTACTCCTTTTCATAGACCTTGAAATAGGGAACCTACCTAAACGATCATAGTAATTAAAGATATACCTAAAGGTGAACCAGGTGTATTGTAAAGTTACTGCTAAATACACTTCTCATCAAAAAAATCGAAACAGTTCTCATGATTATGTTTGATGCATTATTAGAAAAATATTGTAAGAAATGGAAAAATAAATTATCATATAGCAGTAGCTATTACATGGTTAAGAACTGCCAGAAAATATATCTAATGATGGCTTTTCTTAAAGAAATAATCCTCTTATTTGTTTATTTGTCGCCAGAAAGAAAATCATGGTAGTGTTTCGATTTTTATATGAGAACTGTATCATATTCTGTCATTATTTTAATACTGGCTCGACGAACGATATCTAAGTTGCAAAATCATCAATATTAAGGATTTTATTAAGTACATAACATTAGTTTTATTTTTCTGGATATCTAGCATTAAGTTTTGATTACTATTTGTAATCAAAAAATACTTCTTATTCTTAAAATAAAGTTCGGCTAGCAACAGCTACAGAAAGACGTGGTCAATTATTTTTTGGCGTGGGAGCAGTGCAAGAATGCCGAAATATCTCGCGTGTCGTGTCGATCAAGTTCACGAAACCAGAGCACTTTCCATCCATGGTAGGTACCTACAATAGTATGTATAAAGTGCCTTTCACTTCAATCAAAATGTAGGCCTAAACAGACCGATAGGAATCGCATACACGAGCGAAAGCTTCAGGCGCTAACTAACAAAAAAGGGACTGTTTGTCGGCCAGCCCAAATACCCAGGCTCACAGCAGCTTTGTCAATCGCAAAACGTCATCTTAGTAATTTACTTTGTGATTTTGCTTACGTTCACTCACATGGTAATTTACTTAATGAAAGCGCGACAATTTGTAAAAGCTTTTAGGGCGTGGCGCGGCCTAAATGCAAAAAGCGTCCTAATAAAGGGTCTTATAACCTTGAACACGTTAACGACGAAATCAAATTGGATAGTACCTACCTAGGTAGGTGTAGGTAGATTAGTTAGTAGATTTTAAATGTAGGTACCTTTACCATTTGCATGCCGAAATTTGTAAAGCATGGCTTGTTCTCCTTAAATTATTTGTCACATTTTACTATTTACCCATGTTTGTAAATGAATATATGATTATGATTATAATGATTATGATAGGTTAGGTACCTGGGCACTACTTACAAGTAAGTTGGCAAATTCTGAAATCCTACTTCCTACTAATAAAAATGGGTTAGTTTTGAAGTATTATTGTTACTCAGCGAAGGTACGTGTAGGGTACCTTCTAAAATGATAACATTTGTGCGTTATCTCCCAATGCACGTCATTTGTCCCGTAGCGGTCGTGTTGAGTCCCACTGGGGTACAGACAGTGGAAATAATTGTATGTCGTTGATATGACATGGTACTTTTTTCCCGTTATTCTCCAGTGCGACCGAACTGGTGGGGGACAACGGACATAAACGACGCAGAACGGTAGAGATAGATCTTTTTGCTTGACATTTTGGAAAATCTAACTTATATTGGGTTATAAATTTTAGTGAGTTTAACAAAAACCACGGAATAGCGACGATTGGAAACTATTGAAAAACCCAATCAGATTTTCAAGGCGAGGCGACCGACGACTAATGAATAAGGAAACCAGACGCGTTCGCAAAAACAGTAAAACCTTCTTGGAATTCCAATAAAAACAGTTTCAAGTTAAAAAGCAAGGCTGTTTTTTAAATTAACGGTATTTTAATAACATTTTGATCGGTACTAGAGGAAGTACTGGCTGCTTGGAAGAAATTCTACTATAGCGGTACACAACAAAATCTTTCTGAAAACAAGTGGGGGGGGCTGCCCCCAAATTATAGTAGCAAATTGCAATGGGGAACGCAATAATGGGGATCAATTTTGCAGCCCTAGCACTATCTTATGAAACTTGAATAGGGGAAACTTTTTGGCCTAAATATTCCTTTTATCAAGTTTCAAAAGATTTGGACAGTGGAATCCCGATTTTTGCGTAATTGGGAGGATGATGATGCCAGTTATGGACCCTTATTATGGTATACTTCTCTGAGGCTGTACCAAAAAGAGTACCTAGACCTACCTAACATAGAAATAATCCATCAATTCTAAAATAAATTACCCCAGGGAATAGTAAATCACGTAAGAAACGACGATCTCCACTAGAACCATAATTTAGACCTCGTCAATAAAGTCATCAAAAAATATGCAAAAGCTAACGAACGTTAACATCATCATCATCATCATGAAACGTTGAGGCAAGCTTCTAGACAACACAGACATAGTGAGAAGACTCGAAGAACAAAACCTTATGAGTTAGTGTAAATAATAGTAAGTACCTATAATTTATTTTTAATAAAATTGACAATTGAACCCTAACTTGATGATCGATAATAAACGCTTTTTTTCAGATTTAATATACCTACCTATTGATCAACTGGAAAATTTTATAATCAATTAAAATACCTTGAGCTTACCTATATACCTAAAACACCTACATCTTAAAAGTTGTATAGGTTTTTATCAAAAAACTAGCAATCTAAGCCATAATAACTTTTCATTTAATAACTTTTCATTTAAAAACCGACTTCCGCCATTTTATTCGACAAAATATTTGGATGAAAAAAAAATTATGAAAGAACCATGGTGGTGAAAGGATTATTATACTTTTTGAATGCAAATGCCATATGTATGCCTACAATATTTGAGGAGTACCCTCAATTCCTCATGGATTCCATCATCAGAACTGGATTCTGAAAAAAACGGGACCAATCTGGAAGTATATCTATTCAAATAAAAAAAGAATTTTCCAAATCGGTTCATAAACGCCGGAGATATGCGGTAACAAACAAAAAAAAAAAATAAAAAAAAAAATACAACCGAATTGAGAACCTCCTCCTTTTTGGGAAGTCGGTTAAAAATAATATAAATACTTAGTGAATAATTATATTAGGTATTTTAGGGTTTCGTTTCGAAAAGTTTGAAAGGTAGGTAGGTTAAAAATCCGCAACCGTTGTTCTAATGGCGCCATGCCTGTACTAATATTTATTCTGTGGCCATGCGATGATGGCTAAAATTACCAACCAAAATTCCTTGACATTGGGATTTACCGATGCAACACTGTAGGTAAGCTGCACGTCACTTTTTTTTAATACCTCCCTGCTGCTACTGAAAACTTAAATACTTTCCAAAAAAACTTACGATTTTTGACAGCCGATTTTTTAAACCAAAACAACCACAAACACTGCGTAGAGCCAACACGAAAACCGGCGACTGAATAACGCGAGAGGAGGGAGGTGAATGGTTTTATAGTAAACTCCGGGTGCATGACGCATGTCGAGGACAAAGTAATCCTTCCCAGTTCTCTCTTTACTTCACTTTAGGGTCATGTTTGAAGCGATAGATATACAAAAACAGTTTTTCCTGAAAGCAAGCTGTTTTACTAACCTCATAGGCCTAAGGTTCTGTGCCTGAGGGCGTATTACGAGTTTTGCATTGCAACAATCGATTTGCGAGTCGTGAGCTTTTACCGTGACTTACAAAACATTATCTAGCCCCAAGCTAAGCAGAGCCGATAACTGATATACTTAATACAATACATTACATAGATAGATATATTTTTTATTAAACATAGAAAATACCCGGTACACCCTGAACAATTATCTGCAGATCGTACAAATATTTGTTAAGAGGCGGGAATCGAACCCGCAACCTCCTGCGTCGCAAGCGAACCTTCGCCCACCGCGCCACAGAGGTCGTCAAACTGGGGGTTTGAACCCCCAAACCACCCCCACTGACTACGCCCATGAACGTAAGTAAAGTTGTTTATTCGCAATTTTACTAACCGACTTCCCAATAACTTTTCATTTAAAAAACCGACTTCCGCCATTGTTTACGACTAAATATTTGAATGAAAAAAAAATGATGAAAGAACGATAGTGGTGAAAGGATTATTATACTTTTTGAATGCAAATGCTTGGTTTGTTGCTGAAAATATCAAAATCGCCATATGTATGCCTACAATATTTGAGGAGTCCCCTCAATTCCTCATGGATCCCATCATCAGAACTGAATTCTGAAAAAATGGGACCAATCTGGAAGTATATCTATTCAAATAAAAAAATAATTTTCCAAATCGGTTCATAAACACCGGAGATATGAGGTAACAAACATTAAAAAAAAAAATACAAGCAAATTGAGAACCTCGTCCTTTTTTTAACCGACTTCCCAAAAAAGGAGGAGGTTCTCAATTTGGTTGTATTTTTTTTTTTTTTTTTTTATTAATGTTTGTTACCGCATATCTCCGGCGTTTATGAACCGATTTGGAAAATTCTTTTTTTATTTGAATAGATATACTTCCAGATTGGTCCCATTTTTTCAGAATTCAGTTCTGATGATGGGATCCATGAGGAATTGAGGGAACTCCTCAAATATTGTAGGCATACATATGGCGATTTTGATATTTTCAGCAACAAACCAAGCATTTGCATTCAGAAAGTATCATAATCCTTTCACCACTATGGTTCTTTCATAATTTTTTTTCATCCAAAATTATTTAGTCGAATACAGGCGGAAGTCGGTTTTTTAAATGAAAAGTTATCGAGATCTCGAAACATCATACAAATATTGCTCGTGTATGATTATAGGTGGGCTCAGGATTGCCTGTTTAACGTGAAGTCTGAGTATGAAAATCATAATTTTAAAATAGGCCAGGGACTGGACGTCCTTCCCGTGGCCGTTGCCTTCAGGAGTCGGGTGACCAGCTGGCCTCAGTGCAAGGAGGACGGCTCGCGTTCAGGTTGGCTGCTCCTCAAAGAGGTAGACGAAGTGGCCTTATCAAAGGTAGGGTATATAATATATCCTAATGGTAGGTACTTAACTTCGCCCAATATCGCTAACTAACTAGACAAACGGCGCGCGCCATCTCTTGCTTTCCCTGAGGCCTCGCTAAATACCATGTCATATCTAGCGGGCCTAGGCCCACGCAGCAGCATCTAGAGAGAAAGGGTGCCCTGTGCACTTTTGGGTAGACCAAATCTGCTGATTCCTGTTCAGGAATGGACCAGGTGGTCTCAGGAGGTGGACGGTGGGTAAGAACCGATCATAGAATATAATTGAACACGTAAATTAAACGTAATTGAACAAGCGAAGCGAGTGAGTCAACTTGGGTGAATTAGCATTTTTGCTGGTGATGATGATGATGATGTTCGTATGTATGTTAGTTTGAGGATGATAAGATAAGATAAAGTTTATTCAAAACAAACACAAGTTGAGCTATAACATCAAACAAAGTAAGTTTTTTTTTTTTATGTGAAATTTACAAAAAAAAAATACCTACTTATAGCATGCAATGATGAGGTAATGACTTTCGAACCTTTTATGTAATCTTCATGAAATTCGGTAGATGGGTAGATTAGTATTGATACAATTTGTAAGTATGGTAGTGAGCTATTATTGTTGATCATGCAGGGGGTTGTTGGTTGAGATATTGGGGTAAAAGAATAGATAAAAAAAATAAAGTGAGATACTTAATCAGCAGGCCGATTCTAAAACGTCGGAAACGTTTCCGATCGGATTCGTTAGTTTTTCATTTCGATGTGGTAAGTAACTAAAATAATTTTCTCTAGTAAAACACAGTAAAACACAATTAATATCATATCATATCATTATTTATTTTATTTCTGTGTTTTACTAGAGAAAATTGTCAGAAAATTGTTTTAGTTACTTACCACGTCGAAATGAAAAACTAACGAATCCGATCGGAAACGTTTCCGACGGTTTAGAATCGTCCTCAATCATGTGGGCGTCAAATGAAAGGGCATGAGTTAAAAACTAAAAACGGGCATTTTTAAACTAATAAAAAAGTAAAAAAATAAAATCTCCACAAATCCTCCAATGCTGAAATTTGCCATGCTTTTGTGACACAACTACAGGAAAGGCTCAGGGGAAAAGTCGTATTCGCGAGGTCTTAGTTCGGAGCGAACCCTACGAATCTAATCTACAATGCACTGTTCTACGAGAAAGAAGGAGCGAGAACTTTCGCATGGAAAAAGTACTCTACATTTTAAAATAATACAATAAAGTTGTAGGTAATACTCCTTGGCTTGGCTTGGACTCTCTGTTTAAGCTAGAAGTCAAGAAAATGCTGGCAATCGAAGCGGGCTGGTTGTTCTTTACAGAAGCGAAGAGCAAATTCCCTCCTCCACCTTCTGAGGAACACAATCCTGACAACGGTCAACTAAGGGGAGAGGAAGGCTCGCCATAAGCCATGACGGACACGACACGATGGGAATATAAAGTAAGTATCTAAATAAGTAGGTACTTATAATAAAGTGGATTTGGTTACTTTCCCTATTGACAGTTTCGGGTGTTAATTTCACAAGGTGTGTTAAGCTCATGGAACAGTTAGCCCTTTATTTTTCGTAAACGATCGTAACATTTAGCTGTCTACCTACTCTATGTACTTAGTTGTAGGTAGGTACTAGGTAGGTACCTAGTAGGTAGTAAGTAGTTAGGTAGTAGGTACCTAGTAATAAAGTGAATATAGGCGCATGGCAAGGCGTGGCGTGGCGGGCGCGAATGGCGCTAATAGAAGAAAATAGAGGTAGGTATAGGTGTACTGTACCTGACCTACGCACGCACCACCTATCTACTATCATACCTCTGCTTAGATTAGAAATAATGCTGCGGATTTTATAGGTAAGTACCTACCTACCTTTATCAAAGTAGGTACCTATGTGCTGCGGCCATGATTGTATAGTTATGCGAGTTTGTTAAACAACTTTGCTTATGCATAGGTAAATAACTATTATCCAATTTATTATGGTGGTAAGGTACGTCTACAACCAATTAATAAAGGTTCTCTCATTAAAAAGATGTTGTTATTTTATGGTGGAAGCCCTTTACAAGGAAAGGCTAGATCAATATTATAAGTAGTATCTAGCTATTTAGGTTAGAAATATACCTACCTGAGTAAGTACCTACCTGGCGGGTGATTACGTAATTCTGTTGCTAATGATTTCAATCGATTTCAATGTTGTTTCTATTTGAAATAACGTTTATGCGATTACCTAATTAAGTTACCTTTGTAAGCAAAATGCGTAAATTTTGTAGTCGCAAGAGCGTCATTTCGAATAGAAACAGCATTGAAATCGATTGAAACCTATAGCAACATGGTTACGTAATCACCCGGCTGATACCTATACCTAAAGCTACCCCAAAATGACCCCATGTTTAATTACCTAAATCCTTGTACAGACCTGCTTAGGTAGGTACATTCTAGTGTTCTAAGAAGCTGAGCGAAAACCCCAAAATGAGTCACTGTGTCCGTGGTACAAATGGCTGCCCAAAGCATGGAACGTATCGTAATACTCTAATGAGAGGCCCATATGCGACCAAAGCAACATTACTCAGGTTTCCTGCCTTCATCGAATTTCGAATGTGGAAAGATGTGTGAGTTGTGCTTGTGACACATCTTTTCACCAACGCAACGTTCAAATCAAAACGTCGACGTCGTTACGTACGGTTGATGTACATCCACCCACCTGCTGGAAGAAGCCTCTGCCCTGCCCTCTCCCATCGAATACAATGGAGGGGATTTGCCATATCATATATTCACCGCACGCTTGGCAGGCGGATTGATGATCGCACTGCTGAGTCCATGTCGCACTTGTCGCAGGCATTCGCAGGTTCTCCATGGCATGGATCCATGAGGTGTCGTTTTCTTAAGGTAATGCAGCAAGCTAAAAGTGTTCCAAAGTTTTACGTAACACAGTGAAATGAAACTGTCAGTCAAGTCAAGTGTCAAAATAAATAACTATGGTTGGTTGAAACTTGACTTGAAAGAAGCGCAAAGCGATTCTGATTTCTGCTCGACTTCGAGTTTCAAGTTCCATCCATCCAACCAACCTTGATTGATTCAATTTCAACTTTCTTTTGTGAAAATATCCAGTTTTTCTTTCGTGATGATGTAAATATTAATTTGATATCATATTTAGTTATAATTTTTTAACAATGTCGTCTAAAATGGGTGATAGCAGTGATTCCGAGGAGTTTTACGACGCTGAAGAGTTCACACCCATCAAGGGTTCTAAGTATGTGAATCATTTCCTTAATTTATTTACTTTGCATGTTCTACATTTACAATGCATAGCAAATGTATAAAACACTAGCTAAGTACCATTTTATGATAATATTGTGGCATAATTTTCGAGATAATATATATCAGTAGGTAGTAAACATCTGAAAATTTAGCAAGTTGTGCGTCGAAAACAGATGTTTGGAATTCAATTTGTTGGCTGCTGAGGCTTGCGAAAACTGACGTGCACAGAGGTGCGTTAACACTTGGCTAAAGTAGAACAATGAGTTATTAGACCAAAACAAACATTCACACAATTTATTGACCAGAAAACAATGGCATAACTGGTTTTGTACTACCTAATATGTTTTCAAGCTCTGTCCCGCTTCTACACGCATTGCACCAACTGAATTAGCATGTATAATTTTTATTATGCATGCTAGCTTGTTAGCTAATTTCATTTGAATGTTCGGAGTGGTCGTCCACCTGTTTTGTATCTGAGTAAAACCGTGTTATAAAAATATGTTTAATATAAGTAACAGTGGAAGGTAAAGAGACCCATCTATAATAGTCCATTATCAAAAATATTGTAGAATGTTTAAAAATTTCCCATTTTACCAAAACAAATATATTTTCAATTTTATTCTACTTATGGGAAAAGATATGCACTGACATCCCACATTGGGCTGGATTGTGCATTGTCCGCTGGTTAACCAGACCACAACCAGCTCATTGCCTTAACTTAAAATTATTAAAACTGACTTTGTATTGTTGGCAAGATTCTTCTAGTATCCCCAAGGGTGGTTCTAGCAGAACACCATCATAATCAACTTATTGCAGTCCACCGTTGGACATAGATCTTCCTTAGCATGCAACTGAGCCCAGTCTTCGGCTCTTCCTGTCCAGTTGCTGCCAGCAACCCTGTGGAAGAGGTCACTCCATCTGGCCTGAGGGTTTTGTTAATTTATTACCATTGTCCGCAGAAGATCATCACTATGCAGGAGTGTAAGCGTCACTGACTGCGTGGATGGTGCTGAGCTCGACAAGAGCCCGGCAGCTAAGACGGGTCCCGCAGCCAAGGTAGATCCCGTAGCTGCTTCAATCATGCCTCCCGCTCTAACTGAACACACAGTGGCCGAGGATGATCGGACTACTGTCAAAAATGTTGGTATTTACAACTGCATACTGAACGTAAATTTCCTGCAGTGGAAAATAAAAGACAAATTCTCACGGAGCATTAGTTTGATGAAGGGATATGGCCCTTTTGTATATTATGTTATTGATAATTATTAATTATTGTATGTTGGCCTCAGTTGGGTTAAGTTTTATTACAGTTATAGTCAGTGTTAGTCAGTGAACTCTTTGAAAAATAGACTGGATAAACATTTAAAGTGTACTGATAATCAACAAAATATACACGCATCAGCTTTAAGCTGCCTGTATATTAACTAATAATAATAATAATAACTTGGCACACATAGTCAGGAGGTTCCTCTCTCTGCAGCCCTAGCTTACGACTGCTTATATGTATGTATACTATGCATATGTATGCTATGTATATTTGTTATTATAATGTTTTTTATACTAATTATTTTGTTTGTAGATAGTATTTCTTTGAGTAAAAATTTTCTTTTTTTAACAATATTAAATAAAATGAGTGTCATAATAATAATAATATTTTTTAATGAGATTATAAATAAATTAATGTCATAATAATAATAAAGTACACAACCCTGTTAAGTGTCTAACTATGAATCAGAGGCCCAATTCTCTAATCTAAAAAAATCCAGTCACAATATAATCTTGTGTCAGTCGCAGTGTCTCGTATATTAACTATTACATGTTCTTCGCAAGAAACGCGAAGATTAAGTAAGAATTATACTGCGAATTCAATGTTTTTAAATTAGAGAATTGGGCCTCAGAGAGCTAAACCATATTTTCTCTGAAAAATGGAATTCTTGTTAACTTCACTCCATTTTAATCTGTCAATCAAAATCTACTTCATAGATTTTCGTTTTTTTTGTTTTGTCCCTAGGTAGTGCAGGGTCGTCGAAGGTTCCAAGAGCTACGGCGATGCATGCAGACTGAGGAGGAAGATGAAGGGGTCATGCCGGACCCTTCGGGGTCAATCGACCATCAGACGTTTACGCTGGAACATCCTTTCAAGTAAGCCAATTGAAGGTATTACAGAACAATGTATGTAAACAATCTTAGCGATACTAAATTGTATGTCCATATCTGTGGTCTGAGAACCTGTTAGAAAGAAAAGACAGTGAAATGTTATCTTACTGTCATTTGCCTGGGACTGGGCCTGCATGGACTAATAATGCTTAATGCATGGACTAATGGACTTAAGTACCATATCATAACACACAACATCTATAAATACCCTACCTTTTTTAGTAGTAGAACTTCTTGTGAAAGAGTTCGTCCAGGGAAGTACTACCACCGTACCTATTTCTGCCGCCAAGCAGTAGTGTTCGCATTGCTATTTCGGTTTGAAGGGTGCCGGTGCCGGCGAAATTACAGGCACGTGAGACTTTTCATCTATATGTCTCAGGGTCGGCAGCGTGCGTGCCTCGGGTGCTGCAGACGTCCATAGGCTACGCTACCTACTTTCTATCAGGAGGGCCGTATGCTTGTCTGCTTGCTAAGTAGTATAAAAAAATACTTATGACAGTTCTCAACTGATGACATTTTAATAATCCCAGTTTGGTGGATGGGCTAGACTCAAGACGGGTCGTCGTGGCATTCTATGGGGGAGCTATACCCAGCAGTGGATAGCTACAGGTGATCACGATTATGGTTGACTTGATTGACATTTTCATTACAGAATAATATCCCATGACACAATGAGTCTTCAGAGCATGACATCCTTGGGAAGAATCGGAAGGATACTAAGTGGGGCTGCAGAATCACAATGTATGCAATAATTACTACTTATTATATTAAGTGGCGTGTTGTGTTTGTACTAGATAGACCCCTCATCCCGTAGATGTCGTAAAAACCGACTAATGGATTACATCAGGGGATCGGCAGCAGTATCCACCTGAGTGCGTAACATCAATACTGCGAAACACCAATCTGCCTGCCAAGCATGATGATTGTGGCAAACCTCTCCCCGTAATTGGGGGTGGTCTATGTCCAGCAGTGGACTTCTATAGGCTGATGAAGATGAAGACGGGTTCAGGGTGTTCTGGGTATTTTCTATGTATAATAAAAAAATATATCTTTGTAATGTATTGTATTAAGTATATTATCAGTTATCTAGTACCTAGATAATGTTGTGTGAAATGTGTATTTTACTTATTTAATGAAATTAAAGATAGCAGGAAGTAGTGGCTCAAGTCTGTTCGTTTGTGGCATACTTAGGGATGTCCTATATCCAGTGGCTACAGGCTGATGGCGAGACTAATAATTAATGAAAATAAATTCAAAATAATGATACATAATTAAAATACTGTGATGCATGTATCAACGCCCTACTCAGCCTCATCTATATTGTCAATTAGAACATTGACTTGACTAATTGATGTATGATGCTTATTATTAATGGTTGCAGCAAATATACGAGAATCGGCTCGGTCAGAATCAGCTCAGTCAAGAGAGCCTTCCACAATATCAGACGACCCTTCAGCTGCTGAAATAAGATCTCAAAATGGTAAACAAACCAGACATGTAGTTGCTTGATGCCTTGCTAGTCTAAATGTACCAATGTTGCTATCTAAACTACGGGCGTTATTTCTTGATTACTGACACATGACGTTTACTAGTCAATATAACATAACACCCAACAGTCACATACACAGTCCTGATCCCACACTAAGATTCCCTGTGTCGTGGGTATCAAGAACTACGAATACCATAGAGGTCGTCCATATAAACAGGAGAAGTTCAGAAGTCCTATGATACAAATGAGTAATACAAACCACTTACCGCAGTGGTTTTTCAACAGTTCACTGTACAGTGTCAGTTGGAGTACTGTGAGTGAAACTTCTATATACTGAGTCTGCGCAGAAAGAGAATAGGCGAGGGAATAACTGCACTAACACTAAGATTTTCACGTGACGTTTTTCTATTTACCCGACTGCAGTCAAGCAAAAAGAGGGTTATGAATTTAGCAGTCTATGTATGTGTATACAGACTTTGTTTGACTTTGTTTGGACTTTGTTCATCTGTCCCTCGCAGCTCCGAAACTGCTAGATGGATTTTGACAAATAAGGTGTCATATGAAGCGTCTTGACATTCCGCAAGTCATAGGCTATATGACGTCACGCTAAATTCAATATGGCAAACATAATGACGCAATTTACCAATCTTGAAAAAAATATGATTAATAAAAAGCCTCCTGATCAGGGGCTTTTCGGATGGCGCAAAATTCCGATATTCGTGGATTTATTGTGGAAAAAAATACTATACAGGGTGTTTTTTTTGAAATGGGATAGTATGCTAGAGCTTCGTCAATCTTATTATAATATTGACGAAGCTCTAGCTGATGACTTTAGTATGTAATAATACTGGTATACCTGTGTTTGAATTTTTGTTCAAATTATTGTTATTATTAGAATATTATGTATTTATTAAAACTTTGTAGAATTTGACATTTCCTAGTGTACAATAGGTATCAACACGGAATAAATGATTTTGAATTTGCATTTGAATTTATGGGGATATCCGAATCCATAAGAGATACGGGAAAACTGTCTATGGAACCATTTGCTCATTTTGTATGAAAACGATTTTGGCATAGTTATTTTTTTGGTCAAGTTCTCCATAAAAATGAGTTGTTTTGATCAAATTTTTTTTTAATGCGTATCTACTCAATTTCATGCAAGGATCGTTTCATTATATTGGAAGAAAAAAATCTGAGCAGCAGAAGTTATTCAAATTTAATAAAATGTTTTCTCATACAATTTTTAAGTAATCTGGTACTTAGGTTAATAAAACTATCGCAATAAATTTTCAAAATAGCCTCCCTCTTGCTGTTTCCAGGTATGGGCACGTTTCAGAACATCTCTAGTGGCATTAGACAAAGAAATGTGGTGAATTTTGTTCTTCTACTCTGATGATCTCGTGAAATGAGAAAAATCAGAGCTGTAGAAGTTAGTCAAACTTTAATAAGAACATCTTTGCCTAAGGCAAATAAGGATCATCCATTTTTATGGAGAACTCACGCTTGACCAAAAAAATAACTGCCAAAATCGTTTTCATACAAAATGAGTAAATGATTCCAAAGACAGTTTTCCCGTATCTCTTATGGATTCGGATATCCTCATTTCAAAAAAACACCCTGTATAGTGTCCTAAATAATACAAAATTTGTAATCAGCCACGCCCACAAATCCCACGACCATTCACTTTCCGCACTGACTAGTAATGTTGTCTCGTGTTGTAACTAACGCTTTCTCCCTCTAACTCTTCCAGTCATGGCGATGGCGGAACCCGATGTGATAGCGAGCACTAAAGCCAACAGTTTAAAGCACATACGAAACTCTACGGCGGCCATTGTGGCAGTATCCGGCTCTACTGGTGCACCACAACCAGTGGCACCACCTAGGAAGAAGAAACGAAGTAAGCTTGTAAGGGTCGCGACTGACGATGGATCGATCGTAAACCATTGATCAATAACTAGCTATAAACCCCTCCATGCCTTCATCTGTGTGAAATAGCCTAGATACTGCTACTCAGGGGTCAAGTCGACTAAAGGATTATACCAGAGGCCCAATTCTCTAAATTATTTTAAAACTACACTGAAAGTTATCCGAATCGAGACTGAATTGTGTATTGACAGAAAGTTGGTATTCTGCTTCCTCATAAATAGCAATTTAGTCTACTTTCAATTCACGGTGACTACCATTAGAGTAGGATAGTTATATTATAAAATTGGAAAGAGTGAAGAGAGACTCCATCTACTTATGCTAAAATTATCGAAAAAACTTTGAATCGTTCAAGTTTCGGTCACATTTCGATATAATCACATTACAGTGTTGTATTTTAAGTTAAGAGAATACCATTTCTGACATCGACACAAGATCGAAACATGATCCGAACTCTATTTTAACTATTTTTTATTTAGAGAATTGGGACTCAGGGGATGGGCAGCAGCATCCACCTAAGTACCACATCAACACTGCAAACACCAATTTGACAACCTCTGTGGGACGGCGGACGAAGGTTCGCCTACGACGCAGGAGGTTGCTGGTTCGATTCCCACCTCTGAACAAATATTTGTACTATCTACAGATAATTTGTTCACCCTGAACAAATTCTGGGTATTTTTCTATGTATTATAAAAAATATCTAGCTATGTAATGTATTTGTATTAAGTATATCAGTTATGTAGTACCCATAACACAAGCTCTGCTTAGCTTAGGGCTAGATAATGTTGTGTGAAATGTCCAACATTTATTTATTTATTTGCCAATCTGCCTGCCAAGCGTGGTGGTTATGGAAAATCCTCCCATTGCATACTATTGCGCTAGCCTGACTTGATTAGCTTCTGTGACGACCTCTATGGTGCGGCGGGGGAGTAGCCGGCTGAGATGCAAATAGTTGGGGGTACGATTCCCGCTGCGGGACAAATGTTTGTATGATCTGCAAATATTTGTTCCGGGTGTTGTCGTGGTACCATCGTATTCGAAGTTCCTGATACCCACATTTAATCCTAGTGTGTGATCAGGACAATATATGTGACTGTTGGGTGTTGTGTTATGGGGGCTTAGTACGGGTTTTGATGGTTTACGAAACTAAAGGGTGATTTTTTAAGAGGTACAGGATTTGATTTTAAAAAAAAACACAAAAAAAAAAAAAAAATTTGATGAAATCTTTATTGGAATCGATAGAACGATCAATATAATTTAATGTTTGAAGATGATTTCATGCAAATGCTGGCCGCGGCTCCGGTTTAGATGGCCCATTCACAAGGCCCAATTTCGGCACACTCTCTCCAACATATCAGCCGGTATATCACGAATAAATGCTTCAATATTGGCTCCCAGTGCGTCAATCGTTGCTGGTTTATCCCTGTAGACATGAGTCTTAACATGGCCCCACAAGAAATAGTCCAAAGGCGTTAGATCACACGATCTAGGCGGCCAATTGACGGGCCCAAAACGTGAGATAAACTGTTCACCGAAGGCGGCTCTCAATTGGGCCATTGTTTCGCGTGCCGTGTGGCATGTGGCACCGTCTTGTTGAAACCACATGTCAGGCATGTCCAATTCTTCCATTTTGGGCAAAAAAAGAAGAAGTGCGCGATGCACTCTCTTAACCGAGCATGCATTTTGATAGTAAAATTCAATAATTTGCAAGCGTTGTTCGTTCGTAAGTCGATTCATGGTTAAATTATAGACCAAACTGAACAAGTTTGACAACGACACAAGACACGATTCACGCGTGATCTGTCAAAAACAGTGTTGCCAAAAAGATACCAGCAAAAAAAACACCCGTTATATGAAGTTTCGTTTCCATCCAATACATTTACTGATAGCGTCCTTAGTTTTCTTCTCGTTTTCGCTAGGGGCGCTGCAAGTAAATGTATGGAAGGAAACGAAACTTCATATAGTGTCGTAAACTATCAAAACCTGTACTAAGACACATGTTATAATTGCTACAGTCATTGTACAGTACATTGACTAAAGCCTCTGAAGTGTATAATGACAGGAATAAAGAACATAAAATTGGTTACAGATAGGTTACACGGCTCCCAGTCTCTGTCGACAACGGACGGCGACAACTTGAGTATCTGCACGGGTGACACCGACATCGACGACGAGATGAGACTCGCTGCTTTATCACGTGAAAAGCCGCGGCTACAAGAACTCATTGTAGAGGTAAGCTTCCTCCTCCCGCGGATGTTGTAAGAGCCGACTAAGGGATTACGCTTGGGGCAGCAGCATCCGCCTGAGAACTCGACACGAATACTGCGAACACCAATCCGCCTGCTAAGCGTGGTGATTATGGTATTCCCCCTATTGCATTTTATGGGGGAGGCCAGCAGTGGACACCCAAAGGCTGTGTTGATGATGATAAATAGCTTATTTTACCCCACTGCCCAAAAAAAGAAGGGTTTATGTTTTTTTGGGTGGATTAAAGAACGCTTAAGTTAGGGGGCCGTCCATTAATCACGTGAGGCTTGAAAGGGGGGGGAGGTGTTGTAAGATATCACGTGTATTTATTTTTTCGTCACAAACGCGCGATTTCTAAACCGAAAAGCCTTAATTTCGGAATAAAATTAGTTTATACTTTATACCTGTATTTAAAGATCATATTAAAAAATTTTTTAAGATTCTTACTCTAATTAAATAATTAATTTTAAAAATACACGTGATTTTGGGTGGGGGGTGGGGGGGTTGTCTTAAACCTCACCACGGGGGAGGGGGTTGTTAAAAATGCTAAAAAAACATCACGTGATTAATGGACGGCCCCTAGACAAAAAAATTATACAGTCGAATTGACAACCTCCGAATGAATTGTGAATGTTGTCAGTAAGAAACAGCGGTTAAGCCCGTTTTTTTTAATATATTGGTTATATATATTATGCTAAATAAAACATCTATTTCACAAACTAAAACTAACGATTATATACAATGGACGATCTTATCGCTTTTTAACGATTTCTACATAGTCCCTTGGTCTTTCTTTCTACATAGATCAACTTTATTGTGTCTTATAGTTTTATCTAAGCTACTATGAAACCAAGAATTTTACATTGACTTTCTCTGGGAAAACTTTTCTAGTTTAATTTATAAAAAACACCACAGTAAACGGAATATATTACCATTTTTTAAATAAACAATTAAGTACCTCTACATATTTTTTTTAAATTTAGTTCCTTGTTCACACAGGAAAATCTGTTGCTATTGTTTTTACCTAACAAACAGGGAAATAGATAAGTAAATTGTACTATAATAGTATTTTGTAGAAACTGTACATTTGTAACACAGTCGGAAATTATTTTAAACAAAGTACTTCTGTGATCATCACCCAAAGCTCAATATTTGTCGATATTTTAATCTGTTGAGCTATTTATGGGTCTTATCTGTTGTTGTAGATTAATTAAATCCCATGTAAGTATAAAAACTGGTGTTATTATAAAAAATGCCCTTAGTCTGGGTTTAAACCAGGACTTCTAGGCTTAAATATCGACCTAGGGTATATACGGCTGTAATACAAAAGCAGATGGTTTGTTTTCCAGAAGCAACTTTCGAGCTAGATATGCCAAAAATGACATAAGCTTGGACTATCTCTGGTTTATCTAAAACCAGGCAGTCGCCTAGTTTAGCAATGGTCTATAAATTGACAGTTGATTGCTTGTTAGAGGTAAGCATGGAAGTAATAAGTACTACGTACAACTAGTACTTATTACTTCCATGGAGGCAACGATCTTATAATTCACAATAGATCCAGGGTCACGTACAAAATGAAAGCTAAAAACTGTCCGCATGGATACATACTTATACAGCTACATTTGTTTACTAACGAACAAAGATAAAAGTTTTAAAACAGTTCTAAGTTCAACCTAATTACAACCATGACACCTAGCAAAAAAGTAGCAAATCTTCAAAATATTATCTTACACTTACGATCATTCGTCACAAAAAACGAGCAAAGCAATTATATTACTCCTGTCACTTGTCAAATCAAAAGACATAGGTTAAACAACTAGTGTGAAATCAACCTTAAAGAGCTACAAATAAAGTTCTTTTTCCCGTTATTACCTTGCGAGCTACATCCATCCGTTTCCATGGTTTCGCTTCTGTTTGCTTCTTCAAATTTAACTACAGAAGGTATGGAGTCGCGTTGATCCAACGATCTTATAATTCACAATAGATCCAGGGTCACGTACAAAATGAAAGCTAAAAACTGTCCGCATGGATACATACTTATACAGCTACATTTGTTTACTAACGAACAAAGATGAAAGTTTTAAAACAGTTCTAAGTTCAACCTAATTACAACCATGACACCTAGCAAAAAAGTAGCAAATCTTCAAAATATTATCTTACACTTACGATCATTCGTCACAAAAAACGAGCAAAGCAATTATATTACTCCTGTCACTTGTCAAATCAAAAGACATAGGTTAAACAACTAGTGTGAAATCAACCTTAAAGAGCTACAAATAAAGTTATTTTTCCCGTTATTACCTTGCGAGCTACATCCATCCGTTTCCATGGTTTCGCTTCTGTTTGCTTCTTCAAATTTAACTACAGAAGGTATGGAGTCGCGTTGATCACTTAAATAATTTATAATATGCACGTTAAAGTTAAGTTAAAATTATTTATGTTTTGGGCATGTATGTTTGATATTGATAGTATATATACTTGTTATTTTATTAACGTTCTGTTGTGTGTATATTTATGTGTATGTTTATGTTTTTGGCCAAGATGTCTATCGCTGGATGTCACAAATAAAAATATCACTAAATTCCACATCTTTATATTCATGTTTACAATCTTTATAATACAAGTACAGTTTAGTGCAATAATTTGATCAAAACCCAAAATGTTTAAAACAGCTCAACATTAAAAATTTTCCATTCTGCGTACCTACAGGCTGATAATGAAGCCCTAGTTATAAAAAGCTCAAATATAAAAAATATATGTTCTGTTACGTTTGTCTCGTTTCATAATAAAAAAAGATATCGACCATCAAAGTTTTCCAACAAAAACCGTAAAGTGCTTGAGGGCGGGCGTACAGGCGCCTGCCGTAGGTTGGGCATTTATTTGATATTTGGGAAATATACCTATAATATGATAAAAGAATTTGAAAAAGTACTGTTTTTTTACGATAATGTGTTCTATAAGTGATTCTGGTTCATAAATTTTAACAAAGCGAGAGGACTCATTATCAGTTGGTATAGATGTAAAGGGGTTGTTAACCAAAGATTTGGTTAAATAACAGTAGCGTAAATGGATTGCTCGGAAAGCTAAAATAAAAAAAAGGAAAGCCAAGTATCTGATGAGAGTTCAACAAACAGACACAAAAGTAGTATTAAATTTTTTTAAAGTTCTGGTAAAAACAAATTATTACAATACAAATCTACTCCATGCATCTACTGTTCTGTTACAGACAATTTTGCGTCAACGATGGCCAAACATTTGTAGCGGTGGTTTAAAATCGGTAATTTTGATCAAAATTTCATACTTTTTGTTAGTTTAAAGCTTAAAATACAACTTATTCTACATGTACTTAACGAAAGTAAGACACTCCGGCCGTTAAATTGTTTTTTCGGGGATTATTTTTGCAACTTTTAAATATACATTGCGGCATTGTGACACGTGTTTACATTGGCTTTGTTTGAAGCGAACTAAATCAAATACAAACTCACTTTTCAAGTGAGCTTAAATTCACCGAGACGTTTTTATTGCGCCGACCCGATATCTATGTGAGTATTAGAGATCGTTGCGTTGATCACTTAAATAATTTATAATATGCACGTTAAAGTTAAGTTAAAATTATTTATGTTTTGGGCATGTATGTTTGATATTGATAGTATATATACTTGTTATTTTATTAACGTTCTGTTGTGTGTATATTTATGTGTATGTTTATGTTTTTGGCCAAGATGTCTATCGCTGGATGTCACAAATAAAAATATCACTAAATTCCACATCTTTATATTCATGTTTACAATCTTTATAATACAAGTACAGTTTAGTGCAATAATTTGATCAAAACCCAAAATGTTTAAAACAGCTCAACATTAAAAATTTTCCATTCTGCGTACCTACAGGCTGATAATGAAGCCCTAGTTATAAAAAGCTCAAATATAAAAAATATATGTTCTGTTACGTTTGTCTCGTTTCATAATAAAAAAAGATATCGACCATCAAAGTTTTCCAACAAAAACCGTAAAGTGCTTGAGGGCGGGCGTACAGGCGCCTGCCGTAGGTTGGGCATTTATTTGATATTTGGGAAATATACCTATAATATGATAAAAGAATTTGAAAAAGTACTGTTTTTTTACGATAATGTGTTCTATAAGTGATTCTGGTTCATAAATTTTAACAAAGCGAGAGGACTCATTATCAGTTGGTATAGATGTAAAGGGGTTGTTAACCAAAGATTTGGTTAAATAACAGTAGCGTAAATGGATTGCTCGGAAAGCTAAAATAAAAAAAAGGAAAGCCAAGTATCTGATGAGAGTTCAACAAACAGACACAAAAGTAGTATTAAATTTATTTAAAGTTCTGGTAAAAACAAATTATTACAATACAAATCTACTCCATGCATCTACTGTTCTGTTACAGACAATTTTGCGTCAACGTTGGCCAAACATTTGTAGCGGTGGTTTAAAATCGGTAATTTTGATCAAAATTTCATACTTTTTGTTAGTTTAAAGCTTAAAATACAACTTATTCTACATGTACTTAACGAAAGTAAGACACTCCGGCCTTTAAATTGTTTTTTCGGGGATTATTTTTGCAACTTTTAAATATACATTGCGGCATTGTGACACGTGTTTACATTGGCTTTGTTTGAAGCGAACTAAATCAAATACAAACTCACTTTTCAAGTGAGCTTAAATTCACCGAGACGTTTTTATTGCGCCGACCCGATATCTATGTGAGTATTAGAGATCGTTGCATGGAGGTAAGAATTTGGACATCTCAATTGTGATGTGACACAATCCTTCAGTTTGATACTTTGGAAATTTGCGAAGTAGCGCGAGAATTTATTTTGGACTAGTTTCACCCGCGTGAAAAATGATGAAAATTGATGATGATGAAAAGTAGCCTATGTGTTAATCCGGGGCGTAAAGTATCTCCATTCCAAATTTCACTCAAATCCATTCAGTAGTTTTTACGTGAAAGAGTAACAAACATCCATCCATCCTCACAAACTTTCGCGTTTATAATATTAGTAGGAAAACAAACCATCTGCTTTCGTATTTAAAGTCGCAAGTTGCTAATGTCGATATTTAATCTTAGACTAGTACGCCTGGACTAAATTCAGATTTAGTCCATGTTCTGTTATAAGGCCGTCTGTGTTTGTGTCAAAAGGAAAGACTGCTCCAACTCCTGTGGATGTCGTAAAAGGCGACTAAGGGATTTCACCAGGGTATGAGCAGCAGCATCCACTGAGTAACACCATTACTGTGATCCCAATCCGCCTGCCAAGTGGCAAATCCCCCCATTGCACGATATACATGGGGGAGGCCTCTTAATAATGTATTCTTATCGTATCTATCTTTGCCGTAGTTGGGTGAAAAACCATAAAATGTTTGTTGTTATTCCTTAGGCGCCGTGTTCCAGTTCAGGCAATCAATTCATGGCTCTACCCAGCCCTGCCAGCACCATCGAGTCACTCACCAGAGAGTTCCAGGACTCACTTGAGTTGTCGCACTCTAAATACGGTAAGAGTTTACACATGGCATTTGGCACCACCTGAGGGCGTATTACGAGTTTTGCATTGCAACAATCGATTTGCGAGTCGTGAGTATTCAACGTGAACGAAGTTATTATTTATGAATCTGGGCTGTTTCTATCGACTGCGCGGCACAGAATGATGAATAGTTACTATGTAAGTCACGGTAAAAGCTCACGACTCGCAAATCGATTGTTGTAATGCAAAACTCGTAATAGGCCCTTGATCTTAAACAGTAATCCCATCCTATTACAATACAATAACTCTCTTGGCGGGCGTGTAGCCGGCAGAGATGCGAAAGGTTGAGGGTTCGATTCTCACTGCGGGACAAATGTTTGTATGTTCTGCAAGTATTCGTTATTAGTCTGGGTGTTATGGTACCATGATACTCGTAGTTCCTGATACCCACGACACAGGGAAACCTAGTGTGGGATCAAGACTACGTATGCGACTGTATGGGTGTTATGTTATATTAGGTCACGTACACCTAGGACGCGCCCTACGTAACATTGTACTACGCTCGTCATCCTAAAACATAAAGATGAGTAGTCTTTAGTGCCTGTAATTTCACCGGCACCTTCAAACCGAAACACAGCAATGCGAGCACTACTGCTTGGCGGCAGAAATAGGTAGGTGTGATACTAGCCGGTAGATTCTGACCCCCTTATTCATTATCATTTTTGAAACCTATTTTAGTTAAAATATCTTTTGTCTTGTTTTGACGTATGACATTTTACATCAGAGAGAACAAGACAAAAGTTATTTTAACTAAAATAGGTTTCAAAAATGATTACGAATTAGGCCCTGAGTGTTCGGTTGCTTTGTCATCATCACCCTGTAGACGTCCACAGCTGCCTGTGGATGGTGATTGTAGTATTGGTGTAGGGTACTCAGGTGGATGCCGGTTTCTCGCTTGGCAGGCGAATGTGTGATACCAGTATTTGTGTTGGGTACTCGGGTAAATGCTAACGTCACCTCGCTTTAGCAAGCGGATGTGTGATCGCAGTGTTTGTGTTGGGTACTCAAGTGGATGTGGCTGTCCATCCCCTGGTTTAATCCAATTTTGGATGAGATGTAGTAGCTTGTGTGTTTTGTTGTAACTTGTAACTAATGCTACATTCAATTAACTGTTCATATGGAAGAAACTAGTACCTATAGCACAGGCTTGGCCTAGTTTAGGTACTAGAGATCTATATACCTATCTAATAAGTTACTTACATGATGTAAATACACCTTTCGATGCTATCGTCGTAGGTTTTAAGGTTTTTGTGTATACCTACTGTTAACTTTTTTGAGATGGAGGGGTCTATTCATAGGCCGGATACCCCACGGCACAAGTTGGTTAATGCATTTTATGAGCTATCCAAAACTTGAGTATGTTTATTCTCAGCGAGCGATAGATCGATCAGCATGTTCGAGTCGCGCGGCAGCGAGAGTAGCGCGGCGGCAGTGCGGCCGCGCGCCTCGCTCGAACACAACGTGCACAAACCACTCATTAATGGTGAGGGCTCTTGTCATATCGTCGGCTAAATTCGTAAACCTCGTATCTCCGTTTTTAAACGAATAATTGGTTTTGATTCAGTTTGATAGAGATTTTTTGAACGCATCTTATCGTAAAACTCGTATTTTTGTGTAAAAAAACTGTAAATTTTTAAACAGAAAAAACGAAAACTTTTTAGTTATGTTTTGCCCGCCATTTTGCTAAAACCTTTTGTGCCTACTGTGAAATTCACGTCAATACGAGGTTTACGAATTTAGCCGTGAATTTATTAAGTGTGGGTCAAATCTGTGCAACTGAATTTGAAACTACTCCCACCCAACCGATTGATCTGAAATTTTGCATACCTGTCAAGTTCCGATGACAGTACAATATTATGGTAAATACTTGTTCTTGGTCTGGGTGTTGTGTTGTAGTACCATGTTATTCGTAGTTCCTGTTACCCACGTCACAGGGAATCCTAGTGTTGGATCAGAGGCTCAATTCACTAACTAAAAAATAGTTAACATAGAGTTCGGATCATGTTTCGATCTTGTGTCGATGTCTTAAATGTCAGAAATGGTATTCTTGTAACTTAAAATATAACACTGTAATGTGATTATATCGAAATGTGACCGAAACTTGAACGAGTCAAAGTTTTTTCGATAATTTTAGTTTAAGTAGATGGAGTCTCTCTTTACTCTTTCCAATTATGTATATAACTATCCTACTCTAATGGTGGTTACCATGAATTGAAAGTAGACTAAATTGTTATTTATGAGGGACTAGAAATTCAACTTTCAGTCAATTTACAATTCAGTCTCGATTCGGTCAACTTTCAGTGTAGTTTTAAAATAACTTAGAGAATTGGGCCTCAGGACTACGTATGTAATGTGACTGTTCGGTGTTATGTTATGTTAATGGGGAGGTCTCGTCCAGCAGTGGACATAAACAAGCTGGTGATGATGATGATGATTGCAGGTGAAAGTAGTTTGCGTGGTAGCGGCGCCGGCGGCGTGTGGGACGAGGACAGGACGCGGCGTGCGGCGCACTCCGGACACTCCAGTCTCGGCTCTACCACCAGGTAACAATACCACGGAACCTTGCTTATACACTTACCCTCTTATTCATAATCGATTTTTAAACCGATTTTAGTTAAAATAGCTTCTGTTTTGTTCTCTCTGATGTAAAAGTATATACGCCATAACTTTTCATTTAAAAAACCGACTTCCGCCATTGTATTCGACAAAATATTTGGATGAAAAAAAATGATGAAAGAACCATAGTGGTGAAAGGATTATTCTACTTTTTGAATCCAAATGCTTGGTTTGTTGCTGAAAATATCAAAATCGCCATATGTATGCCTACAATATTTGAGGAGTTCCCTCATCAGAACTGGACTCTGAAAAAAATGGGACCAATCTGGAAGTAAGTATATCTATTCGAATAAAAAAAGAATTTTCCAAATCGGTTCATAAACGCCGGAGATATGCGGTAACAAACATAAACGAATTGAGAACCTCGTCCTTTTTTGGGAAGTCGGTTAAAAACAAGACAAAACCGCCTAGATAATAGGGGTTAAATAATGAATTTTCCGTTTCAATGTAGTGTGCAATTTCAATTAAAATTAAACTTGAATCTGACTTTAGGTTTAGTTATTGCTCAAAGGTTTAAAAATTGATTACTCTAATTATAACGACTGAAACTTAAATTGACTCGCTCCCACCTCGACCGCGACTTAATGGTCTGGTTTGGTTTTAATCCTGTGTCCATGAACACCATGTTAACAGTTATTTGTGGTCCTCACAGGCGCAGCGGCGCCAGCGCGAGCGGCAACGCTGAGCACACCGCCAGCGGACGGCGGCGGAGTTGCGGCGACGAGCAGGATCTCGCGCTGGGCGCGCGCAACCGCACCACCAGCGGACACCAACTCACAGACATCGAGATACTCGAGCGGGTCACCGTACTTAATTTAGACACTGGTACAGTACACGGTAAACAGGTTAAACCCTGACGAGAAGTGGGGGGGCAAATCACACCGCACCATTCAATACAAGTGGCAATGGGCAGACCATATAGCTCGCAGAACCTATAACTGTTGGGGAATAAAGGTTCCCCCAAACTGAAGGCCTTCCTCTCGATAGATTGAGGACACAAGTACATGACACATTTTTTGTCTTTATATCTCCCTCTGTATGATGACCTCTGGTGCGGCGGGTGAGTAGCCGGATGAGATGCGAGAGGTTGCGGGTTTGATTCCCGCTGCGGGACAAATGTTTGTATGATCTGTAAATATTTGTGCCGGGCCTGGGTGGTATGGTACCATGGTACTCGTGGTTCCTGATACCTACGACACAGGGAATCCTAGTGTGGGATCAGTTCTATGTTTGTGACTGTTAGGTGTTATGTTATGTTGAGCCCTAACAAGGAGTGGGGAGGGGGCAAATCACATCGCTCCATTCAATGCAAGTGGCAATGGGCAGGCCATATAGCTTGCAGAACCGCAAACCGTTGGGGAATAAAGATTCTCTAGTAACGACGACGCAGTGTAGGAAGACCTCCTCGATAGATTGAGGACATTTTAAAGGTAGCAGGAAGTCGGTGAATGGAGGCGGCTCAAGACCGTTTCTTGTGTGTCGTGTATGGGGAGGCCTATATCCAGCAGTGGACTTTTATAGGCTTGATCCTCCTCTATCCACTCACTTCCTGCTTCTTTTATTACTGAGCACAAATGCGAATTACTATGTTGGTGTAATCCTTTAGTAAGGCATTTAACTACATCCACGGGAGGAGACTTTCATCAACTTTTTAACCAACTTCAAAAAAAGGAGGAGGTTCTCAATTCGGTTGTGTTTTTATTTACTCTTTTACTTAGTTTTCTAGAAAATGCCGGTTTCCATACGATGTTTCCCTTCAACGTTTAAGAGAATCATACTACACGCTGAATCAGAGCAACTCCCTTCTCAGTCACTGATAAATGCTTAATGGAACGTTTTAGGTGAACGTGTCCCTTTAAGCGTGGCGGAACACAAGCTACCACAATGCATCAACCCTCTCAGCCTACACATCATGCGTCTCACCTCGGAGTACATAGGACGAGCAAATGATGATGAAAACGCCAGGTATTTACACCCTGTAAACTTCGCCTTATTAATAACATCCTGTAGAGTTCGCCTTATTAATAACACCCTGTAGAGTTCGCCTTATTAATAACACCCTGTAGAGTTAGTCTTATTGCCAACACCCTACAGAGTTGGCCTTATTATCAACGTCCTTTAAAGTTACAAAATATTCTAATTCAAAATGGGGGAGATAAGATCTGTTCTGACTTCTCGCATTGGGGTGTTAAATTAAAGTTCAAATATATTATATCGCTGTTGAAAATAATGTATTAATCATTCGAAAGCTATCGTCAGATGAACAAAACCACGTACCCATACATACATACAATGCAATGTCGATAAGTCCCTATGGTATCTCACTCGCTTCGCTCGCTCGATCAATAAGAGTGAGCATTTATAAGTAAACCATTTATTCGCAAACGCTAGTAGTAGAACTTCTTGTGAAAGAGTTCGTCCGGGGAAGTACTACCACCGTACCTATTTCTGCCGCCAAGCAGTAGTGTTCACATTGCTGTGTTTCGGTTTGAAAGGTACGGGTGCCGGTGAAATTACAGGCACTGAGATTTCATCTTTTGTCTCAGGGTCGGCAGCGCGCGTGTGATGCCTTTGGTGTTGCAGGCGTCCATAGGCTACGGTAACTACTTTCCATCAGGTGGGCCGTATGCTTGTTTGCTTGTAAAGTAGTATAAAAAAAAACTTTACACGATGTCAACTTAGACAAAATTGAAACTAAAGCCTACTAAGGACTTTATTCTGTTTTTGCAAACAAAACATGTTATATGTTTGTAAAACATATAACAGACATAGTAGCAGACCCGGCTTAATATTTTGCAGCCCACCACCGAATGTTAAATCAACATGGCGCAGCCGGTTGTCAATAACTGTGTACGCGTCGACTTTCAACCTGATGAGAAAGTCTCGCATGATGACAAAATCTCCGGAAGTGCGCGCTAAATCCAACCGCAGTCTGAAATATAGGTCTACATTTTATAATTGGTTTTATAAGTATTTGTCGCTAGATGTTGGGAGGGGTCAAAGAGTTGCATACTAAACTCTTTTTATATTCTTATGTATCTGTATGGTCTTTTGGTGTTGGCGTATCTTTGATATACTTTGTTTGTTGGGTAATTGTTGTGTGATAGCAGAATATGAAGCTACGTAAATTCGGTCGATGTCTGGACCGCCCTGAAGTTAGCTGTTTGGCGAAACTATAGACATTTTAGTTCCTGAAAAATCTGTATTCATCAGCTTCCTTTAGACGTCCAAAGATTGACGAGGCCTCCCCCATAAAATAAAATGGAGGGAATTGACATAATCACCACACTTGGCAGTTGAATTGGTGATCGCAGGTGGATGCTGCTGCCCAGCCCCTAGTGCAATCCCTTAGTTGGCTTTTTTGACAACTTATTTGGTCCGATAGACAAACAGACGGACACCTGAGTGATCCTATAATGTTTCCGTTGGTACTTTTCAAGGTGCGGAACCCTAAATAAGCATATGAAGTAGTAGCTAAAAGGGGCTAGACCCGTCCACCTCCTCCCGTGGATATCGTAAAAGCTGACTTTGGCTTCAGATACACGAGCGGCACGATGTCAGCGGCAGAGGCAACTGCATTTGTCACATGGTAACATCAAAGCTCTGCGGCAGCCACATACATAGTCCCGCAGTCAATAGACCTATAGCAAGCGCCGCTATAGGTCGACGGCTGCCGCCGATGCGTTGCCGCCGCCGACAGATGTTGACGGCTTCAGTTGCCTCTGCCGTTGGTAATTTGCCGCTCGTGTACAAGAGCACTAAGGGATGGATTAACGTATTACATATTGACGCAGGCAGCGTCAATAATACGTTTCATACTGACTCGTACGCCGGTGGTTGCTTTTAGCTTGCGCGTGGGTTGCACAGCTAAATGATGCCGCTACAGTGTCTTCACCTTCATCGGCTCCGTTAGATAAGTTGCTATCGAAAAGAATGCGAAAGGAAAAACACGCTGTCTTTGACAGCATTTGTTGTGTCATCTACATACATTTCTGTAGTGCTTCCGCTTCGTTTTCGATGGTCTTTTGTCTGGGCTGGGTAGCTATACATGTTGCAGTCGAAGTATGCAAAGATCGCCTTATCTAAACAATGTTATGATTTTTATTTTCTGTGGCACCGCTTGTGATCTATAGCGGTCTTCACTGTCGCTTCGACTGCAGCTTTTCATAACAGCCGTGTTTTAAGACATTACTTGATCATTTCTTGTCGAAGTTAGTCAAATCGTAGTTTCTTTATTACGTTAGGGTCTATAGAAGTTATATACAGACGAATAGCCAGTAAAACATTTTTATAAAAACCTACTTTCCCCGCTGACTGTACATTTTTTTAACATTGTTATTGCAGGATTTAATTGTTCCAAAAGTAAAGGTTAGTCATGATCGTTTTTCTGTAGTTGAAACGGTTTTATATAAGAAACAATAGTCTTCAATCTTTAGACCAAGGTAAACGTACAACGTAGTCACAAAATTCTTACATAAGACTATAATCTTGTCTCAAAGTAACGCTTTGCAAAGCTTACATGCTCTTAAATACTTCATTATAAAATCTAATATTAGGTACCTACTTACCTATGTACTGATATGAAGTTCCTATTCATTTTTATTATTATAAGTTTTATAAGTCTTATTTGAAAAACGTAGCTTTATCAAAATATTTTTTCATCCCATCTATTCGAAAAGGACGACTTGGTTTGTCTTTAAGTGCACCCAAAGTTGCTGTTTTCTATAAGAAACTTCTATAAAAAATCCAAGTTCCAAATTCAAAAAGTGCGCGGCAAAGATAATTGCAGCGCACTTTTTGAATTTGGAACATCTTAGTGCTCAGCGCCAAAGAAATCGAACGAAAATATTGTTTGAATAAATACTGGCTGGTACGACGGCAAATAGTCGGGCCGCAGGCTGAATAAAAAAAAATTTAAAAGCCCTCTTTTTCGACAATTTTCACGGATTGTTAGAAATTCATGGTTTTGTTTTGAAATAAAATATGAGGCGCCTTTTATTTTCTCATAGAGGGTGATGAAAAGTAGAGTGCTCGGACGCAAAAAATATTTTTGGCTCGGGCGACGTACTCTGAATCCCTCGCTACGTTCAGGATTCTACTAAAGAATCCCTAGTATCCCTCACTTCGCTCTGGATTCAAAAAAGCTCCCTCGCCGTAAAAATATTGTTTTGCTCCCTTATTATACAATCTACTATTGGTAAGTTTTAGTTTGATTGGAATTTGTATTATGATACCTACATTATGTAATAAAGAACCTTCAAAATTGAGCAGTCACAAAATTCAAAGAAACTTAAAATTTCTCAACAAATAAAGCTCTGACAGTTAAGACGAAAAATCTGACGGTTAAGACAAAAAATGTTCAAGTAAGTTCCAGCAGGTATACTTCTGTGTAGTCTGTTTTACGTATAGGGTCTCTGGGTTTATCCGCACTATTCTTCACAGAGAAACAGACGAGGAGAGTGAGTGCGTTTGTGCGGGCGGCGCGGAGGACGAAGAGACCAAGGTGGCCAAGCGCGAGCCGGCAGACCGACAGACCACCGCCATTAAGCGAAAGACTGACAAGTAAGCACAGCACATTGCCGTCTACAAATCATTACCGGCCTGTATACGTCCACTGCTGGAAGAGGCGTCCCCAACAGAATGCAATTCCCATAATTAATAATTATAGGAAGAATTCCTTCTTGATTAGATCAGCCAATAGCTATAAAAAACTGGTTGACTTCCCTGATTTAGATCTCTTTAGTAATAGTCCATCCGTCTTTAAGCGTATTCTTTCTGACCATTGGTTTGAGTTGGTTCAATAACTTTTCTGCTAACTTAGTTCTAACATTATATTGTTACTTTTCTTTCTTTTTTACCGTTTGAATTATTTATGTAAGTATGAAAAGTAAGTGTTTTTAACTCTTATATGCGAAAACATGTTAATGATAATTAGTTTTTTAATCTGTGGTTTACTAGTTATACATACTGTTTGTTTTCCGAATAAAACAAATAAATAATCACCACGCTTGGCAGACGGATTGGTGATCGCAATTTGGTGTTAAGTACTCAGGGGGATACTGCAAATCCCTTGGTGTAATTCCTTACTTCGACTTTTACTACATCTACAGGAGGAAATGAGGTCTGTTCTCAGGTCGGAGTCACCACGGCTAACAGAACTTTAGGCTACTGAAAATATTATATTTCTATTCAAAACAGCACAACACCCAACATAACATGACATAACACCCAACAGTCACATACATAGTCGTGATCCCACACTAGGATTCCCTGTGACGTGGATATCAGGAACTACGAGTACCATATCACCCAGACCCGGAACAAATATTTGCAGATCATACAAACATTTGTCCCGCAGCGGGAATAGAATCCGAAACCTTTAGCATCACAGCCAGCTGCTCGCCCACTGCGCCACACAGTCAATACGCCCTGATAAAAGAAAATAAAATATGAATTACAACTGTATCTATTATTAAAAAAATAGTATTTTGTTAAATCTAGAATAACAGCGGCCGAATTTGTGAAAAGCCACTCTCAGGACAACATAAACGTCAGGTGACACTGGATTTTGCGAATAACGTGTTTTCAGCTTTTTGAAGTGGTTTTCATTTATATTTTTGTATTGAACATTATTTGTTTTGAAACTTACTACAACAGCGTTCGCAGATTTTATTCATAGATGGCGCTGTAACATGTTTTTGTGTCGACGGCTATTCGTTATGTTATATCGGCTTTTATAACTCATTCTCCATAATACACTAGACAATATATACGTACACATTGGTAAAGTATTTTTGCTGAGATTTCAAAATTTGCTTTGTTACGTGTGAAAATAATACTTGACTGCTTAATTATGTTTGAATTTTACAAAATACACATAACAAAAAAGCTAAAAAGTGTTGAATTATAACAGGGTTAGCATGAATGCCTAACGTTATCGAGACGATCATATGTCTAATATGTTAACCAATCAAATAACAAAGATTTCAAGCTAACCTGTCCCCGTATTGTCTATGAAACTGGGGGCTTAGTACGGGTTTTGATAGTTTTCGAAACTATATGAAGTTTCGTTTCCTTCTATACATTTACTTGCAGCACCCCTAGCGAAAACGAGAAGAAAACTAAGGACGCTATCAGTAAATGTGTGGAAGGAAACTAAACTTCATATAGTTTTCGAAAACTATCAAAACCCGTGCTAGACGTACAAGTTATCGCTTTCGAATACGATTTTACGGTACATTGCGCTTTAAGTTTCGAATATTTCTGCTCATGGCTAAAAGTAGCTAAAACACGCGGCGCAATGTACTGCAAAATTGTAATCAAAAGCGATTACCAGTTTGATAGGCAATACCCCCAGATCTAAATAGCAATATTTGACGTTGAAGATAGTCTCGCTGGCATTTTGCTAACTTACCCGTGCTAACCCCAGTACATTGTGCAAGTTAGTATTGTAGATGAGTCCATCGATGTTTTATGTCTCAAATGCACATTTCTTGCAGATTAAAACGATTCTTCGGCAGCACAGTCAAGAAAACTGTGGACGCGGCGAAGTCCTTAGCACAGGAAGTGTCTCACGCGAGACATAAGGAGGACGTCGCGGACATAGCAGACGATGTCAGGGGCGAACACAATATTAAACTGAAGGCTTCCAATTCACATAAAGGTCCTTACGACTTCGACGGATGCGTTAGACATGTTCAGGTAATTTTGATGAATGATTAAGACATGTTCAGTTAATTTTGATGGTTGGGTTAGACATACTCGGGTAATTTTGATGGATGTTTAGACATGCTCAGGTAATTTTGATGGTAACGTTAAACATGATCAGGTAATTTTGATGGATGTGTAAAACATGTTCAGGTAATTTTGATGGTTGCGTTAGACATACTCAGGTAATTTTGATGGATGTTTAGACATGCTCAGGTAAGTTTGATGGTAATGTTAAACATGATCAGGTAATTTTGATGGATGTGTAAGACATGTTCAGGTAATTTTGATGGTTGCGTTAGACATGTTCCGGTAACTTTGATGGATGTTTGGTATTTTTTTTTTAATCCATGTATTAAATGCACGACCGTGGTTTGAACCCATGTTCTTAGGATCGGATGTCGAACTTCTTCCCACTAGACTGACAAATATTGGGGAATAAAAGTTCGCCAGTGGCGGCCACAAACCGGACGACGTGGTAGTGGAAGGCCTTCCACTCGATGGACTAAAGACATTATAACGTCGCAGGAAGTCGGTGGATGGTGGCGGCTCAAGACCGTTCGTCGTGGCATTATATGGAGCCCTATCTCCAGCAGTGGACTTCAATAGTCTGATGATAATGATGATGAATTAAAGATAATGCATAACTTTTTTTTTATTAAAGGTCTTTATTTCATATAAAATATACAAATTATTAAAACTAAACACAGTTTAGTAAAAATATAGCTTAAAATTAAAAGTAACTTGGCAGGCAAAGGCGCCTATAAAAGTTTTTGGACATAATTACTATTTTTTATAAATATTGGGCAGTTTGTAAAATCTAAGTCTTGCTATTTATATACCATTAACATATATTATAAGGTAAGGTAATGAACCGTTAGGTACGTAGTATGAGCACTTTGAGTAGCGTGCATTTTTAAAGTAATATTCCATTCCTGGTCGATGTAATTGCTCAGTTGATGTTATGAATAGGAAATGGGCAGCTGCGGCGGCGCTGTGTGGTGCTGCAAGTTCAGTGTGTGCGGGCGGCTCCTTGCCACCGCAGGGCAGGACAAACTGCTGCGAGTTTGGGTCACCAGGGACGCACATCACATGTTCCAGGTTTGTACCGCATTCTGTATTCTTACTTGCATTGAACTCCCACTGATGAAGCCCTAAGTATACAATACATACGTAGTCATGATCCCACACTAGGACTCATTGAGTCACTGTGTGTATAACACCCAGACCCGGAACAGATATTTGCAGATCATACAAACATTTGTCCTTGGGCGGGATCGAACCCGCAACCTCTCGTATCTCAGCCGGCTACTCGCTCACCGCAACACAGAGGTAGTCACTAACAACTAATTTGACTGTATTTTTTTGGGAAATAGCATAAAAAATGTATAGTTCATGTCAAGACATGATAAACGAACGATGAGGACTTAAAGAATGAAACTGACATATTATTTATAAAAATTATTAAAAATGTATTGTTAAAAAAAGTTTATTATAGCCTTGACGAGTTTTTTAATGACAAGACATTTGTTTAATTTTTAATTTTAATTTCAATTGTGTTGTTTTTTTACTGTACTTGTTTGACATTTTTTATTTTTATTTACGTACCTACTATTTTTAAGTTTAAATTGCGACACCCATACTGGGTACATAATTATGACACCTACCACCTAAGTAGAATAAGTATATTACTCATGACATTACTCTTATCTACATAATTATGATGCAATAAAGAATTGAATAAAAATAAAAATGAAAAAAAAAACCAAAGTTCATAATGCCGATATCAGCGTACAGCAACCCAGCTGATTATTTGTGGTTTCTGTGAAGAAACAACAAAAATATGCAAAGTTTTGATCAAAACTATAATTTTCACTTCACAGGACATGCGAACGAAATACAACGCGGAGAAGAAATCATCCCCCACCCCCTCTCAAGAGTCCCTCGCCTCTCTATCCGCGCCCCCTCCCTCCCCCGATGACCAGCCCCCCATCGGACCGTCTGCACCATTCTGTCCGAAACCATTCTGCATATACAGTGGACATACGTCGGACTTACTGGACGTTTCATGGTCCAAGAACTACTTTATACTGTCAAGCTCTATGGATAAGACTGTCAGGTATGTAGTAACATGAAGTAGGTAACGGACGAACAGCCTTGATTTAAATCCACTTCAAGGTCTTCTCCAAGGTCGCCTTGTTGGTGACAATTGACCTTGATTTAAATCCACCTTGAGAGCCGCCATGTTGCTGACAAACTACCTTAAAAGTCGCCGCATTTATAAATAAATAAATGCTGGATATTTCACACAACATTATCTAGCCCCAAGCCAAGCAGAGCTTGTGTTATGGGTACTAGATAACTGATATACTTAATATAATACATAACATAGATATTTTTTATTATGCATAGAAAATACCCAGAACATCCTGAACAAACATCTGCAGATTGTACAAATATTTGTTCCGAGGCGGGAATCGAACCCGCAACCTCCTGCGTCGCAGGTGAACCTTCGCCCGCCGCGCCACAGAGGTCGTCATTTATGATAATTGCTGTTGATTTAAAATACCTTGATTTAAATCCTTGTAGGCTGAAGCGTTACTAAATTACCTTGATTTTTTGTGTCTAGGGCAGGCTTCCCAAGCAATGTTGTTTTTTCAATATTGTCTGGTGTGACCTCCTTAAATTTAATGAGAGAGATTAAATTTAATCACATGAGACTTTTAATCTTTATGTCTCAGGGTCGGCAGCGCGCGTGTTATGCCTTTGGTGGCTACGGTAACTGCTTTCCATCAGGTGGGCCGTATGCATGTTTGCTTGCCAAGTAGTATAAAAAAAAAATAAGTTATTCATAGTGTTTCGTTTTCTATTGAACAGGTTATGGCATATCTCGAGAGGCGAGTGCCTGTGCTGTTTCCAGCACATAGACTTCGTGACGGCAATCGTGTTCCATCCGAGAGACGATCGGTACTTCTTATCGGGCAGTCTGGATGGAAAGCTCAGATTATGGAATATACCGGACAAAAAGGTTAGTGAGGGTCAGAATAATCAGTATAATCAATATATTGGTAAATAATAGTAGATTGTATCATAAGGGAGCAAAATAATATTTTTACGGCGAGGGCGCTTTTTTGAATCCAGAGCGAAGTGAGGATTCTTTAGTAGAATCCCGAACGTAGCGAGGGATTCAAAGTACGTCGCCCGAGCCAAAAATATATTTTGCGCCCGAGTGATACACTCTACTTTTCATCACCCTCTATGAGAAAATAAAAGGCGCCTCATATTTTATTTCAAAACAAAACCATGAATTTCTAACAATCCGTGAATAACTTTTCATTTAAAAAACCGACTTCCGCCATTGTATTCGACTAAATAATTGGATGAAAAAAAAATTATGAAAGAACCATAGTGGTGAAAGGATTATGATACTTTCTGAATGCTAATGCATTGGTTTGTTGCTGAAAATATCAAAATCGCCATATGTATGCCTACAATATTTGAGGAGTTCCCTCAATTCCTCATGGATTCCATCATCAGAACTGGATTCTGAAAACAATGGGACCAATCTGGAAGTATATCTATTCAAATAAAAAAAGACTTTTCCAAATCGGTTCATAAACGCCGGAGATATGAGGAAACAAACATAAAAAAAAAAAAAAATACAACCGAATTGAGAACCTCCTCCTTTTTGTAAAGTCGGTTAAAAATGACGAAATCGCGGGCTGTAGTTCGCGCGTTTTTAAATTGTTTTTTTTTTATTCAGCCGGTGGCGCGACTATGGGCCGTCGTACCAGCCAGTATTTATTTAAACAATATTTGCGTTCGACTTCTTTGGCGCTGAACACTAAGATAACCAAATTGCAAAAGGGCGCGGCAAAGATAATTGCGGCGCACTTATTTGTGTTTGATTCTTTTCAAGATCTTCCAAATTCAAAAAGTGCGCGGAAAAGATAATTGCGGCGCACTTATTTGAGTTCGTTATGTTCCAAATTTAAAAAGTACGCGGCAAAGATCATTATCGGCGCACTTATAGAAGTTTCATACAGAAAACACCACATTTGGGTGCACCTAAAGGCGAACCAAGTCGTCCTTTTCGAATAGATGGGATGAAAATACATTTACAAGTTGATCAATTTGATTTAAATTAATAACATTACATCAGAATAGAATAGAATATAATTTATTTGTATAAAAGAGCATCAGAAAATAGATCTTTATAAAATGCAAAAGTATGTGAGAATGGATGGATGGATGTTTGTTACTCTTTCACGCAAAAACTACTAAACGGATTTTGATGAAATCTCCAATCCAAATATCTTTTAAATTTGTTCCGCCGTTTGAGCGTGAAAAAGTAAGAAAGAAAGAAAATTTATTTATTTTTCCCCAAATACAAAATAAAACATATGAAATAAACTACCATAAAACAAGACATAAGAAAAAGATTAGAGTTAAAAATAAATATGGTGATAGGCATCAATATGTGTTGTGTGGTGTCAATTCGGTGCCTGTCTCAGCATAAGCTATACCAGACGTACGGTACCTGGTACTAGGACCTGCCACCCAATTACAGTAGTAAATGACAATGGGGATAATTTTGGCACTAAGGCTGCCTAAGGATCGACATTTTATGAAACTTGAATAGGGGAAACTTCTTGACCTAAATATTTTTCCTTCCAAGTTTCAAAAGATTTGGACAGCGCTAAGGTTGCCAAAATGATCCCCATTGCCATTTGAAGAAGAAGAAGAAGAAGAAAAAGCATTTATTTGTGCCAAAAAAAAACAAGAATGACACGGGAAAAAGCTTGAAGCAAGGAACAAAATGGAGCGGCAGTAACATTTATTTTGTATGAAAATTGCCCACCATTAGCTTGCCATTCAACCATTCATGTAATACTCTGTGACCTTTGATTGCCTTCATTCAAAGTTTTGTTTACTTTTCGTGTTTTCGTAAATTTTCACTATTTTATTAGCAAATACCTATATTTTTTACTGCACAAGTTGGATTTCACAATGCCTGAGTGTAATATTGTGCATTGTGGTACGAGGCAAAGCCAGTATCGGCCTGGGCTGACTTTACACAAGTGCTTCAACTGTTTTCATTGAAATTGTAGTTTTGCTTCATTATTTTGTTCTAAATGTATGTTTCGTTAGTGAGCTTTAGAGTAAACATAAGGACATTAGTGCCATTGTTGTGTAAAATATCATTATTTCATAGTAATTCATTTATTGCTTACAAGATTGTTTACAACTAGGGCTCGGTCGGGCAAATAGCCGACCCAGTCCGACCCAAAAACCGAGCACGCCTTATTTATCAGAACAACCGCCCTGTGGGAAAAAGACACACATACAATAAAAATAGTGCGCCTCTCAATACCAATAAAATAATTTGCTACTGTAGTTGGGAGGCTGGGTCCCAACAAGGTATGATGTGATAATAATAATTCCAGGTGGCAGTCTGGAACGAAGTGGACGGCAAAACGAAGCTAATAACGGCAGCAAACTTCTGCCAAAACGGCAAATTTGCCGTCGTCGGCACTTACGATGGACGCTGCATATTCTACACCACCGACCAGCTAAAGTACCACACTCAGATCGACGTACGCTCCACGCGTGGGAAGAACTCCACTGGCAGAAAGATCAGCGGCATCGAACCCATGCCTAATGACGACAAGATCTTGGTAACGTCCAACGATAGTAGGATACGACTGTATGATCTTAGAGACTTGAATCTCTCTTGCAAATACAAGGGCTACGTCAACGTATCCAGTCAGATAAAGGCTTCCTTCTCCCACGATGGAAAATACATTGTTTCCGGCTCAGAAAATCAGTGTATTTGTATATGGAAGACGTATCATGATTATTCTAAATTCACGTCGGTCAGACGGGATAGAAATGACTTCTGGGAAGGAATAAAGGCTCATAATGCTGTGGTGACGTGTGCGGTGTTCGCTCCCAATCCTGATCATATGATCAGGATGATCAATGAGAGGGAAGATGAAGCTAAGATGACCAGTAAGGATTGTGAAGAGAGAGGTGAACCGGTAAGTCAATCTTATTTTAGAGCTGAATTATAGTTTTCTGTTTTAATATCAAACCTTTGTATCCTTGGTGGAATGTGTATATTATATGCGTTTGAAGATTGTTTGTTACCATATATTTCTAGAACGGCTCAACCAAATGCGATGCGTTTTTTTGCAATCGTATATCTTCTTTGATAAGTTTTATCGCGACATATAACTAGGGGGAGCAACGAAATGTATAAAGTAAAGGGTTTCAAAAAAAAACCTTTCTCAGCTGACAACTATCAACTTTTCATAGTTGGAAAAAAATATGCATTGACTTCATCAAAGTGTCCGCTTAGGAGTTGAAATGTTGTCTTTTCACCATGTCCAAAGTTTTCGCGATTCGTTGCAATTGCTTCCTGATCATTATCATTATCATCATCAGCATCTTAAGACGTCCACTGCCTCCCCCATAGAATGCAATGGGGTGGATTTGCCATAATCACCACGCTTGGCAGGCGGATTGGTGATCGCACAGCATTGCTGTTGAGTAAGTGGATGCTGCTGACTGGTGTAATGCCTTAGGCGGCTTTTACTACATCCAAGGGAGGAGACTAAGTCTTCTAGACTCGCGACGGTCAATGCCAGGACGAACAGTCATCACCGGCTTTTTGCAACCTTTGAAATAGCTTTGGTCCATCGAGACTAATTCATAAGATGTATCTTTGTCGTTTTTTGACAGAGGGGCGCAGAAGGCGGCATGGTGGCCTCCTCTCAGACCGGGCACGTGCTGGTGAGCGCGGATTTCAACGGATGCATCAAAGTGTTTGTGCACAAAGCCAAGCCCAAACACAGCTCCCTGCCTGCATCGGCGCTCGCCTAAGTGCACACCGCACTGCACTATGCCAGCTATATCTATTCCGTCTTATAGCCTGTAGAAGTCCAATTCTGGACATAGGCGTCTCCCGTAGAATACCACGATGAACTGTCTTGAGCTACCTCCATCCACCGACCTGAAAAAGGTCGGTCCATCGCACTGTGGAGGCTTTCCTTCTACGCGTTTTTCTACGGATAAACTCCGAGCATAGCTCTCTCCATAGCTCGCTGCGCGACGTTGAGCCTGTGTATGAGGTCAATAGCTAGCGACAGCGTTTCAGTGCCGATCAACTACCGTACCCGCTTGCGATTTCATCTGAGGGTATGTCGTATGGGGGGGGGGGGTAGCCTAATAAGGCTAAAACCTTACCGAAGAACCAAGCTATCCAACAGTGAAAACCCCATCCGAATCCATTCAGTGATTTTGGAGTTTAACAACGCGAAAAATAACTCATAAGTATTATAGTTATATGGCAAAGATGAAACTATAAAATCTATAAATTGATCAATAGCCAGAGTTTTCTGTTATCATGATCAGCCGCTAGAAGTCTACTTCTAGACGAGGCCTCCCCCATAGAATGCAATGGGGGGATTTACCATAATCACCAAGCTTTGCAGGCGGATTGGTTATCGCTGTTCTAGTGTTAAGTACTCAGGTGGATGCTACTACCATGTGTAGTATCCACGAGAGGAAACTGAGAAGTCTATTCTTAGATCGGACACAGGAACTCTGTTTATTGGTGGTATGTTAAAAACGGAGAATAAGAATTGATCACAAATATACTGTTAGGTTGTTGAAATTAATAGTTATAAATCAGTGTTAGACACCTAATAATTATTGATAGTTTCCAAAATGTAGTCTGTAGGAAAATTTTATAACAAAATATATGAGAGGCTAGTATTCGTTGAAGATTTTATGTATGGAGTACTAAACAATCTTACCTGTTTATTCCATATTAGATAAGGACCTGTGGCGCGATTACGTAAGTTGCTATTGGTTTCAATCGATTTCAATGCTGTTTCTATTAGAAATGACGCTCTTGCGACTACCCAATTTACGCATTTTGCCTAACAAAGGTTAATTGCAACTAGATTGCGTTAATAAGGTAATCACATAAACGTTATTTCAAATAGAAACAACATTGAAATCGATTGAAATCAATAGTAAAAGAATTACCTAATCGCCCTCCTGATTTGTTGGTGGGTTCGTAGATATATTTAAGTCGGTTAAGAACTGGCTGACAATTTTTAATTAACGCGGTCTACTGATACCTGAGCACGTGGTCAGGGATTAATCTCTGATTAAAGTTTTTTTGAACTTATGTTAACCTACAATTTAAATTTGAAATCAAATTTCTTCTATCAATCATTAACCAATATGTATAAAATCGGTCCGTGACTATCTGACTGACTGATTGACTGACTGACTGACTCACTGATTGACTTACTCACTGACTGACTGACTGACTCACTGACTGGCTGAATAACTCACTGACCGGCTGACTGACTAACTAACTGACTGACTGAATGACTCACTGACTGGCTGACTAAACGACTGACTCACTCACTCACTGGCTGACTAACAACGCGCAGCATAAACGGTAAGCTCTAGAGACCTGAAATGTAGAGGGTACATTCTTTTTGTGTTCTAGGGGTGCACTAAAAAAGTGATTTCCGAAATTCACCCCCTAAAGGAGTGCACCGACTTTTGAAGTTTGCATGGAAAAACTCCACGTGGACGAAGTCGCCGGCGCGTTCCACTAGTGTTATATTAGGTTCAAAATTGCTTCGATGTGAGATTGGCCCCAGCCTACGGCTCTAGGCCGTGTGTAGGGTCCATAGCTGGTGAGTAATATATTGCATTGATGTTAGAATAGCTAGTTCGATACCAGAAGATTAAAATAATTGTTATTTTTGTAGCTACAAGTATTATAGTAAAGAGATCACTTTCACCAACAACCCCCCTTATACGGAGGCCTTATCTCAGGACTTTAGGGTCGGCCGCAAATAAAATACTGTCAAGGACCACCCATTCAATGACAGGTAGCCATGACTTGACTATTTATTATCCTATACCTTTAACACAAAGGTAATATAAATATAGTGAAATAATATAAAATGTACAGGGTGTGGCGTAATGAGTACATAACCCTTCACCTGCGGGTCGGGGACATCATGTTTGTTAGTAGTAGAACTTCTTGTGAAAGAGTTCGTCCGGGGAAGTACTACCACCGTACCTATTTCTGCCGCCAAGCAGTAGTGTTCGCATTGCTGTGTTTCGGTTTGAAGGGTACGGGTGCCGGTGAAATTACAGGCACATGAGACTTTTCATCTTTATGTCTCAGGGTCGGTAGCGCGCGTGTGATGCCTCTGGTGTTACAAGCGTTCAAAGGCTGCGGCAACTGATTTCCATCTGGTGGGCCGTAAGCTTGTCTGATTGCCAAGTAGCATAAAAAAAAGTCATGATTGACTGATAAAAAATTTTGTTCAGTAAAAGTCATGGTTTTAGAGTAATTAGACATTTTCTAATTTAATTATCACTTGTAACGGGATATTTACCATGATTTTTAAGCATTATTGATTCCCGATATTTCGGCACAGTCTCATTTTTTAATTTGGTTAAAAATTTACAGCTTTTCGTGGCATGATTGCAAATCAAGGTTTTATCGCAGCCTGTTTCTTGAATAGTATTCTTGGGTAAATGTGCTATCAAATGTAAGCTGCCATTTTCCATTTCTCAGATCCTTTTTCTGAGTAATGGCCAAAGGTATCAACTTGAAATGTATACCAAATATTAAAAAAACCTTGATAAGAGACCCCAAACATTTTAAATTAAAAGAATATACAATAACTCGAACTGAACACCTTTAAAGGGTACTCATTACGCGACACCCTGTATATATTAGGTCCAAGAGCTTTTTTTTTTGGTCTAGCAAAGGTCCTACATGGATCTTCAAATCTCGTTTTGTCAGCTTTTACTCCGTGCAATTATTTGTCGTAAAGACACGCGATCGGGAGACGTCTCGCATCGGCGGACAGATCCGTAAGAGTACAGTTGGTAGATGGCAGATAGCGGCATGTCCAAAAAATGTCGCATGCCCTAAAATTGTATATGGGATAAAGGTTACAGCACACCGGCTGCGTATGCGTAGAGGTCGTCGTGCACGTCGGCGTACCATGACGTTGTAATGTATGGCACATCGCTTGCGTGGAGTGCACGCAAGCGTGTACACGCAAAGTGACGCGCGTGTCTACGTTACGTGCTGCATACGCATCCGGTGTGTTGTAGCCTTAAATGTGATCAGCGGCCATCTTTGTATGATGAATTTGATGATCTGCTAAGCATGTTGCAGAATAAGTAAATATTTCCTTACAAAGGCAGCTTTTTACGTCAAAGGAGATGTTTCATGAATGTATGGAGCTTGGGCCTGCACTATGTACAGTATATATAAATATAGCTAAGCAATATAGAAACCATTTGTTATTGTTTATTTTCCATAATATTGCTTCGTGTTAGTGTACATTCAAGATTATCTTCGCCAAAGAGAGCAATCACACACAAGGAACCAGTTTTGTTGAGCGTCAATGACACTCAACAAAACTGTCAGTTGTCAAAGTCACTCTATTGTCATGGCTGCTCTAAAAATCAGGTGACCATATTAAAAAACTCATAAATAAACATTTTTGTACCACTGTATTGTGCTTCAAATTAATATAATTGTATTTTTATGAAAATCCCCTGTTTTTTTATATCTTTCTGTGTAGTGTACTTAGAGCAGGCCCAGGATGAAACATCTCCTTTAACTATTATCACAATATTATTTTTCTAGTTATTTGTGCAATAGATTTTATTATTCCTATTTGAAACGTGATTAATAAGGACATCAAGAATATTTTTTAAACTCTCGCGATTAGAACACATATTTATTATATTGTCACGTCAGCCCGCGACCACGATTGCTATAACGCATTCGAAACGTCGGGAATCCTATCCTACTAATATTATAAACGCGAAAGTTTATGAGTATGGATGGATGGATGTATGTTTTGTTACCCTTTCACGTAAAAACTACTGAATGGATTTTAATGAAACTTTACAATAATATAGCTAATACATCAGAATAACACATAGGCTACAATTTATAAAGATATTGTGTGAATTGTCCATAATATGACGATAAGTGTCAAGTAATTAGGAAAAAACCTACCATCTGCGAGCTATTCTGGCGTGCGCTGCCAAAACCGCTAGAGTTACACCTATGTGATGTTTGATAGAAATGTTTATCTTAAATAGTCCTACAAAAAAGCCCGCCACAGTATATATCTATATCTTATGTGTAAGCCATTACAGCCAAAATGTGTATAATATTATAAACGCGAAAGTTTGTTACCTATTATGTTTGTTACTTCTTCACGCTCAAACAGCTGAACGAATTTGAGTGAAATTTGAAGTGGAGATACCTTATACCCTGGATTAACACATAGGCGATTTTTCATCATTATCATCATCAATTTTCATCATTATTCACGCGGGTGAAACCGCGGGGCGCAACTAGTAATAAATAATAAGGTAACACGCGATAAATACCCGTGACAATATAATAAATATCAAGAATATTTGTTTTTTTATCTTGTTTACATCTTTCAAGTGCTGTCTATGGGTGCGTTCTCGTACAAAACTGGCACCTTCCTGGCTTGTTTTGCTGACAAATGACCGACGTTCATTCGTTTTTTATAAAGAATCGCGCTTCCGAATAGGTTGGCGCCTGTACCGGCTTTGTACTTGAACGCACCCTTCATTAGAATATGTATTTATTTTTGTATTTAGATGATTGTGCAATATAACTTCTTTCAGTTTTACAGATAAAGGATGGTTGTTTAGTATTTATAGGGTTTGTTTTCTGTTCATAGGGTATTTTAGCTCATACTAATATATTATTATTAACTTAACAAAAAATATTCTGAATTCTCTGCATTATTTTTTATCAGCGTGCATGACAAATAAAATAAATTATAAAATTGTATTCTACAAAATATTTACAATTAGAAAACTATATCTTTTTATAATACTTACTGCTTGTATTCAAAAATGTTAATATTAAGGCCTGCAACCATCTCTACTAAAGAAGCGGGTTTTTTGGCAGATGTTGTTTTCTTAATACGCATCTGCCATGTTATCTCAGGCTACTAGCGCAGCAAGATTCCCAGCACAGGTTGTAGAAATCTCTGCGATAATTGTTTGTTATTTTTTCGATTTGAACTATTTATATTATGACTATTTATATCATTTCGAAATTATGTATAACAAAATTAATTTCTTGCCTTAATTAATTAAAATTGTGATTTATACTTTTTAAGTGTACATTTTTTAATGTTAGTGATGTATAAAAATCGTGATGCCATTATAATCATATTGAAAAACATATTTTATGTATATTTTTATTTCGCATTTATGATCAAATAAAGCGTTACATTATAAATTGTATTTTTAGTTCAAAGTTCTGACGTATTTTTTTTAGTTGGATCCAAAGCGATAGTAGCCTAGCAAACATCGTGTAAATTCATTAATTGTATTTAACTTTGAGTATCCCAGCAAATCGGCTATATAGTAAATAGACCAACGAGAATTTGACTATCCGGGATTTAGGTTAAACAGTTATTGAACGAGCGAAGCGAGTTCTCTGAGTCAAGTTGGAAGAATCTGCGTTTGTATGTATGTATGTTTGTCCGATGAAAACTTCCAAACCGTTAATCCGATCTTCATGAAATTTGGTATGGGGGTAGATAGTATTGGTACAATTTGTAGGTGAGGTTATGAGCTGTATCGGTCAGGGGTTGCTGAGATATTGGGGTCCAAGAGGGGGTAAAAAAAATAAAAGTGAGACAGTTAGATCAAGTGGGGTGTCTAATGAAAGCGCTTTGGTTGGACATTTCAAAACTGTTTTTAATAAGTATTTAGACTCAGTAGTTTCCGAGATATTAGGGGAAATAAAAAACGTAAATATCAATAATTCTAGGGTACTTCCAGCAATCCCACAATGCTGAAATTTGGTATGCTTGAGGCTTTTGTGTCACAACTACAGGGAAAAGTGTGAAGTTGAAGAATTTCGTAACATGTACCCTATTAAACCAAAAACCGATATAATATCCGTTTTTGACCTCCCATTACTAGGAATTTGAATGACGTTGGAGTTCTGATTTCGTCAAAAGGACGTTACTAATTAATTCGTCAGGTACTTGATATTATGCTAACAGGTATGTACTACCAGAGACAAGTTACTTGTCTCTGGTAGTATGAACGCCCCCGTTGCTTAGTCCTATTAAAGTTATTTCGATGATGTGTAGGAAATTAGCACGAGGTGAAAATTTAAAAAATAAATGGAAATTATGGAAATGTCTTACTTAAGTAGTCGGGCTGATAAAGGTATCATCGCGAGGTCTCAGTTCGGGGCGAACCACTAGTTAGACTAAACGGTAACTATACCAAGGGATATTTACTAACCAGAAAATAGACGTAACGGACAGACTACCAAACAGCCCAACTACCCCCCCCCCCCCCCCCCCAATTATACTAGCAAATTGCAATGCGGATAATTTTGGCAGTCTAAGCGCTATCTAAATGTTATGAATCTTGAATAACTTCTTGACCTAAATATTCCTTATTAGATAGATTTTAACCGGTTTAACTTACGCTGCTTTTGCTTTAACTGCGCGGCGCGAAGGGCACTGCGCCTCTCAGCTTTTGCGGCCCGGCGGTAAATATTCCTCCTTTCAAGTTTCAAAAGATTTGGGACAGCGGTAAGGCAGCCAAAAAGATCTCCGTTGTAGCGTTCCCTATTTTCGGTTAAATAAAACGCAAAGTTAAATTGATAGAATAATATATTCTTTTAACTTAAAAACAATTCTCTTCTACATTAAAACATAATATTCAATATTGTCAAAACATTCAGAAGAACTAGAGGGAATGTTGTTTTAAATTCATTATTTCGTAAAAAATACCTACACCATAAAATAAAGTATCTAAACAAACATTTGGAAAGATCAAGAAATCAACAATAGGCTTGAAGTATATAGTACGTTTCAAAATTAAAATACAAAATATTCGAGTATTAGTTAATTAATGGGTGGGATTTAATATAAATATTATTACTAAACTATTTTAGCACCAACCCAAGCCTGCGCGATAGATTACGGTTTATTCTTAGCTTAACCTCTAATTCTCAGAACCAAGATAGTATAATCCGCCAAGTTTTGTACAATCCCTTTTTCACGCATTTTATGGTGGCACTTCACTTGGTGTATATTCGTAAATGTTTGCGTTATTTTGCCAAGGTAAAATCAACCATGATTCTATCGGTACATAATGTTGTTTTCCTTGGGCAAAATAACTCAAACATGTGCGAATATACACCAAGTGAAGTGACAGCATTACAGTTATTGACAGTTCCCATAGAAGACGAATATCCCATATAAGAAAATACGGATTGAGTTGGTGAGTCAAAATGACAATGCAATTCAACCCTTGGGGTTGACTCATGGTAGCTCTGCTGGTTTCGGGTTCGATCTTAGGCAGTGATATCCTATATATTTTGTCAGTGATCATCGATCGTCGCCAGTGATCTCCGATCATAGACGGTGATCTTCGATCTTTGTCAGTGATCTCCGATCTTTGATCTATCTCGCGGGGAGACGGGGTGTGGGACGTTGCCGTCGATATTGAGTTCTATTTCAATGACTAGTAATATCCATTATTTCCTACGACTTCCAAGGAGGTTTGCTGCTGTTCATACTTCGCTTGGTCTTGTCCCTTCGATCCTTATCAGGCCGGTCGCTGGTGGGCTCTTCGGTGATTTCCCGCACCGGGGTAGGGGGAAGTGTGTCGCCGCTGCCGTCGATATTCGGTGGTTTCGTTAGCAGCTGTCATACATAAAACAATGTTTAGTAAAAGGTAACAAAAAATATAACAATGTTTTGAAAGCTGCATGTTTTGGTAGTAAATCAATTCGATGTCACTAATTTTATATAGTCCTTTACCTAAAACTGTGCCTAGTACTGGGATGTGATATCGTAGAATAATTTATAATCATCATCAGCCGGTTAACGTCCACTGTTTAACATAGACCTTCCCCATAGAACGCCACGACGAACGGTATTGAGCCATCATTATCGGTATTGAGATCATAATAATAATAATAATATGGAGGTCCATTTAAAATTAGGATATAAAAAACATTATTGTTATGGTTATGGTGGAAATGGATGAAAGTTGGTGCTATTGTAAGGAGAACATGCTAATTGAATGTTTATTGGGCTATTATAATATGAGAAACGGCACCTGCCAATTCTTAATTATTAAAAACTATTTCGGCAGGTGGTGACTTGCCGTTCACTAAACGGGCCCCTTAAATGTGCCGCCAATGAATGCAGCGTAAGGGGCAACGTTGTCGTGGACGGTTCAAGGGTGTTGAGAGGTGTGCTGCAGTTTCACTAAGCGCTACTGCCGGCTTTATGCCTTAAACACTTCCACCCTTGGACCATAGGTTTCACTCTTGCGCCTCCATATTATTATTATTATTATTATCTCTACCTGCTGGTTTCCTGCGACCTATAATATGACGTCGCTACATAAAGTGGAGCCGTCTGGGAATTGTGGTACCATGGTATGTACATAGTTCCTGATACCCACGACACAGTGAATCCTAGTATGGGATCTGCCCCCCTATTCCATAACTGATAGTCACTCGGTTACTAACGTTTGACAAGTAAAATGACCATCAATTGACAATTCTTAGTGATAGTTTTGAGCAATTGGTGGTAATTTTACTTGTCAAACGTTAGTCACCGAGTGACTTTCAGTTAGGGAATATGGGACCAAGACTATGTACGTGACTGTTGGGTGTTATTTTATTGGTACCAAATACAAATGTTCTTATTGCGTTTCCAAAAGATACATTAAAACCAATGATGAAACCTCCTTTTAAGTAAGAAATTACTTGTCATAGGAGATTTCGCTCTTGCTTAGGTCTATTTTACAGTATTTAAGGTAATAATATTACTAACATTTGAAAACAAAATAGGTAGAAATTAGGGTGAGCTTTACACTGGTGTAAAGTGTATGTTTAGTGAGTACCACTGAGAACACCAGTCTCGTAAGAGTCTGGGCAACAGATGGAACCCAAGCCGTGTGCATGTGTGTGTGTGTGTGTGTGTGTGTGTGTGAGTGCTTGAGTAAGTGTGTGTTGCTATTTTAGATTTCCAATTGTTACCAATTTGACGTAATGCTGTAACTCATGGTCACTCAGCGCCTCGAAGTTGAACCCCTTATCACGTGAGTCGGCCCTCGTGAGCCCCCTCTCCGCGAAGTGTGGCATCGTGAGCGGCGGCACCTTCGGCGGCGCGTAGTCTTGCGCCACGGGCGTCGACACTGCATTTACAAAACAATAAATATTAACATACAAATGCTTAGCCAAAATAGCCTTAATGTATGAACCATACTATATCAGAAACTACCAGTACCATGGTATCACAACACAGACACAGAACTGATATTTGTAGATCATGAAAACATTTATCCCGCAGCGGTAATTGGTGAGCAAACAAGATTACGACCCACCTGGTGGAAAGTAGTGGAATTAGTCCGTAGCCTATGGACGCCTGCAACACCAGAGGCATCACACGCGCTCTTCCGACCAGGGTCCGATCTTTATGTCTCAGGAGACAAAGATGAAAAGTATCATGTGCCTGTAATTTCACCGGCACCCGTACCTTTCAAACCGAAACACAGTTATGTGAGCGCTACTGCTTGGCGGCAGAAATAGGTACGGTGGTTGTACTACCCCGGACGAACTCTTTCACAAGAAGTTCTACAGTACTACAACTAACAAAAAAGCGCCAAATAAAATGAGGTCAAAGCTAGGTGGTGGCGCCACAGTCGGCTTTTACAACACCCAGAGGAGGAGACTGAAAGGTCTATTCTCGATTGGAATGCTTGTGCCATGGGCGTAGCCAAAGGGGGGGTTGGGAGTTCAACCCCCCCACCCCTCAAATATTCAAAATGTTGACATAATCTGATAATTTTTGAAGAAACACCAGTGTGGTGAATGTGTTTTTTTTCACATGAATATTAATATCAATTCGTGTACATATTTGTTGTTTTATTTCCTTGAACCCCTCCCCCGAAACTAAAACCCGGCTACGCCCGTGACTCGTGCTGAGTACGCCGTGCTCACCGCTGTCTTGTCGTGTGATGTCCAGCGAGGAGACGTTGTTCCCGTTCCCGTGGGTGAGAATGAGCAGCGCTTGCCTCCACTGCGACTCCATGACGCTGTGCAGCTGAGTCGCGATCTGTCCGCGACGACGCCGGTACGAATCTAGCTTGCTCTGAAAACAGTATCATTGTTTTAAAAATAATCGGCCTCATTAGACCTGTGGCGCGATTAAGTAACTCCGTTGCTATTGGTTTCAATCGATTTCAATACTGTTAATGAGGCTGTTGCGATTACCCAATTTACGCATTTTGCTTACAAAGGTTAATCGCAACAAAACTGCGTAAATTAGGTAATAGCATAAACGTTATTTCAAATAGAAGAAACATTGAAATCGATTGAAATCAATAGCAACAGAATTACGTAATCACCAGGGATACCAGTCTAGGTTTAAATATCACCATTTAAAATAAACAACTTTAAAACTTAAGCAGATGGCTTGTTTTCCGAAATCAACTCTCTAGCTAGATAGTACCGAGGTTATTCCAAAAATTACATAACCTTGGACTATCTCTGGTTTTTCTAAAACCAGGCAGCCCCCAATAAGCAACACTTAACTAAATAGTTGAACTAACCTCAAGCAATCCAATTTTTTCGCTGGCCTGCGCCAGTTGTAGTCGGTACAGCTTAATTTCCTCCCTCTGCTTCTCTTCCAGAACATTCACCTCCAGTTTGTGTCTAAAAATTGTACAATACTATTAATTATGATATTGTAGAAAGCTAGAACACATAACGAAAAGCTTTTTAATTTTGACGAGGGCGCCAGTGTCGTAAGGCAAAATTCGTTTCTAATTAGTTAACTGATTCGCAGTACTAACTACTGACTGACTAAATTCTAAATGGACTTTTTTCTGCTTTTTCGAAACGCCTCGTCACCATTTTTATTTTATTTAAATTTCTAGTGTTTTTTTGAGTTATATTGTAATTTAGGTAGCATTTTAACCGGTGTAGCTTATTTAAAGAGCACATTCTAGTAAAACTGCATCATCGCTTTACTTTTTTTTATACTACTTGGCAAGCAAACAAGCATACGGCCCACCTGATGGAAAGCAGTTATGTTAGATACTGTTGCGTGTAAAGGTAAACCCTGGATGATCCTGATCTTGATTGAATAAATTAAATTATATTATTATTATTTACTAGAACATGACTTGACTGAGACTTTAACATTGGAATAATTGAGGATTTTTGTCTCACAGGCCATAATCAAGGAATAAAAAAAATGAATAGGTACTAATTTTTAGACTTAGCTAGTCTATATTTATTATAGGTTATATTTCATTTCTATTATTATATCATGTTAGTTGTGTTTTAATTTTTATGCGTGTGTGTCTGTGTGTGTGTGTGTGTGTGTCCCAAGTTATGGGTTTGTCATAAATAAACGATCTTTCTTTGATATAAATACCATAAACCAGTCATTTGAATTGTACTTACTGGTCTTCAATCCTCGCAATCTGCTTATTGTAAGTGTCCACAATCGCGTTCTCCTTGTTGGTGACTTGTCGCTCCATCTCCCTCGAGGCTACATCCAGCTGCTGCTGGAACTCGTGCAGTTTGGAGAGCACAGCGTCTTCCAGTTGCTTCTGGTAGTGCGATTTGAGCTCGCACTTCTGAAGTTCCATGTGTTTGCGGAGAGTCATTGTTTCGGCGTCTAGTGCGTCCTGCAACCACAGATTATTTTGAATCTAATCATTGGTTGACCGAGCGAGCGAAGCTCTCACAATAACTGGCTTGCTTTCGTCTGTCCGGATGAACACATGTGTATATATGTATTTTTCAACGAATCATGACGAAACTTGATTATACAGGTTCTATAAATTCATAGTTTCTTTTTTGCTATCGGCGATTTTTTAATTGGAGGGGTATTTCCCCTTACAAAGGGGGAAGTTTTCTGCGGCGCTATTCACCATCAAGTGGGGTGTCATAAGAAATGGCTTTGTCTATACATTGTAAAACTACTAAAAAAATGTTGTGCAATGCAAAACCACTAAAAAAATATTGTACAATGTAGTTTTTGAGCGTATATATATAGCGTATAACATGAGCGTGATTTGTTAGAGTTTCAACGACTTTGAGGATCAAGTAAAATTGGATATATGCTAGACCAGGCTATGTGCGGCTTTAAAAGTTTATAAAAAAAAATTACAATAAACTTTGTGCTCGTGTATACTAGTAGTTCTGCGAACAGTATACCTCGATATAACACTAGAGATGATATCGAATCTGATGTTTGTTTTACAAGAGACTATATTGAATCCTCCATCTATAGGAATCTATCAGTATGTTTGTGTATCTATGACTGTCTATGGGGAGGCCTATTTCCAGCAGTGGACGTCCGCCGGCTAATGTTGATGATATTGAATCTGATCATTGATTTACAGAGTAAGAGGAAATTATCTTTAATAGTTTAACTGTTACTTACACATTTCTTCAACAATTCACTGGCAAGATTCTGTTTATCACACAACTGCCGTTCCATCATGTTGCATCTCCCTCGCTCCTCGTTCACCTTCTCTTTCAGTACGTTCCGCTCTTGCACCAGAAGTGTCGTATCATCGGCCGCGGACTGTAACTTGCGGGTTACTTCAGCTACTTTTTGCTTGGTTTGCTCATGGTCTGATCTTTCCTGTAATGTTATAAATTGTATTTAAGTAGTTTCACCCAATTTTGACCAACCAATACTTATGTGTTGGGGACACAACAACAAGTTACCAAGTTAACAAGTTTACACTGTAAAGGATGTTGCCGAGAGCTCGTACCAATTGCGTCAAAACCAAATGTATTTCATAAAATTACCCATATTTTTTAAATTACGTAAACATTTTCGATTGATTTACATGAACCCGTGATCTTGAAATGAAGTTAAATAGGATTTTGTATTGTTTACTTCCGTGCGGTGACGGCGCCATTGCTTGGCAATGAACCTCACAAAGATAAATTATTGCAGGTAGGTATAGTCTATGCTCACAAACAAAGAGGATGCAATAACTATACGTAAGACCTCAGAATAATGACTATCATTAGTGACAGGACAACTCTGTAAAAGACAGCGGCTTTTTTAAAATACGTATACAGTATACGTATTTTAAAAAAGCCGCTGTCTTTTGTTTTTCTTCGTTCTTTTTGTTTGTGTAAATCGAGTATACGGTATACTCGATTAACACAAACTAACTAGAAACTAGAAATAACGCATCTCAACTTGCGATGGATGATTGCTTTGATGAACCCAGGTCATCATACTTGGCATTAGTGCCGTGAAACTTACAAAATACAAATACAAATACAAAATACAAATATTTATTTGTTCGAAACACAGGTAGGTACAGTTTAATACAGATGTTATATAATTTATAGATACATGATTACGGATACATGTCATGCCCTTGAGGCATCACACACACAGCTATGATCAATGTGGATTATCTGATCATGGATTGAGCCCACACCCCCCCTAAGTATTGTTTGTACCTACTATCTGCATTAAAATAAAATAAGGACTTTAGTTTATTGTTAGATATTGATTGTATAAACATTAATTTGTTACAGATAACCCCTGATAAAATACTGAGCCATGAATGTTTCATATTAATTTAAGAAACAACGCCCTTGAATTCTGAAAGTGTACCTGAACCCAGTATTTTGGTCACCATAGTGTGTGTTTTGCATGCATAAATATTTGGAACCACCTTTTTTTCCTTTTATTATTATTTATTGGCTTTTGAACATCATGCCCATTTTTTATAATATCGTTTCTTTTCCTATTTATACCCTACTCGACGAATCAACGACACTGTTAACGTTCGCGTGAAGTCAGTGGATACGGCACAACCCCGTTCATTGTGAAATTCTATGGGAAAGGCCTATGTCCAGCAGGGGACGTCAAATGGATGAAATTATAATGATGATGACATGATGCTACGTACCTATCTAGTATTTTATTGTACATTAGAAATGTTTTATTGTACCTATACTTGCTACTTTCCTGACTTCACTAATAGGTGGTTATTAATAATATTTAAATATATACCTCACCGAGTTATTAGAACGTCATTGCCTTATACTTAACAGTTACTGATCCCACACTAGGATCTCCTGTGTCGTGGGTATCACGAGTAGGTACATACCTACCATGTTATCAAAATGTTGGTTATTGTAACTACCTAAGCTTAACACTTATGCAAACTATTTATAAAGTAAGTTTTTTATCAGAACATCCTTTTTATCATGCCAAAGCCCAAAAGATACTAAAGAATGTATTTATTTTAAAACTAACCTCAAAACTTTATGTCCCAAAAACTATGAATTGCGGTCATGAATCTTAAAAAGACTTGTTGGTAAAGCAAAAACGGTTTATTATCCTCATAATACACTAGGTATTTTAGGGCTAGGGGTTTTGACGCAATTATTTTTGGTGTGGTACGAGCTGCCTTGCCGAAACGGCAAGATCCTTTTACATCATACAAACAGCCTGCAGCGGGAATCGAAACCGCAACCTCTTGCATCTCAGCCGGCTACTAGCACGCCGCGCCAAATAGAGGCCAGACAGAGGTCGTCAAATAATCGTCATGGAATAATGGAACGTTATGGATTGGTGAAAATAAGATGAAAATGAGTTATAAGTCTATTTTCACAAACCAATACATATTTTGCGGAACACTGTGTCAAACTGACAGGTTTCTACTGGAAAAACTGTAAATTTTACATACGTTTAAGTGACCCGTAAGTATTAGGTGGCATTACCGCGGTTGGTGAAAGTGCGGATTTTTCTCCTTAATAATTGTATTCTCCAAGGTATAATTGAATCTTCTCATTAAGATCTGGAGGAGACACCAGTAGCGTTGGACCTCACTACGTTACACGGAGCTGTATTGCATCTATACAATACAGCTCCGTTCAGAGTGTTTCTCACTGAAGCTGCAACGCGGGCCAAGTACCAGTAATCCGAGGATGCACATATTGCCGAATCGTGTCTAGCACACTTGGAACCGGTTACCAGACTCAGTGATGAGTGGCCCCCGCAGTGACCTCTTTCAAAAATAGAATAGAGAAACATTTAAAGTGCACTGACAATGACTAAGATATACACACAACAGCTCCAAGAGCTGCTTGTGTATTGTATATAATAATGTAAGCCATGACAGCTGCGTCCACCATGCAGGAGCATGATTATCTAGTCTGACCCTTAGGAGATAGACAAAAGTCCACTTCTTATTTATGTGACCACTAAAAATGTATTTTTTTTGTATTGAAGTCCTCTGTGGCGCTGCGGGCGAGTAGCCGGCTGAGATGCAAGAGGTTACAGGTTCGATTCCCACTCTGGGACAAATGTTTGTATGATCTGAAAATATTTGTTTCGGGTCTGGGTGTTACGGTACCAAGGTACTCGAAGTTCCTGAAAACCATGACACAGGGTATCCTAGTGTGGCTTCAAGACTACGTATGTGGGTGGGTTATTTCTACCTTCTCCAAAGCATCCTCCAAATTCTTAACACAATCCGTAGACTGCTTATTAAGCCGCATCACCGTCTCATAATTCTCCTTCAGCACCTCTATCTCTCTCTCTCTACCAGCAATGGTTTCTTGTTTGACCTCCAGGGCTGTCACCATGGAGTCTTGGAGTTCCTTCTTCTCGCAGGTGAGCTGCTTGCACTTCTCCTGGTAATCGTGGGCTAGGTCTAATGCTTTGTAGAGCTCGGTTTCAAAGTGGTTGGTTTTCTGTAAAATGAAACGAATTTATTATTTAGTTTGTTTGTGTTTATTAGTTTGGCTGTGACTCTGCTCGTTTTCCGAGATTCATTTATGACTTCGAAATACAGCAATAAATGTGGGCGTTTTTTATTCAAGCTCAATTGATGATGGAGCATTCTTGCCTAGAAACTCAAACTCTTAACTTGAAGACACATATTAAAGGGCTTATCTTCATTAACCAATACTTATTTTGCAATGCAGTTTTCTATGAATAAATGAACATTTTACACAAATTAAATATAATTGCTCACAAATTGGAATGGAATCAATTAATTATAAATAAATAAAATTATAAATAAATGCTGGACATTTCACACAACATTACCTAGCCCCTAGCTAAGCAGAGCTTGTGTTATGGGTACTAGATAACTGATATACTTAATACAATACATTACATAGATAGATATTTTTTATTATACATAGAAAAATACCCAGAACACCCTGAACAAATATCTGCAGATCGTATAAATATTTGTCCCGAGGCGGGAATCGAACCCGCAACCTCCTGCGTCACAGGCGAACCTTCGCCCGCCGCACCAGAGAGGTCGTCCTTGAATTGAAATTGAATTGGAACAGTATTATTGTTTTAGTATAAAAGATGATTCAAAATGATCCTCGTGATTTCAATTAATAAATTCTTCTGATTTTAATGTGGTCCACTCTTGCCAGATTACCAGCACTTAGAAGTATGGTGTTGAATAGAGGTTGAGCTTATACTAAATGGCGTGGAGACACGTGTTTTGGCTGTCATTTCATACATTTATAGGATATTTTGTATTGAATAATATTAAAATGTAATCACATAAATACTAAATGTGATGACAGCCACAAAGTGTGTCTCCATCAATTATAATTAGTATGAAATTACAGGCACATGAGACATTTCATCTTTATGTCTCAGGGTCGGCAGGGCGCGTGTGATGCCTCTGTTGTTGCAGGCGTCCATAAGCTACGGTAACTACTTTCCATCAGGTGGGCTGTATGCATGTCTGCTTGCCATGTAGCATAAAAAAAAATTGTATCATGGCCCCTAAGCAGTCAACATTACCTTCTGAGTGTCATCAGCAACTGTCCTAAAGTTGTCAACCTCCCTAAGCATTTTCTCCAAGGCATTTCTATGACGCTCCTCTGCCTTATCCAGACTGCCAGTCAGTCGGAGCCAGGCTTCCTTCAGCTTGGTGATGGCTGCGTCTTTTGACCTGTCCACCCGGATGGCCACAGCTAGCTTCTCTTGCTGTTCTAAAATCTTCTTTTGGAGTTGCTGGATTATTGATTCACAGTGCTGGAAATAATAGATTTTTGTTTAAGTTTAGAACAGAAAAGAATTAGATGGTCATATAGCTTGGTGGCGACGAACTTGCTCACAAGGACTCTGTCAAATACCTTGGATTCACACTGGACAGACGTCTAACCTGGAAGGACCATGTCAAGGCAAAAAGAACCGAACTCGACATTCGGTTCAAGAGTTTATACTGGTTGCTTGGACCTCAATCTAGACTGTCACTGCATAACAAGCGGCTTGTATACAACAGCATACTCAAACCTGTGTGGACATATGGGCTACAGATATGGAGTACAGCCAGCAAATCAAACCGTGCTATCATCCAACGCTGTCAAAACAAGATCCTACGTGCCCTTGTGAATGCACCGTGGTTCTCAACAAACAATGAAATTCATCGGTACCTGGAAGTCCCCACAGTCGATGAAGAGTCAAAACAAAGAGGAGAACGATATGTGTGTCGCCTCAAAAGCCATGCCAATCCGCTCGCAAGGGCGTTGGTTATTGATCCAAGTGGTACAAGGCGGTTGAAGAGAACCCATGTCTTGGATAACCTTTTGTAATGTGGGAAGAAGGACTGATGAGTCTAGATCCCAAGCGCCAGGAACCTATCCACCCATCTGCCTATAGCCCACCAGCTGATTGCGGATATGAAAGAGATCAACAAAAAAAAAAAAAAAAAAATATAGCGTGCAGAAATGATAACTGGGGAATAAAGCTGGTATGTATAGAATGGCCCCCTTGATGGACCAACAACATTTAAAAGGTTGCAAGAAGTTGGTGGATGGAGGCGTTATTATAGCCCAACTACAAGATCTTGATACTTGCTTGCTTGTAGTCGAACTATATTAACGAGAAAGTGTTGCTAACAACACAAAATCGGTAACTAAGCAATACAACACTCTCTACACCTCTCTACTTACTTCTCTTTTCAGTCTTTCTTCTTCTAACTTCAGACTGTCCATTCTATCTGCTCTTTCCTGCTCCGCTCTGTCTCCCCACAACTCACTCAAGCTCAACAAGTCCGTGTCTATTGAATCCAACAGTTTATTCTGCATCTGAATACTTTCCTTGTTTTCACCATCATAAGGTCTCATTTGTGGCATTTTGAATTCCTCCTTCTGCATGTGGTTTCGCAAGTAACTGTCAGATACAGAGTGCTCCGAGTTACATCTATTCTGAGCTTTGTACTGTTCTAAGACTTTTGTAGCTCGGTCATATATTTTGTTGGATGTTGGTCGGAAAGTGTCCAAATAGTTTTGTGTGTTTCGTTTTGGTGTTGAAGTGGGTTGAACATCTTTATCAGTAAAGTTTAGCTTTCTCATACTCGGTGATTTTATCTCTAGCGGTTTAGGAATGTCATGTTTTATAGTACTTTCCATAGTGTGATTGATGGAAGGTTCATAGTGATTTATATAATCACTGGTTGGTGGCAACGTTTTCTCAAGTCGAGATGATGTAGCATTGTTTTTAACTAGATAAATATACTTATCCAGTATACTACTGTCGACTATTCTTCCGCTGGGCAGCTTTATTTGATCGTCAACATGTTTAGAGTCTAATTTTTGAGTTAAATAATCACCAGTTGTTTTTATAATGTTTTCTGGGCTCATAGCACCTTCTCTGTCCTTGTATTTGGAGTTAGGGCTTTCATAGGACTCAACTTTGGTGAGAAACTCATCAATTTCATTGAGTAAAAGCTTGTCGGTCTTTTTACTAGGAGTCGAGACAATACTGCTGATATCACCGTCCATGCTTCTGGTATCATTGATGCTTTCGATAGGTTTAGGATAAGGTGACGTTGCTACCTCTAGCCTGAGAGCTGATATGGACTTTCCGTAAGCACTCAAGGATTCTAGACTAGTGAGAGATAGTTCTCGCTTCGACTCCTTGCGAACAGTTTTCCTCCGACGTCTGCGCGGGAAAGTGAAGCATTTACGGTCGAGACTGCGGCTGTCAAAGCTGTCTGTCGTATCCAAAGCTTTCCGCACCGATCTTGACTCAAAACTGGATAAATCTGTGCTGATTTCTAAACTTTCTAATCTCGACTCTAACGTTTGCACTTGGTTGACCAGCTTCCCTATAACCTGGGCCGTGCATGAAAGCGGTTTATGCACAACAGTTCTAGAGGATTCTAGCAGTGAATCCTCAGACCCAGAGCTCTGCACAAGAAAGAAATTCGGTGGAATCAACAGGAGAACATCAGTGTCGTCGGTCTCACTCATCACAGCGGCTAAACTGATATCTTTCTTTCAAAACTGGAGCCATTATACAGATGACTGCTTATATATTTCAGTAAAAAAGGACTTTTTCTTTCAGTATATAAAAGAAAACAAGAAATATCACCGATCAATGCGCAAAGCCACCAACACCAAGCAAAGCAACAAAACAAACACAAACAAAAACAAAAAGGGCTTAGGGCGTAGACAATATTCTTCCGTGGCGTAGACAGAGAAACGGTGAGGGTGAGGATAAAAGTGCTCTGTGGTGAGGATATTTTCACGACTTATAACTTTTGTTCCTTGCTCCAAGCTTCTAACGAACTCTGACTCTAATCTCTTTAGCCCTTAGTTAGTCTGTGCTCAATGACGTGATAATATCTCGACTAGAGGGAGACTTTTTTTGATTTGTCGTGAGCAGGGTTGGATTCCGTACTATAATTATAGTATTTACACTATAATTTCATGCTTCGTACCTTAGAGAATTTATTCTCTAAGCTTCGTACTATATACTATCCATATAGTACACAAAAATACTATAATTTCATTACTTTAACCGGCATATTTCCAGCGATTCTGACCACGATTCGCAACGATCACCTGCACATCACACTGGTTACCAAGAACAAGACAGTGAAAACGTCAACGTTGCTTTTCCCGCCACTGTAGCACCAGTGTGATTAATATGTCAAAAATAATGAAGCGTAGGCACTATAATTTTAGGTACTACAAATACTATACTTTTAAACCTTTTGTACTATCGTTTTCAACATACCTATACCTACCATCCAACTCGCGACCTCTCGCGCAATAAGCACCGGTCGAGGCGACTCAGTACAAAATCTACTAAAGCTATCATAAAACTGATAAATGTACATTGTTTATTTTGCTTATTGTTTTTTTGTTTTCACATGTATAAGTAATCTAATTAGGATAGTAAAAAACAAAAAACATAAAAAAATATGAAAAAATTTGTATAGGTTGCAAATTTTTTTGTTTTTTGCTCATAATTCTGTTATTTATTTAAACGGCACAGAAGATTTATCGATAACTAGGTATCTTTACCAGCAGTTTTCGTCATTTTCACAGCCCAAAACAATAAAAAACGAGTTTGTTTACAAAATTTTTACACACCCACACCTAGTACCGGACAAGTGAAGCCAAGGGTGTGAACTAGTCTGACCCACGCTAAAAAAATGTTCTGTACCCCTGACTCATCACTGTCAGTCTCGGACGAAGTTGTCAGTGGCCTAACTTGACATTTCTTTGTACCTATACAAAATAAATATATTATAATAAAAAGTCAAACTATACCTATAGGCATGTGTGCTTCAGTCCTTATTCTAAGAGGCAGGTACTTACTTAACTTACGCTGTCACATATGCAGATGTGCAAGGGTCTCAGAATAAAGACTTATTCTGAGGCAAGGGTTGTCACAAAAAAATGTGATTAATAATAGAAAATCATTTATTTACGAGTACCCTATACCCTACATTACACCTACCATACATTTACATGTGTTGCACGAAGGTTGCACAGCCAGATATTTATGCAACACTTTATTTTTAGTTGTAAGTAGGTACATTGCATTGATTGATATAGTAGCGTAATATTTAAGTCAATGTGCAGGTAGGTTCTTTTTATTTATTTTACTTAGTACATAATATACATAAAATCACGCCTGTTTTTAATTAATTTGTACTAAGTAATTAATACATACCTATGTACATAGTAATATAGTAAAATTGAGCTAGGGCTAGAGCAAAACCATAAGGTTTGTAAAAAGTGTAGCTAAGTAGGTACCTAGAAACATTCGGTATATTTCTTTAATAACTATGTACTGAACTACAAAACTATTAAATCGATTTTAACCTACATTTAACTTTGTTGCATCCATTTAAAACTTTGAGTGATAATTTGTACCATCAAACTGAATATAATGATGGATAGCGCTACTAGACTCCTCAGCAGATAATGGTAAATACAAACAAACAAACCTATATGCTTAAATAACAACAGTACATACAACAAAGAGATATTGGTACTATGACGTACAGACAATATTAAACTGCGCTGAAGTTTTCCCTAAATTGTCTATTATACAGCCAAACAATTATAAATCAGCAGAAGAGTAATAGAACTTTTTATTTAATTTTATTTCGCTTACAAATGTACAAACAATTAAATAAATATAGGTATTTTTGTATAGGTTCTGTATATTGTTATATTATAACTCCCCTATTGCAGGCTATGCATGCTATGGGGGAGGCTACATCCAGCTGAGGATGACTACCGGCTGATGAAGAATGTAGTAAAGGTTGGTATACTTTTTGAAAATTACACCTTTGCCTAGCAATAGGAAAGTAAAGGCTTAGTGATACACTTATGCAATAACACAAAATACAGTCAAACCCCCTATCAAGATGCTCTAACTGCAAAATTGGGGGTCTGTTTTATGAAAGCATCTAATTTGTTCTTGAACAGTTCACTAGCAATGGGCTCTCCGATGACACAAAGTGGATTTCTTATTGCATACTTCACATAGATCTCAGCATAGATCTTCTTCAGTAATTCTCTGACTCCTTGAGCCTGGTTATCAGTGTTCATGACAAACTTTAGCCCAGATGGAGTTTCAAGACAGTGAAGCGTGTATTTTGAGGTTTTGTAGTGCATGAATCCATCTTTAGGGTCCAACGGAGATATTTTCGAGACGAAAGATTTTATGGAGAATAGCATGCCATACATGAGTTTCCCTTCCTAAAAAGAAAACATGAAAAACAATAATCAATGGTACTGTACTGCAGATGCTTGCTTAGCTTCTGTAGATTCAATGAGTGTTGAAATTAATACACTAACCTCCTCCCTCGACATTCCCGCTTGATTTGTCCTATTCCATTCACCGTAATACAAGAGAGTGCCATACCGATCAAATATGTATAAATTGTGGATCGTCATTTTAGAAGATAAGTTGAATATGAATTTTATTTTCCCTTGTTTTCATTCAGGGCATCCAGATTCACTTAACTTCACTTCTTATTTTATTGGCATCTGTGGCTAACTGTCAAAATTCTGCCAGTGTCAGAGTCATAATAGATTCTTATCTTATTCTGTTCTGAGTTCTTATCCCTCCCCTCCACCTCTATAAAACCATAAATCACAACTCCCAAAAAAAAACCCTCTTCAAAAAAAGTTGAACTTCAACCATGGTGTGATTTCGTATAATTTATTGAAATTCACCAAACGCAATAAAATCTTAAATCAAGTGAATGTGTAGTGTTCTAAATTAAACCAAGTGTGTATTGTGGTTTATGCTATTTGCCCTATGATCCAGTGGCAGGTTTGAGGTTATAATTATCTAATAAGGGTGTTTCAGGGTAACACAATCTATACACAATGGATGAATACACAAGAGAACCCTGTCCGTGGCGAATCCTTGACGATTCTGGCGGTGCGTTCATCATGGGGGCCATCGGAGGTGGGATATTCCATTCAATAAAAGGTTTCAGAAATGCACCAGTTGGATTCAGCAGAAAAATGGTAAGCTCTAACGCAGACACAACTTTATACTTTGTTTCGAACGTAGTCACTGATTTTATTGTGTTTTTGTAGCTTGGCAGCTTAGCAGCAGTCAAAGAAAGGTCACCAGTGATTGGTGGCAACTTTGCAGTATGGGGTGGCATGTTCTCAACCATTGATTGTTCGCTAGTGTACCTGAGACAAAAGGAAGACCCCTGGAACTCAATAATGAGTGGGGCTCTTACAGGAGGAATCTTAGCTGCCAGAAATGGTAAGTAAACCATGACAGAATCAAGATGTAATTGCTACCTCTGAAAGATAAAGAATAGTTGGTGCAGAAAGAGGATAGGTGTGGCGTAAGACAGAACTAGATCAGATTTTAATTGAAGATTTGTTTTTTGTTTAAGTAATTGATCAAAACATAATTGATTATCAGTTGTTAATGGTGTTCAGAGTCCTTACAATGAGCTCTTATAGCGTTTCAGTTTAGAAACTCAGTGCAAAATATTGGTTAGTCGTTGATATTCGTCATCATTGTATTATTAACTAATAACTTGATTAATAACTTTAATCTCAGAAGTCTATATACCTTCTGCTACTCTGCCTTTAAATATAGCTGCGGACATCACGGAACCATTATTTTGTACTGAATCACTATAAGAGCTCATGGTAAAGCCTCAGGGAGCCAGTGGATGGGTTGTCATAGGACAAGTATCAAGATATTGTAGTCTATAATGATGAGACAAGTGTTGTGATCTAATCTTAATATTTCAGGTGTACCAGCAATGGCAGGCAGTGCCCTAGTTGGCGGCATCCTCCTTGCACTGATTGAAGGAATCGGTATCATGTTCACTCGGCTTACGGCAGAGCAGTTCAAGCCACAGCCTATCTTCGAAGACCCCTCAGTGCTAGGCCAGAATCAGGCGCAGAACCCCTCTTTCCAATAGACTTAGACTCTTTACTAGAGGTATCTATAGGATTGTACAGTTAGTAGCCGAATCTTTCTCATATTGCAGACATTGCAGTACTGTTTAGCTGTATAAGTATCAAATTGATACAGATTTTCAGTTTTGAGTAGCATTTTTCATTACTTAATCTTGTAATACTATAGAATGCTATTTTTTTTTACTTTAAACAAACATACTTATCTTACTTAAAACATTTAAATGTTTCAGCAGTTTAATCAAACTTTGTTAAAGTAGTAGGTATCTGATCTATTTAATCTAATTATTTTTGAATTGAACTAATGACAATATGATAAAAATTTACATTGTCAACTGTTAATGAGGGTTTTCGTTTAAAATTAAACCCAGAAATAATTTAACTTCTAAAATATAATAGACAATATTTTCACATCAGGGTACTTGTTATTGACTGTAACACAATCTTGATCAACAAATATTGGAATTCTATCTTGCCAAAAGGCATCATACAAATTAGGTTTATTATACCTTGGACTTCTAGCAAGTGGTTTATTTGCATCTGTGATAATTCTTCAGTCCGGTACTGATTGCTTATGCCACTTGTAATATCATCAATACCATGTTAGAAAATGCTATCGTTGTTTTGAATGGCAATGGTGTAATGGGGAATACTTTATAAGGCTGCCCATACACCCGTAACGCGATATAGCATCGCGTAATCTGACTAGCTATGGCACTATCATGTTGCGGGTTGTGCAGGCAACCTTTATCTATTTATAATGCACATAGAATTTGTTTAAAGCTCTGATAATTTATCGAAAATAAATTTTATTTACTTTCACATTTCATAGTAGATTGCTTTACATTGCATTCAACTTAATTATTTGTTTCCCATGAGTTGATGTGATGCTAAAACTTTTGCTTAGTAAAAACTTACTCTAAAGGTTATGTCCCATCTTTAGATAGGTTAACCAACTTGCTTTTAATCTAAGGAAGTTATGGTTCAAGCACACTTGTAGATAATTTGTGATATACTATGAAATGTGACAAACTGAACATAATTGTTTAATAAAAGGTTTTTTTTAAATTGAATGGTTTTATTAGGACAATAAGTGGCCTTACAGATAAATGGTTACTATGTTAGATTTTTTTTATACTACTTGGCAAGCAGCAAGTGTACAGCCCACCTGATAGAAAGCAGTTACCGTAGCTTAAGGACGCCTGCAATACCAGAGGCATCACACGCGTGCTGCCGAGCCAGAGACAAAGATGAAAAGTCTCATGTGCCTGTAATTTCACCGGCATGTACCCTTCAAACCGAAACACAGCAATGCGAACACTACTGCTTGGCGGCAGTACGGTGGTAGTACTTCCCCGGAAAAACTCTCACAAGAAGTTCTACTTCTAACAGACAGATAGAAAATTCTTAATTGCGCAACTTAGAAGTACTGTACAAAGGTGAACTTAATCCTAGATAGCATTCTCTTCCAGCTAACCTTTGTATATGGTGGAAAATAATTTCAAGGCAGTGCACACAAAAAGTAAGTAAATAAACTTATTATTCTATTATCTACTTATTATTATAAACTTATTTATCTATGTACTAAGATATATACATAAAACTAAAAAAAAGGTACATTTAAAAAAAAAAATTTACTTTGCTTGCCCCACATGCTTACTAAATAAAATACCTATTTTAAGGCTTGGGAGTATTTATCTAGTTTGTTTGTTATTCTTTTTTTCATAACTCGTTTTTGGCATAATATTTGGGACAGTAACTGTGCCTGTTTTTTTCGTTGCTCATCTTGCTAGATTTTCTTACAAGATATAAAAACAGAAAAAAAAATCCTCCTGCTGTAAATATGCTTACAAATAAAATTCTTACATTTCCATTTTGTACCAGAGTCAGCTCCCTCAAAAGCTATTGAAAAAAGCCAATATCAGGAACAAACACTTTAATATAATTCTGGATTTGTCACAAAATATTTCCTAGTCAAGTTACAATTGAAATAAAGAAAAGGAAAACTTTTTACGAATGGGTTTATAATAAGGTACAGATGGTACTGACTTGATTCTATAAAGCACTTAACAACTTTGCTGCCAGTGGAAATTTTCTGTATCGTAAAGGATTCTGCAATGTTTTTATAACAATTTTTTTAAATTATCTATCGCTGCCTATTTTCAAATGATATTGGGTGTAAACTGAGCCATACAAAAGCGGTGCACTCCACACATACGTGGACTCAGCTAAAGTGGCTCCGACTGAGTCACCCTGCACCCCTCGTGTAAGCAAATTCATACTGTGCCAAAATGTTTGCAACTCCTTTATAGAACACTAAAGTATCAGGCACCACCAGTAATTGTAGAACAGTGTAGCTTTAGAGGATGCATGTCAAACTCAAAGTCATTGGTGGGCCAAATGCTTTAAGACCATAGAATCAGTGGGCCGCAAAACTCAACCACAAACAAAACAAACTCATTGCATAGATATACCTACCTAGTAGTCTTGCTGCCCTATTCCCTAACTGAAAGTCACTCGGTCACTAACATTTGACAAGCTAATCGTTTATTTAATCATTAATTATTGATAGAAAAATATACTATGTTCTTAAAATTGAATCAGGCTGCAGTCAAAGTTGTAAAGGGCCGCATGTGTGACATGCTTGCTTTAGAGAATGCTCCTACACCAATAACACTTCACCTACTCCAAAATATTTATGGATCCCAACCCACTGATGCCTATACCTTTAGTTTGTACAGTGGAGAGAACAATATAAATTAGTAAAAAGAATTAGGTATAATACAGGTTGATGAAGGTTGTAATATTATATCCTGGTTCCAATGGACATGGCAAGAGACTACTTACCAAATCTCGCAAGGTTGTGGAACAATTTGCAACACTGGCACTGCTCATCATAAGCTGAAAATACTGGTTCACAAATTGTTCTTGTTCCTAATACTATGACTGTAAGTTAGTTGGCTTGCTCTGCGCGGCGGCTTCACCCATCTTCCTAATTTCCTTGATAACTCGCGCTAGTACTTCTGGTTCCACGCCCAACTCACACAGTCTGATACAAATGGAGAGGGACTCTGCATCCAGACCAGTGCAGAGTAGCTGCGATATCTGATACATCATCTGGAAGGCCTCCCGGGCTTGTCCTACTTGCGCATTCTTCTCTGATGTCATGGTTTTGCTGTAAATAAGCAGCCGTTATGAACGTGCGGAAAACCATTATGAAAGATCGTGTTTTGCAAAGACTTTTAATTGGTATTTTGTAACAAATTTAAAAGTGTACCGGTTGGATGTTTGTGTCACATAGAATTTACAGATTTCCCGATGAAATGCAAGTACAAGCTCGTAATTTTTCTGGTCACAAATAAAACTAAATTAAATTTTTAATTAAAAAATATGAGGACTTTGAGGACAGAGAAACTGAGAATTTTTTTAGTAATATACTTATAATTCTTATAAATCTGTGATTAAATTATTCAAAACAAAACACCAACCAAAGAGTAATTATTTTCTTTTGAACCAAACCAAACTAGCCCGCTGCGCCCGCCACAGACAAACAGATCATAGAGAAAATCTGAGAAAGGTGAGATAATAATGTGTTCGCTCGCCACTCCGGCAGAGTGTTGCAGTTTTTTATTTTGAGAAAATGCTAAAACTTGGTGCATCTAATGCTAAAAAAATGGTAAATAACTCGTGAGAATGATAAATAAAATACCAAAATCCAATTCTCAACTAGCTGCGCCCTCAGGTTCACCCACGTGGCTACAATCTTCCAGGATTACAGTAGCCTATAATGTTATTCTAGAACCTAAAGTGGGTATAGTGTAGACTCACCAAATTTCATCAAAATCCGTTCAGCCGTTTCAGCGCTGAGTGGTAATATACATAAATACACACGATCTGTCGCATTTATAAAGTTAGTAGGACGAGTAGGACAGGAAGTGTGAAAAAGGAATATTTTGGTCGATTTAATCATAAATCCTGAGAATTAAACTATATCTGTAGGTACCTATATTATCATCGTCATGCTCGTGTTCTGGTTGGGTTAGGTTAGGTTAGGTTATGTTCCCCCCCGAGGGTTCCCGCCTTGGCGTGGCGGGGGGCTCAGTAACCGTGGCTTGGTGGACCACGGTGAAGTGAAGAGGAACCGGAGGTGGACCGCTCCTATGGGCTTTGCGTCTAAGCCCAGTATGGAGCGGTACAAGTGGCAAGTGATGGGGCCACTCATCAGACCCGTCGCAGGGGGACCTCGAGCGTTCAGTCACGGGGATGGCTGGGCGCTCATTTTGCTGGTTGTGTCCCCGAGAATGTGGTTACGGCACGCCATGGTTGTTCTGGGTGTCGTAACGGGGTGGAGCCCCTGTGGAGGGTCCGGCGACGGACGGCCGCGGCGGGTTCGCGGAGGTGTGCGAAAGCGTTCCCGTGTTCCCGCAACTAGCGGCGGAGAAGGAACACCGTGAGGTTTTAGTCGGTAGGACGGTTCTTAGGTGAGTCCGACATACCCTGCCCGCTTCCCTCGGGTGGGCGGGGATGCGTAAATGCATTTCCTCACGAAAAAAAAAAAAAAAAATGTTAGGTTAGGTTAGGTTAGTGTATGTGATGGGCCACCTTCAGCTTCACCACAAGTGAAGCACTTAACTCCTCTTCTATCTAAGTACTTCTCGGGGTAGGTACGTTACATGAATGGCAAGATTTGCTTGATCTTTGGTCTTTATCTAATGTGTAGAATGCACGCAGTAGAATGGCACCACGTACCATGGTTTCTTTTCCCGTGTTAATATTTTTTTCCCATTGTCCGGTTCACCGGACCACGGAGGATTGTTACACTCAGAATAATGACTAAAGCAAGTTACATAAATCACATTTTATTTCGTTGGACCCTGTTGGACGTTGGACCATAGAGGGGCTGGTTACCTACCTGAGTTTGATATTAGTAGGTACGTACCTACCTACAGGACGACGATGCGATGTGTGACAAGATGCGAATTGTGTATATTCTCTAAGTGAATGCATGCTTTCCTGCCTGCCTAAATAATTGTATTCCTTACCACCCTTACCAACACGCTCAGTATGGTAGATAGGTAGGTAAGAACCTAATACCTTCTACTAAAATATAATACTTATGTGAAGGGAAAGATTACAATCTTATTCCTCAGGTTTATCATGAGATTTGCGCGTAGGTAGGTAGGTATAGTATATTAGGTACTTATCTACTAACTTAGATAGGTACCTATATTATGTAGATACATACTTCTTCAATTGAAATTTACGCGGGAAAGTTTGATAAATACCGAACTCACGATCCCGTTGAGTTATTTTCTATTTCTGTAACAACGCGTCTGCATTCCCGAAATAGACAGGGTTCGACGTTTCAGCAGTATTCAGTCGTAGCAAGTGCAGTGAATAGGAAGTTCTTGATTTAATAAAGTCTCTTTACTACCTAAAGTTATGGTGAGTAAAACCTCGTTTACCATTGTTTTTAGTTTTCAGTGTTTCCCGCGTATTGTCATCAGAAAATCTAGAGGTTTCAGAAAGAGGAAGTCAAATTTTAAACATGAAATCCATATGGACGAGGATACGTGATACTAACGTTGGCGATAATGGTGTACAACTAATGGGCTTCAAAATGCACCCGATTTTTTCACCAAGGGTATCGTACTATCATAAAAACTAGCTTTTAACCGGTAGTGGTAGGTATAGGTTATAATACTCATAAAGAAACGTCTTGCATAGACATAAAAAAACCTCACTAAGTAGGTACCTATTACAATATCCATGGTTTCTAGTAATTGAGAACCTTTTTCTATGGTTCTTCTTTTTATATTTTTTTACCACTACCGTGTAAATGGGGGTTTATGAGGTTTATCCCGAGAAACTGCACAATTCCCAAGGATAAACGCCGCGGGGCGCAAGTAGGTATATAGTAATGCACGTAGAGTCTACTTAGTAGGTACCTACTTAATATTATGAAGAATGCAAATGGATGATATTAAAGCTACATTTTTATTAATACCTACCTACCCTTGTTTGGAACTAGAGCTGCCGGTATTTTATTTTATTATACTCCATCATTGATGCTAGTAATATGTAACTATGTACTCCATACATGGGACTGATTATGGTTCCACAAAGGTTCCACGTCATTTACACAAGGGGGCGACCCATCAATAAAAAAATTATAGAATTTTTTGCCGTGCTCAATTTTCAATAGAATAGGGGCAAACAATAGAATTCAACTGTTAGTAAAGTCGGTTAGACCGAGATTTGTTTAAACAATTAATGCTCAGACATGGCCCATTTCTAACTTAACGTTTGTTCAACAAATTTATGCATGTTGGTAAAATTCACGAGTTTGTTTTGAAAATAAGGTGACTGTGTCGTATTTGGCAAGCCATTTAATTACGTGAAAGGGAACTGCGATGCTGTTTAAAAGCTCAGTACCTACCAAACGGACAGGAATAGAATGAATTAAGTACCTACCCGTAACATAAGTCCAGTAACAACACCCAACAGTCGTAATAGGTACATAGTCCATTCCATGTGTCGTGGGTATCAGGAACTACTAGTACCATAACACCAAGTAAAATCCGGGCACGGAACAAATATTTGCAGATCATGCAAACATTTATCCTGCAGCGGGAATCAAACCCGAACTTTGACTTGGGAAGTAGGGCAAACTCCATGAAATTTTGTACACATAATACACTCATATCTAGAAAAGAGGCGCGTCAGTTTTTCAAAAAAAAAATTTTTTTTATTTTTTATTTGGTAACCATATAATTTTTTTAAGAAACTTACGTACCACGAGTATATAAGTGTACCTACTACAAACAAACATATGTATATGTATGTGTACAAAATTTCATGGAGTTTGAAGAATATAAAAATTAGGAGCAAACTTCGTTCGCGTGCAAAAGGGCGTAAGCACCCTACCGGAAACTCTTCTTAAGAACCCAGCGAAGGATAGACTGCCCATACAAACGTAATACCGACGTCATTTGTAATTCGAGCATATTTCCACCATATTATGCTATTATTCGGATTCGGATAGTATTTATCTATGTTCCCAGATAGTTTTTTTTATCAAAATATATACCTAAAATGAAATGTAAGCGAATTACTTTTTGTATATTTTTACGACCTAAACGACATGTTTTCATCTTATTTGTTTCGTATGAAAAACAACGATATGTTACGTATTTTATGTGTAGGAACATAGCTTATATTGTCAAGTAACAGAATAACAACACGATATAAAAAAAACAACAAGTTTTTATTCATCATTTTTGGTATTACGGAACTTGAACAAATTTCTAAAAAATTCTGAACGCCCATATTGCTATCGCGTCAGAACCGAGGGCCGGTCGGGGAACTACGGTTGTGTGATGTTTGACAACTCGACAGGCACTCACACTAGTACACTGTGTAACCCCGCGCTTCGCTTGCTCTTGTGTTTGTTCACCTATTTGTTTGTTATATATGACATTGCAATATTTTTGTAATTTTATTTAGATTTGCCTTGTGATTTGGAATGAAGTAACCTAGGTAACTAACATACCTACGACTTGTGCTTTGTTTACCATTCAGTACCTAGTTTTTGCGAGAAATAGAAGCGGCTCAACTTTCCTTTAGCGACTGTGACCTACGAGGTTCATATTTTTATCACATGTAGGTTCACATAGCACAAGCCTGAATATGAAATGGCGTACTGCGGAAACCAATAGTTTTAGCATTGTGAGCTATGACAAAAAATCAAAGAAAAATATTTCAAAGTAAATGCTCAACTTTACTTTAGCGACTGTGATCTACGAGGTTCATATTTTTATCACATGTAGGTTCACATAGCACAAGCCTGAATATGAAATGGTGTACTGCGGAAACCAATAGTTTTAGCATTGTGAGCTATGACAAAAAATCAAAGAAAAATATTTCAAAGTAAATGCTCAACTTTCCTTTAGCGACTGTGACCTACGAGGTTCATATTTTTATCACATGTAGGTTCACATAGCACAAGCCTGAATATGAAATGGCGTACTGCAGAAACCAATAGTTTTAGCATTGTGAGCTATGACAAAAAATCAAAGAAAAATATTTCAAAGTAAATGCTCAACTTTACTTTAGCGACTGTGATCTACGAGGTTCATATTTTTATCACATGTAGGTTCACATAGCACAAGCCTGAATATGAAATGGCGTACTGCGGAAACCAATAGTTTTAGCATTGTGAGCTATGACAAAAAATCAAAGAAAAATATTTCAAAGTAAATGCTCAACTTTACTTTAGCGACTGTGATCTACGAGGTTCATATTTTTATCACATGTAGGTTCACATAGCACAAGCCTGAATATGAAATGGTGTACTGCGGAAACCAATAGTTTTAGCATTGTGAGCTATGACAAAAAATCAAAGAAAAATATTTCAAAGTAAATGCTCAACTTTCCTTTAGCGACTGTGACCTACGAGGTTCATATTTTTATCACATGTAGGTTAACATAGCACAAGCCTGAATATGAAATGGCGTACTGCGGAAACCAATAGTTTTAGCATTGTGAGCTATGACAAAAAATCAAAGAAAAATATTTCAAAGTAAATACTCAACTTTCCTTTAGCGACTGTGACCTACGAGGTTCATATTTTTATCACATGTAGGTTCACATAGCACAAGCCTGAATATGAAATGGCGTACTGCGGAAACCAATAGTTTTAGCATTGTGAGCTATGACAAAAAATCAAAGAAAAATATTTCAAAGTAAATGCTCAACTTTCCTTTAGCGACTGTGACCTACGAGGTTCATATTTTTATCACATGTAGGTTCACATAGCACAAGCCTGAATATGAAATGGCGTACTGCGGAAAAAAATAGTTTTGGAGCTATTCATTGTTGAAATTTGCTAAAAACTGGTTTCCGATCTCCATATTTTGGTGATATTTTACTATTTGTCAGTGTTTGGATACGATTTTCGGCTTTTGACATTGACAACCCACCCCTCCCCTCCCCCCTCAAACCTTATACTTATAGTCGCTAAAGGAAAGTCCTTCGATGAATTCTCAAACAGGAGTAAGCACGTAAACAATCTCAACTCTGAGAACACAAACGATGACAGAGTTCATTGATGTTCAAGGAATACGTAACCGACTGGACCGTAAGAGCAAAAAACACGACTAGTTGAAAATTGAGAAACCACCAATTTTTAGCAAAATATACCATTTGGTCTGTCACTGTCATTGTCAAAAGCCGAAAATCGTATGGGAACACTGATAAAAAGTAAAATATCACCAAAACATGGCGTTCGGAAAGCGGTTAGTAGCAAATTTTAAAAATGAATAGCTCCAAAACTATTGGTTTCCGCAGTACGCCATTTCATATTTAGGCTTGTGCTATGTGAACCTACATGTGATAAAAATGTGAACTTCCTAGCTAGCAGTAGCTAAAGGAAAGTTGAGCGTTTACTTTGAAATATTTTTCTTTGATTTTTTTGTCATAGCTCACAATGCTAAAACTATTGGTTTCCGCAGTACGCCATTTCATATTTAGGCTTGTGTCTACATGTGATAAAAATATGAACCTCCTAGCTCACAGTCGCTATTGGAAAGTTGACCCAAACTCAACGATCATCAAAGCACCAACTTGCCCCCTTATTCGCTCTGACCAAACGTAACATAACGCGGGCTCGTTACGATATCTGCGTGGAATCATCGCTGAATCGTATGGGTGACGTCACACGTTATTGAAAAGAAATCTCATAGGTCATAGCGAATAACCACCCTGATCACAATTATTGGAAAAAAGTTTGTGCTCGCGAGTTCTAACTGTTCGCAGAACTAGGTACCAAGGAGTTTTTATTGCTAGATATATAAATGTAAAAAGTTTGTGACAAATGCCAAATATGCCAAAAAAATATTTTTGTCAAATGCTAGTTTGCATAAAAAATTAATACCAGCTTCGAATTATGAATGGTAACGGCCACAGAATAGAAATAAGTGTTCGGCTGTGCCCCGCGCGCGCCTGCGTTAGCCAAACAGGGACAGCAATATGCAGGCCGACTTTTGCGCTATTCTCGAGTTGATTTAGCGTGCGGCCATCACCGCAACCTTAAGTATGTACTTCAGGAGTGGTGGTTCATTTGACGACCTCTGTGGCGCGGCGGGCGAAGGTTCACCTGCGACGCAGGAGGTTGCGGGTTCGATTCCCGCCTCGGAACAAACATTTGTACAATCTGCAGATATTTGTTCAGGGTGTTCTGGGTATTTTTCTGTGTATAATAAAAAATATCTATCTATGTAATGTATTTGTATTAAGTATATCAGTTATCTTACTAGATAACTGATATACTTAATACAAATACACAAACTCATAACACAAGCTCTGCTTAGCTTGGGGCTAGATAATGTTGTGTGAGATGTCCAGCATTTATTTATTATTTATTTATTTTCCTCTGCTGAAAATGTGAATGATGGATGTTATACAAGGTGTTATATAATTCCCCTATAAGCCCGACGGGGGGTTATTTAGACCAAACATTTGAATACTTTTACATGTGCATTTGAATAACATTGTAACATTTGAATACTGTTACAATACTGTACTGAATACAAGGTTCAATACATAGTATTTGAAATTCTCATACAAAAATAAAATTATTATTATCATAGAAGTTAATGACAACCTTAAGTGTTTGTTTACTTTTTGCGTAGACACCTCCCAAAAACTGAACTCTTCTTTTCCAGGCAGACCAGGTACAACACCAGGAGTCGGGAGGTGGGGAGGGCAACACTCCTGTCCAGCCTACAGTGCCAGTTCCAGCCCTAGTTACTGAAGAGCTGGTTAAGCCTGTAACTAAAGTTAACACATTGACTGCATTATCATCATTATCATCACCCTTTAAAAGTCCACTGCTGGACATATACCTCCCACTAAAATGCCACGACGAACGGTCTTAAGCCGCCTCCATCCACATCCATATTGCGACGTTTATAATGTTTTTAGTCCATCCAGTGGAGGGTCTTCGTCTACCGCGTCGTCCGGTTTGTGGTCACCACTCGAGAACCTCATTCCCTAACGGTTGACAGTTCTGCGAACTATATGACCTGCCCATTGCCACTTCAACTATACTACATAATATATGTATAGACACTTAGACACACACACCACACCCACATATGCACATTATGCATAATAGATAAGAGAAAACTCTATAGAGTATTCGGCAAAGAAAATAACTTGACATAAATCTTGCTAACTAGTTCGCAGTGGAACAATCAATAGCCTTGTCACTTAGAGCGATCTCTTCCAGACCTCCTGTTGGCACTCCAGCCTACTCTCAATGAGCGATTGTGAAAGAGCTTCTTATAATTTGAAGATCGCATCCTTTGTAATTATGACTCTCGAATTTGTTTCTTAGGTAATTAATTCTTCGACCATTCAACTAATAGATTGACACTTGGACATACTTATTACCCGCAGGGCTATTCTCTATCTCGCGACAGGTTTGCAACAGGCGTAAATTGTGCAATCAGTGCTGTCAAACGGTAACTTTTCTATGAGAAAAGCGTCGTTTGAATGATGGATCATCAAGGGACAACTGGAAAAAAAAAACCATTAGTCCCGCCACGGGACAACCCAACGAGACAACTGGGATCAGAGGTTTGACAGCAATGATCGCACAATTTCGCTTGTTGCAAACCTGTCGCGAGATACATAGATGGATCTTTGTTGGACATCATAAACAGAAAACAAAAAAAAAACAGAGTTTCAAATCACAGCTACAATGGGCGCTTCCAGGCAACCTTTGGATGCATAGAAACTAGAATACAGATATATATAGATAGAGAATACGGGGGCTAATAAGATAAAACTGACTCTATTTCTTATCCAGATAGAAGCATCCCAACCAGAAAAAGTGATAGCAGAAGTAAAGGCAGACGTTAAGGCAGAAGAAACAGCAGCAGTTCTTGAGCAGAAACCAGAACCAACGTCAGAAGTCAAGCCGGAAGCTTTACCAGAAACTAAACCAGAAGCTAATGACACTAAAGTGCAAAATGATTCTACACCGGAACAACAGGTAGGCGATTTAAATACAATCTAGGGGTGCGATTTTTGAATATCATCGAGTGACTAAACGTCAGTACAATTGCCGTTAATCCCCGATTTCCAATACATCTGAAACTCATTGATGACTAAAATTCTTATACCTATGATATCAATACAAGTGCCTCCTCTAGAACATCTCCTGGAAAACGGTAATGCGAAAAAAACGGTGTGCGGGTTCGATTCCCGCTGCGGGACAAATGTTTGTATGGTCTGGAAATATTTGTTCCGGGTTTGGATTTTATGGGACCATGGTACTCGTAGTTCCTGATACTTACACAGGGAATCCTAGCTAGTGTAGGATCTCATGAATACGTATGGGGTGTAATGTTATATTTTAAAAACTATATTTCCGAAGTTACAGGATTGGCAACAGAAGGAGACAGAGCTTCTCAAGAAGATTGCTGAATTGGAGACTGTCAAGAAGCAGAGAACAGAAGAGAGCTTGAAGTTTGAACTGAAGGTTCGTTGATTGATGTTATGATGACTATTAAGCCAAGACTAGACGTAATTTAATACGTGCGTAGTTTAGACACTCCTTTTCTAGGGCTCGTGGTAAAATATAGGTACATAATACCTTGATTTAAACATATATTTGACGACCTCTTTGGCACGGCGGCGGGCGTGTAGCCGGCTGAGATGCGAGAGGTTGCGGGTTCGATTCCAGCTGCGGGACAAATGTTGGCATGATCTACAAATATTTGTCAGTGTCTGTGTTTTGTGGTACCACAGTTCTTGGTAGTTCCTGAGTCCCACGACACAGGGAATCCTGGTGTTGGATCAGAGGCCCAATTCACTAACTAAAAAATTGTTAAAATAGAGTTCGGATCATGTTTCGATCTTGTGTCGATGTCTTAAATGTCAGAAATGGTATTCTCCTAACATAAAATACAACACTGTAATGTGATTATATCGAAATGTGACTTTCGGTCACATTTCGATATAATCACATTACAGTGAACGATTCAAAGTTTTTTCGTTAAATTTAGCATAAGTAGATGGAGTCTCTCTTTACTCTTTCCAATATATATATAACTATCCTACGCTAATGGTGGTCACCATGAATTGAAAGTAGACTAAATTGTTATTTATGAGGGAACAGAATACCAACTTTCTGTCAATTTACAATTCAGTCTCGATTCGGTTAACTTTCAGTGTATTTTTAAAATAACTTAGAGAATTGGGCCTCAAGACTATGTATGTAGACTTTTGGGTGTTATGTAGGTTATGTTATGTATCTATCTATGTTAGCTAGCCACCTAGGTTGTGTACCTATGTATGTTTTCAAATAGGATAAACTAATAATGATAGCGTAATATTTTTAGGTTCGTGAAGACGAAATAGAGTTGCTGAAAGCCCGAGTCCAGAATCTGGAGACGGAACTGCAAGCCGCGCTCTCCAAGCCAAGCGGCAAGAACCGAGAGATGATTGAAAACATCAAGCAGCAACACGAAGAGGTAACAAGTGTGGGGATTAGCCTCTGCGGAGAATGCGCGTGATGCCAGACGGTACTTAAGAGGAGGTCACCGGTAGAGCGTCCACGCCCTTTTGTATGCAAACGAATTTTGCTTCTAATTTGGCTATTATTTCCTTAAACTCCATTTAATTCTGTTCACAAGATTAGTGCACTAATATCTAGACTCGTGGTGTCCAGCAGTGGACTTGTACAGGCTGATGATGATGATAATCTCATAAATATCATTAGTTTCGCTATGAATGACCCTGAACAAAAAAAAACACTAAAAATAATCGAAGGAATTGAGGAACAATTGATCATAGTTTTAGCAAAATCACTTTTCGCTATCTCAATTCTATTCTAATCTATTAGAAGTAAGCAAAAACATAATGAAATTTGAATTTCGCGTCAGTTACGAGACGGACCACCTTAAGATTTTTTTGTTGTTTTTTACAAGCTTTTATTTAACTTGCAATGTATGTATGATTGTCCGGGTGGAATCTTGCGAATGAATTTTAAATCAGTTATCTTTAACAGATTGAGCTGAAATTTTTCATACTTGTCAAGTTCAGATGACAATACAATATTATGGTGACGATCTGATAATGGAGACGGAAGGTGGACAATGGAACTCCTCGATGTTTAGTAGTAGACTGACAGTGTTTGGGCTCATTTTGATCAGGTTCCTACTTCGAGCAACACAGACTTCCTACCTCGGGCCGGAAGGGGTAGCCTTAGCGATATATTACCATTCAAATGGTTCTGTCTTTTTTTGCGGGGGAAATGTGTGCAATTCCGCATATACACATCTAAATACAACATTGTAATGACGACACTCACACTAACAAACCTTGCACACCTCAGAATAAGAACAAACTAGCAACTAGTTTTATTAAACGCATATGCCTACTTTGGCTTGTAGTTTGACAGAGGGGAACGCTGCGAATGGCTACTCCCTTCCGTGTTGCTCGAAGGGTTCCTATAACGAATTTAACAAAAGCTCGTTTTGAAAAATAATTTTTTCAACAATAAACTTTTTTTCAGCTGCTCAGCAAAGCGCGCGGCATGATCTTCGACAAGACGAAAATGGTGAAGAATCAGGAGCTTCAAATAGAAGCGCTCACCACTCAAGTGCAGTCGCTCAAAGAAATCAATCAGATCACCAAAGACCTGCTGGACATCCGCAACAACGAGGTCAAGGCGATGGAGGTCAGTCACTACGGCAGGAATACCTTTTAGGATCCCTAGGGTTTTTTATCCTGGTTACAACTTCGATTGGCCACAATCGCGGGCCTATTTCTCGAAGCTTACAAGCTGCAAATTACGAAAACACACGTAACAATGGTCACTTAATAAAAAAAAAAAAATTACCATAACATAAAAAAATAACATAACATAACACCCAGTTTCATACCTACTTTTTTTTTGTTAAGCTGTAATTTGCAAAAAAACAATAAAATTAGAATTTCACGCCACTTTCGAAACATTCCACCTTAAAGTGCATCACACACGCAGCAGACGCGGTAATATTTTATATGCGTATAAAAACTTATCGCATCTGAAGGTATCACACGTAGCAGATACGATAATATACGAAAATGATACATTCACGCGGAAACCTTCAAACTGTATTGTATTTCAATTTGTATACACAGATATAATCTGTCCGTCTTTTGATATATATGTCGGTGCCTATACAGATGCTTGACGGTAAAATATAAATGACCTGCTACGTGTGTGTTGCGCCTTGAGTTTAGTATAGAGAGCGATATGGACAGATACGCGCTCAGATACAGATATCTTACCGCATCTGCTACGTGTGTGACACGCTTAATATTTTACTCTGATTTCCAGGAGAGGTATCAAGCGATGGACGCGCGATACAAAGCCGAGAAGGAGAGACACAGTCTGGTCCTGCAACGGGCTCAGAACAGCTCCAACATCAATGAGGACCTGCGGAAGGAGTACGAGACGCAACTCGCTATCTTCAAAGTGAGCTCATAGTACAAGATACATGATAACTCTTTATAGATCATCATCACCAGCCTATTCACGTCCACTGCTGGGCAAAGCCAATAAATTCGTTTATTTTCTCATCACAAAGGTCATTTAGTCATGAAAAACCTTACTAATTTCAAAAACCTGTGAACCTGTATTGTAAGAGATTGGTGCCCGATATAGGTTTATAAAAAATCTGTGTTACAGGTCCAAGCGTGGCGATTATGGTATTTCCCCCACATTAATAATAATAACACCCAACAGTCACAAACAGGATTCCATGTGGCTTGGGTATCAGAAACTACGAGTACCATGGTACCATAACACCCAGACCCGGAACAAATATTTACAGATCATACAAACATTTGTCCCACAGCGGGAATCGAACCCACAGGCCCATCATGACGCAGGGAATCCTGTTTGTAACTGGTTGGGTGTTATTATTATTAATGGGGAGGATTTGCCATAATCTCTACGCTTGGCAGGTGGATTGGTGATCGCAGTTTGGTGTTAGTTATATAATTGATAACATTTTAGGGGATTTGATAACTTTGCTACGTAGGTGCTACGGCGTAGTATATGTCTACGAAATTCTGACCCTCATTGGTAGAATACAATTACCTACGTTTTTCGCACTCTTTCTGTGAAGACTGCATTGCTTTACTCACCTCAGAGGCCTTACCATGAGCTATCATGTAAGGCCTCTGAGGCAATAGTTCAAAAACTATTTAGTACAAAAAATCGGTACCGTAATGTCCGCAGCTGTATTTGAAGGGGCCGCGACCCGTCCACCCACCAGCTTCACCCACCAGTGGGACCACGGGGAATTTCTTTTTCCCCGTGCACCCACTGCATTAGGGCGGGAAAATATCGATATCGATATCAAAGAAGAAACATCAAGGAATTGTGCGTGTACAACAGAACTAATAACGTTTCCAAAAGCTGGAACGCCGGCATTATTAAAAAAGTGAATAAACATTATGTAACGATAGCTAAACTTCTGACTAAAATATATTTAACGCCAAAATCTAAATTAAACGATTCACGGGATACATATTATAAATTAAGAGACTATCAGATACTTCAAGCACAAATGCAACTTATTCACGAAGAAATAAGCGTTGGTCATTTCTTGGAGAAGTTGCGTTAGGAATTACTTTTTGTTTTTGGCTTCTAGGTTATTTATGATTTATTATATTCTCTTTAATAATTCGGTCGTCTGTTGTTTGGTTTTTCGTTTTAATTTCTCATAGGAATTTGTTGTTTTATTTGTATTACTTAATAAAGAATTGTTAAAATGGTATTTATATCGATACATATTTTTCCTGCCTTATGCATAAGGTTGCAGTGGGTGCACGGGGAAAAAGAAATTCCCCGTGGTCCCACCGGTGGGTGAAGCTGGTGGGTGAACGGATGTCAACGACGAACCGATATTTTGTATTGAATAGTTTTTGAACTGAATCGCTATAAGAGCTCATGGTACGACCTCTGTTGTCTGTTGTCGACCTTTGTGGCGCAACGGGGTAGTAGCCGGCTGAGAAGCAAATGGTTGCGGGTTCGATTCCCGCTATGGAATAAATACTTGCATGATTCTCGGAAAAATCCCGTACACGAGATGATGTCAAATATCGATTGATAACCATAGTTTTGTATGGGTGTCATATGATATGTGACGTCATCACGTGGATGAGATTTATTCGAGAATACGGGCCCAGAGCTTTGTGACTGTTGGGTGTGACTTTGATCAGCGACCTCATCTTGGCATTTAAAGTATCACCCCCCCTTCCCCCGTATGATGAAGGTCTATTGAGGTTTGAATATGGTTTCATTTTAATTTATTCAATAACAATTTTAAAATCGTGTCTGAACTAAAATAACCTAAAATTAAAAATATTAAAATTGAAAAACCGGCTAATTACTACTGTTTTCGTCACTTTTGCTAAAGTTTCGGGACTAAGTTCAGAAGCCTCTTCATCATGAGCAAATAGCCGTTTTTTCAATTTAAAAATTATTCCCAACCACGAAAACTTTAATTCCATAACTTAATATGTTAAACTAAGATATCGGATTAGGAATAAAATAACCATAAAATCATAGTACTTATTAGTAATTTCATTTCACAAAATTTACACCTAAAGCTGTGCTTAAAGTTACATTGAAAAAAAACTAGTAATTAAGTGATAAATTATTTACAGGAACTAAGGACGAAGTATGAAGAGAGAGTGCAAGCTCTGAACGCAGAGAACATGCGACTGAAAGCGTCGCTGACGGCCCCTGACAGCGCTGACGCCGGTCCGTCCGTATAAAGCGAACCTCTAAGGCTCCATTCACACTAGTGGCCAGCAGCGTCTTCGTGCGTTGCCTCTTTGGCCAGAGACCGTGTTAAAGTTTAAACAAGCAATTGCCAAAGAAATATTATGTTTTAGAATAACAATAACTTTTCATTTAAAAAACCGACTTCCACCATTGTAATCGACTAAATATCTAAATTAAAAAAATTATGAAAAAACTATAGTGGTGAAAGGGTTTCCTTTCTGAATGCAAATGCGTGATTTGTTGCTGAAAATATCAAAATCGCTATATGTATGCCTGCAATATTTGAGGAGTTCCCTCAATTCCTCATGGATTCCATCATCAGAACTGGATTCTGAATAAAATGGGACCGATCTGGAAGTATATCTATTCAAATAAAAACCGATTTGGAAAAAAAAGGTTTATAAACATAAAAAAAAAAATACAACTGAATTGAGATCCTCCTCCTTTTTGTGAAGTCGGTTAAAAATTACGACTATACACCACGTACTTTACTATTTTCCTGTTGACGTTTCTTTGACCATTTTGAGGTCCTTCCTCATGAGCACCGACCGCGACCACGCTCAAAGGTCGTGAAACGGGAACAGTATAGTCGTAATTTTTCTAAAATGATACCAAGCCACGATAATTTAAATTCTATTACATATTATGTTGTTGTCACTACACTGTGCTGAAGAAAAAATCGATTGTGTTCTGTCTTTTGCATTGATAAGCAATTTCAAATTCGATTGAAAGAGACAAAACACGGTGTAACTATTATTATAGCACACCGCCTGGGTACGCGTAGACGTTGTCGTATCATGACGTTGTAATGTGTGGAACTCTATGAGACATGGCACACCGCTTGCGTGACGTACACAACGACGTAGACGCAACGCGTGCAGTTACGCAACAGACCGGTTGCGTTGCGTGTGCAGCACGTATGCGTAACCCGGTGCGTCAGGTAGAGACGCGCGTGTCTAAGCCGTAGAAATGTTACGTGCTGCATACGCATTCGGTGTGTTGTAGCCTTAATTAGTAGCACGGTTAGAATCGAGGCTCAGTTACACGCCGCGCGATACTTATGTATTTAAAGTTTAAAATGCTGTGTTTTTGGCAGCTATTTTGGTGTGAATTCAGCCTTACGAATGATATCGTACCAAGACTGTTTACACTAATCACTTCTGTAGAGTTTATATTATATAATTTGTAATAAAATATGTTTTTCAAGCTGCTTTTGATTTATCTCATCAGACCCTGTATCTGTATATCAAGTTATATTTGGATGTAAAAAATGAAAGCGAAAATCTTTCGGTGGACGGGTATAACGTGGATTAATCAAGTTTTGCTTCTATGCTAGTGTTCATGCCTAACTAACTAGGGTTGGACTCCACATGTCCACACGTCTTACGTACGGGACGTAAAGGATAATTTCTCTATGGTACGGGATAACCACTGGAACGCGTGGTGCGCTTTTAGTATAGGGTCGGCGTGCATACTTATCTGCTACCAGATTCGAACCCACGATTTTTGAATCAGAAGCTGCCACCGGCCCACAGCATGCATACACGCCATGCAGGCGGATTGGTGATCGCAGTTTGGTGTTAAGTATTTACTCAGGTGGATGCTGCTGGGACCCATCCTTTGACGTAATCCTTTAGTCACCTTTCACTACATCCACACGGTTCTTCAGGAGTTCTATTCTTAGGCTGAAACAAATTAATAAATATGTAAATCGTGAAATTACATTTAAATCGTGAAATTACATTGAATTCACATTTACCTACACGCACATTCATGATGACCAGCCATTTTGTCGCGTCGTCGGCCATTTTGGACGATGCCATAAAGCGTGATAGCGTTCCGTTTGACCCGACATGTATTGTCCTGTGTCCGGGCGGTTATTGTGCCCGAAATGATTAATCGTGTTAAATGAAACGGCGGTATTGTATGCACGAGTTGGCTGTATCATGTGTTACGCCTACTATGATGAATTAGCTGTCCATTCATTGTATCTTATTATAATTTCAACCACAATTTTGCTAAAGTTCAATAATTTTTATACCTTAAAAGCCTCCAAAGAGCCATCGAACGTAAATTAATTATTTCGATATCTGACAGTGTAAACGTTTTGGGTAAGAGGTTGTTTTTTTGTGTTACATATTTACCCAATTTCAATGCTGTTTTAAAAATGGGTAAAAATGGTTTTGGATTACTTGTAACCACATGCCCACTTTTACTTTAACTAACTCATTGTTGCGTAACTAAGCCACACTAACTTCGGGACCCTTTGCTGTGCGTGGCCGGACACGCGCTTGGCTGCTTTTTAATACATACTCATACAGCTTTGCATGATTTCAAATCAGTTTCTCGTTTACAGATCATTGGAAAGCGCTGCAATAGACGACTGATTGTAAAGTTTCTATACGTTGTTTTTTATTTATTTATTTATTTATTTATTTAAAGGAAAACCAACAGCACAAAAAACAGAATAAAAAACAGAAATTGTAGCAGAAGGCGAATAACAGGTTTTCACGGATAGAAAAGGAATAGATACAAAAAAAATGTGAACAACAAAAAAAAAAAAAATAGAAAACTAAAAACAAAGCAGAAGTTAAGATAGTTGATAAACAGAATAGAAATATTACCATAAAGTAGCACAATACTATAGGAAAAAAAAACAGATTATATACTTATACAAATAAGATATAAAGTTAGATGAATAATAATAATAATAACCTACTAATTAGAGCCTCACAACGAGGAGAAGAAGTCATTACTCAGCCGCCGCCTCGCGGATTCGACACTGGAGCAGAAAAGATCCAGGTCAATTTGCCTCGACAGTTTATTGAATTGGTCGCCAACTCGCCACAGAAAGGAATTTTGCCGGTAATTCGTCCTAGCCAGTGAAATATTGATAAGCGGGTTGAACCTAACTCTTACGCGCGGTGGGTTTTTGTTTTAAACACTCTAATAAGTTAATAAAAACACCGCCAAAAGCTAAACCTTTACTTGATTATTCAAAGATTCTTGAGAATAATGTACTAGATTAAAGTATTCTGAAATAGGTTCTTTGGTACAATTGGACATTAGTGTCATTAGAAACAGTTTTCATGCGTACTTTACCTGATGATATTAAATGTAATTTCGACCCTTATGATAGGGTCTTATGACGAGGGTCACTAAGGTTTAAGGTCAAGGGCAGGATATTACAGGGGCACACTTGCCGCTAAATCACATTGTAAGTATTTGGGTCATAAATGTTTATAAATGAAACCTTTCAAATTGTAAGCCAACTCGCAGATTTCAGACCTATCCAAATTTCCTAAGTAAGGGTAATCATAACATAGATACCATTTCAGGTTAAAATCTGACTAACGGGCATTTTCCATTGCAAAACATCGTAGGGATAAGTATAAGAATGTAACCTGCAGGGCGTTCCCTTCTTCTATCAACACACTGGTTCTTTCTGATCAAGTTCATGTTCCTGAAAAGCATAATATACGAAGCATAGTACCTACTTATAATAGATTCAATATCTGACGCCATATTTCAGGATTAAATTTAAAAAATCAGTAAGGATCTACAGAAGATGAGCTATACTTGTGGGGCCATTTTCGTTGGTATAAGATTTGTCCTGGCTGCTGGCTTGTATAAGAGTGTGTTAATGTTAAAGAACTCCCTTTTCTGCATTCGAACTCTATGATGGTTCATTATGCGTGAGAGTTAACTGGCTAGAAAGTTAGCCAGCCTAACTCCGTCCAGAAGCTTCCTGGGATCTTCGCAGGCTTCGCGGAGTGACCTCAGGTTGTTGAGGATTTGTTCACGTTGAGCTGCTACTCCCACGCATTCCAGGACTACGTGGGCAGCCGATTCTTCTTCGGTCAGACACCCCCTGCAGAGTGGGCTGTCTGTGGCTCCGATGTTGTAGAGGTGTTTGTTCAGGAGACAGTGGCTTGTGAGTGTCCCCACGATGGTACGAAGATCTAGTCTTGAAAGGTTGAGCAGACGACGCGTGAGTCGTGGTGAGTCAGCCGGAAGGGCTGCTCTTGACTGTCTGCAGTCCGTGGTCCGTGCCCAACGTTCGTTGTGTTGGTGCGAACCCGCATCCAAGTGCGTAGCTGAGAAAAGGGTAGAGAAAGGAATGGAGATGGACCCTCTGTGGTTGTTCCCGACCCTCTTCTATACTACTATAAGAGTGTGTTATTACTGGAAGTAAGCGTTAGCCGAGCCGAGTTGGCCGTGGAAAGCAATGGCAGCGATGAGCTCAACACTTATCACGTCTATATTCCTTCGACTGTGCAACACACGGTGAAAAGAGGCTCTTTGAGGTTCTGCCTATCCTTTCGGGGGAAAAGACATGTGTTTATGTATGTATGTATGTATAGTTATTCGTTTGCAACGGTCTATGGATAGCTCAACTGATTCAATTGTAATTTTTTAAGTGTTTTATTATTATTTCTGTAAATAAGATTATACTATTATAGCACAAGTGACATAAACCCGCCCCGGACGTTCATTTTCGCACGGTGTAAAAAAGAGCTATTTAAGTCACGGAAAAGCGTGCGTAAAGTGCGGGTTTAGGTCACACTGTGCTATAAAATATATAAAATCGCTACGTGACTGACTGACGTACTCAATGACTGACAGAACACCCTAAACGCAGCTGCTGCGTGTTGTCTGCTGACGCACAGCCTAAACGGTAAGTTCTATAGAGATTGGAAATTTGAAGGGTACATTCCTATTGTGCTCTAGGAGTGCACTTAGAAAGGAATTATCAAAATTTACCCCCCTAAGAGGGTGTGGCGGGGTGTTGAAGTTTGTATAGAAAAAAATCCACGCACACGAAGTCACGGGCGCGTACCACAAGTAATATAATACTCATTTTCACCTTTATGAATTGTAAAATTGTATTTTATCGATACATAATCTGTACTTGTAATCTACATAACCATTACAAGATATAGCTACTAATATTTATCTTGCCTTTTGGCTGATTTGTTTTATTCATACTCTATCTTGTTTTATATGTATATACAAGTGCCTTAGAACTGCCTCTCCGAGTAAGTATACTAATGAATTGTAAGACCTTCATTAGTTCAGAGTAATTAAGTGGCCTCGAGTTGGCTGACGTGATTACAGTTTAGTCCACGAAGGAGGAGGGTTAAGCTGACCTTAAGGAGGGAGAGCTCATTTATCAAACCATTGTTTTGGCATTACTATAATCTACTGGAAGATGTAGTAACTACCTATCCATTAAGCAAATTGTAGGATTTACCCGGTTGAATGGAGCATGAATATTTTATTCAGTTCATTGAGGACTTTATAATTTTCCTCCGATTTTAGCTATAACACCGCTGTGGCGTAGAGGGCGCGTAGCCGGCTGAGATGCAAGATTGTGGTTTTGATTCCCACTGCGGGACAAATGTTTATTTGGCAGGTCATATAATATAATTATATGTATAGCTCGCAGAACTGACAACCGTTGGGGAATAAAGGTTCTCGAGTGGCGACCACAAACCGGACGACGCGGTAGAGGAAGGCCCTCCACTAGATGGATTAAAGACATTATAAACGTCGCAGGAAGTCAGTGGATGGAGACGGCTCAAGACCGTTCGTCGTGGCATTCTAAGGGAGAGGCCTATGTCCAGTAGTGGACTTCTACAGGCTGATGATGATGATGAAACTGCATTGAGTAGTAGCAGAGCGCCTTGTGAAAGAGTTCGTCCGGGGAAGTACTACCACCATACCTCTCTAATTCTAATTGCGGCTAATTGTGTTTCAGTTTTAAATGTATAGGTGCCGGTGCGAAATTACAGGTACATGAGACTTTTCATCTTTATGTCTCTGGATAACGCGCGTATAGTACAATGCCAAGTAGGACGCGTCTTAGGTAGACATGGCTTAGAGGTATTGCATTTGTATTGGGCTGGAGTTACCGCTTAATATCAGGTGGGCCAAATGCTAGTTCGGCAGGCCTATTCTCTATCTCGCGACAGGTTTGCATCAAGCGTAAATTGTGCAATCAGGGTTGTCAAACTTTTGTATGAGAAAAGCGACTTTTGACAGGCCATGATCGCACAATTTACGCCTATTGCAAAAACCTGTCGCGAGATAGAGAATACGGGAACCGTCATCTAATCAAATAACAACAACATGACTAGGTACCTAATACATATCTACAAAATAATTGCCTCCTTATAATTTTAAGGAAAAATTCTAAGCAGGTGAGCATCCTCTAATATATTTTACAGTTTCAGGCCAGCCCTGATTACGTTTCACAAACTCATTAGGACCGCAGCGTTTACAAATCGCTATGTAATTTAGACACATTATTTATCCTGAAATGAAAATGAAACTGAAAAATATACGCTATATTTTGTAAGGAATGAGTTTGAGGAGATCTAAGGTAGGTAATGAAAGGGAAAGCGGGTGGGTTTATGTGGACGAGACGATTTATAGGCTTCAGTACCCAAAGTAGGTTATATACTTAGCTAGTTAGTATAGCTTTATTTTGACTGGCATAGTTTGATAGCTATCCAGTTTGTATCTCATGAACCGTGATAGTTAGACAGTTAAAAATTTCACAAATGATGTATTTCTGTTGCCGCTATACCAACAAATACTAAAAAAAAAACAGAATAAAATAAATATTTAAGGAGGCTCCCATACATACATTTTTTTTTCTGAAGGACAGAATGCAGTTGGCCTCAGATGGCCGATGCTGCGTTACTGGACTTTAAACTACAACAAACGTGATTTTTATGCCGTTTTTATAGATAATGGTATGGAACCCTTCGTGCGCGAGTCTGACTCGCACTTGGCCGGTTTTTTTTTTCCCTGCACGCTTTTTCATCCATTTGCATTTCTAAGGTATTCCGGGGAGAGATATTTACGATTCACTCATGGTGTATTGCCGTACCATATTCTGACAATACCATGTGTAGTGTAGCCAAAATTTTACTTATAAGCACTGGTGTATTTACCAATAATACTTCAGTGCTAATAAGGTGTCAAGTGTGTTGGTAAAATTCATTAAGGATCAGTTTAAAAGCAGCTAATTGAAGTAATTAAGCACAGCCTGTTTACCTGCTCGTAAAACTCGAGCAAAGTGGTAAAGCCTTATACCGATTACAGGTTTTACCTTAATTAATTTCCAATAAGTTTATGTTCATTGTAAAATGTTTGAGGAGGTCTGTCCATACGTGGAAAACTTTAAAAATAACTCGTTTTAACGACCTCTGTGGCGCGACGGGCGAGTTAGCCAGCTGAGATGCGAGAGGTTGCGGGTTCGATTCCCGCTGCGGGACAAAAGTTTTATGATCTGCAAATATTTGTTCCGGATCTGGGTGTTATGGTACCATGGTACTCGTAGTTCCTGATACCCACGACACGGAATTCTAGTGTGGGATCATGACTACGTATGTACTGTTAGGTGTTATAATATGTTATATTTATGTGTATTTATATATATATATAATATTATGTTTATGTATTATTGAAAATAAGCTGGTAAAATAACCTATTTGAGGTTTAATTTGGAGAAACTTATCGGTGTATACATCACTCGAGTTTTATGAAACTGTAACTCAAACTCGGTGTCTCGCATTTATTTTGTACTTCTGGATTTCATACATGGTAGGGTATGAACGGCCCCTCCCATAGAATAAGGTGTTATAGTTCTTATTCTAAGGTCGTGGTTATATTTTTAACCGACTTCACAAAAAGGAGGAGGTTCTCAATTCAGTTTTTTTTTTAAATGTTTGTTACCTCATATCTCCGGCGTTTATGAACCGATTTGGAAAATTCTTTTTTTATTTGAATAGATATACTTCCAGATTAGTCCCTTTTTTTTCAGAATTCAGTTCTGATGATGGAATCCATGAGGAATTTAGGGAACTCCTCAAATATTGTAGGCATACATATGGCGATTTTGATATTTTCAGCAACAAACCAAGCATTTGCATTCGGAAAGTATCATAATCTTTTCACCACTATGGTTCTTTCATCATTTTTCAAATATTTAGTCAAATACAATGGCGGAAGTCATGAAAAGTTATATTTTGACGTACTGAAATAGTGAGGCGTTCAGTTTTAAGCCGGGTCCGCTGCGCTTATTATAATTTTTATTACATGTTAGCAAAACATGTTATTGTTTGTAAAACACCAAAACATGCCGCAGCGTACCCGGCTTTAGATTAGACGCACTTTAGGCATGTTAAGCCGTTAGTTCCCATTATACATGCAAATGATTTGCTAATACAAGCAGCAATGGATTTTGAATAAAATCTATAGGATCGTTTTTGTCCATAATTTTATGCCATCCCGATAAAAACAAAGTTTCATAAATATAATAATCAGATCCCAATTCCACGCTGTTAAAGTCACAGGTAAAAGCAAGTTACCAATAAACGTCTACACTTGGTGTTTGTTGTTGAAAGATGACGCCGTAAATTATATTCATTGATCATTTGCTGAAGTTTCACAAGTTCTCAACTAATAATATGAGCTATAATTAGTAAAATAATGATTAATAGAAGTAGAATATCACGGCCAAGACCAAGCCACTTATTTTGACGACCTCTGTGGCGCGGCGGGCGAAGGTTCACCTGCGACGCAGGAGATTGCGGGTTCGATTCCTGCGTCTGAACATATATTTGTACGATCTTCAGATAATTGTTCCGGGTGTTCTGGGTATTTTTCTATGTATAATAAAAAATATCTATATATGTAATGTGTTGTATTAAGTATATCAGTTATCTAGTACCCATGACACAAGCTCTGCTTAGCTTGGGGCTAGATAATGTTGTGTGAAAATGTTCAGCATTTATTTATTTATTTTATTTTTATTTATTTGATTACTGTGAATGTGAATGTAATTTTTTTGTCGCTTTAGCCTCCACAGATTGTAAGTGCATTTCATGTAGTGCTACAACATATTTGAGTGTCTATCTAAGTAGTACTTACACCAAAGGGTCTCCACTATTTCGTCACAAAATAAGTAAAAGAATAACTGCATTTTTATTTTAATACAATTTTTAAAGTCAAAGTTATCAAACATTCACGAAACCATTTATTTTTGCGAGTTTAAATTCCGCTGTCGCTGTGAAACGACATTCAATTCAAAGTTTGAATTACAGCTCGACAGTGTGGGGCAATTCACCGAGAAAATAATTACGTGTTCCTTAACTACACCACTATTTATATTCCCGTAGTTTAAATTAGACTACCATCGTCATCATCTGAAGTTTTTAACGTCCACTTATGGACGAGGCCACCCTCATAAAATACCATAAGACGAATTGCCATAATCACCACTCTTGGCAGGCGTATTAGTGATCGCAGTATTCTTGTTGAGTACTCAGGTGGATGCTGCTGCCCTTCCCCTGGAACAGGAGTAATTTTAATATAATAAAACGATTCAAAAAGATCCTTGAGATTTCAATTAATAAAACTGTACCACCACTTTTGATTTGATTTGTAAGTAGTTGGTCTACTTACAGATAATATTATAATAATTATTATACATAAAATAATAACACTTCATTAAAAAACCGACTTCCGTCATTGAATTCGGCTATCTGCATGTTTTTATTTTCTAAAGGTATAAAAAACAATAACTTGTTGCTGAAAATAACCAAATTGATATATGTGTGCGTATAATATTTGAGGAGTTCCATCAGTTCCTCAAAGATTCCACCACCAGAACTGAGTTTTTACCAATTTGGAAGTATATCCTATCAAATAATAAAAGAATTTTCCAAATCGGTTAATAAATGACGAAGTTAAGGGGTAACACACACATAAATAAAAATACAATCAAATTGAGAACCTCCTCCTTTTTTTGAAGTTGGTTAATAAAATAACGGAAAGAGAATAATTAACTCGTTAAACCTAAACTAAAACCCTAAAATTATACTAAAATGAGCCCAGATAATTTAAATTCTGCATTTACTTTTTATATACCAGTAGCCAAAAGGTTACACTGTAGTGTTTCCACTACATACGTAGATTCAATAAAGATACACAGAGGCGGCGCCGCCGGAGCGTGCGAGCTCGGATTGCGGCGGAAATGGATCACACTTACCTACCCCGAGTAGGTATGTGTCATTCCATATACTCGTTGCTGTAGAACCATTTCAAGAGACTGAAAATATTTTGAAAATTTCAGTATAATTCCGTATTCACAACCTCCTCAACTACTACATAACATACATAATATATAACACCCAACAGTCACATACATACCCTTAATCCCAGACTAGGATTACCTTTGTCGTGGGTATCAGGAACTACGAGTACAATGGTACCATAACACCCAAACCAGGAACAAATATTTACAGATCATGCAAACATTTGTCCTGCAGTGGGAATCGAAACCGCACCTGTTACGTCTCAGCCAGCTACTCGCCCACCGCGCCACTAAGGTCGTCAAACCACTTACTACAACTGCTCTAGTGCTTGGTTATTAGAGGTGATTAGTGGAATATGTTAGACGTTATATAGCCACTTAACTAATATCCGTTTTACGTGTACTGATGAATGCACAAAAGTTCTATCATCAACCCAAACAGATATAGTGGAGGCTCTACGAAAAAACTATCTACGCCAGCCATAATCAATGAATCTGCCATAATTCCTAACTGGATAGGTATTTACAATTTACCTACTTATAACCATTAAAACTTCATACACGTAAAGTAGAATTTTTTGGGCACTTTTCATAACTTTTCCAACGTACTAAATGAAAAATTTAAACAAAATTTCTCTGAACCTACCTTACTCAGCATGAAGTTTGGTTAAAAGTTCCGAACCTGCAATAAACGTGGAACTCTCAGCGTTTATTGAAGTAAAGTTTGCTTGATTGCTTTCTAAAGCGCTAAGAAAAATATAATTTATCTTCGTTGAAGATAGTTTATATTGAAGAGTCATCATCAGTTTAATATGTAGGTACCAGCCACGGGCGTAGTCAGGTTTTATTTCGGGGGTTCAAGAAAATAAAACATCAAAAATGAACACGAAATTACATTAATATTCATGTGAAAAAAATACATTCACCACACTGGTTTTTCTTCAAAAAATATCAGATTTTGTCAACATTTTGAATATTTCGGCTACGCCCATGGTTCCAGCGTTTTTCGAGTTTACCTTTTTTTTTTTTTTTTTATTTATCTTATGCGGCTTTAATATCACTGCGGCCATACAGACCTATTGTGATCGCCACTTGTTACATATCGCCCCTAGAAAGGGGCGTTCACAGTTCACCGCTAAACCCTACAGCTGTTAGGAACCGTAGGATTTTCTTAGGGGTGATTTCCATTAGCTCATCCGGGCTGAGAAAGTGTTTGCCCAGATAAATGCTGCGTTTGTGCATTAATGGCCCGCACTCTCCTAGCAGATGAAGGGGCGATTCATCCGCCTCTTCACAGAGTCTGCAGGATTGCGTATCACATAGCCTTAACTTGAACATGTGCTTGTTAAGGCGACAGTGTCCAGTCAGGGCTCTGACCATAATGCGAAGGTTGCTTCTGTTCAGAGCCAACATTAGGTTGGTGTTCCGCTTATCGAAGGGTTTGATAAGGGCTTTGGAATGGTTCAAGCCCGAGGTCTCAAACCAGAGCTTGATTGACTCTTCGAAACAGGAGCTTGTAAGGGTTCTTTGAGCCAGGCTTTTTGGTATACCACAGAAAGGCTCAGGGCCCATCTGTGGGCTACTAGCCCCAGCACGCGCAAGTGCATCAGCACATTCGTTACCGTGTATGCCCGCGTGACCCGGAACCCATCTTAAAACAACTCTGTTCCTAAGGCCCAGAGAGTTCAAACGTGACAGACAGTCCTCAACTAGACCGGACGTGATGACCTTCGAATCCAGTGCCAGAAGGGCCGCCTGACTGTCGGAGTTGATGTATATTGTGTGGTTGGTGTAGCGCTTTTGTAGGTTCACTTCCGCACATTCTAGAATGGCAAAGATCTCAGCTTGGAAGATAGAGGCGTGCTTACCCAAGTTTATACTCCTATTGAACTTAGGTCGCTCTCCATAAACCCCACAGCCTACATCCATTCCCATTTTGGAGCCATCCGTGTACCAAATTAGGCACGCAGTCTCATTGAGTAACTGGCTGTTCAACCAGTCTTCTCTAGAGGGCATTTCCACAGTGTATTGTTTTTCAAATACATGTCTTGAAAGCATGACATCAGATGTCATGCTCAATGTTGGTGATTCCAGAATTGAGTCTTGCAAAGATCTCAACTTTCGGGAAAGCCAATTCCTCCTACCTTGGGTATAGGCCCTATACATGCTGGCTTTCGCCTCTTTGTGTATATATACGTGGAGAGGCGGTAGTCCTAGCAATGCACTTAGTGCCAACCCAGGGGAGGTGGACATAGCTCCAGAGGCCATAAGGCAAGCAGTCCTCTGTAGACTGCCTAGCTTCGAAATGGTGGTCGACTGAAAGGCTTTGTCGTACCATACCATGGAGGCGTATGTAATTATCGGCCTCACAATGGCAGTGTACAGCCAAAGGGCAATCCTGGGGTTAACACCCCAGTTGTTACCCATCAGTCGGCTGCTAGCCCCCAGGGCCATCTTAGCCTTTTGTAAAACGTTGACTAAGTGGGCATTCCACGTAAGTTTTTGGTCGATTGTGACGCCCAAGTATTTTACTTCCGTGGAAAAGGTGATTATTTTACCGTTAAGCTTTGGATTTACAAGCCTATCCAGCCTACGCTTATTAGTAAAAGGCACAATCACTGTTTTGTCAGCGTTGACTGAGAGGTCACTGTTACCACACCAGTCACTGACAGTATTAAGAGCTTTCTGCATAATGCTAGAGATGGTAGATTGGCAGAACCCCCGCACGACTATCACAAGGTCATCCGCATACCCCTGCGCGTCTATGCGGAGGTCTGCCAATCTATATAAGAGTTGATCCACTGCTAGAGTCCATAAAACAGGTGATAAAACTCCGCCTTGCGGGCAGCCTCTAGCCGTGGATATCTCAATAGTAGTATGGTGAAGGGTTAGCTTTGCACCTCTATGAGACAGCATCGCCTCTACCCATCTGATGGTCGTTGGGTCGACATTCTTGTTTATCAACCCGTTTACCAGCAGAGAGGTAGGGGAGTTATCGAAAGCACCTTCAATGTCAAGGAATGCACATAGTGCAATTTCCTTGTCCTCCATAGCCTTTTCCACCCTATCAATGAGACTGCTTAGTGCAGTCTCGGTGGATTTACCCTTACGGTATGCATGTTGGCTATGGTGAATGGGAGATGCGACTAGCGCAACATCTCTGATATGTCTGTCAACTACCTTCTCCATAGTCTTCAGAAGAAATGAAGATAGGCTTATTGGTCTGAAGGACTTTGGCTGGCTATAGTCCTTCTTCCCAGCCTTGGGTATCAAGATAACTTTGACATTAGACCATTTTTCTGGAACAAAACCCCAGGCGAAACTCGCCCTAAAGATTTTGACCAGATAAGGACAAAGGATATCTACACCCTGCTGTAAAAGAACAGGGAGCACACCATCCTCTCCACATGCTTTATGTGGTTTAAAAGAATTGACGGCCCACCTTACCTGGCTAGGTCTTATTATTTTAGCCGCCCTACCCCAGTCCTCGTTACGAGGCTTATGGTGACAAAAAGATTGCAGCTGCCATGAGACCCTATTCTGTGAACCAGGAAAGTGAGTCGTGGCCAGCAACTCTAATGTTTCCTTCTCATTGGTTGTGAAGGAGCCGTCTTCTTTTATGAGAAGACCAATCTGGTTAGTTTTGGCCTTGGAGAACAGTTTATGAAGTCTGGCTCCTTGAGGCAAGCTTTTGATTTCCTCACAGAGTTTCCTCCAAGATGCCCTCTTTGCCTTCCTAATCTCTATGTTGTACTCAGTTAAGGCTTTAATATAGTCCTCCCATATACGAGTCTTTTTAGCCTTATTGAACAATTTCCTAGTTTTCCCTCTGAGTTTACCTAACCTAGAGTTCCACCACGAAACCTGTCGCTTAGTTGTTTTTGTCTTCAGCAGGCAGCTTTCTTCGTATGCCATACAAATGCCTTTCGTAAGTAAAGTTACTGCTATTTCAAGACTGTCACGAGTTTTGATACTTTTCGGGCAGTTTTCAAGGGTTTGCCTTAGTTTGTCTTTAAAAACATCCCAGTCCGTTAACCTGGGATCCCTATAAGTAATAATTTGAGAGTCCAGGACGGCCTTGATCTCAAAAAGAATGTGTCTGTGGTCGGACATAGAGTTCTCATTACTGACATGCCAGTCATTAATGTGCCTGGCAAGGTTGTTAGTAGCGAATGTTATGTCTAATACCTCTTGTCTAGCACGAGTTACAAAGGTCGGTTCGCATCCTAAGTTAAGCGTGGTTAGATTGTTAATAAAAAGATAGTCAAAAAGTAACTCACCTCTATTATTGATGTCGGTGCTCCCCCACGCAGTGTGATGTGCGTTAGCGTCGCACCCGACAAGTAACTCGGCGTTGTTTAGGGCGGCGTAATCCACCACCTTCGCCAAGTCTCCCGTTGGGTTGTCTCTCTCTCCAGGCAGGTAGGCTGAGCAAACGATTACTCTCGCTCCACTCCAGCCTTTCAGATCGACAAAAGCTGCTACAAGGTCATCGCTACATACCTCTGGAATTGGCAAGAAATCAACATTGTTATTGAAAATTATACATGCTCTGGGTCTTATGCCAGTACTATTTACTAAAATCTTACCGGCAGTTCCAAGCCCCAGAACTTGAGTGTTGGCTACCCAAGGCTCCTGGATCAAGGCGAGGCTAGCTTGTCCTTCCAAAAGACAACACTCCATTACCGCGGTTGCAGCCGCGGCATGGTGGAGGTTGGCTTGGAGGATCCTCGCCGTCCCTGCCTGGGTAGCCGTTACAGGTTTCCCCGACGGTACCGAGGCTTGGACCTAACTAACTTCTGACGTGCTCCACGCCCTCGGTTAACCTCGGTCCACCCGTCGGTCTGTCTTCCTCCCCGGGGAGCTGTTGCGCCCTGTCTAGGTGGCCTGGCGCTGCTCTGGGGCGCAGGCCTAGGGGGCCTTCTGGCCTCGATGGATCGTGGCCCAGGTCCCCCCATGCTCTGCCCGAACTACCTTGCCCACTAGACGTGGACGGCTGTGGGTCTGTTTCAACCACAGTTGGAGGCTTACTTCCAGAGCCACCCCTGACCTTGAAAGTAACCTTTTTAAACCCTAAGGTGGCTTGAAAGTCGACGGCTGCAAGGGCCTCCACAGACAATTCATCTAGAGAAAAGGTAACCACGTACCCATTCTCCTCAGACTTGCTGTGCAGGACCTTCCAGAGCCCCGTGTTGAGTTCCTCGTTCTGTGTCCTCAGTAGCTGGATAGCCTCGTCAAGAGACTCTACCTCACTACTGGGTACAAACGTGACCGCAACCATGGGCTTGGGCAACTCGCTCTCGGGTATAATCGAGAGTTCTGCCCCAGTCCACGGCTTGATCTTTGGGACCTCCCTTTCGAGCCACCCTAGGCTCTCCTGGTTCTCACACGTAACCAGAATCCAACCGGGCTTATGCGTAAAGCCCGCAAATTTCGGCGCCTTACCGCTTCCAACTACTTCAAGCATAACCAAGGTAAGGGCCCGATGAACCTGCTTCATCTGGTCGTCGCTCATGGAGGTAGCGCTACGGATACCAACTCGCTTTGCCTCCGCAACCTGCTTGAAGCTAAGCTTCGGGCCCACACCTTGGGACGCCTCTAGCCTGGGGGCTTTCTTGGGCTGTTCTTTCGGCGATTCTTCCTCTGACCTTTGCCTTTTGGTAGACTTAGGCTTTGGATCAGGAGGAACGTTCTGGATCGGAATTTGGTTCCAGGGCTTAACTGCCAATGCACGGGCCTCATTGACCTCAACATTAGCGGCTAACAGCCTTCGGAACCTTTTCCGAGCCGCACCGTTCAGCTTACCTTTGCCTAGGGACGTTACCACCACCGGGGCCGCAGCACAAGAGCCGCCGACCTCGGGTTGGACATCTTCCAAGCAAGGCGCTGTAGAAACAACAGGCTTTGGAGAGGCCAGTAAGACCTCCTCCTCCATCCTGTCGATGGTTTTTCCCGGAATGGGAGAAGATGGCTCTCCGATTGGAGTGCCAGATTTATAAAACAAGAAACCTTCCATATAAATCCCACGAGTAGCTAGGGAACTAAAAATACCCGCCGACAGAGCCCCGCGTGTCCACGGGAGGGCTGAATACTCCCCGATTCGCCCTGTTCTCGGGAAGACACCGCTTGCAACTGAGTACCCCTCAGCTACACATCCATAGGCACGGTACGAATGACACCTTAGATTTGGGGTTTTATTTCGGGTCTACTCCCTGGTGATTAAATTCTGATGGTGTTGTGGTCCCTTTCGCGCCCAGCACGACGAAACAACGGGAGGCCAGACGATCTTAGAGAAATGGCCAAGCCCCCGGCAGCTCGACACGCCTAGCGCGGAATGGATCAAAACAGGCGCAGAATGTTCGCCTTATGCCCTGGATCGCTCGGCATCTGTAGCTTCTGTAGTTCCTCCACGGAGAGTCAACACCGCGTCCGCGCGCCTCCCCGACCCCTGCATGATTATACAGGAGAGAAGGAGGACGCACAGACGCGTAGTAGACTCACCGCAGACGAAGTACAGTAGGCGGTCACGCGGCGCGTGGCTACAGAAGGTCCCAGGGGGGACGACGGCGGACGTGGATCACTCGGACTGGCTAGAGCTCTGCTTAGATGAAAAGTGCCCCGCCAGTGACACAGCAGAAAGTCCTAAGTTGTTAAGGCATTTGTGAGTAGCTGTCGTCACCTCAACAGATCCCGCCTGTACATTACTCTAGCTTCCCCCCCCAAAAGTTTTGAGAGTTTACCTTTGTTCAGAGAGAGTTTCCAAGAGATCTTTTCTTTTCTTAAACATTCTGAGCAAGTTCAATTCTACTGATTTGAAACCTTAGGATTGGTTTAAATTAGTTAAATTAGGTTAATTTAATTTAGCTAGTAATACAACTCAACTTAATTATGTAACGTTTATAACATATGCAATGTGTATTCTAACTGCCGGAGCTTTCGGTTTACATTCACAGATTTATCAAGTGAGAATAGTAGGTCTTTTATAAACGGGACTCGTAGAGACTCTTCAATTTTTTTATGCAAATTATTTGTTATCTTGAACAATCTCATGAAGTTTCAGATCTAGGAAATAACTTTAGTTTTTCTGTAAGTATAAAAAATCTTGAGACCAACACAAGTGGAACCAGCCAAGCCGAGTTTGTTGCCTGATTCTTCTAGGCTTGGTCGCGTTGGAACAGGAGTAATTTAATTTTATATAAGACGATTCAAAATGATCCTTGTGATTTCAATGAATAAAGTTCTTTTTGACTTTGACTTTGACTTTGGAAGCTTCTTATTATGGATATAGTATAAATAGGCCCTCGGTAGGTTGTTAGGGTATTTTTTTATAACTAATTTAGAGTTTTTGTACACAAAAACTTTTTTTTTAACTATTTCGGAGTATGCATACTCTTTGCTTGTGTACACAAGAAAACTTTTAATCGCAGGCAGACCTATAAAAATATTACCAAAACATAAACTCAAAATAAGATTTAAAAAAAAAATTTAATTAAAAAACTATGCGTTTCCTAAACTCTGGGGGGAATCTCTCCAGTTCTGCCCAGTTTGGGGTATTCGAAACCTTCTTTATATCGTCTGATCATCGAGCAAGTGGTTTACCTACTTTTCTTGTACCTGTCGGTCCTTTCCTGACCCACTTTCCTCATTCTTGCCGTGTGTCCTGCCCACTGCCATTGTAGCTCATGCTGACTTTTATTGCTGTTAGTTAATTAACTTTAATTGTTGAGCTATCTTTAGATCTTTCGCAACGGTCTTAGATAGCTCAGCTGATCTTTTTTTGTTAAATTTTGTGTTTAGACTTACTTGTTGTTCTATTTTACTACATATTCTTTTTTATTGACTTTTAATCAAACTGAATACAGTCCAGAAAAGTTAAATAGTTTGTTGTACTGCTCTATTGAAGAAATGGTTTGCATTTAATTAGTTGAACAAATAAGTGTTACATGAACAAGTTATTTGACATTTAATTATATATTCTTAGCAAAGGTAAATGTAGCCGTATGCAATGTAGGTGTATGTATGTTTTCTCCAGCTATATACCTGGTACACAGTTCAGTCGAGCGAGGCATCCTGCCTTATCTCCCACCCTTCATACGTGCCTCATTAACCCCGAGTAAGCTTAGAAAACAGTGCAATTTCTGTTTTATTTTCGGAAGGTAGATTTGAAAATAGGTTTAGTACGGCATCTGAACAAAGTGCCCTTCGTCATTTACTCTTGCGGCATTTTGAGCAACTTCCATTCCAAAATATTCAGAATTCTAAAATATAAAGTAAATCATTAAATCAACGTGTGACAGTGTTGCAATAATTAAATTAAATTCAATTCATTTATTCATTTAAAATATGGTCTTAAGGTTCCGACGTCCACCTCGTAAACATTTTGGCTGAATAAAGCTTCAACTTTTATATTTTTTTTATATGATTATTGAAAAAATCTAGAACACTCCGCCGTACCTTGATATACCTTGAATCTATCAAGGTATATCAACACGTATGTACGTGTACGTATGTATACAACATTATGATGACCTCTGTAGTTAGTTTCTATGGTTTGATAAAATTCAATATTTTCTACCAAGTTTATTATGTTGAAGTGTGTCCGGCCTAAGCTAAGAATATACCGCTCCTCCTCCTATGGATGTAGTAAAAGCCTTACTAAGGAGTTACACCAGGGGATGGGCAGCAACATCTGCCTGAGTACTTAAAACCAAACTACGATCTCCAATCCGCCTGCCGAGCATAGTCATTATGGCAAGTCCAGCAAAGGACGTAAACAGGCTGGTGATGATGATGATGAAGTTTGTTTGAAGAAAGAAAGAAAGGAAGAAAGAAAACGTTTATTTGGCACACCAAAAACGAAAAACGATATACAAAGCCGATATCAAAAACAAACAAATATACATAAACATAAGTAGAGAAACAGTCAACTAGAGAACCGTCATGGTCGCGGGCGGTGCTCATGATTAGAGGATCCTGAACTCAGTCTCGAAACGACAGCAAAAGTGGCGAAAAACAGTGGTAATTAGCCGTTTTTTTTTAATTTAAAAACAAAAGGTTTAAATAAATCGGCTCATGTGTCTGTGTGTCAAAATGGCGTTCAGCTCAGCATAAATGTTGGATGTGTTAACAGCCAAAGCCGATTTTAAGCTGAAACAAAAAAATATATGTAGCCATTACATTATTTCACGAATATATAACCATTTCATGGGAAAAATACGACGTGTGTGCTATGCTGAAAACAAGAATCAAAATCATTTATAATGTTAAGTGCAAAAGTGTTATTGCGAATATGTTTAGCACACGATGACGGCGCAGAAGTCACATATAATGGCGTAGCTTCTTTCATGTTTATTTCGCGTGTTTCCAAATACTTGTTTGTAGGTCATGCCGTTTGCTACACAATGTTTATTTTCACTGTTTGAGAACAAGTAGTAAAAAAAACAAAGAATTTATATGCGCAATGGAGCACATTAATTTTCTTTGAGACGCAGTGAATCCTTTCACTAAACTGTTTCTTTCAACATTACTCAAAAGACACTGTTCAGGGCCACATTTATGAAATGAAAATGGTTTTTATCCTAGAAACATGATTTAAAGTTCTTGTTATTGTTTCAACAAAAACATTGACATACAAATTAGTTCTAAAATTTTATAATTATCTATGAATAATATACCTACAAAATTTAAGTTCGACTAACTAACTTAGCCGACTAAGGGATTACACCAGGGGATGGGCAGCAGCATCCACCTGAGTACTCAACATGTGTTATTATGGTAATTCCTCCTATTGTATTTTATGGACCTCGTCCAGCAGTGGACGTCCAAAGGTTACTTATGACCTACAAAGCTGGTAACAGCTAATAATATTAAATAAATAAATAAATATGCTGGGCATTTCACACAACATTATCTAGCCCCAAGCCAAGCAGAGCTTGTGTTATTGGTACTAGATAACTGATATACTTAATAAAATAACATTACATAGATATTCTTTTTTATTATACATAGAAAAATACCCAGATCACACTGAACAAATATCTGCAGATTTTACAAATATTTGTTCCGAGACGGGAATCGAACTCGCAGCCTCCTGCGTCGCAGGCGAACCTTCGCCCGCCGCACCACAGAGGTCTACAAAATAATAATAATATTATATTCATTGTAATAGGTTGGTACGTACCTATATAATGTACGTACACAATGTAAACGTAGGCAAAACATTGTACATAATTTCAATATATTTTAATAGAAACCTTACTAAAACCAAGTTGGTATGCGTAATTACTATTGATTCCTAATATTCCAACCCTTATCTAACGCCCTGAGGCTCTTTGCCAACCCCGAGGAGAACTTAGCAGACACAAGGCCAATTACTCGAACAAATCCGTTACTAGTCCAATGAGAATGTAATCTATGAGATGAGAGATCTCGAGGTACCTACTGTGTTATTTATGGTTACAATTATTACTTTCATCCGTCACTTGTTGCCTAGGGGTACCGTACCAGCTAGGGAGCTTAGTGTAGGTCAAAATGACTCGTTTTCCATAGCACCGGGTGATTAAATAAATCGTTTCGTTTGCGTGTTTTTTGATTTCGAATAGTATTTGATAACATTTCTTACGAAAATTTGCTCTTAGAAAATTACTGAATTATTTACTAAAAAATATTATCTGTTACAGAAGTAATGTTTTGGAATTTTGATCACACCAGTAAATCAATCATAAATTATTTAACCAAACGTCAAACACCATTTAGTTGCCGTTTTTGGAGCACAAGTGGCAATTAATTAATTACCCTGAAAATAAAGAGTGCTGAATCCTACTCCTACTCCTACTAATATTATAAACGCGAAAGTTTGTGCGTATGGATGGATGTTTGTTACTCTTTCACGTAAAAACTACTGAATGGATTTGAGTGAAATTTGGAATGGAGATACTTTACGCCCTGGATTAATACATAGGCTACTTTTCATCATCATCATCAATTTTCATCATTTTTCACGCGGGTGAAACTACGGGGCGCAACTAGTATAACATAATATACAACCGATTTCGATGAAATTTTGTATCGATCACGTATTGGATTGATATTTACGCCAGCGTAGCAACGGGTGAAAGCTAGTAACAATTGAATAACACCCAAATTCTTACTAACATAGTAATAGCAATCTCTTAGGTAATTATTATAATGTTCATAAATATTTTATTAGTAGGCAGACCTAGATCGGTAGGTACTCCTTGCAGCCAAATACCTTCAATTCCAAAATTCGCACTCAGAAATTAGTTTCAGGGCTTATCTTGTGGCTTCTAACTTTTCACATTTACTCAACCAATTTCAGTTCGTTGAGTCATCAAATATTGGTTCTTTGTTTTACAATTTACTTAGTTCTAGCACTTGTTTAGAGGTCAGTACACGATCGAAATATAATCAAACTTTTACGTGGGCTCTTCTCTAGTGAAACCTATAAGCTGGTTGAGAAATGAGAGCAGACCTCTCATTTCTCAACCAGCTCACAAATGTTGTAATTTTTCCCAATAATACCTGGTTTTCTTTATTCTCTAGCTACTTAAGTAGCTAACACAATGTTTATATTTATTTTGTGTTTTTGGTTAAAACTTATTAACGAATGATTTAACGGTTTTTAGTCAATCGATTTTTTTTAGCAGACAAATTGCCATTATCGTCTCATAATAGCTCTCAGGATTAGCAAGTTGAAGTGGCAATGGGCAGGTCATAATATAGCTCGAAGAACTGATAACCGTTGGGGAATAAAGGTTCTCGAGTGGCGACCACAAACCGGACGACGCGGTAGAGGAAGGCCCTCCACTAGATGGACTAAAGACATTATAAACGTCGCGGGGAGTCGGTGGATGGAGGCAGCTCAAGACTGTTCATCGTGGATTGCAAATGAGCTTTATTTATTGATTGTGCTTTTAATTTTTGCTTAGTTTATTTAGTACCTGACATTTAATTTATATTTTATAGCAATAAATTCTTAGTTGTTATTTTTAAGTTTATACAATATGACGATGCTTTTGCTGAATTTAATGTATCAAGGTGTGATTTAGATTAAGATTTAAGAAGATTTATTCTTTTAAACTTTATATTATTTGTGTTGATCTCAGTACATGGTACTATGTCTATGGATAAATCAATAAATACAAATACAAAGGGGGAGGCCTATGTCCAGCAGTGGACTTCTACAGGCTGATGATGATGATGAATGCCATAATCAATATGAAAATTATTCTTTTATTGTTATTTATTTGTTATAACTGCTACTATCAAACCCTTTTATGTGTTGGTATCGTCTACATTACATAAACACTATGAAGCTACGATTGGTGCTACGAAGTTACGCCGCGATCTATTAACACCATACGCGGTCATATTCGTTTATTTACACTCAAATGTTTGGGAATACGTATATGTACATCTTTTGCACAATAATCTCAGACAGTAACCAATACAAGAAAATATTTTTTTTTTGATATTCATCCAATTCATAGCTAAATGCCGACAATACTAAAAAGAGACTTAATAGTTTACCGCAACTCTTTTAACTTTGCCAAGATCTGTGGCTTAGAAACCACTCCACTTTAGTTTCGCTTCCATTCACTACAAGACAATGTCCTTGGTTGCCGGCGAAAATTTATAAAAGCTGAAGGAACCTTGCTAAAACTATTTATCATTGTGTAGTTAAAATTAATTAAATGAATACATTTTTGTTAAAATACAGCTTTTTAGATAAAAACTGGTCAATCTGCAGATAAGATCAGAGGTCCAATTCTCTTATTTAAAAAACATTCCAGTCACCGTTCACAGTAATCGTTTTTTAAATAAGAGAATAGGGCCTCAGATAGTTGCCACCTGAGCCTAAAAATACAACAGATATACTGTATAGGGAACGTATACGAGAAGAAAATGGCGAATGACGGATCTCCATGTAAAAGGGGAAGTTAAAGCGAATTCATAAAGAAATGCCCCATTCGACTTCCAGCCGAGCGAACAGTCGCTTTATGAAGCAATCTTCAAACGAATGGTTCCATAGATTTTCTGCCTAAATGCAGAAATAAAAGATTGACGAAAATTGCTTTATATTTTTTTGAGGCATTTTTGTACCAATTATAGCTCTTTTGTAAGCTTGTATGGCTTGGGTCAGGGATAAACCATTATTTGATAAAAATATAGCAAGCAGTAATGCTTTGTTTCTTTTTATATGTTATAAACAGAGAAACCCAATCTTCTGCTCTGCGCTTTATATAGATTATGCCTGACGTCAAGAAACAACCGGTCAATTCGCTAACCCAGAAATAATCTTCGGTAGTATAGTGGTCACGCGGGAGACCGGGGTTCGATTCCCCGCCGAGTGTTTTTTTGATAAAGTTTTCTTGAGCTTTGGTTTCTGTAGTTGTCAAAAAGTTTATATACACTTTGAAAAACCGGCCAAGTGCGTACTCGCGCATGAAGGGTTCTGTACCATTATCTATAAAAACGACAAAAAATCACGTTTTTTGTATGGGAGCTCCCTTATATATTTATTTTATTCTGATTTTAGAGGGTAAAAAAACGGACCCTATTACTAAGGTTCCGCTGTCCGTCCGTCCGTTCGTCCATCCGTCCGTCCGTCCGTCCGTCCGTCTATCACCAGGCTGTATTTCATGAACCGTGATAGTTAGAAATGTTCACAGATTATGTATTTCTGATGCCGCTATAATAACAAATATTAAAAAACCTGACACAAGATGATATCGATACTACTTAGCATTAAATAAGTTGTAGTAAAACCAAACACTTGAAAGGAATGCAGAAGTAATTACTTAAGAAAAAGTATTTTCAAACATGTACATCGTAAGCGTCCGGCACAATTTAAGACAATGCCTTCTCTCTCCCTAGGGATAAGTCGAAGCTGGTCGAAGCAATTTTCAAAGAAAACTGGCATTTGTATGTTACTTTGTATGCCTTTAAAGGCTTTCAACGTTATTAAGGGACCCCTGCACAAGTTACAGGAAGGTTTTAAATAACGTTTGTACTTCTAATATAGATAACCCAATTCACACCGAAATCAAATAAGTGATTTCCAAGGATTTAGACTGGTTTTTTTCCAACTGACCGACAGTCGGTGGAAAAAATATTCGAGTATAGTAATGTAGGGGTAGCCCGACATACTTGTTCGCAGGTGTCCTGGGAATAATGTAATAAGGTATTAGGAAATTAACTTTTTAAATTGTTCTTGTCAGTGACATAGAATTGGGTCGCTGTTGTTTTCGTAAGATTTTTCTTTTGGAAGGAAATTGGTTTGAGCATCGAAACGATGAAAAAGTTTTTATAATATTAAAACTTGAGATGTCTCTCGTTTTTCAATATAAAACTGGTTCTTTCTTGGTTATTCTGCTTAAGCATTATAAAGAGCCGTTGCTTGTGACATTGGTTGAAAACAACCAGTGTGTTGAAAGAGAATTCTTGATTCTAAACTTGATTTTTATGAAAAAACTATTGGAAATTTGCTTTACTATGAATACATTTTTGGAAATTTATCAGTTACGTGCCGTTACACCAATGAGATGGATTAATGGTAGAAGCTTTCGTGGTGGCAATCAGATGTCTCGTGCCTCATTTAACTGAGCCAGTAAATGGCGTATGGTCTATCACGGCCGCTACTAATTAACTGGTGAACTTGCTTCTAAGATAAAATATGCAATCACTTACCAGAAGCCGTCGTAAAGCTCAAGAGTTTTTTCATCAGTACCATTGTATTAGTATAAAAGTACGAAAGGAGTGTATGTTAGAAGCCTTTGATGGCGCAATTGGCTTCAAATTCCCACAGGACGAATAGAATGACGTCATGTTTCGATACAAAAACCTCCATGGCCGATAGCAATTGAAAACAAACACCGCCCGGCAATAACATCAGCCTGTAGATTACTCTCCTCTCATATTAGTCAGCTCCCGAGGGTCTCCAAAGGTCAATGCATATTACAACGGGCCGGACATGGGAAGTATAGTGGTCAATAAAATTAACTGAACTCGCAGACAAACGAGTAATGAAAACATATTGTCCGTTCCGTTTACGTTGACGTTGGGCTTTCGGTGGTTTATATTCCACTAGCTATGAACTCCCGCGAATTTGTCCGCGTGAAATAACCTATGAAAATGTCACTTTTGAAACTATCATGGTTGACGGGAATATCGGGAATCAATAAAGCTCAAAAATCATGGTAAATATCCGGTTTTTAGTGATAATTATGTTAATAACAATGATAGTTTCAAAAGTGTCATTTTCATAGGTTATTTCACGCGGACGATTCGATAATTATGAAAATGTCGTTTCCTATTTTAGTGAAATAATTTTCAGAATTTGATCAGAATTCCGGATATTACCTCTTACATCCAACTTTAACTCTTTTTATTATTATTATTGTAAAGTATAGTAGTCTAAATTACAAAGTAATGCTCGATCGTACGGTCTGTTGGGCTTGCATGGGGTGTCTATTTATTTCACACACGGTGAAATTATCAGCATTCCAATCGAACAAAGGAACATGTTAACATGTGAAAATAACTCCACGCGGATAACGACGTGAGCTTTATTTTCATAAAGCTCAGAAGTCACAGCACAGACACAATGGTTTCCCATTGTGTTTGTGCTGTGACTACCACGTTACGTGCTGGTAGCACGTGTTCTGCTGGATAGAACAATCATAATGTTATAGTAAGTACGCAGTAGGTGTTACTGATTTTTAGTCAAAAGTAATTTCATTCGTTAGTAGATACCAACATCTTAATCCGTTTTTCAATTTACATTGGTTTTGTCGATACGAAAAAGAAAAAAACGTGAGTGAGTATCTAACTATCGCTTTCTCATAAAGGTACTTGGCAAGTTTTTCTGTATTTTATTCCAGTATAGACGTAAAATAGACACTTCGATCTATAGAGTGCTAATTTATGAAATCTAGTTACAAGATGCTCGAGCATGTTTCCCGTCTAGTTGTGATATAGATAGCCTTGTAATCGGCTTCAGGTATATTGTTTGAAATTACCGAACACCTCCGAACTTCAACCTTCCATTGAGTGGTACCTATTGAGAGGCGTTATTTATGGGTAACTTAGCGCCGAGAGCAGATAGTTAGACTATTCTTTGCTGAAATATAGTCAACAATAAAAGCATGAATTTTATACTATATACAGGGTGTTTTTTTTTAAATGGGACAGTATGGGGATATCCGAATCCATAAGAGATACGGGAAAACTGTCTTTGGAACTATTTGCTCATTTTGTATGAAAATTATTTTGGCATAGTTATTTTTTTGGTCAGGCGTGAGTTCTCCACAAAAATGAGTAGTTTTGACCAAAAATATTTTTTATACTCAGTTTCATGTAAGGATTGTTTCATTGTATCGGAAGAAAAAAATCTGAGCAGCAGAAGTTAGTAAAATTTTATAAAATGTTTCATACAAATTGTAAGTAATATGGTACCTACGTTAATAAAACTATCGCAATAAATTTTTAAAATGGCCTCCCTCTTGCTGTTTCCAGGTACGGCTACGTTTCAGAATACCTCTTGTGGCCTTGTGGTTGTGGTACCACGGTACTCACAGGGAATCCTAGTGTGGCATCAGGACTATGTATGTAACTGTTGGGTGTTTTGATATGTTATGTTTTATTTATTTATTTATTTAAGGAAGACCAACAGCTTAATTTAAAATCAATCTATGCTAACAAATATAGGTGCCGGAAAAGCCAATTAATGGTCCTCACCAATTATTCATTTATGGTTTTCAATATAACACGGCTTCAAAACTGACTCCTAAGGTAAACAACGTGTGAACGTAAAATAAATGTGATTATTAACTGGGTTAAAAGTAAATAACGTAGGTAATACGTTTACGTTTCACTGAGTTTCACGTCGTGCGTCGGTAGGTTGTGAAGATTGATGGGAGTGCTCGCCCCAAAATTACAATGAAAACATTTTGGTACCTTATTAAATCAAAATGAAAAATTTCATTACGAATTATACTGTATGCGTGGAAATTGACGGAATTTATCTCCCTATACAAATGTTCTGAAATCTTTAGTTTCGTTTTGTTTTGACAATATTCTACTATGATCAATTTCTTTATACTTAGTCCAAATGATTTGATTGGATGTACGGTGACGAAAAAGCGAATAAGATTGCTTGAGATATGTTTGAAATGTAACCTATATGTGACAAACCCCATATTTGATAAAAGGATTAAGATGTATACATGGAACTATATAATAAGAGAGCATTATGGAATGGAAGCAGACAAAGTGACAAAGATTGAGAAAGGTATGTTGAGATGGTTTGGGCATGTAGAAAGAATCGATGATGAAGAAAGATGAATGACGGAACACGTATATAACAAAGCGTGAACAGAACTATTGGAAAAGGAAAACCTCAGCAAACATATTCAGACCATATCGTAGACGTTCTGGAGAAAGGCCAGGCCAAGAGTACCCAACCGACGGCATGTAAGCAGAATGTGATGAGAGTGAATGAAGCAAAAGAGGTACGTTAGGATCGTAGCAAGTAGAAATCTGTGGTTTCTAACTGCCCCGTGAGTTAATGTATGTATGTAAGATTTCAAATAATTTCATTGTCTTTAGGTAAACGTGCAAAGAAACATCCAATGTGCTTGTAATTGAATCGGAAACCCCCATTCCTCAGCCGGATTACGGCAATGAATACATTACTGTTTGGCGTAATGGTAACGTCGGTATTTTTTTAGAGACTCATCCTGCAGGCACCTTTATTTTACCTTGAACTATTGAGATAAATGAAACTTTTTGAAAGTCAAATTTGCACGCTTTTGCTCCATAACTCGTTCCTCAAGTTGAAGAAAATATTTTGTGGTATAAGAACGTCATGAAGTTGATACCGAAGGAATTGATTGATGTATAGTTTACGAGATAACTTTTACAAATATTTTATTTCAACATCGTATCAGAAAATTGAAGCAGATGTTTGTAAATAGTTGCGTTTATTTGGTTCATAAATAAGATAGCCGACCTGAATATTAGATTCCATTTCATTGGCATATTGGATTCAATTCGCATCGCACGCTATATCTCGCAAATTTAGGTCCCGCGTGAGAGTTGGACTCATTCCGATTCTATTACGAAACGAAACTTTTTTAAGCAGTCTTTTTTTGATCTAGAGAACACATCATTTACGTAAGCGTCGATGTTTTTACGCTGGAAAAATGCTAGAATTTTGTGGGGATTTTTCTGCGGAGCCTAAGTGGTGGTTCTGGTAATAAAACTGTATAAGTTATGCAAAAACTAAGTGCTCTATTCTTCTGATACCTACATAATAAAAGAATATACTCAGAAATACTGGATTAATGCATTAGGAGGTATAAGATTACCTACTCACGCTCACGACAACTCAAACGAGATGATTTAGTTGAACAATGATGCTCGAACTTTTAACACCGATAGAAAAATTCTGAGCAAATTACCCAATGACGCTGTAGTTTTTTCAAAATTCCGATCTCTGAATGAAAGTAATGATTTTCCAGTAACCTTTTTATTTATTTGGGATTTACATTCATCATCATCATCATCAGCCTGTAGAAGTCCACTGCTGGACATAGGCCTTCTCAGAGATTTTCATTGCCTCCTTTATTAACCGCAGCATTTCCGAGGTCTGAAAATACGATGTTTCGTACAGCAGGATCCATAATAAAACAGTCATTAATTTTACATCTTTCGGAATGAAGCAATTTTGTTTTGACATGACATGTGTGTGGTTTATTTAGGTCTTATCAATTTTTGCGAGCTATATAAAACACAGAAGCACTGTCTAGATTTTTTGACTGGTAATCAGCCTGGTATTGACTGGTTTGATATTACTTTTGATTTTAATTTTGATTTGAATTATGATTTTTTATATGGATTAGTTTTATATCTGAAATAAATAGATTGATAAATAATAATTAATTCGGGTCCTAATCTATCCCTGTACCAAATTTCATTGAAATTGGCTCAGCCGTTTTGGCGTGTAAGCACGACTAACATTTAGCCATCATCATCATTCTTTTCACTTTTACATATTAGTAGCGATAGTATAAATTGCAAATGACGATCTGAGGTTAAAAACTAATCAGACCCTCTTCTAGGCATAGTCGTAAGGAGGATCAGACGAATATTCAGCTAGTTTATAAGACAATTCAAAATGATACAAAAAACTATTGACTTTGAATTCAGATCTGAAGACAGTTGCCTTGGATTGTACTACTATTTGCATTTATTTATTGGCAAAATCACTTACAATAAGCTGATTAAAAAATAAATATACTATATAATTCTAACCTAAATTTGAAATTACTTATAACTTTTGTCTAATTATATTTTATATCACCATCCTATGCTTATAAGTTTCTCCAAGCATCAAATGAAGCGTCTCATTATACGTTCTAAAATAATATTCGGTTTCAAAGAAGCTTGAACTCAAGTTCTAGGTTTAGTGAGAAATTCTACACAGGTATCCAAAACTCATAGGACTGAAGTTTTAAACAAATGTGAGCGTAGCAGAAAATGTGAGTTAATAAGGATTCAAAAAATCTTATTTTAATTTGATGTATTTAGTTGTTAAAAGGATTATGAATTAAATATATTTGACCGTGTGCTTGATAGATAAAAACCTTCATCGCAAGACCTTCGTCAAAAATGTTTTGGTATTCGAATTCAAATCAGAGTCATAAATTAAAAGTTGCCCTCACGAATGATAATACTTCTAAACGAACTTTTCGAAGATCTTTTTCAGTTTGTAAATATTCTTTACGTCTCTAAAGGTATACAAGTATTCAAGCATCGTTCATAAGCAGTAATAATAATAATAATAATTTACCACAGGTCACGCTTGTAGCGAGCGTTCGGTGAGTGTCGACACCGCGGAGCCCCATTACTCCCTGGGGTCAACAGAGACCCCAGTATAATGTATTTTAGCACAGCAAATAGATCCTCAACCTCACTATACTCAATTTTTCAAGCCAATCTGTTATTTTATTAATTATATGCTTATGTTTTAATATCTTAATATTAAACCATCAAATAACTATCAGAAAAATTCAACCCTTAGGTTAAATTAAACTGTGATATAATTGCAGTGCAATTTAGTTGCCCAATTATTCCCGAATCTCACCCAATCTCACCTGTTTAGTGGTTTAGTGGCCAGCTACGCGCAGGGACGCAGGTCTTCGAAGGCTCAGTCTTGTGTCGAGCCTCGCCCGGGGAGCACTTTGCCACCCCTCGCAACCCGCGACATTTGAACATCGAGAACATATCATTAAACATATTGAATGAGTTTGTTAAACCAACCGTTAAATTTAAAAACAATTGCGGTAAAGTTATTCAAACGTAAAGTTCAATAACCACGTTATCATTTTAAACTTTGAACGTTAAACTATTTACAAGTTTTTTGGAACTGCAATATATTATTGCAGTATTTATTGCATAACTCTGTAGTCATTCTACAGTAGTTCTTTGTGTAAAGTTTGGAGTAAACTGCAAGGATGTGGTGGATTCTGCGTCGAGCAAGGCTAACCGGCGCGTCGCTTTTCAGCCAGGCTTCCGGCACTAACAACAATAATAACAGCAAGCCAGCTAAAACAGGTTGGTAAATAGCTTCTCTCAGAATAACAAGTTAATACTTACTAGAAATTTAAAAATTTAATACTTGGATTGTCACCGTTTGTATTCAAATAAGTTGAGTATTTATTTTAGGAGCACACTTGGTTATGTCAAATTTACACACATAGTAGGAACAATAATATAAAAAACGAAACAAATACAGAAATATTACCTACTCAAAGCCATTTAAAAATAGACAAACATAGGTTACACAAGTAAACACAATTTATTTTGAACAAAAAAAAAATAACATAAAAGTTATTAAAGCTGCTGTAAATGGGCGTTGTCAACAAAATTACAATCTAGAAAAGTTTAACATTAAATTATACCTATTCGGAATTAAAATTATACCAAAATTAACCTTCCGGACCCATGGCACAACTACTGTGCTCAACTGGTTGTGCCGTGGGTAAAAGGTTCAAAGAGAAATGTCAGAAACATAAGCTGCTGTAAAGGGGCATTAGATAAAAAGTTTTCACTACGCCAAAAACCTACTATGAATTTTAGCGACTCCCTACCGTGATAATGAAGATACAGGAATGATTTGTAGAACATATTTTTTCCGACTACTTATTTAGGATCTAGCTGCTCCACCCTCGTTTTAGACCATGTGTAACTCATGAGAAACATATTATCCTACCCTTAGATCCATCCTAGTACCTATCTAACCTACCTAGGTACAGTACCTACGTACTACCTGGTATACCGATGTACTCAGCTATACTTAAGGTCCCTGTAAGCATGGGATAGGATGAATACGCCAGGCGATGGATAGCAGCATTCACCTGAGTACTAAACACCAAACTACGATTACCGATTTGCCTGCCAAGCGTGATGATTATGGAAAATCCCCCCATTGCACGCTATGCATGCTATGGGAGAGGCTTCATCCAGCAGTGTGTGTGTTTACTGGCTGATGAAGAACCATGATCAGATTAGCTTTGTTTGATTGATCTGACCAAGGACACGCTATCAAATGGCTGGTCATATCGCTAATGCATATGTACCAATAAAAAAACCCTGCAACCTACCTACTAATTATGGACTCTCGATTTATCACGGATAGTTTTTGATACAAATATATTTATTTGTTCAAAACGCAGGTAGATACAGTTAAAAACTAGGTACTTTTCAAAAACACAGCTAGTGACTGAGGCCGTAGTCCAAGTATTGCATTAACCTAACATACTTACTTACTTACTAACCTAACAGACTTTTAACCTACCAAAGTATACTTTTATTAGGTATATTAAATGATGTACATTCTTGATGATTTACCCCAGGTAGGGCTGAATTAGAAAAAAACCCTCAAACATGTATTCTATTATAACAATTATATTTCAAACAAAAATATACAGATATTGGAGTTAATTACCCAACACATTAACATTTTCTCATCCAAAAGTTTACATTCACATTATTTAATTAATTCCAAACATTCATAAAAAAACCGGTCGTGGAATAATAATGAAAATATAATATATATATATATATATCAAATAATATATATAATAAATAATGCTCATTCCCACGATTGTGAAGAGGCAGTGCCAACCCCTTCGGGCAAAAATACGAATGGCTATACATCATGTATTTAATTTTACTTTGAAGAGTATATCTTGACTGAAAAGTCGTAGAAATTGATTTGTTAATTAAGCACCTACTTATTTACTTCAAAGAACATTTAACGAGAAAGTACATAACAGCAATTTGTTTGATCCTGATCCTTCACACATAGATGACCCTCGTAATTAAGATACTGAGTGAGCAGACGTACACAAGAGCCGTTTCATTCCTACGAGTACATGTTTACATTGGCCACATTTACTGGTAATTGTACATATGATATCGCTCAAGTGGAAACAATTCAAAATGGATGAGTAGTATGACTGACGTCATGGCAAACAATTAAAACCGAATAATAGGGATCAATTTAAAACATCTTAATTATTTGGTTTGAAATCTTTTCCTAGGCTAGTTGTATCACAACTAGCCTAGAAAGATCAAGGCAACAAACACAGCCATGTCTATTCTTTTGACTCAAAAGGAATTTTTTTTGTTCTATTGTTTCTTCCAAACGCCACGCAAAGTTATATCATGTTGTACTTGAGTCTTTAAAGTTGAATTCAACACATGGTGTTCATCACTTTTCATTCACCTTTGCAAATCGGGTATTCAGCATAAAGCTCCACAAAGGACTCTTCAAAGTCTAAGCCGAGTCTAGTCTTCTGATCCGTTCTGAGCATAATCTTAGTCTAGAATTCCAAGTCTCTACAGAATGATTTTGTACTGGCTCTTTAACTTGAAACGCGCTGCTAGATATTATTATTTACTTCCATTGTGAATATTAAAGCTGTTTATAAGCTACAACGTAGCCTGGCTACGGCGTAGGCATCGTCAGACATCGTTTTCATAATATAAAATATTTAATTATCCGACAACAGCAAAGCAAAACCTACCTACCTATATACCATACCTATACCTACCCCTTCCTACCTATACCTTCTTATGTTCTATTTGCTTGTTATTGTTTTGTTTTCGTGTCAAATAAATTTATTTTCTTTCGTTCTTTTCAAAGGAGTGTTATGATTTTAACGATAGGAGAGGTGCGGGTTCAATTAATACTGCAGTCTGGGTTTTGTGGTACCGTGGTTTTATAAAACGATATGATTCAAATGTTGCGTCCCTTAACTTACCTTATAATTCCCATAATGGAACTTTTGACATGTGCTGAAAGATCATTAAGTGCTGAAAGCCATATAAATCCTAATATCCAAATATAATCTTTTTCACTGACAGAACAAATATTTCAACAAAATTTCACGCCTGCCACAGCGATACATCAATTATACTCTAGTTGGGTGAAGATTCACCCAACGAGGCCCGCATAGAATAAAAAGTAACCCAAATACGGCCACTTTTTTCCGCCCACAACAAGAACAACAGTTTTATTTCTGGCAGAAAACAGACGGTATTAGTAATAGTTGTTTGATTAATTTTCATACCATATTCTTTTTTAGGATACTCTATAGAAGTGCCTTTCTAAAGTTTCATAGGATGCCACTACTGTAGCCTAGAGTCTGTTCAGTGAGAGATCCGTTGTGGGATTGGAGGGCGCTGCTGTGCTTAATTACCTGTTTAGTTTAGCGGGCAATACAATAGTGCGTCTATTCCGTTTTGATCCTATTACAACTGTTACTAGGTATTTCTTAAGTTTATGATTCAAAATGCTGACAGGAAGAAGCCAGCTCCTAATCATGGTTTTAATAACGTTAGTTCACAGTTTGGCCACGACGGCTCTCTTTCTAAACAGACTCTAACAATTTTTCGGCTCTTTCACGCATATATCAGCCTATATAGTTAGGATCAACCTAACTATATAGGCTGATATATGCGTGAGTTAATTATAAATGAATGAAACGTTGTTTTACCAATATCATAGAACTTCATTCAATTTATTTTATGTTTCAACTTGCTTCCAACGTTTCAATGCCTACTGAAGCCGAATTAAATTTTGTCGGTAAACTTTTCCCATATTTTACGTAATAAATACGATTTTTTTTTCAAACTTCTATATAAACTTTCTTTCTATCTTAGGTCTTACGATTTCTACACGTTATTTTTCTTCTCACGTATCACTATTTTTTTCCTAGTCATTTTGCCTGAGGTATTTTGCTAGACGTCTGTGTTTTTGGGTTTGTTTGGTTTGGTTTTTTGGTGTATTAGTTATTTCTCGATTTTTTTTCGGGCAAGTTATTCCTTCAAAATTGCAGCGATATGACGCAACGGTGGTATGGCGCATTATAATTGTTACGATTTTAATGACGTTGTTTATACGACTTTGACGTGTTTCATTCGAAAAAGCGTATTTATACGCGAATCGCTAAAAACGCGTGGTCCGCAGTCAAAGTGTTAAGATTAACATGCACTCACATGGTGGGTAATTTCATGCACATTTCAGGTGTCTTAAAATTTTTGGTTCCAGGCATTTATTGGTGATGCCTTAGAAAGTTTTAATTTACCATTTTGTGTAACTCGCATACATTAAATTTTAATATTATTACTAGGTCGTGCGCAAACAATGGATGGGTTCTGCGTTTGATTCGTGTTGGATCTCTGTTGGATTAATAACCTAAGTTCTTTATTGAAACGGGACGGGTAAACTGTACAGAACAAGGTATACTAGTCTTTGAAATAAGTGATCCCGTAGCTGATTCTTTCCATTGAATTTTTACGCCACTGATTATTGATTTTGAATGAAGAGGATATTTTAAATTTCAAAACTTGAATCCTGCAATTTGATACAACGAGCCACTTAAAAAGACCTGAACTTATTCATAAAGCTGTAAAAAAGTTAGCTACTTCATCTTCATTTTCATCTCCATCGATATCTAGAAGGTTCTAGCGAAACGTCGAAACTTCTGACATCTAATATTCACGAGGCGAGGGATCATGCTATAATATCCTGACACGTTTGAATAATATCTCATATTTTCAGCTTTTGTTATATCTGGCAGTTTCCTAATTACATTTCCCCCCCCCCCCCCATAATTAAAAAGTAATTTCTGTACAAGCTCCTACAACTAATTCAAATCATCTTTCATTACAATTATGTTTGAATGTACCTGAGTCTCCTTTGAAAGTAAGTTATAAGCTTTCTGTGTTTATTGCACATTTGATATTGGAAAATTAATTATTAAATTCATTTCTTAACACGTAGATGTAGGTAAGTAATAGTGACTACAGTACGAGACATTATTTGTTAAAACAAAATTCTATAGCCACCGGTAGAGCGCTTACTCTTTTTTGCACGTGAATGAAGTTTGATTCTAATTTGGCTATTAACTCTATGACATTTTGTACACATGATATACACCAAATCAAATCAAAATAATTTGTTTCATTGAAATCACAAGGATCATTTTGAATCGTCTTATAAACTAAAATTACTCCTTACTATTAGTATAGTAGGATTTTATCGTTTCGTTGTCGATGTATATTTTCTAATAATTGTAAAAATAAGCATTTATTGCCAATTTCCATAACTTAGTATTAACTTGAATTAGCACCTAACACTGAAGAATCAAGATGCTGACAAAGGACCGTATACAAGTAGACGACATCAAGGTCATTATGTCAACGATTTAACATTTTCTTAAGCATAATTCGTAGACATTACCTACAAGAAACAAGGTTATACAAATACCGCTAGCGAAACAATCTCGGAGCTTAATGCCGTCTGAATTAGCTTTCTCATGTTGAATTACGCTTCTAATGTTTAATTGCGAATAAATCTTTTAGATAGGCATACCTGTATGCTTGTAATTTTATGTTCAAACAAGTCCAAGTCTTTAGTCGTTTACAATATCTTCACATCATCAAAATTAGTTCTTGATGTTCCATGATTACTATAAGTACAATAACACTTAGTGTCGTGTGTCTGGCCTAGGAGTAGACCGGATAGTTCACCTGATAAAGTTGTTTTTCCATTGTATTAAACTAATCCATTTATTTTAACGATACATAACTTCTTCCGAAAAATTATCTTATAAAGTATTAATAAAACAGATGAAAGCAAAAATTAAAAAAAGTGATAAATTGTACCAAAACTTACCTAAGCTCATTCCAGCATTTCAGTCTTTGAAAAGAGACCTTTATTTGACTTAAGCATTTCGAAGTTAAATAGCTTTGCCGTTTTGTACGAGTCTTGTAGATTTTATACTGACAGTAATTAACTATCTCTGTACTTAAATACTTACATTATAATTAGATTTCTAGCACTCACCCAGGTAAGTTATTTATATCGTAAGTAAACGTACTAAGTAGCTACCTAAGTTCATAAATTAACAAAATAAATTAAAATTGGTGATGGTTTGGTGTTGAGTACTTAGATGTATGCTGCTGCCTATCCTTGGCGTAATCCCTTTACCAAATCTTTATGTGTCCAGCATTTATTTATACGACATCCACGGGAGGAGTTGGAGGAGTTCCTATTCTTAGGCCTATACCACCACGGGCAATGAGAATATCATTTACCTATCGTTAAATATTGTACCATAACTTAATTAATTCAAAAGTACTTTGTTCACCAAGATTGTGAAAAATTTCTAATGTGTCATATAAAAATAAATATTAGTAGGTAGAAGGTAGGTTAAGTAGGTATATTAAGCATTGTATTTATTGAATTTAGTATGCAAACGTTACTTATCTTTTTGTGGTATATCTGTGCATTATATTTATGTGGGTAGTTTTATGTAACGTCAGTTGGTTGCGAGCCATTAAAGAAGTACAAAGTGATTTGCAGTGTTTCCTTGTTATTCCTTAAAATACAGAACACTTTTATTGTATTTTATATGCAAATTTTGTTTTTAAATGAATGATGTAAGATGATTCACTGATTTCAGTACAAATTCAGACAATTTACATGAATTTACTAAAAATGACATATGAGCAACCATTCCATACCTTTTAGTGGGAATTCACACGTTACCCCTTTAAGGGTTCTTACCTACACATACGTACTCTAAAAGGTGGGTAAATTCAGTTATGTATTTTCAAGACCAGAGGGAAAGAGAGCGATGGCCATGATGATGATGATGATTTAATCAAATCAAATCTTAATAATTTATTGAGTTTGTTATAGAAAGTGAAAGTGAATGATGAGTAATGAGTTTAAGTACCTACAGTCATAATCAGCGTTTCTTGCATGCATTATTTAGTATTTTTAACCGACTTCCCAAAAAAGGAGGAGGTTCTCAATTCGTATTTTTTTTTAAATTTTTTTTTAGGTAGGCTATTTTATTAATTTTAATTAATTGTTTACATTCAAATTCATTATAAAAACAAAATACATTAGGGAAAAATAAAATTAAATAATAAAATCGAACCGAACAAAATTATTTGTGATGTCAAAGCTTTTAAAATAATATATATATATTTTTTTAGTTAGTCTTGTATAGACTTTCTATTAGTAGTTTTTCAATTTCCTCTTAAACATCCGATGGCTATGATTGGTATTGAACAGTAAATTATTTTGTGAAATGTGGTATTTTGAATGAAGACGTACATAATCAATAAAACCCATATTATGTGCGCAATTTTAACCTACCTAAATAATGTCATTGAACAAAATCCACATGCCGACTCTGGGCTGCAAGTATGCATCTGAATCGATAAAATTTGACATTAAAACTCGACAAAACGGAACTATGTCAAGATCGGTAGGATCGAACTCACTTTATCGATTGTTCGATAAATTCGACAAATTTTACCGAAAACATGCATGCCCGGATCTTAATTTTGACATTTGTAATAGGCAACACACATATTTTTGACAAAATAAATGTTTCGATATACGTTATTGAGGCTATAGTTCCATGCTGACCTATCGACACGATCTGATAGATAAAGTCAGTATATCGAGATGTCAAATTTATTGACCGACGATCCATGCTCGCAGCCCTGTTTCAGTGTTTTATTTTAAAGGCTATCCTGGATATTATGAATGTTTGATTTGCCTCAATTGTAGATACGTGCTCTGTTTACAGCGCAGACGGTCTACAACTATCTTCCTATGTATCTGTTACCGGCAAATGCTGGACTACAGGAAAAACTAGTTCTGCCCATGTAAAACTAGTTTTAAAACTGAAATTAATGAAAATCGTAATTCTCCAACACAAATTGGCTAAAATCGTTTTTTTAAGTCATCAACATCATCATCATGTGCTTATAGGAGTTAACGTAATTTATTTTTATTTATATTTCATTATTTACATGCACACACACAGATTGAATTAATCTCACATACTTTCACACAACGCACCTTCACAAACACACACCGCACGCAACTTTTTAATAGTTTGTTACCAGTATTTTTACGTTGTTTTTAATGTTATACCTGTGATTATACAGGGGGTATTTATCATACATAATCATCTACTGACAGTTGTGTAGTATAATTATAGATGTAAATCCGTTATTCTAAGTAAAATACATTTAGACGTACGTTACGATAGACTCTAACATTTAGTGTTGCACTAATTTGTTACCGCAACGGTTTTTACAAGATCACAGCCTGATAATACTTGTTTTACCTGGTGACATAATTTTGTTAGTAACATCTAGTAGGTAGGATATAGCACGCGTTCCCTTGTAGTTCGAAACGTGCCTACCTTCGTACGTGACCACTTTGATACGTTGCCCCATAATTCTGTTTGGGTTCCGTTTGCCTAAATGTATGATTTGATTTTCATGTTTGCTTCGTGTTTTACTTGAGTGGAATTTTCGTAGAGACTTAGATACCTTTACCAGGCAGAATAGTAATTTAGTTACAAATTTGATGGAGCTTATGGTGCCCAGTGGATGAAACATGAAGCTCTAAAGTTCAAATCTGTAATGAACGTGCACCAAATGAACCTTTAGAAAGAAAAAGAAAAACAGTTTAATTATGAGAACTTATATAGATAAAAATAAATAAAATAAAAATAAAAGGGCATTTATTCACTTACACTAATCTTAGTTACAAAGGTACAATAATAATAAAGTTTAATAGTTAGTGTACGAGAAAAGGACGAGGGCTTAGCCACGCTGTTTTTCAGCCTCACCTTAGAATGCTGCTGTAGTCACAGCAGCCATGTACTCGGAAGCTATCTGCTGTTTCAGCAAAGGAAACAGCAAAACTTAAAATAAAAATTAAACTTAATAAAACTTAGATAAGAACTTTTGATAAATATGAACAACTTAAAATAGTATTTTGGTAATGTGTTAAGGTCACCGAGTATGCTTAGTAGCTTTCAGAATTAGGAAGTTTAAGTGGCAATGGGCAGGTCATATTATAGCTCGCAGAACTGACAACCGTTGGGGAATAAAGGTTCTCGAGTGGCGATCACAAACCGGATGACGCGATAGAGGAAGGAAGGCCCTCCACTCGATCCAGTTGATGTACTAAAGACATTATAAACGTCGCAGATAGTCTGTGGATGGAGGCGGCTCAAGACCGTTCGTCGTAGCATTCTAGGGGGGAAGCCTATGTCCAGCAGTGGACTTATTATTATTACTTAACAGGCTGATGTTGATAATGATGGCAATGTGTTTCTTTGGCCTCCAGCCCCCCAATTACAGTAGCAAATGGTAATGGGGAATGCAACAATGGAAATTATTTTGGCAGCCTTAGCGCTGTCTTAATCTTATGAAACATGAATAGGGGAACTTCTGGACCTAAATATTTCTCCTTTTAAGTTTTAATAGATTTGGACAGCGCTGAGGCTGCCTAAATGATTGTTGCTGTAATTTGGGGGCTGATTTGACCTTCTTCAAGCACTTTATAAAAGTCATACAGATCATTGTCTGCCTACGCAGGTCTGGTTTGTTAAATGAGTCTACAATTCTTTATTTTTTACCTTTTTATAAATAGTTCAGGACCAAGACAATTTGATCGTTCGTAGTTAGTGTAAGGTTTCATTTGAGATTGTTTATCGGTGGTGTGAATCTAAATTTATTTACTATGATATACATCTCCTATTTTAGGATTGGGATAAAATGAGAACAGGAATAAAATAAAATAGGTCTAATATATACCGAATGGGATGAAACGATAAGCACTCATAATTATAGTTCTGAATTCGATAGGGGTTGTTTATTGTAAACTAACTTATTCTTAAATGACAGGGCCAGGGGTAGACAGAGAGCGAAACTAAAGCAGGATCGCAAACTTGGACGAATTATCACAATGGACGTAGTCATAAGACGTTGCCGCTCTTACATCTGTGTATCGTATTAGTGATCAGATATCTTTGTCCATCCCACGGAACCTTGCTACGAGTAAAAGAGAAAGTAGATATAAGTTTGGCAACGCCTTACTTCTTTGTAAATCGTGTCAGTTGAGAACCGACTAGTCGGTGTAAACATTGCGGTGAAGTTTGTAAAAATAGCAAAAAATCGTATGAAATTGCAGTGTTTCATCAAAATAAATTTGAAAAAGTGAAAATATGCCATGTTCTGCTGTGTGTTGTTCATCAAAAACAACAAGAAGGAGTAAAAGACCCGGGATTGCCATTCATACGTAAGTCTTGGTCAATATATTTAATCTTTTTACTTGCTAAAAGAGCAAGTTTTTTTAACCGGAAAAACTGTAGTAATTACTTTTTATTGGTACTTAGTCATATTTCCTGAGTGATAATCATGAAAGTTAAGTGTAAAAGCATTAATTATTGTAAAATAAAAGGCATTGTTTTAGGCATCTGTGCTAGTGATGTACTACACCAACCAATTTAGTTTTATCGATAATATTTTAGTTTCCGTTTTTGATGTACACACAACACATGCTTTGCGTATGTGTTTACTGCGGGGCAAATGCTTGTAAGATCTGCAAATATTTGTTCCGGGTCTGGGTGTTATGGTACCATGGTACTCGTAGTTCCTGATACCCACGACAAGGGAATCCTAGTGTGGGATCATGACTACGTATGTGACTGTTGGGTGTTATGTTATGTTTGTATGTTAGTTTCTTTGTTTAGGTCTTTAATCTTGAATCTGAAATTTGAACCAGTTCCATCCACCCAACCGATTGAGCTGAAATTTTGCATTATCGTGTTCCATTGATAATACATACATGTAACAAATTAAAGAGTTGATATCTTATAACGCCTTTTTCATTAATTTCGCTATTATTCATCGATAGGTTAGTCAATGAAGTCACTTCTCTAGTCACTCACACTAATACATATCTACAACTGCACACTGACAAAAAACGGACATGCTTTGAACCAAAATGCTCTGTCCATTGATAATTCGTCCAAGAACGCAAAGGTCCTTATAGCCCACCAGAATCATCCCATGTACCGACCTACAAATTTTTTTTGTTGAGAAGTTTTATGTATTTTCGTGTTTTTTGCGTTCTGATCCACCACTACCAAGCATCACTGCGTTAGAAAGGAAGGCAAAACAAGCAAATTTTTTATTAATTTAAGCATGAAATAACTTTTCAAAGAGCATAAATAAACTTAAAAGCTTATGGGCCAAAGATACGGCTCTTTCGAAGCATAAACAAGAAGGAAATCGTGAAGAAAATTAAATTCGTCAACAGGTGCCACCATGAAATAGATTCGTTCCGTTCGCCGCCGATAGCGATCAAATTTGTATCGCTAAGGCTTCCAAGTGAAATCTGGAGAGCTGGATAAATATATAAATTTTTTGAAAAAGTCGTATTTGGCGGTTCGACTTATTGCCAAATATTGTGTGTCAACACATTGTTGTAAAACAGATTCCAGAAGTAGGGAGCAAGGTATGACATAAAGTATTGCACATGCTGGGCAGGGTGTATCCTTTGGATGAAAGGACAAATGAATGCGAATTGGCCTGAGTTTTTCTGGTAATAAAAAAATTACAAAATATAGAAATGTGACCGAAATTTGAACTGTTATTATGAGGTAGCGAAATACCAACTTTCTGCCAATTCACAATTCAGTCTCGATTCGGTCAACTCTCAGTGTAGTTTTTTCTCCTCTGATCTTGTAGTGTATAGAAGATCGAAAGGCATGCAACTTTACGGCAGTGCTCGAGACTCTGGATCTTAGTCTCCATCAAGTGTTTCTGTCCTAAAAGCCTGCGTAACCTAAGGCAGCAAGCTGGTGTTTGGCCGAACCAACCCAAACGTGACAACAGCAGTACTCCAAAACACCGTAAAAATACCGTTTCATCAGTTACCGGTTCTTCATCGGTTCCATGGGGTACGCATCTGTACAGCAGTGGACATCTTCCACTTTTGATGATAATGATGAATCACAATGCTATATAAACTAATTTTCACAAACTGTTATACCTAATGATCTTATTATTATTTTATTTTATTTTACAAATTTTAGGAAAACTTACAGTATTTTAGTTTATTATCTGTTTGTGTACCAGACACAAACAGATAATAAACTAAAATACATGTAAAAGTTACATGTATCCTGATGGCCAATTACAAGTTTCCACATATAGGTAATAAACGAGTAAACATAAAAACAGTAATCGTAGACGACGAAAAGAGAAAAATAGAAGAAAATACGAAAAACAAAATTAAATCCTACTAATATTATAAACGCGAAAGTTTGTGAGTATGGATGGATGTTTGTTACTCTTTCACGTAAAAACTACTGAATGGATTTGAGTGAAATTTGAAATGAAGATACTTTACGTCCTGGATTAACACACATAGGCTACTTTTCATCATCATCATCATCATCATCATCATCATCATCAATTTTCATCAGTATTCACGCGGGTGAAACCGCGGGGCGCAACTAGTTAATAATAAAAGCGAAGTTAACTACCTATGAAAAATTTGTCACTAAGTAAGCGCTTAAGCTTAATGAATTGAATCGTTTGATAAAACCCGTCAATTTTCACAATATTTTGGCCGGAAAGTCGGACGATTGTCAACCCTACTCCATGGGTATCTCTCCCGACTGAAGATCCCTCGAATCATTGCAAATTGGTGCTAGCGGCGAATATGGCGGATACCGGTGTGAGCGTGATTTGATCTCCAACAGGATTGTATTGCCGTGACATGTTGTAATGATAGTTTCGTTGAGTTGGGTTCCATTCCAGTACTGTGAGTGGCTGTGATACTTTTAAGGCACAGAATTCAAAAAAATCACGGTCTATTGATTCAGCGCACGTTAATTTGTAGAATAGCTGTGACACTGAAGTAAATATATTTCTAAAACCTCTCGAAAGGAAAACATAAATATAGACAAGTTTCTCTACATAATTCTTTTCCAAAGTAGAGTTTCATATCCAAAATTTTGCAATAAAAATGGTAGCAGTTTGATTTACGATTTTTTGCACACATGTATATTTTGTACGTTGAAAGTTCTCTCGGAACAGAATTTTATTTAAAAAATGAATTTTGATTTAGCGGCTATGAATGTTGTGTGATGTTTCCAATTTCTTAGCGCTAGCGTTAACATGGTGTATTTGCTTAAATAATAATATTTGTGCGTCATTTAATGCATGTTTAGAATCTACATCAGGTATTTTGTTTTAGCCAAATAACGCAAATGTTTGCGCAACAGATACTGATGATTTAGTTATATACTCCACATAAACACAACTACTTAAAGGCGGCGCGGCGCGTCGTTTCTTTTTTCAATCGACTTCAATAATAACTTTTCATTCAAAAAACCGACTTCCACCATTGTATTCGACTAAATATTTGGATGAAAAAAATTTATGAAAGAACCATAGTGGTGAAAGGATTATGATACTTTCTGAATGAAAATGCTTGGTTTGTTGCTGAAAACATCAAAATCGCCATATGTATGCCTACAATATTTGAGGAGTTCCCTCAATTCCTCATGGATTCCATCATCAGAACTGGGGTTTGAAAAAAATGGGACCAATCTGGAAGTATATCTATTCAAATAAAAAAAGAACTTTTCAAATCGGTTCATAAACGCCGGAGATATGAGGTAACATAAAAAAAAAGTTTTTTGTGAAGTCGGTTAAAATAATAACTTTTCATTTAATAATAACTTTTCATTTAATAATAACTTTTCATTTAAAAAACCGACTTCCGCCATAGTATTCGACAAAATAATTCTGGATGAATTTTTTTTTATGAAAGAACCATAGTGGTGAAAGGATTATGATACTTTCTGAATGCAAATGCGTGGTGTCTTGCTGAAAATATCAAAATCGCCATATGTATGCCTACAATATTTGAGGAGTTCCCTCAATTCCTCATGGATCCCATCATCAGAACTGGATTCTGAAAAAAATGGGACCAATCTGGAAGTATATCTACTCAAATAAAAAAAGAATTTTCCAAATCGGTTCGTAAACGCCGGAGATATGCGGTAACAAACATTAAAAAAAAAAAAAAAAAAAAAAATACAACCGAATTGAGAACCTCCTCCTTTTTTGGGAAGTCGGTTAAAAAACCGACTTCCGCCATAGTATTCGACAAAATAATTTTGGATGAATTTTTTTTTATGAAAGAACCATAGTGGTGAAAGGATTATGATACTTTCTGAATGCAAATGCTTGGTGTCTTGCTGAAAATATCAAAATCGCCATATGTATGCCTACAATATTTGAGGAGTTCCCTCAATTCCTCATGGATCCCATCATCAGAACTGGATTCTGAAAAAAATGGGACCAATCTAGAAGTATATCTACTCAAATAAAAAAAGAATTTTCCAAATCGGTTCGTAAACGCCGGAGATATGCGGTAACAAACATTAAAAAAAAAAAAAAAAAAAAAAAAAAAAATACAACCGAATTGAGAACCTCCTCCTTTTTTGGGAAGTCGGTTAAAAAGGAGGAGGTTCTCAATTCGATTGTATGTTTTTTTTGTGTTTGTTACGCGATTACTCTGCCAAATATGAATTGATTTGATGAAGTTTGGTAGGTCATACTTCAGAGGTGGTTCCATATCAATTTTATCGCAATTAATTCAGTGCTTATTGAAAGAAGTTGGTTTTTGTTTTTTTTACTTTTTATGTGAGATAAATATATACAACTAGTTGCACCCCGCGGTTTCACCCGCGTGAATAATGATGAAATATGATGATGATGATAATGATGATGAAAAGTAGCCTATGTGTTAATCCAGGGTATAAGGTATCTCCACTCCAAATTTCACTCAAATCCATTCAGTAGTTTTTACGTGAAAGAGTAACAAACATCCATCCATACTTACAAGCTTTCGCGTTGTAGGATGACAATGACACAACTTTATTCGACTAGCCTCATCATCAACATCAACATACACATACATAGTTTATCGAGTCACAAGTAGTCACTAAGCGCCCTTAGCTGGGGTTGGTGGAGGACGCTGAGTCATCATTCATCCTCCCCTCTAAGTTGCAGCTGAAACATAATAGCTGGTTTACTGTAAATACTTTTGAACCCAGTTCTCCATTCCATGAGCCAATGAAGACCCCAGAACCTTAAGAGAGCTTGACTACATTAATTGACCGTTATGAAAACCTGTAACTGTAACTGTACTGTTAATGTAAGACTTTCAATTAAAAAAAAATAAAGGTTAAATGAAATTAAGAACGACTGTTCAGATACGAATTTTAAATTTCTTTGGTCATGTCACACGCAATGAAGGCTCAATGGAGCTTCTTGTAGTGCAAGGCAGCATGGAGGGTAAGAGACCACGGGGTCGCTCTCCCACACGGTGGTCAGACCTTATTAAGTCCAGCACACAAACTTCCATGACCGAATGTTCTCGCAATGCTGCTAATAGAACTGAGTGGAGACGCATCGCAAGAGCCGCCACGACCACTCTGTCAAGAGAGTATGACTAAGAAGAGAGAGAAAGAGAGAGAAATTAAGAAGTGACATTATTTATTTGATAGATCTTGTGAATGAACACTCTATTACAATATTTCGTTACCGCACTAATAATACATTATTTCATCATTAGAAGCCTGTAGAAGCCTGCAGGAGACATAGGCCTCCCCTATAGAAAGAAGGTAAGAAAGAAGTTTTTTTTTCCAAAGCTTGCAGTGGTCCTTTGCTGTTCGGTAAATGCTCGACTCTATGAATGTTAGGTTGTGTGCTACATCTATAATTAAAGTGAGCTAGCTCTTTCACTCTTGTCTACGACACCATGTCCGCTTAGCCTGTTAAATGACCCGGTTGATTCCTACTAAGTGGATGTGTGCAACTTTACTGCATCTTTATGACAAAGTGGGGACGTCTTAAGGGTCGTAGCGGCACATAATGGGCTTATTTTCTTAGGTATACCTATTCTGTAACGTCTTAGAATGGACCTACTTTAGTAACCTACTTTAGTAACCTACTTTAGATGAGTAAACTGCATTTTTTGATAAATTTAAACTTTAGTTTGCAAGGAACAGTCATTGCTTACTCTAGCTCTGGCTGAGAATGTTTCCGGAGTAAGTAGTACGTCAACTAGGTCCATGGTCTACTGTCACTTAAAAACCGAAACCCGGAACAAGAGTAATGAAATGGCAAAAGATTATGACATTTAATGAGGGATTTTCACGGCCGCCTCGAATCATGCTTTCAGGGGCTTAGTACGGGTTTTTATAGTTTTCGAAACTATATAAAGTTTCGTTTCCATCCATAAATTTACTTGCAGCGCCCCTAGCAAAAACGAGAAGAAAACTAAGGACGCTGTCAGTAAATGTATGGATGGAAACGAAACTTCATACAGTTTCGAAAACTATCAAAACCCGTACTAAGCCCCCAGGGTTGAAATGGGCGCTGCACGCGTAATAAGCTGTCAAATGAAAGTTTGACTTTGCGATTGTGACTTGAAACCACAATTATAAACCATCTAAGAGTATTTGATAGCCGATGTCTTAAAATAATGACTAAATGACTAATGCACGTCGATGTTGAGTCAGTGCCATCTATCGAGCGAGTTGAAACTACTTTCTTTTTTAAAACGAAAATTAAAAGCTCTCATTGTTTAAACACAAATGTGGATGTGTATAATTGAAGCATAAGAAGTAGGTACCTACTCCGTTCACGTCTTACATTTTAGATTTCAGTTTTCATCTCTAGAAACCTAAAGGCTGAATTTACGAAAAAATATCAATCTGTTAAAGGTACTAGAGATGTGACCTTTTCTGTCAACCTTCTGTGAAAGACAATGAATTTAATATCCTCTCAGCTTGTCAGCACTTTTGCCGTTTATCTTTCGCTACATCGAGCATTTTTACCTCTCGAGCTCTCACACCTTTTCATTTAATTTAGCACTTTCTCAAACACTTTCAATCTCTTTCGCCGTGACTTGCCAATAAGGTTATCTTAAATATCAGCAGGGAGCATTCTTTTTTGGTCATAAATCTTATATCTTTAACCATAAAGTGTAAAATTGAATGGCAAGATAGCCCCTTTGTAGAGTCCTTACAATTTATCAGTAATCTATTTTGTTTCGTCAGGTTTCGGACCCATGTCAGAATGTTGTTCGTGATATTCATTATATTGATGTCAATATCAAAGATTTTTTGCTCGTACAGGATTTGATTGCATGTCATGTCCATGTAGTACCTAATTTATTTTTGTTTTGCGAATCGTATCTAGCATATCACTTAGCAGAGCTTTCTAATGATGCATTTGCTCTATATTCCCATATAGGCCTTATTTAAGGGTTTATGCTTCGGCCAGACTTATTAATAGAGCAGCTATTCATCCTATGAAAGTAGCGTTTAAGTGCCTGTTTCACCTTAATTTAGAAAACCACCACTCAGTTCCGTTTATTGCCCGTGTTACTACCAGTATTACTACTTCAACTAAATATTCGAAAAAAGTTAGTTGAACTAATTGGAATATTTTTTTTCCAATAAGTTCAACTGGTTTAACTAATAGTTGAACTGATAGTAGAATTTATTGGAGTAGGTCTTTTTTTCAACACAGAAATGATTATTCATTTGTGTTTTATTAGCAGAACAACGTTGGGCCCACTTGTATAATGAAATGTTTTACGCTTTTACAAATGTTCTGCGCTTTTAATTACCATAAAACCATGGATCCTTAGGTATTTTCACAAAGTAATCCTAGTTTTATCTTATATCTCCACCATGGCAATTTATATACCATGAACTCTTATAGCGATTCAGTTCAAAAACTATTCATTACAAAATATCGGTTCGCCGTTGACATTCGTCACCATTGAATAACTTTAATCGCAGAAGTTTATAGACCTTCTGCTACTGTGCCTTTAAATATAGCTGCGGACATCACGGAACCGATATTTTGTACTGAATAGTTTTTGAACTGAATCGCTATAAGAGCTCATGTTTACGCCAGCTGTTCTAATAATGACGAATTTTAATTAGTAGTAATTGTCAAAACATAACGCTTGAATAAAGAAAAATGCTTCGTAGTTAGTAAAAGATTTGTTTTGTAGCTAATTGGAATCGGCACTCCGGTTGTTCGTCGTGTCGCTGGTTTTTTTTGTGGTTTCTGCGTTAGACTGGCACCAAGTAGGCGTTTTATCCCCATCCATAATCCTATAAGCTGCATTTAAATCCGTTTAGTATCATATGATTTTTAGGGCTTCTGTAAAAAATAAATACTTATAGTGAGATTTCACTGTCTGCCTGTCAGAAGCGTGTTTCTAAGATAAAAAAGTCCATATTTTATACGAAAAATAAAGATGTACTAAGTTAATATTTTTTGAGAAAATAATACAATAATCTTAGGTGAATGGAACCTGTGAGGTAATGCGTTACTATAGGCAAAGGCTTAAAATCAGGTGGACTATAAATCAAAAAATATTACAAAAAAGGTTTTTCTCTGTGCCTTTGTTATTTTAATGAGTAGAAATTGTTAATTTCATAAAAAAATATAGGCGAATTGAAAACATACTTTTTGTAGAGTCAGTAGAAATTGTGAATTTGTTTCATCTCATACGGCAACGAAATCCCTAGGTCGAGTAGGTAGAGTATGTTGAGTCTCACTCGCGCTTAACTGAATTTATCAGCTATAGAAGATGTAGATGCATGACAATCTAATGATACAGCATCCATGATATTTGGAAGCAGTTCCCAAGCGACAACAAAAAAAGAATATAGCAAACTATGTAACTATGAATTAAGAAAGGGAAGGGGTGGATTTATGTAACTCGACATTTTCTACTTTAGGTAAGTCGTTCTACTTGGGCCTAAAATCAATCTGAAGCCAGGTATCTGGGGATTGAAGGTCATAGGATTAAAAACAACAGGCAAGACATTTGTGCCTATAAAAGAAAAGTATCTACACAGAATAGACCATGATTTGCACAAAATATTACGGAGTTATGCCTAGGTTTGAAGGTCGTATAATATATTCTGTTGAGCCAGGGAATCACCTTCAACCTAAACAAGGTTGAAGGTTTCATTTTACGTAGAAGCATTGAATTATTAATCATTTTAAGAAGATAGGAAGGTACTCATAAATGTAGATTTAACGAGAAACAAGCAATATTGTCCAATTAGTCTTGCTAAAGTCGTTGAAACTTTACCTTTTTCACAGGTTGTATTTCAAGACCGGTAGGTAGTACAGGGCCCCAATTCTACTAAACAAATTGTGTTTGAATTGTTAATGAATTTTCTCAAAAATGACACTTTTGACACTTTTAGTATACCAAAAGTGTCAATTTTAAGATAATTTATTAATTAATTGGTTCAAGCGTGACTTTGCTCTGACTTTTTTGATAATTTATTAACAATTCAAACACAATTTGTTTAGTAGAATTGGGGCCCGGAAGTGCAACAATGTGTGACGCGAAATTCATATTTTTTTATGAATGTCAATGAACCAAAACAACACTATACAAATCATTAATTGCCATTTATAGCTAAACTAATAATATTTATGAGATACTATCAATTAAAACATGTGTGTTAGGTCTCTTGATTCCCGCAAAATCAGTGTTCACTATCTCAAGAAGTGTTGATGAGCTGTAATGAGCAAAAAACACAATAAAATTTGAATTTGGAACCACTTTCCTAACGTTAACCATGTGCTCAATATAGCGGAGACAATACTCCACACAATAAAATGAAGACAAAATAGTAATCGCGCCGCCGTTAGAAAGTAGTTTTATTTATTTATTTATTTTTCCAAATAAAAAGTAAAACCACTTTTGTCTTAAAACTATAGGTACCTAGATAATAGTTTAGTAGCTCGGTTCCTATCCAGCTACCTACTTGTTTGTCTTAAGACGTAGTAACTTTTGTAGCTTACTGCTGGTATAAATATACCTACTAGTCTTGCAACGTAAGCTAGTAAACAAACAAACCAACTTTTCAGACTTTTCGAGACGTGTAATCTTATACAGCGTGAGAGAGCCATTAGTGCACGGAAATGAGCCGAGCGCGTACCAGATAACACAATAGTTACTAGAGGCAGGCTCGTGCACCGGATGTGGCCCGATGGAGCGAGACCTCGATTGTTTGAACTGATCTCGGAGATGAGTGGTTGAAGTTAGCTGATACGTCTCATCTCGCATAACGTCTATAGAAATTATGGTTTTCAATTACGTCATCACGACATGAGATTTTTTCGAAAAATCACCAACCAAATAACAGTTATTTGCCGAACTGTATGTTACATCTGCCGTGGTGTGTCTGGCCTAAGAATCATCAAAAAATCCCCATCTCCTCCCGTGGATGTCGTAAAAGTCGACCAAGGGATTACGCCATGGGATGGGCAGCAGCATCCACCTGAGTATTCAACAACAATACCACGATCACCAACCCGCCTGCTAAGCGTGGTGATTATGGCAAATCCACCCTGTTGCATTTTTATGGCCTCATCCAACATGCGAGACGTCTAAAAGCGTGCTGATGAGATGAAAATAAGAATAAATTACCTAAGCTTCGAGGGCCATAGTGACAAGACTCAAAACGAATACTTGCAGATCTAACAAGTACAAATATTTACTGTACAAGAACCTCTAATTCAAGGATCTTTACTGTGTTGAGCAAAACAAGTTGCTGAAGAAATGTACCAGTAAATTCTTATAAAGTTTGGACTCTTCAATCTTATTCATTTTATTCCGGTCACGCTCAAGAAAATTCACCAACGTTGCGCTACAAAGGAAGAGTAATGCAATTTTAAAACAGTAATCTAAGTGCTAGATTGTATGTGTGTGTTCTTGATTAATTTCAAACAATGAAAGTTACTATTACGGCCGAATAGTTTGTTGCAAACAGTTAACTCACTATGGAGCCCCTGAGTTCAGTTTCAGAGTAATTTATACAAATAGAAATGTAATTAAATGAAATATATTTAAATACAACAAACATTATAAATACCCAAAAAGTACAATAAATAATTAATAGTTACGTTTTAAAAGTTGAATTAGGTAGGAACTGATTGTAAAACCATTAGTAACCAAACTAGGGTGACCTGTGATATGGCGTACTAATGCCATGCCTTCCGACGGAGAAAGCAGAAAATATAAATAAATAAAAAAATAAATGCTGGACATTTCACACAACATTATCTAGCCCCGATCTAAGCAGAGCTTGTGTTATGGGTACTAGATAACTGATATACTTAATACAAATACATTAAATAGATAGCTTTTTTTTTTATAATGCATTGAAAATACCCAGAACACCCTGGACAATTATCTGCAGATAATGCAATATGCTTAATTACTAAAGACTACAGAGAATAACTGAATGAATATAAAATTACAAAACTATAATAAATTAAATTTTTAATGTATATAAAATTATACTTACTAATTAATAAGTTTGTTACAGAGATAATTTTTAAAAAACAAAGGTTAAAATTGATGATAGTTTTTTTAGCAGCAGTTGTGATCTTGAAAAAATACTGAAAATCTAAAACAATGTTCTCTACTCATTAAGAAAATACAAGACAGATATATACTGATCTATGTAGAAAAAAATAATTAGAATCGCTTACTGAATTCTCCCAACAAATTACTGAACAATTTTTTTTATCATTTCTGCGAGTAAACAATTTTATTGGATAATTCAGACTGAACGAATAAAAAAGGAGCGTGCCATTTCTTCGGAATGGTGTTTGTGAAAAACAAAAAGTGACCTTTAGTCAACATTGTTGTGGAATAAAAGGTGAAATGAGAATGAAATGTAGGAAAAAAACATTGTGGTCGCTGTTCATTATACCCGGCCGAGCCATTAAAGTGAATGAGGATGAAGGTTTTTGGATATCATTTTGCATATTGTATAGTTATGTAGACCATATCAGTTAAAAGATAAATTATACACATGATCTAAAGATAACTCAACCGATCCAAATCACTAAACCAGACGGAAGCGTCGTTTCTAAGGCACTGGCTGTATTGCTATGTTGAATGGGAATGCGTGATTACGCTAGTAATTATACAAGTCAATGGCGTCAAGCAAGATAAGAGTCAGCTCTCGCGTCGCTTCGACCAGAACTTGAACACATTGAAAACGTGAAGGACTCCGGTACCTCAACGGACCTAAAAAAGCTCAAATATCTGAGCTCTGTCGAGATACTTGCATATTTGCGCCTATTGAAGTCCTTTAGCCCGCTGTACCGATCCCAACTGATGCCCCGAACAGATGAAATGGTGCAACGCACGTTACGTTGAAAGATAGATAATAAATAAAACAAAGAAAGATAAAGTAAAACTATTCAGTACATCAATTTTCACTATACGCCTAAGACGTATGTACACACACACACACCCTCCCCCTCCACACAGATACACATACACCCTCCTCCTCACACACATACATACATAAGTGAGCGCGCACGTGAACAGGCCAAACAATGAATCCTGTCACTGTTTGACATTATGCAATAATAAGAGATGGTCATATTTTATGCTTTACTTTATTCTGTGGCTTTGCTTAACTTTTGTAAGATTATATAATGTAAGAACTTAATGTTTTTACGGAGGGTACCCAACGAGTAACACCCAAACGAGTAACACTGTTACTCGTTTCCGACCTAAACGAAAAAATCCCTGTATTTAAAATTTTCCTAAAATAGAAATGCACATTTTCATCAACTAAGTGCAAGCTTTTGATAAAAGGTAAATGCATTGAGGTGAACACGCTAACTGGATTACGTCACGGGGTGAAAGGGTACCTATAGAGGTTTTAAAAGGCCGACTAGGGCAAAAAACAATGTTGTTTATAGAAGAAACCAAGCTTGAAATGAAATCGAGTCTAATACTTTTCTGTATTTTTAACCAATTTAGAAAATTAATGAGGTGTTTTGTCAGCTTAGTTTTTATTTATTTTAATTTTATTTTCTTTTGTTTTTTTATTTTGCTATTTACGCGATATTTCCACTAATTGTGAATAGAGTTTGGTGATTATTTAATTAATAAAAGGGTGGTCCCACATAATTTAAGTCAAGATACCTAGTCTGATAAAGTCTTGAAGGTGTTTTTATTGTAAGAGTTGATTAGTGTTGATAACTTCTTTGTTAAATCGAAGGAAAATAAGATTAAATAATGTAAAACAAAAAACGCAAATAATTTATAGAAATTTGGTTTAAAATTATAAAATTTGACCTTGTTTGCTTTAAATTGTTTTCAATAGGTTATGATACTTACATTTGATTTTTCTGTTGCAGAATATTGAAAAATAAATAATACTTTACACAAAGGGATCCAATAACCGAAACGAAATCCCATCTTTGTGAAATTAAATTTATTTTTCGAGGTTTGCTTTATGGGATAAGCTCACAAACATTATTTAATTTCTTTACAGTATTGATGACTACGTAGTATAAAGCTTTGTCTATACCTTTTGATATTATGTATTACTAGTTGCGCCCCGCGGTTTCACCCGCGTGAATAATGATGAAAATTGATGATGATGATGATGAAAAGTAGCCTATGTGTTAATTCAGGGCGTAAAGTATCTCCATTCCAAATTTCACTCAAATTCAGTAGTTTTTACGTGAAAGAGTAACAAACATCCATCCATACTAACAAACTTTCGCGTTTATAATATTAGTAGGATAGGAAGTAGGATAGGTTAGGATTAAGCCTTGCATTTTAGATTTTAAATGTTACATTGCAAAGTTATAGCTGGTTTCAATAACTAATGGATTAAAATTATAGTGACATGCCATATTTGTACGAAGGCTTTTATTTTAAAGAATATTGTTAATCATTTTTCTGTTTAGCTACCGAAAACAGCCTTTTTGATTAATTACGGATTTATTAGCCTGTTCACCAGGAATAGGAACAATGTGGGACGATTATAGATCAAATTTGATTAAAAATTAAATCTACCCAAGTCTACGATAAACGCTACGACGTAGCAGATTTCGTAGCCAAAGATGCCGTATAAATCACTTCTGATTAGTTATGCCAAAAAATGTAAAGATTCTTAAGAAAATCTTAAATAAAATACGCTGTTGACTATCCATGGCAGTCATAGAACATTTTTGAAATAATCTTCTTCTCTTTCAATTTCTTTATTTGTTTAAAAACATACAGACGAATTAAGAACCTCCTCATTTTTTTAATTTGGTTAAAAACCCAGTTCAATGAGCGATGAATGAAGATACTTCCCATTTATTGGTTTTAGCTTCTCTTACACAAGCATTCTAAGGATTCCACCGATAATCTAAAACAGCGGACTTGCACAACGTTATCCGGTTTCAAATTAAAAGAGTCGGATGGTTTAGTGCTGGGAGCGGTGGTCAGTTTCGGCCACAAGTATTTGTAGCCGAAGACGTGTTTAAGGATGAATGGAGTGCATTGAGATCCAATATGAATATCAGTTCTTGTTACTACGTAAATTCCCAATTCCATTAAATTTGGGTCCCTCTTCGGCTTTGGAAAAGCGAATGTTTTATTATATCCCTACCAACCAGGTGGTGATCGAACCCGCGACCATATCCTTGATAACAAGATGCGTTAACCACTGCGCCACTGGTTCTCTCCACTTCAGGTAAATTTTTTGGGATGGTATCATCGGCTCAAAGCGCCGTAGGACCTCCTTTTTGAAAAGTCTTATTATGTTATCAAAGAAATGAGATTCTTGCAATTTTTGTAATTTAAATCATAACTTAACGTTAAGGTAAATAAGCATTCTTGAAATTCATTACTGAAACTCGGAAATTTTGTTGAACTTAACCCCGTATCTAGTTTTGAGGGCCAACAAGACCCCAATATCTCAGCAAGGAGGGTTTTATTTCAATACGAGCAGTCAGTATGGGTCCAGAGGGAGTGCTTTCTTCTCACCTTACGTGACCTTTACTCCGTGTATGTACCTAGTATGTACTGTGCAATGCTGCCAAGGGTAGCTATTTGGGTGTCCTATACAGCACCATCATCATCAGCCTGTAGAAGTCCACTGCTTGACATAATATCTCTGCCCCATAAACTATCACGGGCGGCGAACAGATCCAGAAGGTGCATCTAAACTTCCTATTCGAAGATTTAAATCCTACATAAAGATTAATCTAATTAAGAAAGCGTATTACACTCTTGATGACTATATTAATAATGTCGCTCTGCCCCTCGACTGCTTAAATGGAAATTTGCAATATCTGTACTTACCTATTTACATGTTTCTATTAGATTATTATTTATAAGTATAACAAGCGTAGCGTGTGCTGTCTTGCATATTTTTGCTGATGTTTATTTACTTTTGACTACCTTCCTAAGGTTTTTAAGTTCTCATTTACTATGTATCAGCAACTCCTTGCTCCGAGGCACCACACAGGCGCTTCTCACCTAGTGGTAAGACGGACCATTAATGTAAGCCAAACCGTGTTTGTTGCCTGATTCTTCTAGGCTTGGTCGCGTTGGAACAGGAGTAATTTTAGTTTATAAGACGATTCAAAATGATCCTTGTGATTTCAATGAATAACGTTCTTTCGACTTTGACTTTGACTTTGAACGGTCTTGAGCAGTTCAAAAATTTAGTAAATGAGGATATCTAAGAGCTAATACTTTTGTGATCGATGTGTTTAGAAACAACGGAAGCATCAAAAAGCTTATGTATTATCATCCAGAAGAAATTTTGCATACTCTTTACTCTTGAGGTCTTGCAGCCAAAATTTTAATGAATATGACTAAGTATGTTTAGTTTAATTTTGAACTCCTAGTACCCACATTTTCGTTGCGCAACGAACGAGTTTATGTAAGTCCTTAAAACTTTCAAAATTAGTGTACATTTAATAACCCTTCTCTAAACAAACATAGTAGAACTTGCTCAATACACAAACCATTTACATTTTAAATTGTCCGTAAAATTGTGAATTCTGAAATTCTCGAAACTTTGTATTTTAAAGTTTGCGAGATGAAAATTGTTGGGCACTGCCAGGGCGGGCGGCGCGGCGTTTAGGAGCGTTTCACCGCCAGCACATATTTGCAAAACAAACTTCAAGACTGCCATTCCTTCCCTTGAATATTTTATTGGGAAAGGTAAGGTTTTTCTTGAATATTTCTCAGGACAATAATTTATGCAGGATTGGCATATTCATTTGTTTTTTTTTCTAAGCAAATCGTAGGTGTAGGTTTTTGTACAAGGCGTCGTCTGTTTATGGAATTAAAAATGAACTATCATAAATAAATAATAAAAATTAATCATCATTAGCCGGTAGAATGGGGGGATTTGCCATAAGAGTTCATAAGGGGGGCGTGTATGGGTGAATGCAATACAGAGTTATCTATCTATATATCTGCTGCCCATCCCCTGGTGTAATCCCTCTTAAGTGATTTGCCATAATCACCACGCTTGGCAGCTGTATGGGTGATCGCAGTATTTGTGCTAAATACTCAGGTGGATGCTGCTGCCCATCCTCTGGTATAACATCTAAGTCGGTTTTTACGACATCCACGGGATGAGATGGAGGGGTATTTTCTAAGGACGATACTACGGCAAAAAATAAATACATAGTCTGAAAAGATTTGCATCAAACATTACATAACTAGTGGTTCGCCCCGAACTGAGACCTCGCGATGACTCCTTTATCAGCCCGACTAATTTAAGAGGGGAAGAAAGGGTTTTGTATTTAACGGCTATGTTAGTATGTTTGTATGGATGATCCATCAGAAATCTAAAACTATCGAGTCAATTTCTCTAATATGAAAGAGATTTCGTGAAGCAAAAAAAAAGTTTTTTTAAATTAAGCAGTGCCATCTAGCTTTAGTTTTGCTACCTAATTTTTAAAGATTTAAGTTCTCTACTCTAAAAATGGATATTACAAAGAAAAAATCCTCAATTTTCGACTTCTCCCCGTAGAACAAAATATATACTTAAATAATAAATTTCAGCATTACCAGAGAACTTGAAGTATCTTCGAGATATTTTTTTGCATATTTTACTTTCTTTACCCTTCTAACCGATTTCTAAAAACATATACGGAGAATTTTTTTTTACCTCTATAGGTAATTTTTCTACACATCATCAAAATAGCCTTTGAATAGGACTAAGCAACAGGGCGTAAATACTACATACCTGTTAGTATTTAAAGTACTTGACGAATTAATTGATAACGTCCTTTTGACAAAAACATAGAACTCCAATGTGATTCAAATTCCTAGGAATGGGGGATCAACAATGGATGTTATATTGGTTATTGTTTTTATGGTTCTGGTTTCTAATTTCTTCAATTTCAGACTTTTCCCTGTAGTTGTGACACAAAAGCCACAAGCATACCAAATTTCAGCATTGTGGGACTGCTGGAAGTACCCTAGAATTTTAGATTTTTGCGTTTTTTATTTTCCCTAATATCTCGGAAACTACTAAGTTTAAATACTTATTTAAAACAGTTTTGAAATGTCCAACTAAAGCGCTTTCATTAAACACCCCACTTGATCTGACTGTCTCACTTTTATTTTTTTACCCCCTCTTGGACCCCAATATCTCAGCAACCCCCAGACCGATATAGCTCATAACCTTACCTACAAATTGTACTAATACTATCTACCTCCATACCAAATTTCATGAAGATCGGATTAACGGTTTGGAAGTTTTCATCGGACAAACATACATACATACATACATACATACATACAAACGCCGATTCTTCCAACTTGACTCAGAGAACTCGCTTCGCTCGTTCAATAATTGTAAATATTCTTATTAACCATAGAATAGGCAAGCAAGGTGTATTTTACTAACCCAGTGATCCTTGTTGATTGAATAACTAGTGGTTCGCCCCGAACTGAGACCTCGCGATGACACCTTTATCAGCCCGACTAATTTAAGAGGGGAAGAAAGGGTTTTTATCGGCAAGGTTTAAGGTATTTAACGGCTATGTAAGTATGTTTGTATGGATGATCCATCAGAAATCTAAAACTATCGAGGCAATTTCTCTAATATGAAAGAGATTTTGTGAAGCAAGAAAAAAGTTTTTTTGAATTAAGCAGTTCCATCTAGTTGTAGTTTTGCTACCTAATTTTTAAAGATTTAAGTTTTCTACTCTAAAAATGGATGTTACAAAGAAAAAATCCTGAATTTTTGAATTCGCCCCGTAGATCAAAATATACTTAAATAATAAATTTCATAACTTGAAATATCTTCGAGATATTTTTTTGCATATTTTACTTTCTTTACCCTTCTAACCGATTTGTAAAAAAAATAACTGAGAAAAAAAATTAACCACTATAGGTAATTTTTCTACACATCATCGAAATAGCCTTTGAATAGGACTAAGCAACAGGGCGTAAATACTACATACCTGTTAGTATTTAAAGTACTTGACGAATTAATTGATAACGTCCTTTTGACGAAAACATAGAACTCCAATGTCATTCAAATTCCTAGGAATATATTATATTGTTATATTGGTTATTGTTTTTTAAGGTTCAGGTTTCTAATTTCTTCAATTTCAGACTTTTCCCTATGGTTGTAACACAAAAGCCACAAGCATACCAAATTTCAGCATTGTGGGACTGCTGGAAGTACCCTAGAATTTTTGATTTTTGCGTTTTTTATTTTCCCTAATATCTCGGAAACTACTAAGTTTAAATACTTATTAAAAACAGTTTTCAAATGTCCAACTAAAGCGCTTTCATTAGACACCGCACTTGATCTGACTGTCTAACTTTTATTTTTTTTACCCCCTCTTGGACCCCAATATCTCAGCAACCCCCTGACCGATATAGCTCATAACCTTACCTACAAATTGTACCAATACTATCTACCCCCATACCAAATTTCATGAAGATCGGATTAACGGTTTGGAAGTTTTCATCGGACAAACATACATACATACATACATACATACAAACGCCGATTCTTCCAACTTGACTCAGAGAACTCGCTTCGCTCGTTCAAATATAGTATTCTGAAGCCTGTAAGTAAGTATATAAGTGGCAGGCAGATCCCATACCTAGCCTGTGTGGTACCTATGACCTAATTTATTGATGCAAGCGTGACTTTGCGGAAATCCATTCTACAATATTGAATAGACGAATAAATATATAGTAACAATACGCTCCTCTCCAACGAAAAATCTGAAAGAATTCGACACGTGTTTGAGAGGCGAAACACGTGTCGAATTCCTCCTCAGGAAACAGTTGTCTCACTGCGCGCTAGAACAACAAAGAAGCAATACTGCAAAAACTCCGCAGCCAATGTACCCCCGAACGCCGAACAGAAAGATCGTCCAGAAGAAGGTTGTCATTGGAGAGGAGCGGAATTGTTACTATATATTTGTTTGTCTATTCAATATTGTACCTATGACCCACCATCAAACTGAATATAGCTAATATTTTAATACCGCTTTTTAGTACCTTTCATTTTCCAATCTCTTTACTGTCCAGATTATTTCATAATTTAACGGTCCTTTTAAATGGAAATGAGACATCCAATTCCATCCAACCCACTTCTGGCTCTTTGACGCGATGAATTAATTCCCGCCGAGTAAAAATGTCGAATGAAAAAGTTAATACGTGACCCCGCTCTCAAAGTACCTACTTCAAATCAAATCACAATAAAAAATCAACGAGCAATCAAATTATGGATAGAACTTAGTAGCCCCAAGTCACCAACAAATGGTTTTTTTTGTGTAATAAAAAATTAAATAATAACCTAACATCCTCCTTTTATTATGAATTTAGACTTATGTAGGTATTGTTATTAATAGAATTAAAATTATCGTGGCTTGGTATCATTTTAGAAAAATTACGACTACACCACGTTCTTTACTATTTTCCTGTTTCGTTGACCATTTAGAGGTCCTTCCTCATGAGCACCGACCGATGAGTGGTATTCAGGTGTTTTTTTGAAATGGGACATTATGGGGATATCCGAATCCATAAGAGATACGGGAAAACTGTCTTTGGAACCATTTACTCATTTTGTATGAAAACGATTTTGGTATAGTTATTTTTTTGGTCAAGCGTGAGTTCTCCATAAAAATTAGTTTTTTTTAACAAATTTTTTTGAATGCGTTTCGACTCAGTTTCATGTAAGAATTGTTTCATTGTATCGGAAGAAAAAAATCTGAGCAGTAGAAGTTAGTTAAAAATAAAATGTTTTCTCATACAATTTGTAAGCAATCTGGTACCTACGTTAATAAAACTATCGCAATAAATTTTAAAAATGGCCTCCCTCTTGCTGTTTCCAAGTACGGACACGTTTCAGAACACCTCTAGTGGCCTTAGATAAAGATGTGTGATGAATGTTGTTCTACTGCTCTGATGGTCTCGTTAAATGAGAAAAATCAGAGCTGTAGTAGCTTGTAGAAGTTAGTCTTTTAATAAGAACATCTTGTTAATTGTTTCTCTGAGACGCGACTTCACTCACTCAACCGTATCGCTGGCACAGGCTGACTAACAGAATCGTTCCGTTTGCGTAATTTTTTCGTCACGAATACTTTTCGATACGATTTCTTAAGTTAACGGTAACATGGTAGAATAGAAACGAGGGAGGGATTTAATTTTATACGACGCTCTGTCTCTTTCATTTTAATTGGAAATGAAAAGGATTGAAGTTGGAGTGGTAACAGATTGCATTTTCTTAATTTCCGCCTGTTTGCCTAGGTTTGTAGGTCAAATATAAGATGTGAATATAAGTTGATAATATTATTATAGTGAAATTCAACATGGGCAGAATTCTAATTTTATTTTTTATAAAACCAAGCAAACTCAAGACATTACATCTCAATGCTATGAATAACCTGATTACTACTCGTGTTCTTTGATATATGAAAGTTCTACGGAATGTTAATCAATTATAGGCAAACAACGACAACTTTTCTCTGTAAATTAATTGCTAAACCATGACATCATGTTTTGTCAAAAGTGCAACGTCATCTGACAACTTCATGCTCAACTATCACATCAAACTTGACAAATATTGTGACAGAAAAACTGTTCCTGAAACAAACTTGGTGCAAACTTCAGTTTTCCGGTAACTTAGAGACGGGTAAACTTGGATTATTGTGATAAATATTGCCCGGGGATTATAGCAAGTCGTGTTGAATTAGCTAGTGTTATTGCATTAGCTGTTGTTGTAGAGTTAGTTGTAATTTTGTTTATGAACGGAACTAAATACTGAAGTTACGACTGAAATTTTCTAAGTAGAAAACAGAATAATATGATAAATAAAAAATGTTTTATTTTTTATTTTTAGTTGTATTATTCTTTACGTAACTATAAAATGGTGTTCAGTTATGCCTAATCACATTTCTTCCAACCTTAACACCAATCTTTCTAGGTCGATTTACCTGTATTCGATAGAGCAATCTCTCCAAAATCTATCAAGTCTGCAATTTTCCCTTATATTTCTCATCTTTGAAATATGCACATAAATTCTTTCAAGTAGTCATATTTGCCTTTAAAATGCTGAAGTCTGCCGTTCATACTTTGATAGCTGAGCGTCCTCACGGTAGGTGAGGTTATTGCATAACTATCTACCATGGAAGCTATCTACCCACTTATTTAGGCGCGGTATATACACAGACAGAGTGCAGACCACGTCGTGGCCCGGACGCATTGTTTTGACGTATGTCATTTTAAATCAGAGAGTTCTCTCTGATTTAAAATGACATAAAAACAAAAGACATTTTACATTTTTTTTTGCTACACGTCACCGTCTTCACGTGTAATCAATAAATAAATTTTTTTAGATATAAAATATGTATGTTAGGCATAAGGTATATGCCTATATTTCTATGGGCTTTATGTTTAGGTACAATTAATTGTACATTTCCCATTTAAGCCTTAAATAAACTTATTATTATTTCACTAATTTATTTTAAATCTCGTTAAAAAATTATTTTTTACTATAAAGGACCATTTACAAAAACATAATAGTATAAAAAATATTATAGTAAAAAATATATCTCAAAACGGGAGACCTACGGCCGCGGAGCAAGGCCCAAGCGGTCGGAGGCTAGGGCTGCAGAGAGAGGAACCTCCTATGCGTGCCGAGTCCAGGAATACAGCCTTCTGAATCTGAACCTTGATCCAACCATTTATTGAGAGCCTCTTAAGGTGTTATTATTATTATTATTTTTAACTAAAATAGGTTTAAAAAATGATTATGAATAAGTGAGTTATTGTTTAACTATAGAGTAACTATGTACAAGGTACAAGGCGTGGTGATTATGGCAATTCCTCCATTGCATTTATGGGGGAGGCCTCGTCCAGCAGTGGTCATCTAAAAGCTGGTGATGACGATGTACTAGGTAAATAAAAAAAACATGTACTTCTTATCATTTGTGAGCTGTATTTAACAGCCCGACATATTATTACCCTTGTGGTTATATAACACCCAACAATTCCACTTTGTGCAAAGTAGTAACTTCGCAAAACCGTCACGTAAGGTTCGTGACGATTTTCAGGGTGATAAAACTGAAAGTTTTTTTATGAATTGAATAAAATTAGTAAGCGTCGGTGGAAGCCTTTTTCTCTACTATTTTAAAGGTTTTTGGTTTAAAATGTTGTATTTTTGTAACGCCGTCACGTTTCTAGACTTAATATAGGTATTATATGTGATCTATCTCGCTCAATTGCTAAATTAAAATGACTGAAAATAACTTATGTATAGGCATGATTAGATAGATTTTACCCGGAAACCGGAGCTTCAACGTGGGCTTTAGGTAATCATAAATGAGTTAAATATATAGGTATTTTTACTAAAAAAGCCAAAATTATAGCTAAATATAATAGATACTAATTTATATTATAAAATTACTGGTTTAACTTACGTTGATTATATTCGAGTAAACGACCCGAGGTTTTAACTAATTTAGATGCTCTTAGTCATGTATGAGTATTATTCTCGCTGCGCGGCAAAGAGGGCACTCTATCTTGTACAATAAGTGTGTTGTAAAATATAGGCAGTTTCACTTTTGTATATGCCGTTCTACTCCAAAATATGTAATTCCAGTCAAACAAAGTCGGGAGAAAAAGTTAGTAAGTGAACTCACTTATTGCGAAAGTTTAAGAATACTATTTCAAGCCGCTAGGGCTCCCTAGAGCATTACCTAGCTTAGCCTTTGCAAGGTTACTCGGTAGAAGATCTTTATCGCAATGGAGCGAGGGTATATCGGCAAAACCAGAATAGTGATTCTAGTGATTTAATAGAGAGTTGCCAGTAAGCTTTCTTCAAGGTAACAAAGGACTTAAAACCTTAAGAGGAAGGCCCGGTTAGGGCGCTTATGCCCTTTTGCCCGCGTATGAAGTTTGATTCTATTTTGAAATTTGAAAACATAAATTTAAAAAAAAACGTTATTTTTAAGAAACTGACGCACCACAGGGCCCCAATTAAGATAAGATACGATAAGATAATTTATTTATTCACTCTTTTAAAAATATGATACAAATTAGACTAATTTCAGTAAGTACATACTAGTTATATTAAACATGACATCGTGTATTTGTTTAGTAGAATTGGGACCCTGGTCTAGATTTAAGTGTAAGTACTGGTCATGTGTACAAAATTTCATGGAGTTTGATGAAATAATAGCCAAAATAGAAGCAAACTTCGTTCACACTAACACTAGCTTGCGATCTCCTCTTAATGAACGAGTTTAGGATAAAAACCTTCTAAGTGAATTAATTCACCTTGTCTCAGCACATTCTAAGAACATTACCACCTAATAAGCTATCAACTTGAACGACATCAGCCTCAGTCTACATTATTCGATCTCGTACCAACAGGTTAATTCAATAAACGGTGTAACGTGTCTCATAGAACACGTTACTGAGACCAAAGTTTAGTTTTACTGAGTTTTATAACACTAGTGAGTGTTATAACAGTCTTATAACAAGCGTAGCGTGTGCTGTCTTGCATATTTTTTTTTTTGCTGATTTTTATTTAATTTTGACTACCTTCCTAAGGTTTTTAAGTTCTCATTTACTATGTATCAGCAACTCCTTGCTCCAATGCACCACACAGGCGCTTCTCACTTAGTGGTAAGACGGACCATTTTTGTAAGCCAAGCCGTGTTTGTTGCCTGATTCTTCTAGGCTAGGTCGCGTTGGAACAGGAGTAATTTTAGTTTATAAGACGATTCAAAATGATCCTTGTGATTTCAATGAATAAAATTCTTTTTGACTTTGACTTTGACTTTTAACTATCAATTGACACGGACGTATGGTGTAGTGTAACACGGATTTTTGTATGGAAAATGAGGTTCACAGAGTGTACGCTAGGGGCGCTCATCGATGTCGCATACAAAATTCTTGCTAGGTACACCATACGTCCGTGTCAATTGTGTGCTAAAAACTAAGAGCTTGTCCAGATGAGGCGATTTACGCGCGAGACTCGCGCGATTATAGTCGCGCGATTGTGAAATACTAGAGATTCATACATTCCGTCCATTGCAGTCGAGCGTTTTGCAGGTCGCGCGACTCTAATCGCGCGTAAATTACCTCATCTGGAAAAGCTCTTAGACTCGGGTCTCTGTTAGTAGAGTCTACCATCGTTGATATTAACGAAGCAAGTACCTGCCGATAGAGTATGGGTTACCGGATAAATGTGACAAGCAATTTTTTTAAATCAGGGATAGGCAGGTCGCTTAAGTTGTAGGTAATAAGGTTTACTAACTGTAGAACATCACAGAGTTGCTCAAACATATACAGATTAATTATCTGACCCCCAATTTCCATATCTTGAAAAACACTCGATTTGAACCCACGACTTTAGGATCGAAAGTCGAGGTCCCACACAATAGTTCCTCAATATAGCTCTTGTGTGTGAACAAATTATCATAGTTGGTTACTAAAAAGGGAATAGATACGGAGTCTGAGGGCGAGACAAATGTTTAAAAATAGGTCTGACTGTGTATACATGCACCACTGCACTGTGATGCATGCCCTCGCCAATGACAATCATTTCAAATATGACATGTATAAGTAATTTTAATAATGACATGCCGTGTATTGACATTTTTAATTTAATTAAGTACCTGTGTTGATTTTTATTTTGATCAAATGGTTCTAGCAGTGGACTTCTAATTAAGAAAGCGTATTACACTCTTGATGACTATATTAATGATAAAGCCGCGTGGCCTGATGTCGCTCTGCCCCTCGACTGCTAAAATGGAAATTTGCAATATCTGTACTTACCTTTTTACATGTTTGTATTAGATTATTATTTATAAGTAAAACAAGCGTAGCGTGTGCTGTCTTGCATATTTTTGCTGATGTTTATTTACTTTTGACTACCTTCCTAAGGTTTTTAAGTTCTCATTTACTATGTATCAGCAACTCCTTGCTCCGAGGCACCACACAGGCGCTTCTCACCTAGTGGTAAGACGGACCATTTATGTAAGCCAAGCCGAGTTTGTTGCCTGATTCTTCTAGGCTTGGTCGCGTTGGAACAGGAGTAATTTAATTTAATATAAGACGATTCAAAATGATCCTTGTGATTTCAATGAATAAAGTTCTTTTTGACTTTGACTTTGACTTTGACTTCCACAGGCTGGTGATGATGATGACATATTTAAATAATTGTAAATATTCTTACTAGGTAACCATATAATAGGCAGGCAAGGTGTATTTTACTAACCCAGTGATCCTTGTTGATTGAATAATAAATGAAATAAATAAAATAAATACAACTAGGTACTTCTAGCTAGATTCTACTGTGTAATATGTACACATCTACTGATCATAACATAAGTAAGTAGATGACCTATTACAAAAATTGCCACTTTACTCATTTTACCCGCTGAAATAGGGATGTCTGGCAACCCTAGGCACGGTCGATAGACAATTTTGAAAGGAAGTGATTCCCACCATCCTTTGGGAAAACGTTCGTGATGCAAAATACGAAAATACCGATGAAAGACGCACAAGAATTAAATTACTATGAAGTACGGCCATGTTTTCGAAAATCAGAATATATTTTCTCTGACGTTGAAATTCAGTTAAAGATGTCCATCGCACGAACGAGTGGGCGACAACCTTTGAAAAAAATAAACTGTATCAGAAAAATAATGTTTTGAATTTGTTTCTTGTCGTCTTTCGAGGACTAAGGGGGTTACAGTACTTATGTTTAATCTGCACGAAAAGCTGCATTCACTTGGAGCCAGTCGTTGCAATGTTAGGGCTTATCTATATTAGGGTATCTTGACAGCATAACATGATTAACATTCAATTGCATCACAGAACTGCACTTAGCACCTACCTACCTAGCACTTAGTGAAATATTCTTTAATTATGGCCTGTGAGGAAAATTTTCCTCAATTTTGCAAGTAGGTATCAAGTAGGTATTTTGATAAAATTAGTTAAAGTCTCAGTCAAGTCATGTTCTAGTAAAGAGTTGGCAGTTTTACTTGAATGATCGTGGACATTTTCCACCCATTTGAAACACGCAATACACTTACATTTTAAATTCACTACCATGTGTTCTTTAAATAAGCTACACCGGTTAAAATGCCACCAAAATTACACGATATAACTCAAAAAACCACTAGAAATTAGAGGTTTTCACGGCCGTTTCAAATCATGCTTTCAGCGTTGAAAATAGATGGCGCTGCTCTGTACCTAGCTGTCAAGTGACAAAATAAAGTTAAATGTCAACATCAACAACGTAGATATATTTTCGTTACGTGGTATTTATTGTTATAGTGTAAAAAAAATGTTTGTATTAGTATTAGAATAGCTTAGTTAGTAGATGTAACGCATTGGTTTTTTGTGTATCTGTGATGTTACTCTGTTTTTGTGAATAAATAATTTGTAATTTGTAATTTGTAATTTTTGCCTTCTTCTAAAAACACTACGAAATCACTAGCACACACTCAAGAAGCAAACACAAACAGAATATCATGACTAGTTAGATAATAGCTTAGTTCGCACACACCACACCACAGATACATTATACAATCTTGGCAGCTAGAGTTAAGTCAGCGCCATCTAGCGAACCAATTTGAACTACTTTTTTTTTATCGAAGATGAAAAGCCCTCTTTGAGTAAAATAAAAATGGACGTCACCTTTCGAAACAGCAGAAAAAGTCCCGATATAGGTAATCCTCAATTGAACATCTTGACATTTTTGAAAGACGTAAAGCTATTACAAATGGGGTTGAAAAAATATCTATAAAAGTAAAGTATGTCAATGGAAAGGCATATCCTTTGTCAGAGTAGAGTAGGATACCTTATAAAGTACCTACTTCAGCGTGGATTATCCCGAGCGGCTCTACGCTCCACTTTTCGACTCTTGTGATCTGGAATATCCGATTCATGAGTATTTATGCTAAATTTATTATTGACATACGACCATAGGAAGTAAAAGGTTTTTCTTTAGTTTGCTTGCTTGCTGGTGCTTAATTATTTGTGAGGGCAGAATTAACGGTTAACACTAAGTATCATAGCGCCAACGCTCGCGACAGACGAAACCATAAATTACCATAATCAATAGAAGCACGGCGCATCACATCGCTGTTAAGGAGAGGTTAAATACCGGGCACCTTTTGCACGCGAACGAAGTGTCCTTCTATGTCAAAGTCAAAGTCAAAAGAACTTTATTCATTGAAATTACAATGATAATTTTGAATCGTCTTATAAACTAAAATTACTCCTGTTCCAACGCGTCCAAGCCTAAAAGATCAGGCACGAAACACGGCTTGGCTTACATAAATGGTCCGTCTTACCACTTTTTGGACTATTATTTCATCAAACTTCGTGAAATTTTGTACATTTATGATCAGTACACTAATATCTAGACCCATGGTGTATCAGTTTTTAAAAACTTGCATGCAAAGGGGCGTAAGCGCCCTACCGGTGACCTCCTCTTAAGTGATAGTTAAGGCGCAATATCGTCATAATCAATATAACTGCGTCTGCCACGAACATCGACAATTAGTTTAACCATAGCAAAACTATTTTTAAGTAACAATAGTTTATCCCTTTTATATAAATGTATTTGTTAATTTGTGTACACAATGGTGTCAATTCTGTTGGCACAAACTAGACCAAAACTAAACTAAATTTAGTTCAGTTGTGTCAAAATGACATTTTGCTATTCAGACATCGATTAAAATGACTGAACTAAACTAAATCCTAATCGGACTGCACTAAAATTAGCTTAGTTACTCAACTTAGTTTTAGGTGGTCTTTTCCTATTCTGTTGTACAGTTTATGCTATTGAGAATCGATTAAAATGACAGCACTAAACTAAATCTTAGTCAGACAGCACTAAAATTAGCTTAGTTACTCAACTTAGTTTTAGGTGGTCTTTTTATATTCTGTTGTGCAGTTTTATGTCTAATATTAGAAAAATCTACCTAAAATTAGTCTTCATGAAAACTGGTGTGGATTAAATTTAGTGATTCAAAAAAAGTATTCTAGGGGCATATTTCGCTAAGAAAATAAATACTTAAATCAACTATTTACAAACTGCAAGTAGAGGAAAACAATTAGGATCACAAAGTATTGAATTTTGTTGCAATTAAGATGATAGCTTTCATGATTTATGCGACCGGGCTGGGTCTGAGCCGTGGCATAAACAGGTGCTTACGAGGCACGAATTTAAAATGAAGTATACTGTGTGCAGTAAAGTCTAAAATGATATATCTCCTACTTATTACTTTTTGATAGTAAAGTTCTAGAATCGACCTACAAAAAGATACTTTTTGATGGTGAACCCATGGAAGTAATAAGTACTACATACAACCTTATTACTTACATGGGTGAACCTCATTTCTTAATTTTAAAGTTGACATATTACCATAATGACATTTAACAAAAAAAATAAGTTTGAATTTTAGTAAATATAGACTGCAGTCTGTCGCAACTAAAAGAAAAAAAAAAGATTGTATGAAACGGGGCAGAATTTTAATGGTGACCATTTTTCACTTCCTCTATCTTTCTCGTTCTTTGATGACCTGTCAGTCACAAAACATCATCATTGACATTCTCACATGGTCAATTTGTTTCCCTGTTTGTCTTAGAAAAAATTTATATTGCAAAATATTTTATTATTGTGGTCTAAATACGTTTATATGTGTTGCTTGCTTCTGAAACCTAATTAATTTCTGTGAATATGAAATATGAAGTACATAAATTGTGAAATATGCGGCTTACAATCAGATAGAAATAACGGCAAAAAACTTTTTATGGCCAGGTTTCCTCTGGATGAAGTCCGGTTAGTACCTACCTAGATTATTAGATAAATTATCAGTCCTACACATACTTCTTCTTGGGCCAAAATATCATAGATTCCGAAAAATATCATAATCCCAAGCAATAATAATTTTGATTCTGAATGATAGTGTGGTGAACGATATCTTCATTTATAAATATCGATAAGTATCGAACTTTTATTTTTAGGTGTAAAAAATTGGTGAAATTACTAAATCTTTCATCATCAACCCAAAGAAGTCTACAAAGAACTGCTGGACATAGGCCTCCGCCATAGACTGCCACGATGAAACACTAGACACTGATTGTAGCACATGTACATTTTAAGATGTTTATAACCTAAATGTTATGGGTGAGCCTAAGGTTGTCTGGAAGAGATCGCTCTTTTGCGCCAAGACTGCCTGGTAAATGCCGAAAATAAATGTTATGTTTTCCTTTATGGCCTTTTTGATTGTACACAAATCCAATAAACTGGACCTTGTGCCACTGGTTTTGTTTTAGTGGTGCTAAAACAAAACTGGTGAAAATAATTAAAAAAAAAAAAAAAACAAACTGTAGGTAAGGTCATTCATCAATATCGATAGATTTTAAATACTGGCTGCACATCACTATTCCATTTTTGTATGTTGGTAGAACTGATTGTTTTGTCAGTCGTCCGTCATGTTGGCTTTTTGCGGTAGCCCTGTTTTGACGACAGTAATTTATTTTACTCTATGTCCCGTCTCTTCTTACGTATAGTTATTGCATCCTCTTTGATAGATTGATTGAAATAAAATGGCTTTAACTCTACAACAAAGGGCTGAAATACTATTTCTCCACGAAGATGGCTTGAATATTAGTGCGATATCACGAGAGCTCAATATATCTCGATTCACCGTGAGATTTTGGATTCGGCGTCATGGCGATGAAGGTCAAATAACAGATCATAAAAGCAAATCAGGACACGGTCAACAATAAGAATTCCCACAAATTGATTACGTTCAGGATAATGCACCGATACAGAAGGCCCAGGCTACCATGGCGTGGTTTAACATGCACCCGTGACATTAGTCTCATTAAATGACCTGCTTGGTCAGCAGATATGAACCCGATTGAAAATCGATGGGGCATAATGGTTCAACGCTGGAACTGTCAGAACGAAAGAAACCCCCCTGAAGCTCTTAGATCACACTGTGCACGGTTATGGATCAGGGGGACTGATTTATGCGCACGCCTTGTCTCATCTAATGCGAGATAGACTACGTGCCGTCATAGCTGCTGACGGAGGCGATTATACTAGTTATATAAATCAATAAATTGTGGATAATTTCCATAAAAAAATAAAAATGTTTTTATTTTCTATTTGATTATTTCTTTGTATTTTTGCATTTTGAAAAACAAGTTCGACCTCGCTTGGTAAAAAAGGTTTTCTTGAGCGCCAAATTACGAATTTCGAATTAAAAAAAAATGTGCTCTACCTTAGTCAAATCCAAAGACTAAAGTGGGGTTTACACGGGTGATTAAAGCCGCGGGCGATTAAGACCGTCTAAATGGCAATTCGACTAGATCGCAAGTGACTAAAGCCGCAAGCCCCAAAGTTGGGTAGCATCCGACTTTGGCTGCGCGGTGACCGGCCACATGCAGCTGGTGACCAAAATCGACCGTGTAAACGATGTTGTAGGCAATCGCCCGCCGCATGAAGGTGTGTTTCGTGCACGTTGTTTCACTACTGCGATTCTACGTACAGATCGTTCTTGAGTAATTGAATAACTAACTATTTCAATTCCGGCACGAACACCTATTCTTCTCAACATTTTCGAAGGAAGTGACCGAGCCGCATGAGATTTTAGTCACTAGTGTAAATGGGCTAGTGATGCGGCTTGGTGAGGCGATTTGTGAAGCGACGAGCCGCACGACGAAAATCGACCCGTGTAAACCCCACTTAATTCACTTAACTCTGTCAATTCAATTCAATTTGGTGGCTGTCAAATTAAAATATAGTCCTGTCGTTTTCGAAGATTAAATTTAGTTCAGCCTGACAACAGAATAGCTTTTAGAACTAAATTTGACATTTTTAAATTTAATTTTAGTTTAGTTTTAGTTTAGTTCGATGAACAACAGAATCGACACCATTCACTTGTCCGTTAAACTGTGTCGTGGTATTAAAATAAACTAATGTTGTGGAGGTGGCCGCAATGTAGATACTTCCGTATGTTGTGTCTGTATGTCAGTTCATTTATTCTAAATTCTTCAATATTTGTTCATATTATTAGTTATTTCATTTCATTTCATTTCCGTATGGTCGAACAAGTTTGTGTGTTACAATTTATTTTTCTGTACGGAGTGTGGGTAGTTGCAATTTTTATACTTTTTTTTTTGCTACACTGTACTACATAATTGTTCTTGTGTCCGATGGGAGTCACTAATACCTATAATACAGGCTCGGCCTAGTTTAGGTGTAGGGATTTGCGTATGCGTAACAGTAACTATATATTATAATATGTCAGTACCTACCGTAGCCATTGTCAATGGTTACTTATTTGTGTAATGTAAAACTTTTATTTAATGAACTTCTGATTAATAAATAAATTATAACTAACGCAGTAGCGTAAATTATAGTTTGAGTTGTATATATCAAAGTAGTAAGTTAAAACTGTATAATAACAGTTATGAATGCGTCGCAGCGGCAATACAACTTAGGTGAGCTGCAGAAATTGTCCTGAATTCCTGTGACCTAGGTCTGTAACTAATTACAACTCTGGGTCTGGCTAGACCCAACCGTACCACTCGAAGTTTGGTACAAAATCACTTTCAGAAGTTTGTCTAGATGGGTATTCAATCATACAATATTTGATGGCCTAAAAGTAGGTTTCTCATGAAATGTTTGGACACATCAAGCCTACGTTAGATAGAATGATATTTGTATTTGTATTTATTTATTAACATGTACGTACAATATTGTTAGTAATAGGTCTTATTTCTTCTATTATAGTAAGGTAGGTACGTGAACCCCGTCAGGGCGCTGCTTCTTGATCTTGATCAAGAATAATATTTTGTGTTTCATGATCAAAATTTGTCAGAAAGAAAGAAAAAGTATAATACATAGATGGTCAGATTAAATCTAGCTACATTTTGGCAAGAAGTTGATTATTGTCCGTACCCACAACAGGGGGTATACGTGTTAGAGATATAGGTTATACGTTCGTTTGTTACTATTTATCTCCAAAACAAAGTCTCCGCATGGTAAAAATGGTACAATGGTAAACATTAAAACTGAATAAATTGAGGAAAGTAGGTAACTAATACAAAATCCAACGCATTAAACACAAGAATGGTCAACTAAAAACATAATAATAGGCAGTTAAATCTTCCTCCCCTCGCTAAAACACCCTTCGTCTTCGCAAAACCAGAAACAGAATGTAAAATGACAAATAAAACGAACCTCTTACGAACTGCGAAATGCCTCCCACAGCTTTTACACCTACATTCACTTAAAAGGATATCCTAGAAGCTGGCATTCTTGGAATTCGTGAATTGAGCAGTTGGAACATAAAACTGGGAAACCGGTACCTGGGGTACCTACGTTGTTGCATTAAAAAAATAGTTCGTTCGCGGTATCGTAGATATCGAGACTCATTATTTCACACGAGCCATCATTTTCTACCGTAACGCTTTTGTTTTGCACGTTATGCTTTTGTCTTTCATTTGGAATGAATGAATGAACGAACTAATTAATGAATGAATTAATGAATGAATGATTGAATGAACGAATGAATTAATGAATTATTTATTTGCTTAGACATACAAAGTACATTACATGTACAGTTTGTACGTTACAAAACATAGACGATAAATAAAAATTATATTCTCCAGTACAATCTCGTTAAGCGTGCAAAACTAACTGGACTAGCAAATACTTCGAGAAGTTTAGCAGAGTTGTATAGAGTCGTATACCTATGTCGGCACATCCACAGCTCTTAGAAATAAGATTAATACATAACCTAAGTACAAAACCGACATCCAATAAAGGATTAATATAATTAAGAGCAAACCGTCAGTTATCAAGGAGTCTCGCTTATCTGTAAACACAAAGTAGCAACTTTTCAAACAAAAAAATATATTCATGTGTATAAAATATAATATATTGATAACATAACAATTGTCATAATATATTGTACAAGTTAATTGGTATGCGGAGTGTACTATGGGTTCCCTTGCCAACCCCAAACCCATGAGAGTAAAGTAAAAAGGTAGGTTTTTATTTTGGTGCTGTCCTTCTAAGATGGATTGCAGACCAATTCATCATTATTTTGATTTATTTCTTTTAACCCATTTTCAAACTGAACCAGCTGTTAAACTGTGTCAAGGAGTCGAGTCGGAAGTCATTTGTTAAAGAGTTCGCCGAAACCAAATTTAATTACGGGTCGGGTTTGCGTCTAAATATCAAATTATGCGGCCATCGGCCTAATATCTCCTTAGAAATCTGTTCCGATAGATTGACCTTAATGCTTTACGCTTCGTTTTTAACCATCTTATAGACTAAACTTCACCACATCCTTTTGACGACCTCTGTGGCACGGCGGGTGAAGGTTTGCCTGCGACGCAGGAGGTTGCGAGTTCGATTCCCGCCTCGGAACAAATATTTGTAACGTTCTGCAGATATTTGTTCAGGGTGTTCCGAGTATTTTTCTATGTATAATAAAAAAATCTATCTATATAATGTATTGTATTAAGCATATCAGTTATCGAGTACCCATAATACAAGCTCTGCTTACATTGGGGCTAGATAATGTTGTGTGAAATGTCCTGCATTTATTTATTAACTTATTTTGGTTGGTGATTTCCATTAACTGTTGGATTACCTGTTGGAAGTTGGATGCCATGCGGGTTTTCTACCGGTAGCATGCCAGGCTCGTCAAAACTCGTAACAGCCAATTGCATTTTTGGCATTAATGCGCGCAGAGCAACATTATAAAATAATAGGAGGTACGCAAACTGGCCATTCCACACCCAGAATTCATAATAGCTACACGGAGCTGGTGAAATTGATAGTAGTAGAAATTCTTGTGAAAGAGTTCGTCCGGGGGAGTACTAACCTATTTCTGCCGCCAAGCAGTAGTGCTCGCAATGCTGTGTTTCGGTTTGAAGGTGTGCCGGTGAAATTACAGGCACTTGAGACTTTTCATCTTTATGTCTCAGGGTCGGCAGCTTGCGTGTGATGCCTCTGGTGTTGCTGGCGTCTATTGGCTACGGTAACTACTTTCCATCAGGTGGGCCGTATGCTTATTTGCTTGCCAAGTAGTAAAAAAAAATATACAGATCTATCTATCTAGATAGATTATATCTTTATTGTACACTGTTATTACAAAGAACACTAAACAAAGAGATACAACGTTTCAATTAAACCAGAGATACAATGGGCATTTTAAATTCGATTTTTATATCCCCATTATAAAGAATTTTGATCATAATTTTGTATGAGTTCATCATCGTCATTCCCAGCCTTTATCCACCCACTGTTGGGTTTCAGCCATTTCATCATAGTCTGGGTGGTTTTCATCTATTAACTTTTTCTATTCTTTTGTAGGGGTTCTATTCTTAAGACAATACATTTCAAACAATACCTCTATTTGCTAGAACTGATTACAAATATCTTATTATTGGAATTAATCATTGATGTATTCTCAGCACTGTTTCTGTAGATGAGAGATTTGCATTTAAGCTTGCGTCCTACTTAACATAACATAACACCCAACAGTCACGTACACAGACCTGATCCCACATTAAGATTCCCTGTGTCATGGGTATCAGGAACTATGAGTACACCATGGTACCACAACACCCAGACCCGGAACAAATATTTGCAGATCATGCAAACATTTGTCCCGCAGCGGGAATCGAACCCGCAACATCTCGCATCTCAGCCGGCTACTCAACCGCCGCGTCACAGATATCGTCGTTCGTCAACTAAAAAGTTACTTAGAAGTTAAAAGTAGTTATGTTGTGCCTCTGTTTATGCATTTCAATCTTGCAACACTACACACTTGTACCTAATAAAAACTGTTGAACCTATAGCAAAAGATATCTTCATTATAAATCTTAATTCAATACCGTTAATACAAAGGTATAGTCGAATCCCTTGAAACCATTGTACTATAAACATCGAAACATTTAGTTCAAAAACTCATTAAGGGCACAAATAAAGACGCCCCACTGAGTCCTGATTTTCCCACATCGCCCCAATGGACACCACAATTCGAGAATATAATACATTTGTGGTATGATCTAAGCCACATTTACTTGTAAAGCAGGTAAGCACCTGGCGCCTGTCTCGCCGCCTACCTTGTAGTGCTTGCTATGAACGTGAACATCGAGTTCATAGTTACACTGACGATAGATGACAGGTGACATTAATCTAGGGTGAAAGCACGGAAGAATGAATGTCAATTGGATTTCTTCTTCCATGGGTGAAAGGGTTTTTCTTAGCTCGTATTCTTACGTGCTACAAGAAACATTAACCGAACAGAAACCGAAAAACTGTGATCAGCTTCTTACCTTACGTTTATTTAATACGTTTTTATTCTCATTGAATATAATGGGGGAATTCGCCATAATCACCACGCTTGGCAGACGGCTTGGTGATCGCAGTTAGTGATAAGTACTCAGATGGATGCTGCTGCCCATCCCGTGGTTTAATCCCTTAACTACATCCACGGGAGAAGGAGGGGTCTGTTGTTAGGCCGGACATACCACGGACAGTGCTGTGATGAGATTAGATTGTGAATTGAATGGTTATTAATTACGGGAATCAGGGCCCTGATACAAAGTATAAATGATAAAGCAACCATAATAATATTCCTTCGTTATAATTTTCCAAGGAAAATTCTTTGATCAAAGATATTAAACCACCGCGGACCCGGGCGTATTGTTTTCACAAGATATTGGATAAAGTGGGTACCCGAGGCAATGGATGGTTGACATTTTAAATATTTTTATATTATCATGTTTACACAGGACAGTTCATCATAAGTATTTATTAGAAATGATAATTTTGTTATTACTTTCTTTGTTTTCTTAATAAATAATATAATGATGTGGATAATGGTTGTCAAGAGTTGGAAACGGGTCGACAGATCATTAAAGGCGCAGACCCACCGCGCATGCTGAGCACGAGCACGCGGCGCATTTTAGCTGGATTTATTTGTTCGACAACGTGGGTCTACGTTTCTGCAGTACATACTATACACGAATACTAACCCACGACTATGTACAGCGCTAGGTAGCCGTGTACCGCATGCACAGCGTGCATGGCGTTTGACAGTGTTGAGCTATGTAAGCGCCTATTCGAGCAAGCCACGTATGTATCAATGACGTCAATTGATGCGTAGCGTGTCCGTGGGTTGCAGTGGACACGATCACATACATTATCTTGCAAAGCGAAGCTTAACACACGTGCGTAGCCTCTCCGAGCGGCGGGTCTGCGCCTTAACCCAAATCTGAATAGGACCCAGATTAGTCAAAACAGCGCCAAAGAACAGCTTTCATTCGTAAAAAGTTTAGGAAATGTGATGTTACAGAGCCTTTCAAATTATTTTCTTAAAAAAGTCTGTGTCATCCAGTTTAAAAGGACAAATATTATCATGATTTGTGAGTTTTCAGAGAAGATTAATGGTAACGTATTTGCAAATGGATTGGTTCACACACAAAAAAATAGAAGTACGTTCTTCTAAAGAAAGCATTGGGCTGAAAGATGTCATATACATAGATATATAAAAAAAAAAAAATGCTGGACATTTCACACAAAATTATCTAGCCCCAAGCTAAGCAGAGCTTATGTTATGGATACTAGATAACTGATATACTTAATACAATACATTACATGAATAGATATTTTTTATTATACATAGAAAATACCCAGAACACCCTGAACAATCTGCAGATTGTACAAATATTTGTACCGCGGCGGGAATCAAACCCGCAACTGCCTGCGTGGCAGGTGAACCTTCGCCCACCGCATCACAGAGGACCTCAAAAAAATTTAAATAAATAAATAAAATAATAAATATAAATAATTACCTAGTTATTTCTTGGAAGTTCACTAGAAGTCTATTGATGGATACTCGAAACCGATTGTCGTGGCATTCAATGAAGGAGGCCTATGCCCAGAAATGGACTTCTATAGGCTGATGATGATCAAAAAGTTTAACAATCATACAGGTTTCAGTTCACAGTGGTTTTCATATTTTATACATTTACATGAATTGAAATGCAAATTAAATCATTCAATGATTGGACATCGAATAAATACACTTATTCATAAGGATTTGGTATCAAAATTTAAGGCAGTTATGAAACAATCGTTTGGTAACACTGCAGGTGTGCACGATTGACCACCACCAAAAAGCCTTACCATGAGCTCTTATAGCGATTCAGTTATAAAATCTATTCAGTACAAAATATCGGCACGTCGTTGACATCCGTAATCATTGAATAACTTTAATTGCAGAAGTATATAGACCTTCTGCTACTGTGCCTTTAAATAAAGCGGTGGACATCACGAAACCCCTCCGTCCCAGATATACCATTGAGTTGTACCATTGATGGTACAATTGGTACCAATTTGTCCCACTAGTACCTTTGATGGTACAATTGGTACTGACTTATCCCACTAGTAACCTATATTTTCTACTGAATTTTTTTAAACTGAATCGCTATAAGAGCTCATGGTAAGGCCTCAGTAAGGCCGCCAATCCACTGCAGAGACGTGAGTCAGTTTTTAACAATTACTTTGGACTTATGGTGTAGTCTAAAACGGATTTTGTATGGAGATACCGATGAGAGTCGTACAGTTTGCGAACCTTTCCATTTTTTCTAACTTTTAAACAAGTCCACAAGAGTTGCCTTAATCAGCCCCGTAGCATATGATTCACCAACGTCATATTATATTTTATTTATTCACTGAAATTACAAGGATAATTTTGACCCAACACGTTATCTAAAATCGCACCTCAGATTTTCAAGTAATTACCACAGATGTCTCAAGTGACAAGCTGTCCCCTAGAGACCACTCTACACGTTACAATTAGGCAGCGAAATTACAGGCGTTGAGATACATGACACCCCTTCAGAGTAACGAAGACCAAACTGTACCTAGAACGCCCATAATATGAAGGACACGGTAGTAATCGGGTATGAACGCATAGTTATAGAGAAGACAAACATAGCACAATGTAGAGACGGCACCAAAATAAAACCTTTTTTACCTTTATCCAAAAAAAACGTGAAGTCTTGACTGTTATGAGTACCTAGGGATAAAGTGCGCACATGAGCGATTTTTTTTAATTGAATTTTTTTTATATTAATTGGCTAGCAAACAAGCTTACGTCCCACCTGATGGAAAATAGATACCGTAGCCTATGGACGTCTATAACAAAAGAGGCATCACACGCGTGCTGCCAACCTTGAGACATAAAGATGAAAAGCCGCACTTGCCTGTAATTTCACCGGAAAAAAAAACTCTTCAAACCGAAACATAGCAATGCGAGCACTACAGCTGCTTGGTGGCAGAAATAGGTAGGTGTTAGTACTTCCCCGGACGAACTCTTTCACAGGAAGTTATACTATTAACAAAAATGTATTATAGAGAGCAGGGCTGCTATTTTTAATGTCACTTGTTTGACTAAATATCATCAAAAAGGCCGCAAAACACCGTTTTTCAGGAGATTTACTGGAGGAGGCACTTTTATTTGATATCTAAGGTAATAGATAGATAGGTATTTAAGGTATAAGAATTTGAGTCATCAATGAGTTTCAGATGTATAGAAATTTGGAAATCGTGGAATAAACGGTAATTTTACAGAAGTTTAACCACTCTATGAGTTTCAAAAATCGTACCCGAGGACTCATCAGCTTCTCAACATTCAATATAGATTACTCTGAGCCTAATCTTGTCGACGGAATCCCTGTTATTTTAATGACAATCTTGACCCCAATTATGGGAGACCTGCGTAATGATGCGGTTTGGGCACGAATAATAAGAGATTCCTGTACACTCTGACTCATATGTACAAGAACATACTTGAGTCATAGAGTTCTCCAATAGCTACGACGAATGGTATCGGGCCGCTTCCATCCACTAACTTCTTGCAACCTTTGTCACCCTTGGAGCATAGGTTTTCTGCTCTTGCGCTTCCAGCCTCGTCCGGCTGGTAAATGCAAGCTGAAGGTCAGGGGTTGATCCCAGGGAGTAATGGGACTCCACCAAGCGTGCCCTGCGGGATTATCATTATTATTATTATAACTACAAAGAGAATTTAAGATAATATTCATATTTGCTCTACTTTTAATAAGCCCATTGTACTGCTTATTATAATAAATTCTATTATGTATTCCTGGTGTACAACAAAGTGTTAATCTATCTATCTACGTATCTATCGCCCACATGGCAATCAAGAACTAACAAGATAACTTTGAAGTATTATTCGATCAAATGATAACTTTAATACAATCGAAAAGAACATCCAACGAAGCCAGATATTAATAAAGAATTATGGAAGTTGTTCCTACTTCATGGTAGCTATTATCCCCGGGAGTCAGAAATCAACTTTCTGAATAACTCCGGTAATTTGAAGCTCTTCCAAAAAACTCTGAGGGTTGTTTGCGGATCTATAAGAAGTTCTCTTTGTGCGCCCTAAATAAAATGATGGCTCATTTGTCTGAGTGATCCGGCTTTTTGTCTTACTTAGAAAGATAACTGAAAAATAACATTTATGCGTACGTTATTTTTTTGAATTGTTCAATTTTAATTGGGATTCAAATAATAAAACAATTGTGATGAATGTGTCAGATTAAATAACTTTTTACTTATCCCATTAAACTGTCTAATCACAAATTTATTTATTTTAATTTAATTAGAACGGCATACTACCCAATTACGCTAATATACACTAAGGGTACATTAAAGGGGGGACACAATTAAATAATATTAACAATTGATCAACTAATCCACACAATTAATTACAATAAAAATAACACAGTTCAAAATAAAGAATCATAAAGGTTAGAACTTAGAATGGTTATTATCAGTGAGGGTATTGTTAGTCTAATCTAATTTATGAAGTAATTTATGGGAGTCTGCTCGCAAGTAGAGAACCCTTCAAGTAAGGGGCAAAAATATTGCAATATTACCTAAGCATGAAAACTGAACCTTTTTCATGTTTTCGCAAAATGGTACCGCCTTTGGAAGAATCTAATTTTTAGTTTAATAATTATTATTCTACTATATTTTGTTTCTTCATTTACTTTGTATCTGAAAAAGTGACTAACGTTGTATAAATTAAAAACCCATCACTCTACGTTTATCAGTACCCATCAATCAGTATACATTTAACCACACAGATACAGTTATCCATAGAAGAGCTGTATCATAATTTTTTTTTAAATTTCGATGGCTTGTGTGTATAGACTGTCATTAGAGTTTTGTTTTTAATTTTTTAATCTTTATATTTCAGTAGTATTTAAATAATTTATTTGTACAAACATAATTAATTTACTTTTATTCATAAAAAAATACATCGCGAGAGACGTAAAAACTCACCAAGAGCCAACTGTAAACCTAATTAGAAAAGATAAGAATTTTAAAGCAGACCAGAATATAATATTCCCGTCACGTCCGCTAAGTAACGTCGTTGTAGCACAGAATAAATAATAGTACGTCCTGAGTACTGATACTACACTTCACCTAGAACGAGAAAGTACGGATCTTAATCCGCCACATAAGTAGAACACGTAAAGTTTTTCCCAATTAATTACGATGTCATTATGGCTGTAGTAGTCATTCATTCATTCATTCATTCATCCTGACTACAGATTTCAGACGTTATCGAGTTGCTAGCGAGGCCAAAGGTGTAGTTGTGGTCTTAAATTGGCCAATCAAAACGGCAAAAAGTCAAAACGACAAAAAAAAATAAAAAAAATTGTTCATTATTGAAACGAGCTCAAAGTCTGGAAATACTTCTTCTTCTTTTTGCTCGTGATTTTAGAGGTTAAATCATTATAATTTGATTAGATATTTTATTGACTTTTGTGATGAACTCGCTAGACTCGATAATATCAGAAAATGTTGTTAGATGCAGTTTTATACACCTGTGTGTGCAATAATTTAAAACTATGCGTGCAGTTAGAGCTATACAGGCATACTTATAATCCTGGTTTAAATTTGAATCAATCCTTAAATAGCAGAGTTTTTATCTATAATAGTATACATGATTTGGTGCTATGCTACTTGGTAATAAATTTCTAAAGAAATAATCCTACACAACACATTACAAGAACGTTTAGTTTTATTTTATTTATGTGTTTCGTTCATTCATTCATTCATTCATTCATTCATTCATTCATCATTATAAGCATTAATTTGTACCTAAATTTTTGGACTTATGTCTCTCCCAACTTCTTTCATGCCTAGCGCTCATCTGCCTTCATCATCCAGCCACGGCCCCCATACGCCTTAATATCGTCTATTAATTGCTTTGGCTGCCGGCCTCTGCTTTTTTATCCTGTGACATCCTTGTCCACTGACTTCTGTCTAGACTTTCGATATTGCACAACTCTATTTAATTCAGCTATGGATTTAACCACGTCTTTCACCCTCATTTTTAAGTAACTAAACTCTGTTAATATCCCATAAATGACATAACAGCAAGCTATTGTAGCCATAGAGCGTAGCAAATGCCTCTATTGTCTTGGCCAGCCAGTGCGGACTACAAGACACGTCAATATCCTTATCGTTGAGAGCGTAATAATGAATAGCCGGATGAATGATTAGCTGCAATGCGACGGCTGGGGTAATTACATTTTCAATATGCGAGCTTTGTGAAATACATTTCCAATATTCCATTTGATTTACTAAGTATAAAAGGACTCTTTTTTCCAACTCAGATATCATTTACCGTGGGGGAAAATGGATATAGAACACTAACATATATCCCACACTAGGATTCCCTGTGTTGTGGGAATCAGGAATATACGAGTACTATGGTACCACAAAAGCCAGACACGTAAATATTTGCACATCATTGATAGGTTTGTAGTAGAACTTCTTGTGAAAGAGCTCGTCCTGGGAAGTACTACCATCGCACCTATTTCTGCCGCCAAGCAGTAGTGTTCGCATTGCTGTCTTTTGGTTTGAAGGGTACGGCTGCCGGTGAAATTACAGGCACATGAGACTTTTCATCTTTATGTCTCAGGGTCGGCAGCGCGCGTTTGATGCCTCTGGTGTTGCAGGCGTCCATAGGCTACGGTTACTTACTTTGCATCAGGTGGGCCGTACGCTTGTTTTCTCGCCAAGTAGTATAAAAAGGTATTGTATTTTACTGAATAAATTCAATTTAGATCATCAGAACTAGTTAGAAAATAAATTTTCTATTGGTGTTATTATGTGATACACTGCGATCACGGTAAGAGTTGCGATCGCATTTGACTTGTAACTACCCCGAGGACAGTTACATCACATATCACCAAAGATAGAATAATAAAAGTAAGACGATAAAATGTATTTCACCGCAAGCTTGCCGTGAATCAGGATCCTCAGACAGGCGGACCGGAAACTGTTTCCGACGGATAAAGTGTGGGATAAACTACAAGCGGTTGTGGACTGTCGCAAAAAACTTCATCGGTACATGATAGTTTTAAGTTTTCAAAGAAACATCTTGATGTCAGAAAGGTGTCCTTCTGAGCCGCGATGGCATGGCACAAGAAGCGCCGTAACAGGAACTCGACGTAACGGGATTAAAACGTTTTTATGAATGTGGTGACAACGTATAAAGATTGTTTAGACCAAGGAACATAATACTCTCTAGCGAGGAATTAGACAGACATGGAAAATATATAGCTCCTAGTGAGAGATCAGTCACGATGAATTCGAGATATTCAAATACGTTTTCACGTTCAATTTACGTATTTTTTATACATCTAGATGATTCTATAATAACTATAGAAATCTTTTGTGAAGAGAAAATCGTCGTTCAATTATTATTTTTGCGTTAGCCGTGTGTAGACATATACCTACGCAAAACATTTATTTCTGAATATTTATACTAAGGTAACGTACAACTAGTCGAACTTTTTGGCTGAATTACGGTCTAACTCTCTCTTAATTGTTTCTTATTCATTTCAGAAATATAGGATGCTGCGAACTTTCATTACTGCATAAGAGCAATAAATAAATGAATATGAATATGAATAATAATTACCCGATTTAAACAATATTTTATGAAGACCTCAAGTGTATTTTTTAAATTGATTAGAAACTACATTTTTTCTTTGCGTCTGTCTCTAGTTTTCTTTAAATTCTAAAAGTAGAAATCAATTTTCATCAAATAATGTAAATCTAATCGGATAACAGCCGAACTCTCTCCACTTATTATCTCCTTATTCCTCTTAAAGCCCTCCACTCCATGGACTTAAGATAAAATAAAAGTCGCTGGGAGTCGGTGGATGAAGGCGGCTCCAGACCATTCATCTTGGCATTCTAGAAGGAAGGCCTATGCTCAACAGTGGACTTTTAAAGGCTGATGATGATGATGAATCGGAGCGTTCTAGATTTATGAAATGATGGACCAAAAATAATTTAGAGAGAGTTGAAGCATAATTGAGACGAAAAAGTCACCGAGGTGTACGTTCACCTTTGTTCAAATTATCATCAAACTCTTTCAAGGTTTAAGTTACCTATAGGATAGGATCTTCCATTCAAATGAATAAGCAATCTTCTTTGCTGGTCGGACTTGTAAATTGAAGTGAATAATATAATGCCACTTCCAGAATAGTCCGTGTTATCACAACTCACACACGTCAAGAGATTCTCAAGATGTTGGTCTAGCTCTTTGTGATCGCTCGCCATAGACTAACGTCAATTGTTGAACACACATTTGAAGTCCCTAGACCAAAACGTGAGAATTATGTTTATTTAGGTAATGCCTTTGCAACTTTGTACATTTTTTTGACGTGTTAACGTCTTATAAATCGATGGAGCCGGCTGCACGCTCGAAAAAACATGACTAATGCGTCGTTACCTCGTCATACGTCGTTACCTCGTCATGCGTCACCTCGCAAAACGCATGCGGTGACGCTGCATGCGCTATATATGCTATATATATAAATATATGCGCATGCGCGAAGCGCATGCGCTGACGCCGCATGCGCGCGAGCGCGGAACGAGCGACAAAGAAGCACAATAACGACGTTGACACGTTGAACTATCGTCAGTAAACCGACTTTACAGACAACCGTTTGTGATCTAATGCATAGAACTTTTTCACTAAAGCAGCATGTTTTTAGAGCATCTGATCATCATCATCATCAGCATGTAGAAGTACGCTGCTGGAAACAGGCCTAAAAAAACAAAAAAAAACAAGAAAATAATTAAATATTAATTCCGATTTCATCTGTTATAAAAGTCATTTTGTTCAATGGCAATATGTTTATTTAATCATCATCATACTCATACTCATTTATTCACCATAGGTGCTTACAGCACACTTAGTTAGGTCAAATTAACACAAAACATTAAAATAACACAACAATTACAGAAAGATTACTCAAAGCCATTTAAAACAGACAAGCATAGGAAAACACATGTTGTCACACTAATTTGTAAACAAAAAATAAAATAAAATACATATCACATCGTCATCACATAAAACGCAAATTCACATAAAATATAGCAACAATTTGGTGAAAGTAACCTTAAAAGGTATTTAATGTGGAGGAGGCGATGAGGAAACATCTGAAGGCTCGGAATAAAGATTGTATTATTTTATTCTGGGTTCTAGGAAGCGGGAAAACGAAACACCCTGTTACCACCATTTAACCCTTTACAACATCGCAATCTTTTTTGAGAAACAAAGTTTTTCTTCCTTGTTTAGCTAATGGAGGTGTTTACGAAATTACTTGGAAAGAGTAGGTAAATAATTTGTACCAAAGCATGTTGATGTACCATAATTGTTAAAAAAAATGCATTCCTTGCAGTACCCGATAAGAATGTAATCATTTAAATAGATCAGAGGCCTTATATGCCTAGAGGCCTATGAGTTCATTTAGAGAAAAAGGGGGGGAACGGGGGTCTGGTGTGCCCCTCTTTAAGTATCTCAACTGTTTCATTTGTAAATTGTACGTTTTTAGGTTTCCATACCCAAAGAATGCCAGCTATCAAAGGTTCAAATTTTTAAAATCTGCCCAAGCCAAATACGATTAGTAACAAAATCAAGTAACTTTTGTTTTTGGCACAAATAAATATTTTGTTTACAAACCTCTCTTACTTTGATATTTAGTATTAGTAGTGCTATTGGTAATGAGGTAATCCACGGGAGGTTTTATAATATGCGTTTAATCAGCCAATACCTAAGAATAGTAGTGTCATGGGAAAGTAAAATTTCCCTTCACTCTACTAGTAGTGCCAAGCGGTAGTGCCTAAGAAAATAAAGGATTATTTCTGTAAATTTTTGTGCACTTGTTTTTATCACAATTGATGCTAAACTACTGTTTGTTTATAAAAGGTATTCTTCTTTGTCAATAGACAAAAAAAGATACCTTAAAAAGGTATCTTTTACGAAGACTCAAAGTCAAGGGCGGATTGGAAAGTTCTCACAATGGGAAAAGTTTTGGGCCGTTGAGTCAACATGGCCGCCTAGACACGCCTCTACTACTTCAGGTTGGATATTACCTGTATCTGAGAGGAAAAATAAACTGTAGAGCTCGTACAACAACTTACCTATGCCTAGTCCCAATAATCATTACCAAATCCCATTTTTTATGTTAAAGTATTAATTGTTGTCTTCAAAATAATTTGAAAACCCGTTTACTCTTAAAAGAGTAGTTTCAACAATTATCATAGATAATGCAATCTATTTCTTTCTTATCTCTGTACATGAGTGCAATTTTTATGGGAAGACATATTTTCGTATCTGTTTGTTCGTATTTGAACAATTCGTATTCAGTTGTATAGACGCACTCTATAGTATTATGCTTCACAGACCATGATATCGAGTTTGCAGTAACACTTATCGAATGCTATTGAGTTTTATTGTTCAAACTACAGGAAACCCTATTAGGATGGTACCTTTATCTAACTTTAAGTTTCGACTGATGGATGGATTTTTAGAAACAGGATCGTGATATTATTTAGTAGTGGAATACAGCTATAAAAGCGGTTCCACACTAAGTTCGATCCGAATCCGATCCGAACCCGTAAAAATACGGTCCGGAGTAGTCGTCGAACTATTTTTATGGTAGTTTACGCACTAGATCCAGCTTCCGTCATCCGATTTCTTCATATATCCGAATTCACGGATACGAATCGGACTCGGATCGGACGTAATGCGAAACCGTTCTTACACTTTTGCTATGAATAGCTGTTTCCCGTAATATTTTATTTACCAACGCAACCAGCATACAAGCCTCTCCACAAATGTTTAGAAAAAAAAACGGTCGAAATGTTTTACGAGTTGACCGTAAACCAACGCGCCGGCTCGACTCGGCCCACCGCACTTTATGCGCCCCACTGCCATTGTTCAGTAAAACTAATTATTCTTTTATTTATTCAGTTGGATTCGAGGAAGAATGACTGCAGGAAAACAGTAATATTTTATATTTCTATCCCTTTCATAGAGCAGGATGAATTACGCAGGCGAAACGACTCTAGAGTTTGCATCTTTAACATCCCTTAAATTGAACAAGTTAGGTACAGTTCGCATTATTGATTAAGGTGATTCCTCTAGCATGTGGCGCGAAATTCAAATTTTATTGCATTTTTTGGAAATCATAGCTAATCAACACTTCTTGAGATAGAGAAAACAGATTTTGCGAAAACTAGGAGACTTAGCACACATGTGTTAATTGATAGTATCTCATAAATGTCATTAGTTAAGCTGCGCATATCTTTAAACCAAAAAAACACTGTAAAAATCATTGAAGAGTATTTGTAGCTGAAGTAATGACCTATATGTGAAACTATAAACTAAAACATGTGTGTTAGGTCTCCTAGTTTTCGCAAAATCAGTTTTTACTATCTCAAGAAGTGTTGATGCTGAGCTGTAATGAGCAAAAACGCAATAAAATTTGAATTTCGCGCCACATGCGAGAGGAATCACCTTAAGTAAATTACCTATACTCAAGTACCGTGGTGTGTTCAGCCTAAGAATCCCCGTAAGTATCCCGTGATTCCGTGGATTTAGTAAAAGCCTACATCCACGGATACCTAGTGACGAATGGTGGAAGAATCAGTGTGGTAAAAAAATTCAGTGCAACCAAGATTAACCCTTTAGTACATAGAATACATTTTTGATGGTAAAGAAGATATTTTTGAGGAAACAAGCATGTCCACCAATAACACAGATTAATAGATGTATATGAGTACATAACTTCATAATGTATCTTGAAATACCTACCTACGTAAAACTCTTTGTAAAAGTAAGAGTTCTTTTTGAATTGTCACTACCCCCTGCCGATGTCTCAAGCCATATATTACCGTCTTACTTCAAAGTGTTCCAGCTCCGCCCACATCTTCTAGTACGTGCAGTTACATCATATTGCGAACGCTGGAACCAAACAAAATGAGATAGATCCATGCAAATACCTTCACGAGTATTTAATGCTTTAAATACCTTTGAAATTATTTTTCGACGCTTATAATGAAATACCTTTTCGAACGTATCTATAATATATATAGTAATATTTAATTGATTACCGGAATCGACTCATTTGGATCTGAAGTTCTCAACAAAGTCTTTTTACAACATTTAAAACATCTAATTAATTCAGTTTAGTATATCTTTTACCTTCCCTAATATGTCAGCTCTGCAAGCTATACCCACTTCAACTTGCTAATTCTGAGAGCTATGTCGGTTTGATAGGTTCTCGAGTGGTGACCACAAACCGGACGACGTAATAGAGGAATGCAATCCTCTTGATGGACTAAAGACATTAAAGAAAAAGGTCAGAAGGAAGTCGGTGGATGAAGGCGGCGCCAGACCGTATATCATAGCATTCAAGGGGAGAGGCTTATGTCTAGCAGTGGACTTCTAGCATGATGATAGTGATGATGTATATTTTTAACGAACTAGGAAAAAGATGTGAAATGAACGTCCTGTATAAAATAGCTCAATTATCACAAATTGGTACATCACCCTGAAAAGATTTATTTCCATAATTCTTGTAAAAATATGAGCTTCTAATGAGCTTTGAGAGTTTATTCCAAAAGATAACAGACTCCATAAAACTTATAACTTATTCATAACGATTATAACGTACTCGATTACTTTGGAAAGTACTTTGCCCAGTTTAACAAGCTTTTAACAGACTCACGTAAAATGTTTGTTACTTAGTTGAGTAATTTGTTGTAAGTACAGTTTTCTCTTTCTTAAGGCTCGTCTGTACGAGGCAATTTACCTACCGGAGGCTACGTCTGCTACGCAGCGTAGCAGTACGTAGCATGCGTAGACGACTCGCCAAATGATTTGTAGCCGAAATTCGTCTTAATGTGATGCAATATCATAACTCAGCTTTGCTCGGACTTGATACAAATTATAAGTAGAAAAGCAACCCATACTAAATATTCTTAGAGATTTGCATTTACTTTGTAGCTGTGTCTTGGCCTTGCCTCGTCCACGCCTTGCCTCGTCCACGCCTTGTCACGCCTTGCTCTAAAACAATCTGGAGGACCAGTTGCTTTATTTATTTTTTATAATAGATTATGTAGAAATATTGCCTGGAAGAGATCAATTTGACTGATAATACCCATTGTACGTTATTTTATAGTTTTCTATTATGATCTTTTGTTTTCTAAAGAAATAAAGAGTATCTAACGACTTACTATCTGATAACATAACATAATAAAATCAACACAAGTATCTGAACACGAAATATCCTAATTTTCTAAATAACATAATTATAAAACTCTGCCATGAGCTCGTATTACATTTTATGGCCACCATAAATGTCCGCATCAACACGATAAGTGACCCTTACTAAACGGCAAAAGTTTAATTAGTTCCAACGTAAACAAGGTTTATTCTGACGTGAATTGTGTTCGTTCACGCGCTGATGTTAAACCAAGCGGAATTATTGAAAGTTTGGCTGGAAACTGCCTAGGGAATACAGTTACGTAGGACTCGCATGCCATACTCTACATTTTACAACTACACTACATTATAACATAAAATAAGAACCAATATTAATAGTGTTTTCAATTAAAAAACAACTCAAATCATAGAAAAATAAACGACTGGACATAATAATATTATATTTAGTCGTTTAAATTTCTGTGCGTCGATTTAATATTAATTTTCGAAACAATCAATGCAAATGCTTTTAACTGCAATATTAACAAGTATTTATTTCACCAGCAATGCGAATCTATAGTACCTACACGAGATCTGGCTTAACAAATGACAGCATTAATCTGGATCATGAAAACTAGAAGTATTCTCCACATGATGGAATTGGTTTTCCTCAGTAAATATTAGATTTTCTCACGTGTTTCAAAACCGGATGAGAATAAAATCATGCTGATTATCACATCACATTAATATCTATGTAGGCATGTATTAGTAATAATAATTCATTTATTGAGTCAGATATTAAAAATACATTTTTTTTAGTAGGTACACTTAATGGCTGTTTGGCAGTGACAGGTGGAAGTTATCGAAAACTTTTATTTGAATTCCGACTAAACAGACTCCAGCAAGACTGCCTACCTGCTCAGGACTCGGACAAAAGCCTTCATTACTGGCAGGTCATAACGATCAGGAATGACCTGCAGGATCCTGTTGGAACTGCTCCACACTCTGCTTAGCAATGAGGCAGTATTAAAATAGATGAAAAGGACATGTTCCAAAATGGCCTATACACCACCACGGCCATATATGTATGGTGTATACCAGACAGAGAATGGCGAAAAATCAGTGATTATCGTAAAAATACTCTTACTCTAATTTGAAGCATAATTTACTGCACAGAAATGTTTAAAATTCGATTTTTTTTACAATGGTAACATATTTTCCTGAGCAGCCATGACAGGGAATGTCACGTTTATTGCTCTGTGGTTGCTTGCTTTATTCGTTCGTTGGGAGTAGTGTGTCTACATAGAATGAGTTGCCTACGCTAGCTTTATTATGATCATCACATCAGTACAAGTTCTTCAATACAACATTTTGATTCTACTCGAAAATATTTTCCTTGCTCCAAGACCTTGGAGCCAAGACGCGAACGAAATGCAGTTCTGGATAAAGTTGTCAACAGCTGTCGAAACATTTTACCACAGAGTAAATTGTATCCGCCCCGCCATATTGTTTTGTCTTGTGTTGCTCTCCGTGAGAAAGATATTTTAGGAACCTGCATTAAGTGAAGCGAAATAATCAAAAAATGACAATGTGAAAAAGTTGAACATATATTTGGCCACGTTTACACAAGTGTACACCGACAAGGGCTAGGCTCCATACATCTTGGAACAACACCTTTCAGCCAAAGTTTTACAGAATCGTTTAATCATCCTTATTCGAAAACCGCAGTACCCCTAATGTAAGCAGACGCATAAATACTTTTCCATAAGTTTAACCCCTGAGGATCCTACGTAAGAAAGTTTGTTTCATTGACACTTCGATATCCCCTCGAGACCAATACTGTTTTGCAGAATATACATTTTTATGCCACCTAATGTACTTAGACAGTGACTTCGATTAAGTTTAAGAACTTTGTTCATTCAGCAGCTAAACTGCTTACTTAATTTTTCTTATTAGTATATTATATCCTATGGTCTTTACGGCATCGAAATTTTGTTAATCAAATTAATGGAAAACCTAGGAAATCTTTAGTGCGCTTGGTCCTATCGTTTTAGTCCTATGGTATGGACCAAAGAGATAAATTTGAAAAAGTGGTAAAATATTTGATGTATTAGATGCGAATTAAACGGCTCAAATCTATTCTAGGAATTTCTATAAAGTTGGTTGATCCCTGAAAAAATACTAAATAACCAAAAAACAATTACTTTTCGTTACCAAAATTCCCACTATTAAGATTTTTATTAATATTTGCCATGGGTCTAGCTTAATGATTCAATAAGAACTTTTTAAAATTAGAAGTGTGAAAATAACAATCTAATTAAAAAATAAAAATTGTGCATATTTTTAAAATTAGAAGTGTGTGAATAATGATTTGGTAAAATTTTACGGATTTACTAAAATCCGTCAAAACCCGTTTTATGTATTTTCCGGACTTAACCACACTCCTCGTAAAGATTTGAACACGCTGCAATTTAACTGTTTTAACGAGATCTCTATCGCGGGGTAAATACAATGTTTTAAAGCATTGTAGATAGCTAAAAATGTTCAATCTACTGGATCCAGAGCTATCTCTACCAAAGCTATTAGGTTTATTGTCTCTACAGCACTGAATGCCTTGTCATACTCGTTACTAGGTACGCTAAATAATGGTCAGAGAAGATTAGGCAACAGAGTTTAATATTTATTGGTATGTATACCATCAGTATAATTTTCAGCCCTTTTTCACCCACTGCAGGCCTCTTTTATACTCAGCTCAAAAATACGAGTCCTACTATCTGTAAAAACTTATATAATTATTACTTATAATATATATCGTTTAAAACATTTGGGAAAACAAAAGAGTCTTGTACAAAAAAAAATGTTGTTCATTCTAATAAGGTTTATTCCGAAAACATGTTTGGTACAAGACTCCTTCGTAATTTGACACGAGATTGCCAATTCCCCCGTAATGATCCGTAAACGTGCCGTTATCGGGTGATTGGCATTACATCTCTATCGGTTTTCGCTCTGTCTGCTACCATAGTAGATCAATAACTAGTATCACATAGTATCGCATTAGCGTGTCCACGAGATATTGATTTCTGTCAAGAACCCATACAGTACATAAAACACAACATGAAACTCCATAGCTACGAGATCTGAGACTTATTTTTGTAGAGCATTTTTTCATAATTACGTTCACCAGATGTGAATCAAATGCGTATGTGTCCCGGAACACAACGGCTTGCAAACAAGGATAAATCACTGATTATTTAGATCTATCGTGCTCCCAAACCCACCGTCAACCGATTACAATACCTTTCTAATTCTACCATAAAAAGTGAAATATCTACCGTCAGAACTGAAAATAAAAACCAATTTAAGGTGGCTGTTACACGAGTGATACAAAATTACCCAACACCATTCGATATTGAGTCAGACAGAGTAACAGTCCTGTAGCTCTATAGTTGGAACAAACCCATAAGGGCTTATTGCGTGTATAAAAACAAACTTTGAGTAAATTTTTTAATACAAAGAAAAAAAAAGTTGGTAAACTTGAATAGAGCGATACGGAGCAACTTGAAAATACATTACCGAAGAAATTAGAGGCACGACATTCTCCACAGTTCTTCAATAACTTATTAATTTATCAATCACAAATGTTTTCGATGACCATATTTGGCCAAAGAGTTGCTTTAAAAATTTCCAGTGCTAAGATTGCAAATAAGGCAGAATCCCGTTGCTAGGCTCGTGAAGTTAGCGAGTTATTTTAATGCGCGCATTATTTGGAAAAAAGGAAGAAATCGGGCGAGTAAATGTAAATAGGGAAAAGTTGATTTGTAGGGATTAATTCACAAGGCTTTAATTCACGTAGATTTTTACGTTTAAAGTTCATTTGTTCTTGTGTAAAATACGTAATTTTCTAGACAACGTAATTAGGCTGTTCGTCCAGGGTAGACCTTGATTGTTTCACGACGACCACGTTTTGTTATTAGTAGAACTTCTTGTGACAGAGTTCGTCCTGGGAAGTACTACCACCGTACCTATTTCTGCCGCCAAACAGTGCTTGCATTGCTGTTTCGGTTTGAAAGAGTGCCGTGGTGCCAATGAAATTACAGGTACATTAAACTTTTCATCTATATGCCTCAGGGTTAGCAGCGCGCGTGTGATATGCCTCTGGTGCTGCAGGCGTCCATCTACGGTAACTACTTTCCATCAAGTAGGCCGTATGCTTGTTTGGAAGGACTTTTATATAAGGGTACATATATCTTTGTATATTTGAGGGTGGGGAGGGGTGGAGGAAAGGGAGGAGATCTTTCAAGTTCAGGAAATGCATCGTTTTTTTTTTTTTTTTTTTTTAGGTTATGTTTTGGTAATTTTTCTGTAATATGGCCTGTGATTAGAAGTTTTATTGTGTACAAATACTATAAAATAGTTTTTAAAAAAAGCTAACAACCTACCGAGGGCCTGACTATACTTATAGCTCCTGTGTAAGATTTTTTCTTGCGGTCTCATGATTTTTTACATATGATAATGAGTACTTTGCATAAAAAAAATTTGAAGAGTCTACGACATGTCCCGTATATAAAAGACGAGCCGCTTGTTTGCTTGCCAAGTAGTATAAAAAAAAGAGGCATCCTTATGATCATCATCATCAATCACAAGCCAAAGCAAAATTTTACAAAAAACATACCATCGCATCGGCGAAAATAGAGTCACATTTTTGTAAAACCCTGTAATTTCCATTCCACTTAAAAACCTTCCTCATGTTACAAGTAATATTTTAATCTAACCTCCTACGTAAAAGACAAAAACACAGTTGTCTAGTCTATATTGGACTACCCTCGTCACGGCAAATGAATACAACAAGTGTACTAACTGTTATTTATTCCGTGTTGGAGGCTTTGTGGGATTCCCTATTTATCAACCTGCTCTCTTCAAGTCTTAATTTATGTCTTTCTTCGGAAGGTACGTAAAAATATATCACTTTTGTATCACATAGGCTTTTGTTGAAGCAGTTTAATTTGTTTACATGATTATCCACTTCATCACACGAGGTATAATTTCAAGCATTTGAAAATGGTGCCTTATTATTATCATATCATACTACACATTATAACACGATGCTCCTCGTGTTTTCTTGTTATTTGATGACCTCTGTGGCGCGGCGGGCGGTAGCCAGGTGAGATGCAAGAGGTTGCGGGTTTGATTCCCGCTGCGGGACATATGTTTGTAAGATCTGCAAATGTTTGTTTCGGGTCTGGGTGCTATGGTACCATGGTACTCGTATTTCATGACACTCACAACACAGGGAATCCTAGTGTGGGATCAAGACTACGTATGTGACTTTTGGGGTGTTATGTTATGTTATATTATATGCAATTATTTTTATGCCGTCATTAAACGTCACAAACTTCAAGCATCAAGTTAATTATATGGTGAAGAAAGTTTTATGCGGTCTTATTTTAGCTATCATCATCATCAACATTAGCCGGTGGATGTAACGGTGACCTCCTATGGAATGTCAGGAGATGGTCTTGAGCTACTTATTATTATTATTATTTATTTACAAAAAAAAATACATAAGAATTACATTAGATAAATTTTGCTAACAATAAGTAAATACTTATTACTAGAAAAATAAGTTAGGTTTAAGTGGTTAGGTACTAAACCTGAATACAAACTCTCACACTAGGTACCCTGTTGAGAGAAGCTCGTCTCTTATAATACGATCATTATAATTATTACAGGTAAGTAATTTATTTCCACTAACTAGTTAGGTTTAAATTTATGAGTTCTCTGTTAGGCACTTGTTACGAAGTTACAAAGACAGAAAGTTTATTTGAGAATTCCTCGTACTATCAATTACCTACTATTAGTAATTCTTAAAACGTTTAATATTACTTCCATTATTATTTATTTCACCGACTCCCGTTACAAGGTCGAGATAATTATCATAGTTTGAAGATATTCGTGAAAATGTAATTTCAAACAGCGTGTTATAACGAGAAGCGTCATAAACCAAAATTTAATTAAACGTCTTTCCGATCCGATTTGAGCCGGTATCAGCACCGCCTACTATTATAACCAAGATGGCGTCACAAACAAACTAATGATTTAATTCCAAACGATCCTCATCTTAATGAATTTTATTACTCGAGAATTAATTTTAATCTTACCTTGTCGCTGTTGACTTCTTGAACCTTTCTATTATCATTGTCAACTTGAAGAGTTCTTCGGAACTATTGAACTTAATATACATGCGAATTACACTAGAAAAAAATCTTTATTTCTTTCTAGTATTACCTAAACGTTATTTTTGTACTAAAATTATACGTAATGATGTCTAGTAATACTTATAATAAATTAAGATGTATGTATATTTTATTTTATTCGGAAAACAAACAGTATGTATAACTAGTAAACTACAGATTAAAAAACTAATTACCAAAAAATAAAATAAATTATTTTTTAAATACTATTGTATTGTATTTAACAAAACAAGTTCTTATAAAATTAGTGATTGGAACTGCGAGGTGAACAAAGTGAGTCCAAACACTGCTAGGCTACTATTAATCATCGAGGAGTCCGTTGTCCACATTCCATCTCCATCAATAGATCAGCTCGTTGTCATCATAATATACTTATTATTGTCATCGAAACTTGACAGGTATGAAAAATTTATTTTTATTTTACAGTGTAAACTCTATATAGCGACACTGAAGGGACTGTGCATTTGATGGCGTTATAGAGAGTTGTCGTTAAATGGAGAGAAGAAACATCAGAATTAGAAAAAGAAAAAGGTTATTTCCGACTATTGTTAGTAGTTATGTGCATAAAAAAGAATGTTATTTGAACGCTATTGCGTATAGTCTGTTATTTTTGTCTGACGTCTTTTGCTGCACCAGTAATTTTGTTGTATTTTTTTACTTATTTTAGTCTACACGTACAAGCAATCCCAATTTGTAAACAAAAGAACGAGTTTCTTAGAAAGTTCGGTATGCATGATGCCGACAGTCGAGTTTATTGCGGGCTAGGATAATAAAGCGACAATAGATCGTACACAGCTGCGCAGTTTTTACTAATTTTAGCAACTTAAAAGGTACTTTTTATTACTCAATTGTTGTCGTTATTGAGAGTGGGTGTAATGCTATGTAGAGTGAAACATTGTATGAAAGACAAGCTAAACCAACCAAAGCCAATTGATTTCGACGCTTAAGGGAGTTTGTCGTTAAATAGAGTGACGTTACATGGAGTTTACACTGTATTTATTTATTGAGAGAAACCAACAGCGATACAAATGTATAAACAGAAACTTACTTTAACTTACAGAAACTTTTTAACTTTAACTTGTTAACTTGTTACTTATTTTTAATTCAATTTCAGCCCAATCAGTTGGGTGGAACTGGCTTAAAATTCAGTTGCAAGATTTGACCACGTACGCGTAGCGTTTTTGTTTTTCGTTTAATTTTAACTACATAACAAGTGATTTATTAATAGCTTTTAAAAATTCAGATGGACCATCATTTGAGCATATTTGTACCGTTTTCAGACCCACTTGGTTTTTTTTTTACGGTTTTACTTAATAAAGCTGTGGTCCACAAAACATTCGCTTCAACTACTTTATATTTATGTTCATCGAAATAAAACAATATCGGGCCGCAATAAAACACAAACCCATACGAGCAGATACTATAAAACAGCCTCGAACAGGTACAGCCGTAAAGAAGGAATGTTGCTTGTATCGACTTTTACTGCTGCAATAAATTTTGCTGAGAACCTACTGATACAGAAAAAATATGGGACTGCTGAAGAATAGATAAATAGATAGATAGAAAATTATTGATTGCACAACTTCAAAATACTGAACATAGGCGAACTTAATGCTAGATAGCATTCTCTTTCAGCTAACCTTTGTGTATGTGGAAAACAATTTCAAGGTAGTGCACAAAATAAAATTCAGAAGTAGATAGTATAAAGGTACAAATATTACAATAATATTATACAATAAAAAAATTACACTTATTTGATAGATTGACTATATTATATCATAACATAAAAACTATAATAGACACATAACTTTAATATAGCTAAACACTTACATAGGCTGTTAAAGTCACGGATAAATATTGGGAGACCAATCATTTGTAGGATTCATACATAAGAGTGAGGTAGATTATGTACTTTGGATCTGAAAACTTCAACTGAAGATACCCCACGATATTGGTGTGGATCAAATAGCAGTTATTGTGAAATAGTCTGCATTAGTGAGCTGTATTATGCTGAGGGGTAATTTTGAATCTATGGAACTTTAAATTAAATAAGTGTTCAGTTGGTACATTATAAACAGGTTGGTAGAATTCTAATAATAATAAAGAACGCAAATAATTCGGGGAAGTCGAATAAATAAGAATGTTGAATTGTAATTGGGAAAGAGGATTTTATGTACACAACCAACAAATGCGTGGTAAATAGGCTGTAAAAATTTGTAAATGTGAAAAATTCTTGAATCAATCGCACTAGACTCCTTCCATTAGTTCCATGTAAGTTTTGAATACTCTGATGTCTGTGTAAAGTATTTTAGAGAGCTCAACTGAATTAACTTCTTCAGTTTCTATGGTTACGTGGCCAAATGGCAAAAAACAGAATCTGACCTGAATGACGAACTGAATAATTTCATCTGTCCGTCTGTCCATCCATCTGTTCGTATGTCACAGTCACTCGGAGACTATAATATAATATAGTTATAGTTAATATAGTTGAAATTTAGAAGAATACATCTAGTATTCTATGAACCGCATATAATTGCAATACACAACATACATACAATCGAAATTATAAAAAAAAAATTAGGGTGGCACTCCATAAATGAGAATGAACACTTTTAAATAAAATTGGGTTTGATAAGTATGTTGTTTATTTTTGTAATATTGGCTAACAAACACTAAAAAGGGGTTTTTCACTTAAAATATTTGTAAATCCAGCTCGAAGGACCAATATGTACGGGGAAACACATAATCGCTATGATAATTGATGGGACGCGGATGGGAATGAAACGACCGCTCGCTACTGCTTTGAGTTTTGAACTGATTTATTATAAAGTAAAAGTACTTGCTATGCACAATACTTTTATGCTGAATGTGCGATTTGGCCTGTACAATATTTATTTAACTTGTTTGACCCTTACTTTTTTTTCATTGATCATCTAATAATAAAACACTCCCCTAATTATTTTATCCGTAAAATTCTCCGCAATGTAATGTTTTTGAAGAAATTTATCGTATACTCAGAACCTTTGTAGAGGCTTTTCAATATATTCGAACAAAGCTCTATTGTACACAAGAATAATGCCTCGAACTCTAAAGACGGCAACAATCGGCTTCAGTTACGTCTGCAACCTTGTAACCTTGATCACCGGATAAAGTTACTCAACGGTAGCTAGGTTTAGTGTACATAACTATTTCAATGTTTACTTCTCTTTAAAAGAAAATAACGATTCCTTGTTATGTTTGAAAAGATGTATTTATTAATAAGATTTGTTTTCAAAGAACTAGCTGTTGTAATAGCATTAAAATTATTAAATAAAAAATTAAAAATTATCGTCAATAAAAGTAAACACAAAACACACCAAAAATATGGTTGCTCTTCGTGGTCAAACTGAGTAGTCGAACTAATTTGTCCAACAGGTTTTTTTTCTGATGGTCTGATTGTCTCGGATGACGGAAAATACAGTAATTTAGAAAAGTTATATGAGAAACTAAAACTTAATTTTTTATCTACCAGGTAAAAAAGGGAGCGTTGAACAAAGTCCCACAATTCTTATACAGCAAAATATTCCCGATGTAATTGTAACGCAAATGGCTTGACACAATAGTTGAATTTTTTTGATACACCGACAGTTTTATTTTTGGTTCTAAAATCTACCAATATACCCAGTTGAAAAGGCTAAGTTAGTTAATTTGGCTCTTATCTGGCTCAACGCATTAGTAATGCCATTCAGCGTGACAATACAGCCAGCGTCTTGGGGACGCTTCCGTCTGGTAGAGATTTGGATCTGTTGAGGTATCTGTAGATCGTTTGCAACGATCTGTAGATAACTCTACTGTATTAATTTAATTTTTCTAAAATTTACTGTGCCGTATAATATAATAATTATTATAACAAGAAAAGTAAGCACTTTATAAATTGAGGAGCATCGTGTTATAATGTTCCTGTTGACGACCTCTGTGGCGCAGCAGGCGATTAGCCGGCTGTGCAAGAGGTTGTGGGTTCGATTCCCACTGCGGGACAAATGTTTGCATGATCTGCAAGTATTCGTTCCGGGTCTAGGTGTTATGTACCAAGGTACTCGTAGTTCCTGATACCCACGACACAGGGAATCTTAGTGTGGTATCAAGACTACGTATGTGACTGTTGGGTGTTATGTTATGTTACTTACGCTCCATTTCCATCACAAAGTGCTCATGACCATTAAATGTAATATCATGTGCATGTAAATTTCGTGCAACTAACTCAGCGCCGTTAAACTTAGTAGAGGCTGTCATCTAAATTAAACTGAGTGTGTCTAACGGCTACGAGCTACGTAGCAAATTGGCTACGGCGTAGCCTGGTGTACTCAAACCGTAGCACATAGCGGGCAACAAAGGCATTTATCTTTGCAATTAAAATCTGTGATACACATGACAAGAGTAGCTGACATGCGTTACTGGCTGGATTTTGTTTTTAGGCTTACAAACTACTGGTTTACCAGGGTTTTGGGAAGTGCTGCAGAATGAAAATACATTTGCGAGCTACTCATATACCTTTGTGCATGTATGAGAGCTTAAAGTCAGATGAACCCCATATACAGAGGAGGCCCTTACCCTAAGAGGGGCTCTTAATAAAAAATAACAAAATTAATAATTCAAATAACATGTAACTAATATAATTTAATTTAATTACAATAAAATCATAAAATACTTGGCTTTACGTTTCTTTTTGTTTGGCATTTGAAATCCTACTCAGGAATCATATAAGTTTTCACCTCTAAGCGGTTTACTTGATCCACAACTATTCCTGTTTGAGGAAAATAGATAAGTAAGTATATGCATATATAATAATAATAAATAAATAATATATTTAAATAGATATGGTTATACAAATAAGTCAGCAGCGCGTTTGGTTACCCCAATGCGTGTTTTTAATGTTAGAATTTTAAAATATTTATTTTTTATTTTTATCGCAATATAAAATATTGCTAGTTAAAATATAGTATAAATGAGTAGGTCGTTTATATTTATTGTTTTAAAAATAATAATCCCACAAGGCACGCTTGTGGCGAGCGCTCGGTGAGAGGTGACACCGCGGAGCCCCATTACTCTCTGGGGTCAACAGGGACCCCTGACCCTCGGCTTGCATTTACCGGCCGACCAGGGGTGGAGGCATAAGAGCAGACCCTATGCTCCGAGGATGGAAGTATTAAAGACATTAAGCCGGGAGTAGCGCTGAGTGAAACTGCAGCACACCACTCTACGCCCTTTAGCCGTCCAGTCCACACCAGCGTTGCCCCTTCCGCTGCCTACATTGGTGACACCTTTAGGGGGCCGTTTAGTGAACACCAAATTCGCCACCTGCCTAAATCGTTTTGCATAATGTAGCTTAAGCAGGTGCTACATCTCAGCTTATAATAGCTGAATACACTTTTCATTAGCATGTTCTCCCTGCAATAGCACCAACTTTCATTCATTTCCACAATAGTTTAAAAATATGTCTTCCATCCACCGTAATAATAATGATTTTTATCCTACTTGTAAAAAGGCCTCTTCATTATCATCATCAGCCAGTAGAAATCCACTGCTGGACGTAGACCTTCCACCTAGAAGGCCTCATAATGTTGGCTAATTCGGCCCATTAATGCCTGATAAAGCTCCAGAATAAGCTTGTCTTTAAAAATAACAATAATATATTGATTTCAGGATACATGGAAAATGTATAAAAAATTATACCTAAACAATAAGCGCATATAAATGTATACTAGTACCTTATCGACTAACATACATATACCTTTTTTTTACCTAAAACTATCAGTTGTCAGTTATGCCAGCTGGCCTGAAATCCGGTTCAAGGAGCTCATCCTTGTACTTCACCTGAAGCTGGAGAGCCAGCGTGGTTATTGCTTCTGTTCGTACGTACATAGTACCTGAGCTAAGTATGTATGTATGTGGCTGTCTAGCTCGCTCTGCGGCAAATTAGTCACGTAGAACCCGGGGCAGATCCACGATAGCTCTGATATTAGAAACTGGGCTTGTGACATGATTTATTTATCTTTGTGATAAACTACAAGTTTTACACGAACATAGAAAAATTAAAATATTTTAGAAAATATAATCACAAAAGATTACAACAATCGCTTTTCAAAATAAATAGTGAAATAACTTATTGTTGCTTATTTAATTGACTCACTAATTCATTATTAATTAATAACGAACCGATATGATATATTGAGTCATATCGGTTCATAAGTAGACTCCGCTAGGCTAGATCGGCTATGTAAAAATATATATAGCCATTGAAATCGTTTTATAAACGTTATGTTTATAACCTTTGTCATGTTCAAAACAGACAGCGAAATCCTAATAAAATATGATACGCGCATGTTTGTAGCTTGTTGCTCAATCATGTCGGATCGGTTGAGCCGATTTCGATGAGATAGACTATGATATTATCTGAATTGACTTATAGGTTTTCTATCCCGGCATCTCCCAAGTGAAGCCGCGGACGCTAAGTTCATAATAAATCTCTTGATGACGTCTTAATAACAACTATCTAAAATCCAGGTATTAATACTATTAAACCAATGGTTATAATGCTGACAGTTTATTTATTTTTTCTTTGGCCAACCAACAGTTATTAATGCAATAATAACAAAAAATAGACCTAGAATAAGATATTTTTTTATTTGCGGTGGTGTGTTTGGCTTTATAATAAGCCCCATAGATGTCGAAAAAGTCTAAGGAGATGGACCAGGAGATGGACAGCAGCATCCATCTGAGTACTGAACACCAATACTGCGATCACTAATCCGCCTGCCAAGCGTGGTGATTATGGTAAATCCCCCTAATGCATTCTAAGGGAATATAACATAAGTATTCTATTCCTCGCCCAGCAGTGGACATCTATCGGCTGATGATCATAAAGATAAATTTATGGATAACGTTCCCAACAACGTTATTCATAATTTAAATGAAGTTAAAATTTTTGAATATCATTATTACAATGGAAATGTGATACACAGACCTCATTATTTGGATTTCATTATGAAGTATCGGTTAATATTCATTAACTTAAATTTTGCTGAGGCATTATGAGTCCAATGTTATTTTATTACTGGGTTCATTTCATTTTATTCTTGAACTTTGGAAATAATGGTTTTCAATTTAGCTCTTGCTATAATTATTTCTGTTCAATTGAAATATGAAGTCTATTTTAACGCACTTTTGGTTATTCAAATAATCTGTTTTAAATAAACTTTGCTAACAGTTTTTTTGAAGATTAACTTAATTCTGTTGGTAAGGATATTGAATCAAAAACCTCGATTTCATTTTGTTAAAACTAAAATAAAACTTCGTTATAATAATTTGTAGAACGACTCAACTTCACTTTGAATTCCTTCACATTCAAAGACTTTAAAACAAATGAGCTCCAGGTGATGGCAGAGTTTGTTGAAAAACGTAAAATTGACTCCACGGCTAAATAGAACCTTTTACCCCTTACCCCATTTTCCTCCCAGTTCGGTGCTCGTGTTAGCGCCAATTGAATTGTTTTTCATTCTGTCGAGTATTTCCACGGAACACTGGCTCCTATAATGGCAATATAGCTGGAATTAGGGGCTATACACATCGAAATGTCTAACACCTAGCCGTAGCATTGAAGTATGAATTACTGTTGCTGTATGTAATAAAGAAATATTTTTATCAATTTTTGAATTTGGGAAATGATTAATGTTGTTAATAATAGTACTTGGAAAATTAATCATTCGGAATGAAAACCTGACACCGTTTTTTCATTATTTTTGTTAATTTACCACGTTACGGACCACGGTTTAATACCAATTTACCACGGTATAACCAGAAATAACTTTTAATTAAAAAACCGACTTCCACCATTGAATTCGGCTTTCTGCATGTTTTTATTTGCTAAAGGCATACAAAACAATAACTTGTTGCTGAAAATACCAAAATTGCTATATCTATGCCTATAATGTTTAAAGAGTTCCCTCAATTCCTCATGGACTCCATCATCAGAACTGGGTTTTAAAAAAAATGGGACCAATCTGGAAGTATATCTATTCAAATAAAAAAAGGTTCATAAACGACGGAGATATGAGGTAACAAACATAAAAAAAACAACCGAATTGAGAACCTCCTCCTTTTTGTGAAGTCGGTTAAAAATAGAAAAAAAAAGGGTGGTGCAGGATAGTTGTAATACTTATTTAGAGGAAGAGCTACGCTAAGAGTAGCATTCGGATGTAGCAGTCGCGACCCGGCAGGGCGACCGTAGCAGCGTCAGCGTTGGGCGTGACTATATTATACTGGGTCGCGAGAGTTACGACTAGCAAGATCTAGACTGTTTTTTTTAGTGAAACTTGGAAACTGTTAATTAGTTATGGTAGATCGAGCATCGATACATGGCTTCAAAATCAACAGCAAGATGGTATACTTACTATACTTTCGTGTCACCGGTTCTATATTGATCACCATGCGTTATGTCAGAGACCAACTTGAGGTGACCTTGATAAGGGCCTAGTAAACGATGGTGGAGGAATGGTGGCTGAAGACGTAAATTTATTATTTTGAATATGTTCGCCTTTGCGAGGTACTCCACTTATTTCTCCTCAAATTATCACGTACACGTTGGTGAAGGCAAAAGAAAGGAAATTTCTCGCTTTACAACATGAATAACATAATTCACGATAGTTATATCAGTAATGGTATTGTACTATCAAATTAAGTTTTTTTTATGCTAGCGTAGATAAAAGAAACTGAAGGTATCTCGCTAGCATCTGACTGTGTGATTTACTTAAACGCGTCCTAACTGATGTGCTCTGAATAAATTGATCCTTTCCTAAATGAGTTCCTTTCGAAACTCAATAGGAACGCGAGCGGATTTTGGAACAGATCACCTTTGAGTTGAATTAAAAAAGTTATTCTGCGAAGACTCTTCGTTAGGTAAGTGGAAAGCCCAAATAACAAAATTCTGTGAAATTACGCGTTGACTTTTGCACCGAAGCAACGTAAGAAAATAAGTTTACAATACCAACAACCAGCGTTGTTGGTTTAGTAACCAACAACGTTTCCTAACAAGCAATAGAAAAAGAACCAAATAAAAGTGATTTGCAAGAAGATAATAATCACCAGCCTTTGGACGTCCACTGCTGGACTAGGCCACTCCGTAGAATGCAACGGAGGGATTCGCTATAATCACCAGCACGCTTGGCAGGCGGACTGATGATTGCAGTATTGGAGTTGATTACTCAGGTGGATGCTCCTGCTTATCTCGTGGTGTAATCTTTTAGTCGGCGTTTACGACATCCACGGAAAGAGGAGAAATACCTCATCTTAGGCTGGACACACCACGGCCAAGATAGTATTTGGGATCTATTTATTACTAGCATTTGCTCGCGGCTCCACTCGCGTGGAACATCTATTATAAATAATTATAAACTATAGCTTATATTTTGATGTACAAGCTATAATACTGTAAAGTTTCATCAAAATCCGTTTAGTAGTTTAACATCCATCCATGCTTATAAACTTTTATGTTAATAATATTAGTAGGATATGATTTCTCAAAGCAACCAGTAAAATAAGTAGAATAATAAAGTTTAATAAAAATAAATATATTTCATCCTTTCAGACGGAATCTCTATACTTAAACAAAGCAGTTTCATAGAAAGTTTAATAAAATGGCTTCGAAGACTTTGCGTGAAAGAGCACACCCACAGAAAGTACTCGTAGTTCCACTTCAATTAAAATTAACGAGAAAGCTATGCAAAAGAGAAGTCAATTTCAAAATTAAAATAAAATAAACCTCATGTTAAGAAATTGTTCTTAATATACATTTATATTTAGCTTAGTCAAATAACTATCGTGAATTATGTTATTCATTTTGTAAAGCGAGAAATTTCCTTTCTTTTACCTTCACCAATATAAGGTATACGTGTACGTGATAATGTCCCGTTAAACAAAATTTTGACATTTATGCATTTATTTTGTTTGCATGTTTTATTTTTAAATTTATCATCTATCATTTAAATAATCTTCAAACAACAATTTTTTTTAACAATGGCGAATCTTGAAGTCTTTTACTATTCGAATCATCATCGTCGTCCATTGCTGGGCACAGGCCTCCAGGAAGAATAGTATTAAGCCTCCATCCACTGACTTCCAGTGACATTTAAATGTTGATCGAGTTGACGGTCGTCTCACAGGGTTATCCCGTCCCAGTCGTTTTTATTTGGTACTAGCTGCGCTCAGCGGTTTCATCCGCGTGAACAATGATAAAAATTGATAGTGAAAAGTAGCCTATATTTTAATCCAGGGTATAAAGTATTTCCATTCCAAATTTCACTCAAATCCATTCAGTAGTTTTTACGTGAAAGAGTAACAAACATCTATCCATCCATCCATACTTACAAACTTTCGCGTTTATAATATTAGTAGGATAGTAGGATAGGATAATAATAAAATAATATTTGGAAGAATGAATTTTTCCAAAAAGACTGGTTGAATACTTGAAAAACAAACAATCATTCTAAATTAATCTGCTGGATGAGGCCCCATAGATGCGTAGCGTGCAATGAGGGGATTTGCCATAATCACCACGCTTGGTAGGTGGATTGGTGATCGCAGTTTGGTGTAAATTACTCAGGTAGATGCTGCTGCCTATCCCTTTGCGTAATCCCTTAATCGCCTTTTACTACATCCACAAGAGGAGTTGGAGGAGTCATATTCTTAGGCCGGGACTACTACGGCTCCTGCTAACCATGAAAATATGAAAACAGCACAACTCACAAAATTGTTTACTCAATATCACTCAAACAAATGAAAAATTCAGTTATAGTATACACGAAGCGAGACACTTCGAGGGTTATTTCAATCAATTGAGTGTCCCTAGTACTGAAAAGTTGCGATATATTTTTCCAAGTAAAACTATTATAGTTCCTGGTGAGTGATTTTATTACATAAACATATTCGTGTGGTCGTAAAAACAATGGCAGATAGAAAGTGATATACTAGTCGAATTCAACCAGAGCAAAAATAAATAAGTTCTGCTTAGAATAGAAGTAAATTCACCATGTTTAGAAGACTGTTCAAAAGGATCCTTGTGATTTCAATGAATAAAATACTTTTGACTCCGACTTTCAAGTTTTTCACAAGTTTTCACAAAAGGACAGAGCTTTTTGTTTCTTTTCTGCGGGTCCAGCTTTAGACTAGGCTTGTTAGCCGTATTACATCACTTTCTACTTTCTTAAAGTTAGGGGTCAATTCAAACTTTCGTTTTCTTTGTTTTATAAAACAGTTTAGTTTAAAAAGTTGTTTGAAATAAAGTATCTTGACTTTTGTTATTAACTATTATAAACTGCTATTTATTAATATAAACTGTTATAAAACACGAATTATGTAAATGGCCGCGAACTTCGGCGATCTTCTACAACTCGGAAGGAACTTAAGCGTCCACATTACACCTTTACTTCGTGAATGATGAATAAAATCAAAGACGCCTAAAAGGTAAAGTAATATATTGAAAGCCTTTTTTGCGCAGGCAGAAGGTCTTTTTTATAATTTTAAAATTATAAAAAACCTTATTTGTCTAACTCCTAATGAGCTCTTTCATTTAGTATATTATATCATATGATACACTTGATTAAAGTTTTTTTCGTTTTAATTTGCCCCTAATATCAGCATTTTACGCTATACGTCCTGTCACACTGTGTGTACCTATATATCATTTGATGTAAGAATTAAAACCACACACAGAATTCATCTATCCTGCCTTTGAATTTGCCTTATAATGGTTCTAGGTATATGCCTCATGAAGTTTTTTTCTTCTCCATTTAAGAGCACGGTTTCTAATAACTCAGAAAAACAAACAGAGCTAAGTTGTACAAATAGCACACTATTCAGTGTCATCTAATACGAACCGGTGCTGTAGACGCCGTGGCACGCCACACCACGGAATGACAATCGACATAGGTAGGTATGTATACAATTGTACCACGCTAATGTTTCGTATACACGCGAACTTGAGATAGAGTATTTTTAAAAGAAAATAAAATCACAGATAGATTTTGATTTTGATTTTGATTTTTTTTTTATCTATTTCTTTTATCTTCGAAACGACTTACTTATGGAGATACACAAAATTACGAAAAAGTGCCGGCTTTTTGTGCCAGCTTTATGCAGGGAAAAAAATTAATGGACACCAAAGGAATTTTGATGGGGTCAAAGATTACTTAGAGGAATACTTTTTTCTACATTATTTGAATTCATTGGCAAGATGTGAAGTAGGGGCCCATATTAATGGTTGCCTATAACATAACATGTTATAGGCAACCATTAATATGGCCCCCTATTTGTCCCCGATAACTATGTCAGTGCGGGACGTCGCCATCGTCGGTTGTTCGCCACGCACGTAACGCGAACGCTACACGCTAGCAATGCGCCTACGCAACGGGCGCTCGCGCTTTTAAATGGTTTTATGCTAGAGTTCCAGCATGTTGACATATTTAACGATAGTTTAAGTTCTATTTATGTGTCCATTAGAGTATATTTAAGTTTTATATAATAAGTCTTGTTTTTTTTTGTAATATGTGTTAGTTAAGGCAGTTTGCGCTTTGGTCAAAACTGTAAGCAAACTGTTTAATTTCATTAAATAAATAAATAAATAAACATAATACTAACAAAACAGTCACATACATCAGCTTAAAACAGAAACGCATCATAGCACAAAAAGGAGGTATAGGTAGGGGAGGTAGGGTAGGGACGGGCAGTCGGGAGACATGGGCACCCCCCTTTTATTCTGATCCGGGCACAGATTTTTTTTAATTCCTAATTTGATAGTTTTCTTTATCGACTGGCCACACTGTTCATCCATAGACTATCTGTAATTTCTGTCAGTTGTCAAACACAGACACGTTTGAAGGTTATGCGCTCGTAAAAGTAAATATTATGTTGTGGATTTGGATCAGAATATAGAGAAAACTAACGAAAGGTATGTCTATTTTTTATTATATATCTATTGTATATTTAATAACTTGTAAGTTCAACTGAAGTTCACATTTAAATACCTAAACAAAAAAAAAATACCGGTATCTTATGTTGAAAATGTATACCTACAGAAGGAGCAATGGGCATTCTGATGTGAGGGAGGTTTGGGCATGCCCAATGCTCCCTGCTATATATTGGGTGTAGGAGGACTTTTTAAAATTCTAATTGCCTACTTGAATTAACTACTTTATTTGAATTATTTGTAAATACAGAATGCCGTTTAAATTAAAAAAAAAAGGTTTGTGACGGGAAATTCCCAAAGATTTGATATTACGAGCCATAGAAGAGGTATCACAAGGATCAAAAATAAAAACAACAGCTGATAAATATCAAATCCCTAGATAAAGTTTTCAACGGTACTTTAAACAAGATTCTGTAAAGGATTCTTCGCACACATTTATAACCTCACAAATTTTCACCGATGAAGAAGAACAAAAATTTACAAATTACATGATAGTTTGTTCTAAACATAATTATGGATCGACAAAGATACAAGCACGTAAATTGGGCTATGAATATCCTATAACCACAAAGAAAACTAATATTCCAGATAACTGCATCAAGAAAAAAACTTTTATTTTTGATTCTATTATAGATATAAGGTGTATTATAGGAAATGCCCAAGCATCCCACAGGGTGTGTCCAAACCTCCCTGCCATAGGGAGCATTGGGCACTTTTGACTTAATTTCTGAATTATCTCGTAATGTTGAGACTGATTATAATTTTAAGAAAGTTCTCTTTAAGATATCTAGCCAAATATGTTGTGTTATAAGAATTGGCAATATATGTTGATTATCTATAAAATCAGATTTTTTATGCATTTAATTGTGAAAAAGTGCCCATCCCTCCCCTACCTCCCCTACTCGGTGTGAAAGGAACAATTCAGGCTTATTATACCCAGCAGTGGGTGGGCAATAACAATCATGATGGTGTTGAATCACAGACTACACCGTAGAAGCAGGGGCACTTAAAAGTACCACGCAAAGGAGCTTGGCACGATACATTCTGTTATTTGTAATTGAATTAAACGTGATTTGTAGTTGCCAGTTGATCAATTTCAAAATATATATACATATCAAAACATGCTACATGTACATTATAACATCTATAAAGCAGCTGCTATAATTCAGAGTTATGACACAATCCACAAAACAACGCTCGTATATTTTCCATACAGATACAGCCGCAACAAAAAACGGCCAGTTAAAATCCTCGATGACTAGATTCAATTTTCTTTGTAACAAACGAATATAACCCTTATAATGTAGTAATAAGAGGTATATTGTTCAGGCGTGTATAAATTCAATCATGTTTTATGCGAACATTATAATAAATTGTTTATTTAGGATGGAAAATCTCGTGTTTTTACTTCTGTGACGATTTTAACCTGATTTTTATGAATCATATTGAAATTAGTGCCTACAGTCAGTTATATTATAACCTGGACAATGGGGAGTTTTCAGGGAGGCAATTAAAAAGAAAAAATAGTTCTTAAAATTCCGGTAGATGGCGGTGACTCGCAATGGTTGTGTCTGCTGAAGATTTTGCAAAAGCACCACAGAGAACAAATTCTCTTTGTTTTATCTTTTTTTCTCCAAGTTTCGCGTTGCGATTCCGAAGCTCGTTTTTCAAGTCTACAATAGGCCGGTCTACTTGGTACGGCTTCAAAAATCACAACTAAAAATTATAACAATAACGTAACACTAACAAATATATCAGAATTTCAACAAAAACTTTACGTAGATACATACTTCACCAACGAACAGCATGAGCGAGTGAAGTCAGTGACTCTGACAGTTGGTGGCTGACCGACAAAATTTAGACAACCATTTCTGGACTGCGCCATCTATGCATGGATTTAGAACTGTTTTCTTTCAGCTGTCAGAAAACTTCCCGTTGCCTCTTATCTTATTTCAACTATTATATTATTATGGCAGACAAAGCATATCAAAGTTTCCGAAGCGTTTTTTTAACCTAACAGACTCGTACAAACTTGTAAGTTTACCCCCGTACCTATAAACGTCAATTAAATTTAAGAATTGTTTAAAACTAGTCTAGTTCGAGTATTATGTATTATACATATATATATTTTTTTATATCTTTTACATTTTTTACATACATTATTACATTTAGACTAGTTCGACTTTATGCAATAGTAAGGGAATATTTTAAGCATAGCTTAACTTTTGACATATTTTTATAAGTAAGCCCATAAATAATTAAAATGGTGCACTAGGTTTAATTAATAACCTTCTACCAAATTTATGTCTAAAGTTTAAAATAATAATTTGAGTGAGTACATTTCTGCGAATTAAATGTAGGTACCAATTATTTACACATTATGAATAAAGTAATTCCATGAATTATTTTAGTCATCTCTTTTACCTGCCACTCAAAATGCTATACTTAGTATATTTTTCTTGCAATTTCCAATATCAAAAGAAAACTCTTGTCCTGGTTGTAAGATTTATTAATAAGGCGCTTAAGGTATGCAAGGACTGACAGGCCTTAACTCAATTTGCTAATATCTAATTTAATAGAATACTCCAGGTACGCAGTATTTCAAGACATTTTAGTCAGTAAAGAGATTCTTTGCTAAGGAATTTGCTATGAATAATTTGATGCGGCAGCGACTGTAGGAACATTTTAATTTTTTGGTGGAATATGTTTAGGCACTGTTTTATGGGTGACTAGCTGACCCACTAGAAATTTTTCCCGCGCTATGGTACTAGTCGGTAGGGACGCACCTACTTTACCTATAAAGTAAAAAATAAAATGATTATGAAGTTAATTAAAATAAATTCATTACAAAAGAACCTATGTTTACTTTATCCAGTGAAAGTACGAAGATAAAAATGCAAAAAGTAAGGTCATATCGTGGGATTCTAACATTGTGAGTCTGTTAGAAGTCGAATGCGCTCATTGGCATATCGCGTTTAAGGTAACTTGATCATAAGGGTTGGCTTGGTACCACTAGACCTATACTGAAGTTAGTCAAGAGTTTGTGTACTTAAAAACAATTAGCTTGCCATTTTCACTCCCAAATGGGCTGGATTTTAGAATTCTGTAAAAAATGTGTTTGTTTTCTAAAATATTTGTGCAAAGTTTCAAAATAGTACTTAGATACATGCATTTTTCAAATTTTTCCACCTGGTAACACTCTTTTTTCAGCCCTTGATTAAATCTATCTTAGCAGCTAAGCTAGACCATAAGCTATACACACAATAAAAATCCCATAAAAATCGGTCCAGTAGTTTCAGGGCGATTTTTTTGATAAGTAGTAATATAAATACAGACAGAACGCGTAGGTACGTAAACACACAAACGGTTTTAAAAAATGCTTTTTTGGCTTCTATGTTAGTAACATGTTTACCTGGACGATAAATGTACAGATTATAGTTTCATTACATGTCTATACCATTACATGTCATTATCTATATAATTATGACAACAATTACCAAATATGAGGCCTCTCTAAAGACTACATTTTCACGCCACTTGGAGTAGAATATTAGGACTATGGGGACCTTATACTAAGACCTTTTTTAATTATAATATTTTAATATCAAATCAAATCAAAATAATTTTATTCATTGAAATCACAAGGATCTTTTTGAACCGTCTTATAAATTAAAATTACTCCTTTTTAAACCTTTGATAGCCAAAATAAGACAAAACCTATTTTTGCTATCAAAGGTTTAAAATTGATTATGGATAAGAGGGTAACACTTTTGTTAATCGATGCCGCTTGTAATGTGAAGGCTGAGTCTTTCCTCGCACAAAGAATTCCATTTGGCCATTCAACACGGGAATGTATCCAGTGCTCATGGCACCTTGCCGTATGAACCAAATTCATTGTATACTTAGCTTTTTGCTTTTATATTTTAATAATGATATAATAATTAAATGTGTTGTGTGTAAGTGTTTATTTAAAAAATAAATAAGAACTCAACCACTGGAAATTTCTAGCGAGCTCCAACTCAAAGTGTGTATACAATGATTCTGGGTACCTTAAATGATGTATATAATATCGATACATCAATTCGGGCCAGAGCGAGGCAGTTGTGTGTGGGTGTTGTCAGTAAACAATCTGGATCTAGATAGTGTATCTGGATACTTTTCAACACTAGCATACACAGACAGGAGGGCATCGCTTCACGGAGACTAAAAATAATGCTATTTTCAAAATATGTGAACCGTGAAAGAGCAGATAAAACCAGCATAAAAACTGAGCGTAAATATCAATGAAAAACTAACAAAATCATAAAAATCTTGCATGAGACGAAGGTACAATACAACTAAGACACGAATTTAAACTGAGATTTCAAAGTTTTTCATGGAATCTAATAAATAAAGCATTTGATGCGATTCACTAAGAACAATCTAGTGTTTCTCCATCTCATTTCTGTTTAACAAACCTAGAGCTCAATTGATTATATTTCTACAGCTAAAATTACTCTGAAAATATTTGTGTGTTATTCTTTTGTTCATTATACATCTCAAGCGAGATGCAAAATCTTTTCTTATTTTGCCGAAAACTAAGAGTCAAAGCAGTATACGAGGCAAGTGTTATTCTCACATCATATTATATTCCGCTGGCAAGATTGGAGCATCATTTGAAATGATTGATGATAGGAGCAATGAATGTAATCAGGAATCGATGTAGGTAATCCAACGTTTTGAGCCCGATGCGAAAAAAAAAGCTATCAAGTCAAAAGTGTTAATGGGTCGGGGAAGGATGAACTGCCCATGCAAACGTAATACCAAAATCATTTGTAATTCGAGCATATTTCCACCATATTATGATATTGTTCGGATGTGTATAGCATTTATCTAGGTTCCTAGATTGTTTTTGTTTCAAAATACTTACCTGAAACGAAATTTAAGCGAATTCCATTTTGCATATTTTTACTACTTTTACGACATATTTTATCTTATTTGTTTCGTATTAATAACGACGTACTTTCTAGTAATCTGTGTTTAGGAACATAGGCATATATTGTCAAGTTACAGAATAACAACAAGATATGAAAAAAACATTAAGTTTTTATTCATAATGTTTGGTATTACGGAACACGACCTAATGTGACAAATTCCGAACGGCTCGTACACCCATCGCGCATGCAGGGGAAGAGGCCCGGTGCCAAACAGGTATAGCTGATTATCACTAGAAACGGGATATTTACCATGATTTTTGAGTTTTGTTGAATCCCGATATTTCGGCACAATTTCATGCGCCATGATCACGAGTAAACTGAAGTCTTTGCGAGTAGATTTTTATTGTTATAGGTAGCCGTAACGATCTACCCTCTTTCTCACTCTTTTATTACGAACACCCCTACCATCAGTTTACCCTACCATTGGTTTTATTCGTTACAGGAGGATTTGTATAGGGTACATTCCAAGTGCAGTGATGTGTTATCGCATACGGATTTTGATATCTGTGACCGTATTACGTACATGCAAGCCCAACGCTCCGGAGAATTGAGTGCTTATAAACAGAATCGTAAGTTCGAAGTTTTACTAGATAAACAAAAGCAAGTTGTCCCCTACCAAGATGATAACTCAAAGGCAACTCGAACAGTCATCAACTTGTCCCAAAAGGTTTTGAGTGAGTCGGCTCTTGAAGTGTTGGAAAAGGGTTTGAATTTTGCCCCTACCATGAAACGCATCCCATACGAAAAACTGATCGGTAACGTAGAGGAAGTCGTTCGTTACAATAAAATACCCTCAAGTGACGCGGAGTGTCTAAGACAAGACATTGCTTTCGTACTACGACATGCCAAACTGCCTGGACCGAACATTACAAACGAAGAACTGTTGGCGTTAAGAGTGTTGCGCGAAGATACAGACCTGATAATCCTTAAGGCGGATAAAGGGAATGCGACGGTAGTCATGAACGTCACAGAATACGAGGATAAAATTCAAAGTTTGTTGAATGATGCCAATATATACAAACCGGTGGTTTACAATCCGACAGCTCGGACACATCGTAGTACCAGGAAAATTATAGTGGAGTGCCAACATGCTATTGGAGAGGAAGTAACGAAATACTTGTTGCGTCCTAGAAACGTTCTCCCTCCCAAACTGTATGGTCTACCTAAAGTGCACAAACAGAATGCTCCGCTAAGACCTATCGTGAGTCAAATTGACTCACCTACATATGAGCTAGCTAAGCATGTGGCAGGAGTACTACAATCCACTGTGGGAAGAACATTTTCTTTCGTTAAGGACTCACGTCATTTTATACAGATTCTGAAGCAGACGAAGGTGGATGACAGCGAGAAGATGGTGAGTTTTGATGTGGAATCTCTCTTCACAAACGTCCCCTTAGCTGACTGTATGAAGGTGATGGAGAAGAGCATACAGGAAAACTGCATCCCGATGGAGTACGCCAAGCTTGTGCATCATATTCTCTCCACGAATTATTTCGTATACAAGGGTAATTACTACCTCCAAATAGATGGTGTAGCTATGGGAAGTCCAATCGCTCCCGTGGTGGCAAGTATTTGGATGGAGTATTTTGAGAACATGGCAATCTCAACTGCCCCCTTACCAGTTAAATTGTGGAAGAGGTATGTAGATGACGTATTCTGTGTTGTTGAGGGAAAGAAGGATGAGATTGAACTACTTTTGGCACATTTAAATGGATTACATCCCAAGATGAGGTTCACGTATGAAATGGAATGTGATCGACGTTTGGCTTTCTTAGACGTATTGGTACAGGTCCGAGAAGATGGTGGATTGGGCCACTCTGTTTATAGAAAGCCAACGCATACGGACCGATATCTCCATGCCAATTCACACCACCACCCGCGGCAGCTCTTTTCGGTGGTAACGTCTCTCACCAACCGTGCTTTTGACTTGTGTGATGAGGATCATATTGAAAGTGAGCTAGCTCATATCCAGTGTGTCTTGCGTAAGAATGGGTATAAGTGTCAGACTTTGCCATCCCGTCCTAGGCCTAGACCCCGCAAATGCATGGTGGATCGAAAACCAGCATTTCTGCCTTACGTTAAGGGAGTGACGGACAAAATTGCGAAAATCCTGCAAAAGTTCTCCGTTAAGACCATTTTTACTCCCTTAAAGAAAATCTCACACTACCTGCGCTCACCTAAAGACAGTTTTCCACTTGAAAAACCAGGGGTGTATAAGATTGATTGTAGCTGTGGGAGTTCTTACATTGGTCAAACTAAACGTACGATAGCTTGTCGGGTCAAGGAGCACATCCGAGCGGTCAAAAACGTCGACACACAGAAGTCAGCTATAGCGGAACACCTCATAGAATCTGGCTCAAACCATTGGATTGAGCTACACAATCCACAGGTAATCTCAACAGAGCGGCATTACATACCAAGACTGGTACAAGAGGCAATTGAGATTACTAAACACAGGAATTTCAATAGAGAAGATGGTTTTCAATTGTCTGGAGTCTGGAATCCTGTGGTGAGAATGTGTAGCAATCGGAAAAATTGTGTGGTACCGGTTGCTCGTCCGCATACCGTTAGTGTGGTGTGTCGAGATGGAGTTAAGTGTGACAATGAAACTGATGGTAGGGGTGTTCGTAATAAAAGAGTGAGAAAGAGGGTAGATCGTTACGGCTACCTATAACAATAAAAATCTACTCGCAAAGACTTCAGTTTACTCGTGATCATGGCGCATGAAATTGTGCCGAAATATCGGGATTCAACAAAACTCAAAAATCATGGTAAATATCCCGTTTCTAGTGATAATTATGTTAATAACCATGATAGTTTTAAAAGTTATATAGGTATAGCTGATTTTGACACTCGCTTCAAATTTAATTTGCTTGCGGCCTTCGCAGGCCCCTTAATGTCACCTTTTGATCCTTTCCTCTTGAAATAAAATATGACATGTGTTACGCACGAGTGTGCTTTACGTTGCTTCTCGTTCATCCACATGGCACAGACACAATTTGGCACCAAAGTCGACTCTCGACACCAAAAGCAAGTTCTGTCAAGGATTTTTTTCTGCTTTTTCGAAACGAGACGTCGTCCATTTTTATTTTATTTAAATTCTTAGTGTTTTTTTTATTAATATCGTGTAATTTTGGTGGCATTTTAACCGGTGTTGCTTATTTAAAGAGCACATGGTTTGTAAATTTAAATAAAGCACTTAGGTAAAGCGTATTGCGTGTCTTTTCAAAAAGTTCTTTTCAAATTGTCCACGAACATTCTAGTGAAACTGCTATAGCTTTACTATAGAACATGACTTGACTGAGACTTTGACGACATGACCTTATCAAAATAATTACTTGACATTGGCAAAATTGAGGAAAATTTTCCTCACAGGCCATAATAAAAAAAATAAGATTTATCAAGTTTTTTGGAGCAATCTCACCAATATTATTACACTTGCTAACAAGACAGAAAACATTGTGATTCTACATGTAAATATTCTTTGTAGAAACTAAGCTTTTATGCAGCTATTCCTTGTGTCTGCGCTTGCCATTAATATAATATGTCAATGGCGCTTGCATAAATTGGCATCTCAATGTGCATGTTGCACGCACACACGCGGTACAACATGTCACACAAACATCAACTTGCAGTCAACATGACTACAAAATCTTGGCGGGTAGATTGTATTATCCTACTTCCTATATAAACGCGAAAGTTTGTGAGTATGGATGGATGTTTGTTACTCTTTCACGTAAAAACTACTGAATGGATTTGAGTGAAATTTGGAATGGAGATACTTTACGCCCTGGATTAACACATAGGCTACTTTTCATCATCATCATCATCATCAAACGCGAAAGTTTGTGAGTATAGATGGATGTTTGTTACTCTTTCACGTAAAAACTACTGAATGGATTTGAGTGAAATTTGGAATGGAGATACTTTACGCCCTGGATTAACACATAGGCTACTTTTCATCATCATCATCATCATCAAACGCGAAAGTTTGTGAGTATAGATGGATGTTTGTTACTCTTTCACGTAAAAGCTACTGAATGGATTTGAGTGAAATTTGGAATGGAGATACTTTACGCCCTGGATTAACACATAGGCTACTTTTCATCATCATCATCATCATCATCATCAATTTTCATCATTATTCACGCGGGTGAAACCGCGGGACGCAACTAGTGTATAATAAAATGATCCTAAATCACTTTTACCACGCTGTTGATGTGAGCTTCTCTCTTTTATCCAAATTCGTTTAGTGACTTAAAACGGGATTTTGCTATACCCCAATTGCTTACCCTATTTTTGCTCTCTAAAAATATACTAGCCTAGATCACGTGTCACTTGCTCGAGGAAATGTAAGAACGTAGACGATATAGAAACATCTCTACTTGACATCTATACCACTGTATGTAGGTATGTATAGTACCACTCAGGATAACCAACGTTGCTTGAAATTCGGATGTTCGTCGCTCGAAGGTTTTCGCTGCAAGTTTCGCAGGAAAGCCATAACTTATTAGATTTTTTGAGTTTCTTTTTTATTTCGTCTTTATCAATGTAACGTAATATAGCTAATGCTACATTCACCGTCGTGAATACGACGTCCGCGTCGTTCACCTTCTAATTCGGCAGTACCTAACATTTCCCAGGTAAAACGTGCTCTATTATGCATATTTAATTATTAAATCAAGAAAAATCCCTGGGATAAATTATTTTCACAGAGGCAAAATGTCGGTGAGTGACGTAACTACTGTAGTAATAGTACGTTACTATGGCATGTGTCACATTTGACACTCATGGTACCACATTCTATGGAAATGAAGGGCAAACTATAGTCCCTGTAGTGTAGTTTCCTACACGTGACGTAGGATAGTTAACTACAGCGACTCATGGTAAGCATTTTAGTACCCCAAGTATCCGCTAGAGGCGCTGTACAACTTTTCATACAAATTTTTAACTATACAGTCGCTAGCGAGTATAGTGTGTATAAACTCATGGTAGACCTACTTTTACATGGAAGGAACTTGTAACCTATAGCACAGTCTCGGCCTTGTTTAGGTACTAGTGATTACCTATCTAATAAGTTACATAAAGTATAAGCACCTTCGATGTACATAATACTATAGTCATAGGTTTTAAGGTTTTTGTGTATGTAAACTTTTTTGATAAATAAATAATTATTATTATTTTCTAAAAAACGAAATTCAAAAATTCTATCAAACTCTTTTATCAATACTGAATTATTAATTTTTTTAACTGGAAATAGACGTAGGCCAGCGTAGGCCTGTCTTCCAAAGATTCCAAGAAGTTCGGTTACAAAAAGATTGTGAACAGTTTGAACTGAAAACTATCTCAGCTTTTATTTTAAGAATAAGTATCTCTACTTTTTCTAGCTGTCCAATTTGCAACCACTCTACCATTTGCTCAAGTTGGCAACCACTCACTCAAACGCAGTACCTATTTGACGAAAGCACTTGCACTGTAGGATACAGTTTAAAATTGCCTTTTATATTGGCATACTTCCATCAAGCTCAATCATTTAATGATGCAGTTTATAACCATGTAGTATACAATAGCATTTTTGTACACATCATTTGAGGGCCTTAATAAAAATACTTATCAACTCAACGAAATAATTTCGTTTAAAGAATAATTTGTAATTAATATAATTTATTTAATAATTTTAATAATTTGGTGCCGTGGTGTGTCTGATGACCTAGAATAGACTCCTCCTCCTCCCGTGGATGTCGTAAAAGCCGACTAAGGGATAACACCAGGGTATGGGCAGCAGCATCTACCTGAGTAGTCTGCACCAATACTGCGATCACCAATCCGCGTGCCAAGCGTGGTGATTATGGCAATTCCCCTTATAATATGAGGGAGGTCTCGTCTAGCAGTGGACATCTACCGGCTGACAAAGAAGAAGAAAGAATAATGATGTTTTCAACGTAGGTGGTGCTATTTGAGCCCAAAGATTACCAGCACACATTCTTCAACATGTTTGCTGTCTAAAGTGCGTCTGCTAAAATATTGTTTTTTGTTACAGGTAATCTTGGAATACCGCCTGCGTTTCGAAATATGCGCCCTAGAACTGCATAACCTGATTTCTCCTGCTCCTTTCCGCCATAGGTACAGAAGCGGTACAGCATGAACCAATAATTTTTCCTCTTCATCATGAGGATAGATAGATAGAAACAGATAGATAGAAAATACTTTATTGCACAAGACAAAAGAAACAAGTACATAGGCGAACTTAGTATTAATTAGCATTATCTTCCAGCTAACTTTTGTGTAATGTTGAGTGGGTGGTAGTGCTATAGGGAATAATACAGTTCGAGATTATAAAGTTAAGATAATTAGTTAGCTACTTTAAATATGATGATGTCAAGGGAGTAGAAATGCCTTCCAGCATCTGTATTGCCCACAACTTATAGTGTCTTCAAAAGAAGAGTAAATAAGAGCGTGATCAATCAGACTTCATCTGTGCTTACCATCAAGCGAGATGTAGACATACTTATATTCCATAAAAAAAATCACGCCTTCTACTAAAAACTACTTTTGTAACTAGTTTTTGTGGTATTTACGTTTTCCTGTCGTATTATACTACTCCAACTACCAGCGGATCCTGAAATTCACTATCATACTAAAAATTACCGTAACCAAAGCGCCATTTATACCCAAGTTTAATGAAAAAAGTCCACAAAAGCTTCAGTGAAATTAACATGAAACCACCGTTTATACTCTCAGTTACAATTTAGCATTTATCGCTAATTAGCACGAAACAATGCTAATGGGAACAGCCGCACGCCGTGGTAGCCATAACCATAGGGCTGGCACAACTCTTGGTCATTATTGTCTACCATCTAATTGAACAATATAAATACAGTACCTAAGTATCTGTTTAACATAATAATCATTTTATTCACCCAAAAAGCTGATTACATACAAAATTAAAGTCCCGTTGTGGATAAAGAAAGAAACAACTTTCCTCTAGAAAGAGAGCATTTTTTTAATGTATGCTTATGGTATCAAACTGAGTCAATGATACAGGGTTAGCAAGAGACCATGATTGTCATATGCTATGTTAAAAACATCTGCTACAAACATCGTTATAACCACTGTAGTAACACAATTTGGATGACATTCGCGGGACAGCCCTAGCAGCAGGGTTGCCAGCCCACATGTCTTCATTAGAGCACAATGTATTCTGTGACATTTGTCTGAGAATATTGAACCGAGTAGAAATGAGAAAATACCTGTATCTACCCAACTGAGATAAATGTGTATTGAAACAGAAATAAGCTTTTTGTCAAAAAATATTTATCCTTGTTTGGATTAGTGGACTTAGTGGACTGATGATGAAAGTAGTAATCAGAACTGTGCGCTGATATAGCCACGGGTCTAGATATCAATGTACTGATCATGTACAAAGATTCATGGAGTTTGAATAAATAATAGCCAAATTAAAAGCAATAACTTCGTTCGCGTACAAATGTTTAATTAAATCTGAGAAGTGACAGACAACCCTGAATGAATGAACAGCTACATTTTGCTGCAATAAGCGCGCGCCAAATGCACTCATTAAACAGGCAGGCTGTGAGTAGCTCGACCTTAGTGCTTACCGCACTATATTTACTGTGGTTACTCGGGAAGCAAGCTTATATTCCACTATTCAAAACTATCCTATCCTATCCTATCCTACTAATATTATAAACGCGAAAGTTTGTGAGTATGGATGTTTGTTACTCTTTCACGTAAAAACTACTGAATGGATTTGAGTGAAATTTGGAATGGAGATACTTTACGCCCTGGATTAACACATAGGCTACTTTTCATCATCATCATCAATTTTCATCATTATTCACGCGGGTAAAACCGCGGGGCGCAACTAGTCCTTTATAATATATTAGACTACATATGTCAAACTTTTGTCAACACATCATGTTCTACATGGTGTATGTATGTAGGGGTGTGTATATGTATGTATGTGTGGTGTTATTGAGGGGCTGGCGATTAGTCAAGCTTATACAAAATTATACTCAAACGAAATATAAAATAAAATGAAACAATTAAAGATAATTAACAAAAACGAACTGCTCTTGACCTGTTGTGTTTGTATTGACTTGACACTCAACTTCACAATGCCATTCGTGTCGCCGGGGACCGAAAGTGGAGAACCGTTATAAGAGAGAGAATCATGATGAGAGGTCGAGACACCCTGTAGTGGTATCGAAGCAGAGAGAGAGAGATTTACTGTTATACGAAATACCCTTTCATATTATCTAGTAGCACCACAAGGTTTTATTCATTTTTATTTCGCTTGGTCCATTCTTTGTAACTAACACTGTATTCCTCTGTTAGTAATTCTAAAACAATGTATTTACATTGATTTGGCTAAATAGCACTAAAAAATGTAATGTAATTTCTAGAAAAACAAGAATCACAGCATAATTTTGTCTCCTAATTTCTCATACCGAGCTCATGGCCAAATTGCAAGCGTAAAATTAAAGTTATTATCTCTAATTGTGTCCCAAACTCGGCCATTGTCCGTGAAGATACCATCTCATCTCAACATCTCCGGTTCAAGTTGAAGATTCGGGGATTTTGACTTTTGTTTGTACCCATTCAAAAGTTTAGAATAAGATTTGGAGGGTGTGTTCCTTTCAGGGTATAGTGGCACACTAAGAAAGGAATTTGGAAAGTTCGCCCTCTAAGGGGTCCAAAAAGGGCTTTCAAGGTAAAACAAGAATTCTCTGTATTTCGGAAACCATTGGTAGTAGGTACTTTAATAGAATAAGAAGCATTTATTGTTAACTGTGTAAAAAGATCGGAGGTACAAGTAATGTGGTATCAACAGTCTGCCCATTTTTGACGTACAATAGATACAGTACGTATACTAGGTATGTTTTATGTACTAGTAGGTTCGGTTAGGGTGTAGGTATCTTTTGGTAAACGTGGTTTTGGCACGGAGTTAATGATGTTATCAAAATGCAAGTATTTGGAGCAAGTTTTCTTTTATAGTTCCGGTACTCGAAAATAACAAATGGAACCCTATAGGGTTACTCGGTTGTTCGTCTGTCTGTTAAGACCTTTTTTCTCAGAAACGGCTGAAAGTATCTGGAAAAAAGTAGCTGAAAGTATATTGAAGTTGTTAGAGATCTTTGTTGTCAGAAAAGAGTTTTAGAAGCCAAAGTGATTCTAACACCAAGAAGTTTTTTTATGTACTTTTCCGATTTGGATAATACGTAATATGTATTCTAAAACAAAGTTTTTTTATGTACTTTTCTGATTTGGATAATATGTTTATAGAACTAATGATTTCCAATACAGAAAATAATAAAACCACTTCACTTTGTTAGGTGAATTCATTTCAGTAGGATTTCATTATTATGAAAAAAAAATATTGAAATAGTGACAGAACTGCTAAGTGGTCTGTGGCGCGGTGGCCGAGTTGCAGGCTGAGATGTAAAAGGTTGCGGATTCGATTGCCACTACGGGACAAATGTTTGTATGATCTGCAATTATTTGTTCCGGGTCTGGTTGTTATGGTACCATGGTACTCGTAGTTCCTGATACACACGACACAGGGAATCATAGTGTGGGATCAAGACTACGTATGTGACTGTTGGGTGTTATGTTATGTATACAAAACACAGACAAAACGTTATGCAAACAGACAACTTAAAATCAAAGACGTTAATAAAATCGAAGAACATTCCTTGTTCTTGCGTCTCCATTCCCGTGACGTCAATCAGTCTCCGGATAGAGTAGTTTTTACTCCATTTCAACCTTCGGGGCATCATCTATCAAGAGCTAGTATCGACTTCTTTGTAGACACAACTTTATTAGGACGATTTGATCAGACAATACGATTAATCACTAGAAATAGACATAAATACACCCTAAAAGATGATTTAAAATTACCCTTATGATAACATTGAACAAAAAAAAATACAACCGAATTGAGAACCTCCTCCTTTTTGTGAAGTCGGTTAAAAACATAGACGAACTTTGACTTTGATACGTGTGCAAAAACTATACCATTATTACATAAATATTTTCATGATTGGATGTTGAATTTTCCAAATGAGGTTTTAAAATGGCATACCGTCTGGATATAATTGTTAAAACTTATATTCTGTTGTAAAATAATATTATATGTCTACACCGTAGCGTTATACAAGACTCTACGAGACGTAGCATACTGATCAAAGCAATCTCTATAATTTGAAAAATATCCACACCACACATCACACGAATATATAAAGAAGTAAATATTGTACAAAACTCATTTGCATATTAAAAAAATATTTATGTAGTGCCATATCGGCATACGCCTGAACAAAATATCGTTATATTTCCAAAACATTACATTATTTCTTAGATCATATCTACACGTACATTGTGAATAAGTAACTATATAGGCCAGAGCGCGTCTAATCGGTCTCACAACCGCCATTCTTCACCCGAATTAAAGGCTTATCTGTGTCCGGCACGCGCACTGCCTTGTTTAATCTATACCATATGTACCGGGAACGAGCGAGATAGTAGATAGTGCCCATTGACACACTTTTTTTTTTGTTAATGGCCTCGCATAGTTTGGGCATTCTGCCAGCGTCATGTTTGGCACGTTATGGAATTGCCACCTATTAGTAGTATTCATTAGCTAATAATTACTATGATTGATTTTATTTATCTACCTTTTTATTAAAAACAAAAATTGTTATATTTTGATTTTGCAGAAAAAGTGGTAAACATACTTTAATTTTTAATAACTTTTCATTTAAAAAACCGACTTCCGCCATTGTATCCGACTAAATATTTGGATGAAAAAAAATTATGAAAGAACCATAGTGGTGAAAGGATCATGATACTTTTTGAATGCAAATGCTTGGTTTGTTGCTGATAATATCAAAATCGCCATATGTATGCCTACAATATTTGAGGAGTTCCCTCAATTCCTCATGGATCCCATCATCAGAACTGGATTTAGAAAAAAAATGGGACCAATCTGGAAGCATATCTATTCAAATATAAAAATAATTTTCCAAATCGGTTCATAAAAGCCGGAGATATGCGGTAACAAACATTTAAAAAAAAAAAAAAAAATACAACCGAATTGAGAACCTCCTCCTGTTTTGGGAAGTCGGTTAAAAAAAACAAACCGATTTCATGCCTGTGCCTATATATACAAAATTAAACTAAAAAGTTGAAAATAATACTTTAATTACATACTTCAAAGCAAAGAGCACAAAGAAATTATTGATACTCAGATATTATACGTATTTAAAATTTATAAGCAGTTGTTTTTGGAGATACTTACTAAAAAAATATCGCTGACGATGCATAGACCTGCTTAGATTTACTTATATCAAAAATACCGAATACCTACAGCCGAATAGTGGCCGAATATTTACTACATAGGTACTGAAGACACTGTTATTTACTGAACAAACGGATAAAAATGTCACTATTGTATCGGATGATAAATGATGCCAGAAAACTTTGTTGTTTTATTGGAGACGAAGACAACGAACTAGTGAACTTAGTACCTACACTGTTTTTCTGTGATATTTTTTACTCGTTTAATCCAGTTCACCTTCTCTAAGCTCAAAGCTTACCGACACATAAACGGGCAGTTAAACAAGAGTTTATCATAAACAATGTTTTCATAGTATATAACTTGTGTATAACAAGCGTAGCGTGTGCTGTCTTGCATATTTTTGCTGATCTTTATTTACTTTTGACTACCTTCCTAAGGTTTTTAAGTTCTCATTTACTATGTATCAGCAACTGCTTGCTCCGCGGCACCACACAGGCGCTTCTCACCTAATGGTAAGACGGACCATTTATGTAAGCCAAGCCGAGTTTGTTGCCTGATTCTTCTAGGCTTGGTCGCGTTGGAACAGGAGTAATTTAATTTTATATAAAACGATTCAAAATGATCCTTGTGATTACAGTGAATAAAGTTCTTTTTGACTTTGACTTTGTCATCATAGGTACAAGCATTGATGTCTATATTAATTACTAGGTGCAAGCCCGTGTAAGTGTTAACATAACAATAACACCCAACAGTCACATACGTAGTGTGGGATCAACACTAGGATTCCCTTGAGTACCATGGTACTATAACACCCAGACCCAGAACAAATATTTGCAGATCATACAAAGTTTAGTGGACTTTATTATAATCAGTCCATCCCTCTGGTATTCTGCTTAGACCAAAGTTTATTGGTTGATCTAAGTTCCTACTTACATACCTACTACTTTTACTTTTATAATATTAGTAGGATTAGTAATATTTTCTTCAGCCATTTTATTTGTCATTGTTGTCAAATACCTTTTTTACGTGGGCTGTAATTGAAGGCTCGAAGTGTGAAAAACTGCCTAGAATTTTTTCAATTTTAACCGGTTGCCCGAAGTCAGGACTCCTCTAATGTCCGCACGCGGTTTCGCGATTATACCAGGAAGGCTATTCTCGTAATTAATTAACTTGTTAATAATAATAAATAAAATAATTAAATAATTGTTAGAGCGAGAAAGATAACGTATTCATGCGAAGATTAAAAAATAACTATGAAGTATTATGAATGAAATGTTCAATAATCACGAGAACCATTTTTTGTGTACTTATAAAATGCTAGTTGCAAGTAAGATATCGATTTTATCCTACATTTAATACTTAGACCTATAGGTATTATTTACATAGAGGGGTGCAATTTTTTAATGTCATCCAGTGACTAAAAGTCAGTAAAATTTGCCGATAATCCCCGATTTCCAAAGTTCTATATATCTGAAACTCATTGACGACTATAATTCTTATACCTTAGATATCAATACAAGTGCCTCCAGTACATCTCCTGAGAAACGGTGATTTGCGACCTTTTATATAATATTAAGTCACTCAGTGACATTCAAAAATCGCACCCCAGACCTACTTATAACTTTTAAATTGTGTTTACTTTTGTAATAAAGCAAGGCGTTCAAACACAGCTACTGTGAACTCCATCGATTAGGGATGTTACCAAAATTTCGACGCTAAAAAGTAAGAGTACTTTGATAACTTCGTTAGCGATTCCGTATCGGAAATTTTGCAGAAGGATTTAGAAGCAACAAAACGAAGCATTTCTCTAGAAAAAAAACCCTGCCTGCCGGCTTGACTACCATTCAGAGGGAAAGTGATAGAGGAAGGAGATTTAAGGCCACAACACACCGACTGGTACGCATATAAGAATACGTAGACGAGCACGTACCACTGCGTCGTAATGTATGGAACTGTATGAGACCTGGCACACCACTTGCGTGACGTGCACGTAGATGACGTGACGTATGCGTGACGATACGCATTGCAGCTCTCAAGAGGCAATGTGCGTATCCTACGCAGAGCGGATCTTCAACGTGACAGTGATGACGTTGTATTCAATGACATTTCCCATTGCACGTCACACTAAACAAACGCGTAAGCGTGGACGTATGCCTAACCCGCAGGGCTATTCTCTATCTCGCGACAGGTTTTTTTTTTTTATGCCACTTGGCAAGCATACAAGCTTACGGCCCACCAAATGGAAAGCAGTTACCGTAGCCTATGAACGCCTGTAACGCCAGAGGCATCACACGCGCGCTGCCGACCCTGAGACATAAAGATGAAAAGTCTCATGGGCCAGTAATTTCACCGGCACCCGTACCCTTCAAACCGAAACACAGCAATGCGAACACTACTGCTTGGTGGTAGAAATAGGTACAACAGGTAACGGGTAGGTAGGTAGGTAGGTGGTAGGTTTGCAACAGATGTAAATTGTGTAATCATTGCTGTCAAACGTAATTTTTCTCATACAAAAGTTACAGTTTGCAAACCTGTCGCGAGATAAAGAATACGACTATGTGTGTGTCAGGGGTCCGCGTACGTCACTACGTTATGTGCTGCATCAGGTGTGCTTTGGCCTAAAGTGGCAATTTTGCTAATAATAAGTAGGTACGTAACAAAATTCCGTATAAAATATGTCCATCGTATCGCGCAATCCCCAACACTTTTAACAGTATTATTCCGGGTGATGAGACTCCGCGCCCCTGTCGATCCGCTTCGCGCCCCCAATATTGATTCAAATAATGAAATCAATTCGCTCACCGTGGGTATTCCAACCTGATTTATCACTTTATATGTCACAATACAGACCCTATCAGCATTTGACTTCTTTTATTACAATCTATCTGTAAAAACGTCACAAAAGAAAAAAAAACCGGCCAAGTGCGAGTCGGACTCGTGAACGAAGGGTTCCGTACATTATCTATAAAAACGGCAAAAAATCAAGTTTGTTCTATGGGAGTCCCTTAAATATTTTTGTTTATTCTGTTTTTTAGTATTTGTTGTTATAGCGGCAACAGAAATACATCATCAGTGCAAATTTCAACTGTCTAACTATCACGGTTCATGATATACAGCCTGGTGACAGACGGACGGACGGACGGACAGCGGAGCCTTAGTAATAGGGTCCGTTTTACCCTTTGGGTACGGAACCCCAAAAACAATTTCGCAAAAAGTCTAATGACGTTCCTTTTAATCTAAAAAAACCTTCATCACATCCCTACTAACGCTGTTTCAAGTGACAAGGAGCCGAAACCCTTCGCTCGATATCGGTATTGGTAATGAAATCAATTCGCTCACCGTGGTTATACTAACCTGATTGATGTGATACCTCTTTCCTCGCAATATCCTCTGATGTTTCTACTTAAGCCGCTCTGAGCGAGCAAAGTGATGTATTGATATTCCAAATTTATGAGATTTTGTTAATATGAAGTATATCTTTTGGAAAATGTTTTCTTAGATAATAAAATGGAAAAGAGATAGATTCTATTTTCTAGAAGGTTTACTTAGATACGTATGGCTCGGTAGGTAGGTTAGGTACAAAGTAAGTATACAATGTACCTATAAACTTCCCATGTAAGAAATACTTTGTAAAGTGTTGGCAATTAGTACATCATCGCTTGAGACTAATGTCCTTTTGTAGAGCTTACGTAGAGATAAAATACGAATAGAAAAGAGAAGTATTAGACAATCGTTATGTTGCAAGCAAATGTGCCAGCCGGGCAGTAAAATAATGAACGAAATCGAGACAGCTATACACTTTGTTTGGCCATTTGTCTCGCTCTTCTACATTCCGTGATTGAATAGCTTTATTAGCGTGGTATGAACCAATAGCGCATACGCAAAAACGATAAGCAAGCGACAAAAGTCAAACGGACGTGCCCTCTCAGAATATACTAAATAAACAAAGGCCCTTTGCGCTTGCGATCGGGTAAACGTTTGTCTATAGACCATGTTCTCGATTACACTCAACAGATTACTTCAATCTGAGGTTCTCATTCATTTCATTATAAGCACTTTATCTAAATTAATCTCAATCCCATCTATTTCCAAAGTTCCAAAGTCAAGACCTTCAAGTTTAACTTCAAATTGAACGGCCTGTAGTTTAGTGCAGAAGTTTGGTAGCATCGCCTTCAGTTTCATCGTCAACAGCTCACTTAATAGTTATTACGTTGATACAACAGATTAACGGATTAATCAATTTATAGTATGTCAATATCCACGTCAGTAAAATAGTGGCCCACGACTCGGGAAATCCTAGTGCGGGATCAAGACTATTGTATTGTATGCGACTGTTGCAAGGAACATAATACTTTCTAACGGGACTTTTGGGTGTTATGTTATGTAAATATTACACAAAATTAACCATGGTCAGTATGTGCGAAGGTTGGCTAGTAAATTCGAAAAATTAAATTGAATTTTGTATTGTCAAACTGCTTTCACGCGATGCGATTTTGATCCTATTTCACACGATTACACGTACCGGAATAAGATGCTACGATATGCATGTGCAATGTGCATAATTTTGCGTCATAATCATGATCATCATCATCAGCCTGTAGAAGTCCACTGCTGGACATAGGCCTCCCCCTTAGAATGCCACGACGAATGGTTTTGAGCCACCTCCATCCACCGACTTCCTGCGACGTTTTCCTTAATCCATCGAGTGGAGGTTTGGAAAAAGTAATCGCAAGAAATGGCTAAATTATTGCTAAACTGACGTTTTAGAAAGTTTGCTAAAGTTTCCTTCTGTGAATTGTCTCTGTTGTTGTTATACTTTAGGGACATGCTTAAAATAAGGTACTCGTAAGAAATAAAAGAGTAGTTGAGTTTTTCTACGAATGGGCCCTGCGTTCCACGTTAACTTTGCGTAATAATCCAAACAAAGGGAATTCATATTTGACATCTATATAAGTAGGTACCATGGAAGTAATAAGTACTGTTGTACGTAGTACTTATTACTTCCATGGTAGGTACTTATATTTGTTTGAAAAGTGGACTTCTGTCTGAACTGTCATTTCCATCTTGTAAAAGGCAACTTACTTATCCAAGCCCGATCTAGAGTTCCGAAACGCCTTGAGGGGAAAATTCTCAGTATCATAAATAATTGTTGATACCTGTCGTAACTTGTTCGGAAGCTTCCGTTAATCTCGTCTGGAGTTCACCTTACTCAGATACAGAACCGCTCGATTTGGCTGACTTGCCAAACAATACGTAAAAATCTAAAAATAATTGACACTCATTTTTCTATTTTGTTGTACTAAATACATACATAGCAGAGTATATAATCTAACGTGCGGGTGTTGTTCGTATATTTAGATAAGAGAGATTAAGTCTAAATAAAAAAAAACAGAAAAAAATAAGTCAAAGCGGTCCTGAATCAGCGGGGCTGGTCACAGAAAAAAATAGCTATAGAAGCAGTAGAAGGACTCGTCTTGCTCGACTAACTGGAGTTAGAAAAAGGTCAACAGAATAACCAAGTGGACTTTGTTGGCTGACTCTTCTAGGCTTGGAGGAGAGAGTTCTGTAGAGCGACTGACTTATTTTTAAAATATTCACTGACTTTTATTGCAATAGACAAACTATTTCTTCGAATTCATATTGCTTTCTAACGCTTAATGCTTCCACAAAAGCTCACTCATGACAAGCGAAAGTGGATTGGTCACTTGGGCTAAATACGGTTTGGAAGTCCTTTATTCAGAATTTCACACTTTAATTTCTGGGGCTGTAGTTCAGCAGGGCGATTCTAAAACGTCGGAAACCGGAAACGTTTCCGACGTTTTAGAATCGGATTCGTTAGTTTTTCATTTCGATGTGGAAGTAACTAAAACAATTTTCTAACAATTTTCTCTAGTAAAATACAATAGTAGTATATATACAATATTTATTGTGCTTTACTGTGATTTACTAGAGAAAATTGCTTTAATTACTTACCACATCGAAATTAAAAACTAACGAATCCGATCGGAAACGTTTCCGACGTTTTAGAATCGCCCTGCTGGTTACCGCACGACATGATTTCTTTCATCATTGTAAACATTTATTGAAAAATGGTAAATTCAAGTCCTGAAAAAACTGAGTAGTTTGCCAAGAAGCTAGTTGTTCTATAGTCAGTTGTTCTTCTGATGAGACTGTACTGTGACCAACTTATAAGATAAGCTGTAAGGTAGTTACAATGATTTGATCGCTTCCTTGCGTATCTGTTTATGAAGGTTTTAAATGAGAGTTGCCTCATAAATACCGAGATTGGGTAATTTGTACGAGAGCGTTTTATCTACACTCTCACATCTGCGGCTCGATCGACTTATGTTAGACGTAAAGTAAATGTGAAAATCAAATTACTATTCAATATCATCACCACCCTATAGACGTAACAAGCGTAGCGTGTGCTGCCTTACATACTTTTTTTTTGCTGATGTTTATTTACTTTTGACTACCTTCCTAAGGTTTTTAAGTTCTCATTTACTATGTATCAGCAACTCCTTGCTCCGAGGCACCACACAGGCGCTTCTCACCTAGTGGTAAGACGGACCATTTTTGTAAGCCAAGCCGTGTTTGTTGCCTGATTCTTCTTGGCTTGGTCGCGTTGGAACAGGAGTAATTTTAGTTTATAAGACGAATCAAAATGATCCTTGTGATTTCAATGAATAAAATTATTTTTGACTTTGACTTTGACGTCCACCAACTCGACATAATATCAATCACTGTGGTGTTTATAAGAATCTGGAATCCAGCTAAGTACTTGGGTGCCTACAGCCAAGGGTCGTGTGAATTAACCAATTATGTGTAAGGATTGAGGCCCTAAATCGAGAACCAAAGCATGTACCTACCTATAGGTTACCAACCAACCCAGAAGGGTTAGTTGCCAACATAAATAGGGAACTTAACAAGGATGTTTGTTCACAAACTCTAACTTAGAGAAACGGTTAATTTGAATATACCAATCTGATAGATCAAACGATACTGAAATAGAAGATTAAATTTTCTTGTAAAATACACAGAAATGGATAAAGTTTATTCCAGACATACTCTAATTTAATTTCTTGGTGGCAAAATTATGATTTTGTATGTCCATGTCACTGATTGATATAGCCGATGTTTTAATACCTGCTACGATGGCTATAAGAGCTCAATCAATTCAGTTCAAAAACTATTTAGTACAATAGTATTTTTTAAACTCTCGCGATTAGAACACATATATATTATATTGTCACGGGTATTTATCGCGTGTTACCTTATTATTTACTATTCCTGACGTTTCGAATGCGTTACAGCAATCATGGTCGCAGGCCAAGCGATAAACACCCGTGACAATATAAAAAATATATTTAGTACAAAATATCGTTTCCGTGATGTCCGTATGTCACAGAAGGTCTATAGACTTCTCTATATTCTAAGTTGCTCTAAGAGCTCATGGTAAGGCCACAGAACTAACAAACTCAGCTATTGCTAATTACGCTATATAATACAAATGTCTATCAGTAATTCCATTTAAATGTGCTACTTTGAATTATTTACGCCAGAGTAATATTTTCAACTGAGCAACTCCCGCGAAAAATCTGTGATATTCACAAAATATCTGTCTGATAAAGAATTGTGTAATTTATTTTAACTAGTTTCTGACCGTGGCTTCACTTTGAAAAGGTAATGTCTCAAATCCAGTGCATAATTGTATATATGTACCATATTGCATCTGTGTGCCGAATTTCATCGTGTCGCGCGATGTCGGTACTATGTTTGAGTAACAAGCAAATTCTTTCTTTCATTAAAAACTTTGCAGTTTTTATATGAGAGAAAATAGGTCTTTGACTCATACAACTTCATTGACCAACTTCATACTTTTTGAGAAATTACTTTGTTTAACAGGAGATTACTGTGGGGTCAGCACGAATAATTTACGTTACCAAGACGCTAACGAGACGATCGCAAATGTCAAATACTGGCCAATGACATCAGGGTAACTTGAAATCTTAGTAAGCTGATTGGTTCATATTTGACGTTTACTATCGTAATGCTAGCGTCTCGATAACGTTAGATGTTCCTGCTTGGGCCTCTGGTAGGGCGCTTACGCCCTTTCGTACGCGAACGAAATTTGCTTCTATTTGGCTATTATTTAATCAAACTATATTTAATTTTATACATATGATCAGTGCACTAATATCTAGAAACGTGGTGTGTTAGTTTAAAAAAAAAACTTTGTAACCATATATTTTTATAAGAAACTAACGCACCATGGGTCTAGATATTAGTGTACCGATTATGAAATGTGTACACATTTTTATGATGTTTGAAGAAATGATAGCCAAATTGGAAGCAAACTTCGTTCGCTCACAAAACTATTCCCCAAGAAATTAAGAATTAATCCAACTTTTTAAAATTCAAAAAATTTTAAAAGCATACCTAATAAAAAAAAGCTTTTATAACTTGAACGAATTTTTTGAAAAATTATTTCTTACTGTATGGAATAAGGCACCTATTTATATTATCTTAATTTAAGACTGTAGTACTCTGTACAGTAGGTTGTAAATCTAAACATTTTTAGATATAAAATTCTAGAAAATAATTGTTACCACCTGGAATCCATGTTCCATATTGCAGTGACCAACCCGGGCTCATGTTGAAGCTGTAACTTATTCATAAGATCTTAATTTGTACAACATGAACGCAATAAAACATTTTGATTTGATTTGATTTTAAACGGCATAAGCGAGCTATCGGTAACTTTGTCTTAAACAAAATAATTTCTCAGAAAGTATAAAGTCGGTCAATAAAGCGCCCATTTGCTAGCTACCGGTAGCCTTCATTTAATTTTAAAAACAACTCAAATATAAAAAAAAAATGAATGTAAAAATGTTCGCAAAAAGGTGTACCTAAATAATAAGGAAGTATCCTGTAGCATGTAACATTGTCAGAAAAGTAACAGACAGTAAAGTTCTTTCATCGCCAGAGGATCAGAGCTGACCTTGACCCAAATCCTGAAGATCACGTAGGTACATCCAAGGGGTTGCGTTGATCTCGCATCATTTTTTTCATCATTCATCTCTAGCACTGGCTGGCTGACTTTTACCACTTATTTTTGGGTTGAATTTCAATTGCGCGCACTCATGTGAATTAGCAACATAAAACGGGAGGGTTCCCAACGAGTAACACCAAAACGATATTATTTATTCTTTATTCTTTATTGTATACATAATATGAATACAAGACAGAATTGAGGGACATGTAAAAAGAGTTTTCTTCCAGCAAACCTCTGAGGCTAGAGAGTGGTGATTATAGAGGTAGGTTCGTGTACAATAAAAAGAAAAGTGAGAAACAAAACAAATTAAAAATTATATATTAATTAAAATAAACATAGATAAATATATATATATATATTAAATAGCAAATACATATCATAAATATACTAATATATATAATTAGGTATCATACATAAATAAAAATATAAATTCTAACAAAGAAACAATTTACAGAGAAACATAGTGCTCTTTTACTCTACTCTTAAGGACGTTAACTGAAGAACTGTCACCTGTGTCAAAACCTTACCGCCTGTACGGTAAAGGAATCACCGTAGCGACTGGAAGAGTGAGGGGGAGTTTGTAGCAGGAGAGAAATACACGTTCTACAAGACTTACCACGAGGGACAAGAACTTCAAAGCGCTCCCGGAAGTAAGGTCCGCAAAATTAGTTTTTAGGAGGAGCGATTGGATTATGAAGAATTTTGAATAAAAGAGAGAACAACTGCTAACAAACACACACTACACAAAAAATAAACAACGACTGCTACTCGTTGGGATATTTTTTTCTTATAGAGTAACGTGTTACTCGATGGGATAATGGCAGTGTCTCTGCCGACACCTTGTTAAGAGGAGGTCATCGGTACCTAGCAAAAGAGGGCTTTCGCCCTTTCGCACGCGAACGAAGTTTGCTTCTAATTTGGCTAACAAATCATAAATTTAAATAAAAAGATTTTTATTAAACTGACGCACCAAGGGTTAGATATTAGTGTACTGATTATGTGTACAAAATTTCATGGAGTTTGATGAAATAATAGCTAAAACAGAAGCAAACTTTGTTCGCATACAAAAAGACGTAAGTGCCCTATGGTAACCTTCTCTTAAACTGTGAGTGGGAACACTTCAGCCGTCTTTATTCCATTAATCCCTTTGAATATTTATACCGCTAAGCTCACAGAACACTCTGGGGTTTAGTACGACCTAATATTAAATGCCTTAAAACTTTCACACAAATACAGCTTAGAAATTTTATGTAGGTACCACAAAAAAAAATTGTTGGCAACAAAACGGTGAACGATTCATGCTTGAATTTATGTCACGACATATCAAGTGTTGAGACCTACGCACCTACATATACATAGATACTATGTGTTTTTAAGGTGATTCCTCTCGCATGTGGCGCGAAATTCAAATTTAATTGTGTTTTTTGTAAATCATAGCTAATCAACACTTCTTGAGATAGAGAAAACAGATTTTGCGAAAACTAGGAGACCTAGCACACACGTTTTAATTGATAGTATTTCATAAATGTCATTAGTTAAGCTACGCATATCTTTAAACAAAAAAAAACACTAAAAATCATTGAAGAGTATTCGTAGCTGAAGTAATGATCTATATGTGAAATTATAAACTAAAACCTAATTTCGCAAAATCAGTTTTTACTATCTCAAGAAGTGTTGATGAGCTGTAATGAGTAAAAACGCAATAAAATTTGAATTTCGCGCCACATGCGAGAGGAATCACCTTAAAATGGTGTCATATGAACCATAAATTAGAACAACCCCGGCTCACTGACTCGTTGTGAATAAATACAAATCACTCGCGAACATAGAACAATGGGTTCATTCAGGCAAAAAGCCCATTTTAGCTAGTACTCTCTCTTCTCACTCCTACGTCGGAAGTACGGACGCGGGAGCTAATTGTTAATTCTTAAAATAAAATGTTGCTATAAAATGTGTTTTTCTCAAACACTCTTTGATATTCGATCATTTTATGAAAATCCATAATCGGCCAGTAATTTCACCATAAAAAAACCATAGAGGTTCTGTTATTTGAATATAGAAAGTTTGGATGAAATAGAAAGAGGTTTATTTACCACGCACTAGAAATGTCAATGTGAAAACCATAGATTCTTAGTATAAAAATTCCTTGGTGAAAACAGGTTCATTGAGTTCACGTTTCTATAGTCAGTTCTTTTTTAATTGCGTTCGATGCGTTTATACTTAGCCAGCAAATCAGGCATTGGTGGACGAACGTAAAATCACATCTTCATCAGCCGGTAGACTTCCACTGCTGGATCAGGCCTCCCCCATAGCATAAACTTGCCATAATCACCACACTTGGCTGGCGGATTTGTGATCGCTTTAGTGTTAAGTACTCACATGGATGCTGCTGCCCATCCCCTGGCGTCCACAGGAGTTGGAGGAGTCCTATCCGTAGGCTGAGACTACCTCTGATATACGGCTCTTAGATCATTTATAAATGCTCTAAGATACAGCTATATATCAGTTATCTAGTACCCATAACACAAGCTCTGCTTAGCTTGGGGCTAGATAATGTTGTGTGAAATGTCCAGCATTATTTATTTATTATTTATTATTTATATATCACATACGTGAGTCAAAAGCTCTTTGCAGATTGAAATACTGGTGGTAAAGGTGAACGCGCATTTGAACGCGCCGTAAGAGACGAACGAGTTGATTTTCCGAATTCTTTGATTTAAATTTCATGAAACCTCGCTCAAAAAACCTGTACCGAACGCGGCGAATCGCTGAAAAAATTCGTAAGGTATCCCTATGTTGATGTTGGTGTGCGAACATTGGGTTGCCGTAAGAAACTTCGTTGATTGCGGCTCGTACTATGCCGATTAATCTCGAAGGTTCTCGAAATTTATGAATATCCAAGCATAATTGAAAAAAAATTGTTGTTGTTATTTTATTGGAATTGATTTAACAAAGTAAGCTAAAGCGAAGAGAGTCCTATACAAATATTTACACTGTAAAGCACCTTTCTGTAAAATACAAACGAAAACCGAGAAAGACTTTCACGTTCGAGAATCAAATCCCAGCAATCTTGTAATTTATAAAAAGTTTTTCCTTCTCGTATAAACATTATAATGTTCGTATAAACGAATGTTCTAATTGTGCACCGCCATCTTTTTGATTTTTTCTATTCTATCCATCCAAAGGTTGTCTGGAAGAGATTGGTTTTATTGATAAGAACGCCCAATGTACTTTTTTTAATGTTTCCTTTGTTTTTATTTGGTGTGCAATAAAGAAATTATCTATCTATCTATCTATACGAGATTATGCTCTGTGATTTGATATTTTGGAACCCCGTATTCCACAATATGGAGGAGGGCGTTGATACATGCATGCGACACAGTATTTTTTACAAAAATTACGACTAATACACCACGTACTTTACTATTCTCCTGCTGACGTTTCTTTGACCATTTAGAGGTCCATCCTCATGAGTACCGACCGCGATTCACGCTCAAAGGTCGTGAGACGGGAACACTACAGTATTTTTTTACTTCTGCGGGTATCATCTTTTTTAAGTATCCTCTTACGGCAGCCGGATATAAAGCAAACTCGCAAACCTTAGCTTGTAAGTGCCTACTGCCTTTGTATAACATCATGCCATTCTAAAGAATAAATTAAACAAGCCCCGAGATAAGTGAGGAATTAGCGTAGAAAGCACTCCGCCTCTTGATAACAACAATTTCTGACGAAACCCGCACAAAAGTCACAAATATTCATGACGAATGTACAGAGATTGTCTTGGCTCTGATTTCTTAATTTGCATTTTGAAGACGACTTTGTATTTTATATTGAGACTAAAGGAACGCCCGTGACTTCGTCTGGAATCGTGGTTCGTTCCTTCGTGAATATTTCCATGCAAACTTCAATACCACCGCGATTATTCGCAAGAAAGTTGCTTCCTCTGGTTGCTGGCGTGCGTGAGCCAGTAACAGCATCCTGCAGATGGTATTTGTTTACCGTATAAATTGCCCTATTCAAAATATACGGGTACAAAGTTAAATAATGATAGGTTCTATTGTAATTTGAGTAATCCTTAGTAATTAAATTTGTAATTTTGTTTTTAAAATTGTTATTTTTGACATTAATTATTTGACTAACTGATTTAATGTGGTTTAATTTTGTGTATGTTTGCTTAAATTTTAATTGTAACATGTACCTACCTACATATGGATTGTTTTATCTGAAATAAATTGATAATAATAAATTAACCTCGCTGCTTCCTTTAGGGAGTTAATTACGAAAATTCCTTTTTTAGTGCACTCTTATTTCAGATCTCTAAGACTTAGGTACGGCTTAGGTTGTGTTTTTATATTTAGTCAGTGAGTCACGCAACGATATTATATGTATATATTGGTTTAATGCCAGAATTTTTAATATAATTAAGCATTCGTTCTATTTTAATACGTACTATAAGTCAGTTTTATGCCCTGGGGCTCTATCTGGATTTGAACTTTAAATTATGGAAAACTTACTAAGTAGTTACTTAAATAATGAGGCCGTCATTATATTATTAAACTTTTAAGTACGAAGTGAAAGTTTTTACGACCTCTGTGGCGCGGCAGGCGAGTAGGCTGAAATGCGAGAGGTTGCGGGTTCGATTCCCGCTGCGGTTCGAATGTTTGTATGATCTGCAAATATTTGTTCCTGGTCTGGGTGTTATGGTACCATGGTACTCGTTGTTCCTGATACCCACGATATAGGGAATCCTAGGTGGGATCAAGACTACGTGACTATGTGACTGTTGGGTGTTATGTTATGTTCAAGATGGTTTTTAACTATATTTGGTGGAAATTGGTGAGCCATTTCCAGGTTTTTTTTTTTGACGTGTTAACGTCTTATAAATCGATGGAGCCGGCTGCACGCTCGAAAAAACATGACTAATGCGTCGTTACCTCGTCATACGTCGTTACCTCGTCATGCGTCACCTCGCAAAACGCATGCAGCGTCACTGCATGCGCTATGCGCTATATATATATATGCGCATGCGATATATATATATATATATATATATATTTATATATGCGCGTAGCGCATGCGATATATATATATATATATCGCATGCGCTAACGCCGCATGCGCGCGAGCGCGGAACTAGCGATAAAGAAGCACAATAACGACGTTGACACGTTGAACTATCGTCAGTAAACCGACTTTACAGACAACCGTTTTTTTTTTAGTAGGGAACTTTTTTTTATAAGTACTACTGGCATGCAAAAAAGCATACGGCCTACCTGATGACGCCTGCAACATCACAGGCATCACACGCGCGCTGCATACATACAGACATAAAGATAAAAAGTCTAATGTGCCTGTAATTACACATACTCCGTACCCTTCAAACCGAAACACAGCAATGCGAGCACTACTGCTTAGCGACAGAAATAACTCGCCCATTTTTGCAACTGGGACCACAGGCCCTATTGTCTAATTTTAAAAACATTCCAATCACAATAATAATCTCGCGTCATTCGCACTGTCTCGTACTTTGCATACGAAGTTTAAGTAATAGTTACTTCGTGGCAGTGCGACAAAATTAGAGAATTGGGCCTCTGGTTTGAGCTCAAAATGTTTATTTTCAAAGATATGTTCCGACTGTGACCTCGCCTGGCTTACATGGTGCAATATACGCTCTCGACACCTATGTTTTGTCATAAAATTACGAATTAAAATTACGTATTATGACGACCTCCGTGGCGCGGCGAGCGAAGGTTCGCCTGCGACGCAGGAGGTTGCGGGTTCGATTCCCGTCTCGGAACAAATATTTGTGCGATTTGCAGATATTTGTTCCGGGTGTTCTGGGTATTATCTATGTATAATAAAAAATATCTATCTATGTAATGTATTATATTAGATATATCAGTTATCTAGTACCCATAACACAAGCTCTGCTTAGCTTGTGGCTGGATAATGCTGTGTGAAATGTCCAGCATTTATTTATTTATTTATTATTATTTATTATTTAACTTACTATGAGCCCCGATGCTTACTAAACTTTACATCATTAAAAGCACTTGTGTGAGCTAAAAGCTCTAACTCATGTCATTATGTTTGTGTTAGGACTTGTGCACCTGTGTCCCTATCTCGTAAGTATGCCATTTATTTTAAAATATATCTACCCACTGGGGCACTTGCCCGTGCTACTGTGTGCTCTCTAAAGTGATAGAGGCCTCATATCGTTGCAGGGAATTTGTCCCGCAAAGCGCTGCCGGCCTTTCGATGCGGCTTCAGCTGTTGTTTCGATTAGTGACGTAAAAAGTTACAAAAAGTCTACTAAACATTGAATGTATTTATGTGTATATGTTTTAGGGATGTGGTTGCACTCCATTTGAAATGAATTATCACCCCTTGACCCTTACATAAATGTTGATAGACGATAGATAGAAAACACTTTATAGTAGGTACACCAAAATATACAAAAAAAATAAACAAATTTCACAAACAAATACTAAAACTAACTATATAATACAATGGGTGGTCTTATCGCTCTGTAACAATTACTACCAGTCAATCTTTGGATGGAATGGACAGTGTAAAATTTACATGTATATGTGTGTATAGAACCTACAGATTCCGTAATAAATGTTTAGATATTGTATCACGAATGCATGCCGGGCTCATTACAACCTAGATGTCTCTAAGTCTAACCACTATGGCTTGCGGCCGGCACGCCTGGCTTCGTGGCTTCGTCTCGCTATAATTATAATCATTTATTATTCATAATTCAGGCTGTAGACTTTGCCGAGCACCGGATTGTATTACTAAATTATTTAATTGTGCTGTGCTTTAGGCTCAACATGAAGCTAAACCTAGATTGGAATAGTACCACATCATCATCAGTTCTTGGATGAGGTCTCTTTCATAGACTTCATTGACGACCTCTATGGCGTGGCGGGCGAAGGTTTGCCTGCGACGTAGGAGGTTGCTGGTTCGATTTCCGCCTCTGAACAAATATTTGTACGATCTGCAGATAATTGTTCAGGGTGGTCTGGGTGTTTTTCTATGTGTAATAAAAAATGTCTTTCTATGTTATGTGTATTAAGTAGGTATATCAGTTATCTAGTACCCATAACACAAGCTCTGCTTAGCTTGGGGCTAGATAATGTTGTGTGAAATGTCCAGCATTTTATTTATTTATTTTAATTTATTTATTTAATGGGGTAATTTGAAATAGCAGATAAATTCGTACCAAAAAACTCTACTATTAATCTTACTGGCTTTTAGTTTTTGGCCTTTACCAGTAACGACCAGTGACGGATTAACCCTTTATCAAATTAAGCAATTGCCTAGAGCATCATCGGGGGGGACACCAGAAGAAGCACAAAAAATCCGTCCTTAGGTCATCACGTCTCACTCTCACGTCACCAAAAACCACACCAAAAAAGTTTAAAAATTTGCGCGTTTTAAGTTGACATAGAGTCCGACCTAGAGTCATAACCCCACTCCCGCTTGCCCACTCGCTGCCCGCTAGTGCATTCGGCAATTCGAATGCACCGGAATTGCGATCAGCCAATCACAAACCACCCCTTCCCCGCGGGCCCCCCACCTGGCGTCCCAGCAAATCCACTTCCCACTTCACAATCATGATTAGTAACCAAAAATTCTCATTATCTTATTTTACAAATAACTAATATATATTATATATATTATATTATATATTAATAATATAATATATATATATATAATGGTTATATATTAATATAAAACCGATTCTAGTTGACATACGGATAGGAGGCCCACAGGCGTGGATTGCTCAGGGCATCAAGTAGTCTTAATCCGTCACTGGTAACGACACTAGTAACAGAGATGTAAAGTTTTTCTTGGAATGGGACCCTGGATTTATTAATAAATGTTTGCCTTATGCTAGACCTCACTTACCTACACGTAAACATATAAAACTACAGTTTATTTAAGAATAGACATAGTCTGGTCCTTTCTCAGACGCAAATGTCCCGTCTGTCTGAAGATAGTTCAATAAATTGTGTAAACGCCCTCGCTATCCTGAATATTTATGAAATACTTAGTTACGCGTACCCTTTTCAGGGAAAATGTTAAGAACGTTATCCAAATAGACATAGCTTCAGGTCATTGAGATGAAAACCCTTAAAAACAAAGCAAGATAAATACCTACCTAATAAAGCAGTCTAAGCTCTAAGAGAAAACCAGTCTATTTTAAATAAGTGTAAAAACCTTATGTTTGCTAACTAAGTTAATTTTGTCTCGCATAGCTATGCTATGCTAGCTATGTGATGCACACACTTAAGAGGAGGTTAGCGGTAGCTAGCAAGCATTTGCTTTTTGAATGCAAATGCTTGGTTTGTTGCTGAAAATATCAAAATCGCCATATGTATGCCTACAATATTTGAGGAGTTCCCTCAATTCCTCATGTATTCCATCATCAGAACTGGATTCTGAAAAAAATGGGACCAATCTGGAAGTATATCTATTCTAATAAAAAAATAATTTTCCAAATTGGTTCATAAACGCCGGAGATATGTGGTAAGACACATAAAAAAAAAAATACAACCGAATTGAGAACCTCCTCCTTTTTTGCGAAGTCGGTTAAAAACTGTCAATCTTTTCTAACAATTTTCTTTAGTAAAACACAGTAAAATATAGTATTTATTGTTTTTTAATATGTTTTACTAGAGAAAATTGTTTTAGTTACTTACCACATCGATATGAAAAACTAAAGAATCCGATCGAAAACGTTTCCGACGTTTTAGAATCGCCTTGCAGGGTGTACAAAATTTCATGGAGTTTGAAGACCTAACACGAAGTTGAGTCGAATATTGCTATTGCACAAAAAAACTGAACCGAAGCCCTTAAACGACCTTTACCTCCACGATCCTTATCGACATTCAATCAAGTGAAAAGTGTTCACCGGATGTGCTCGGGCGTATCCGGCGATATCCGGTCGAGTAGATAAAGCGGATCGGATAACGATCGAATTCCGGATGAATACTGTAATTCTCTTTCAATAAGGTACGTGATGATCTCATCTCACTAACTTGTTCTATAATATACATGTTAATTGAGAACAGAAGATTTCGGAAATTGATTTAAAACCACAGAAGAAGCACCAGAAAGAAGCAAAGTTAAATATACGTTAAAAGTACGTTAGTAGTAGAACTTCTTGGTGAATGAGTTCGTCCGGGGAAATACTACCTATTTCTGCCGCCAAGCAGTAGTGCTCGCATTGCTGTGTTTCGGTTTTAAGGGGATCTATGTACGTGACTATTATGTATGGGTGTTATTTATTATTTAATTTTATCACCAAAACTCCTATGGAGGTTTTTCGTGTAAACCTAAATAGAGACTTTATAATATAGCTAAAAAAAACAGGCTCAATATCATAAAACAAGTCTCTTATCAAGACTTAATTCCTTTCCTGATTACCTCCCAACCTGCCCATTCTACGTTGACCTTACAACTTGCATATAATATGTAGTCATGAGGTTCTTCTAAATTTGGCCGTTAACTAGGAGCGGTAATGAAGTCTCCTCCAGTTAAGTAATCAGTGACAAGCAATTACCTACTTTTGGTAGAGTGGTTTTAATCTCATTTTTGTTTGCTTTTAATAACCGAGACTGTTTGTCACGGCTTCTTGGAAAAGCGAGAGGAAACAAAAATGGTAATAATGATTTCGCGTTTTACATTGTTTCTTCTCATTTGTTGGAATTCTTATTTATATTATTAATGTCAAAGTTTATGTCAAGTTAATAATATTTGATTCGTTAGAATTACAAGAATCATTTCTCAACAGTCTTACAAATATCATCACCAGTTTGTTAATTCATCATATCACTAGTTCTTTCTTGGTGACTCTGCTTTAGGTCAGTGACCAGTTGGAGGTATGCTAGTCCTGAAAAGCCTTATTTATACGGATACGTAGGCGATTGAGCAGATAAAATTAGTTTAAAATGTCTAGCCTCAAATCATCATCATCATCAACCGTTAGACGTCCACTGTTGGACGAGGCTTCCCCCATAGAATGCAATGGGGTGATTTGCCATAATCACCACGCTTGGCAGGTGGATTGGTGATCGCAGTGTTGGTGTTTAGTACTCGGTTGATGCTGGCTCTTCTGGTGTAATCCCTGAAGATATCAAGGGAGGCGAAAGAGTCTATTTTTAGGCCGGACACACTACGCCATTCTGAAATAGTTTCGATCTAATTTTGCATCAAACCAGGGTCTTCCCAGGAGACGACCCATAATCAAACTTTTAGGACCACATAAGTAGTTTTGGAACGAAACATTGTATTGGTATTCCCATACTTACCTTCAAAAACTATTCACATCAAAATCCAATCAAACTAGTTCAAAAAGTATCTCTTTGCTTTGCTTTGGCTACCTAAATGTTACCACAAAAATAATAATCACTCATCATCATCATTATTAGTTTATGAGAGAGAGAGAGAGAGAGAGAGAGAGGGTGCGCGACGCTCGAGCTGTACTACGAACTTCGTGCCGAAGTTTCGGTTTTCGCTTGATTAGAGTACCGATCGCACGAAACGAAACACGAAATTTCGTAGTTCGGTGTATTAGAGTAGACCTCCTGATCCCACAATAGGATTTCCTATGTCGTGGGTATCAGGAACTACGAGTACCATGGTGCCACAACACCCAGACACGGAACAAATATTTGCAGATCATACAACTATTTGACCCGCATTCGATTCCCGCTTCGGAACAAATATTTGTACAATCTACAGATATTTGTTCAGGTTGTTCTGGGTATTTTTCTATATATAAAAAACGTAAAACCTTAAAGAACGTTTTTCCCTTCTGCACGGTGCGGACCGTTCTGTGCGCCCTCAACAGCAACTTCAATTGAAAACCCCAATCCACAATTCGGCTTGTTATTCGGACTCTTTCACCATTACTGCGATTAGGCTATGGAATAGTATCCCACACCATATACGAGATGTCTCCTCTATCGGTTCCTTCAGAGTTGGAGTGTATAATCTTTTTATGACTGAGATGATTAACTCGTATAAAATGAGCGGTATCATAAAATGCTAATTTGTAATTATATATATATATATACATTGATTGATAGGTATGTATTTATATTATAATATTGTAAGTTAGGGTTGTGTTTGTTTATGCATATTATGTATTTTAAGTACCTAATGTATGTATTTATTTATTGTTAGTGTGTTCCTGGTATAATGTTGTTCATGTATGTTTACTTAATTTATAAAATTTATATTATTGTGAAACTATACCTAAGTACTTGTAGTACTATCTAATTCTTTTCAACGTATTATGCACCACCTACATAAATTTATCCGCATTACACAAAGGTTAGCTGGTAGAGAATGCTTCCTAGCATTAAGTTCGCCTATGTACATGATTTGTTTTTTTGTGCAATAAAGAATATTCTATTCTATTCTATTCTATATATAATAAAAAATATCTATCCATGTAATGTATTGTATTAAGTATATCAGTTATCTAGTACCCATAAGATTACCAAAGGTCTGCTTAGCTTGGGGCTAGATAATTTTGTGTGAAATGTCCAGCATTTATTTATTGGGAATTGAACCTGCAACCTCTCGCATCTCAGCCGGCTACTCGCCCGCCGCGCTATAGAGGTCGACAATATGTAATGTAAATATGAAATAAAACATTCTTTTAGTGGAATTTTAAGGATCTTTCATGTTTTGTGCGCTGAGAGCTTTTGTGCTATATCTTTTTTGTTGTAGATAGGTACTATTAGCACGTCCTCACATTTCCATAAACGTGGCAATCTGTGATGGTGCAGCGATAAAGCTGAAATCACCGGCCATTCGCGCTTTATTCGCGTCGGATCCGTGGTGTTGGCTGTAACTCTGGACGATTTAGATAGATTCATTAATACAGATGGAGATAAAATGAAAAAAAAAATGAAATGAAATACGTTTATTCGACACCACAAACCAGGTACACAGAACAGACAGATAGAAGAAAGGAATAATAAAGGCGTAATACCTACCTACATTTAAACAATATTATACAAAAGAGCCAACTAGTCCGCTCTGTGCGATGTGGTGCGGAGCCGAACAGGCCCTGTCTCAGCATAATGCTGCTCCACATGCTTACACATATGGAGCAGCGCTGGTTTTCAGACAGAGCCCAGAAAGAGCGACTTCACGGATAAAAATAAAAAATAAAAATAAACAAATACTTACTAGTAACTTAAAAATTACTTATAAAATAATTTTAATAATATATAATATTTATTTTAATAGAAAAAAAAAGAGTGATATAAAAAATGCGGGTACCTACATAAATAATATAAAAATAAAAATTGTGTGACAGTGGCAACAGAAGACAAAACATAAAGGAGGATCCATGCACATGTGTAAACAATATAAATAAATTAATTAGATGAAAAGATGAATCCCCAGAAGACAAAGCGAGCAAATCAGACCAGACAGGAGAGTAGAAAATGCCGATGCGATGCAAGGGACGAAACTCCCAGTGCGCGTAAGGAACTCATGATAATTTTTGAGTTGCTAAAAGTACCATTTTGAGCGCAGATTTGAAAGAAGCTAATGTTTTTAGTGCACGAATTGGCGGGGGCAAATCGTTCCAACACCGAGAAGCTGCAAACCTAAACGAACCACGAAATGCTACGGACTTGTGTCTCGGCGTTAAGAATACGTGAGTACATGCTCTTTTAGCATAGCGAAAGCTATCTTGTCTCCATTCAAATTTAGTGTAAAGATAAGGAGGTGTTTTGTAAGCAATAACACCAAAGAGGAGCGTGGCGAGGTGAAGCTTTCTACGTGCTTCCATTTTTAACAAATTAGAAGTATTAAGAGAGGGAGTAACATGTGTGCGAGGCGGAATATGAAAACAAAAACGTGCACATGCATTTTGGACGCGCTGAATTAGCTTTACAGTTCGGTTCAAAAGGCATGGTCCATACACCGAATCACAGTAATTTAATCTGGATAGTATTAAGGATTCACATAAAGTGATTCGGACCTCCTCACTCAAATAAGGACGTATTTTATACAATAACTTCAGACGATAAAAACAATTACGCACACTTTCAGACACATGCCTTTCAAACCGGAGGTGACTGTCCAAAGTCAGCCCGAGACTTTTTGCTTCTGCAACATACTCAACACTCTCCCCGTTCACCAGAATATCAATTTGTACATCAGCAAGCTTCTGCAGGCCAACTCTAGTACCAGTCAACATGTACTTAGACTTCTTGGGGTTTAAAACTAGTGAATTTGATTTCGACCAACACGATACCTGTTCTAAGTCATGATTTATTTCGTTAACAGCGCTGGCGTAGTCCGAAGGTAAAAAAGAGTGGTACAGCTGCAGATCATCTGCGTAAAGATGGAATTGGCAAAAAGTGATGTCCTTGACTATGTCTGCGCTGTACAGGATGAATAGGATAGGCCCAAGTAGACTCCCCTAGGAACAGGGCGAAGAGAGGATCTCAAAGAGCTTCCATTGGGCAACTTCAATTCTACACACTGTTGTCTGTGATTAAGGTAACTGGAGAACCAGTTTATTGCTTTCGTATCAAAACCATAATAAGCCAGCTTTGATAGAAGAAGAGGAATATGAATTGAGTCAAAAGCCCGTGAGAAATCCAGTAGCACTAATATATTGCACATCCCCTTGTCCTGCGCGGCCAACAGGCTATCCACCACATCAAGAAGAGTAGTCGTTGTACTGTGGCCTTTCCGAAATCCCGACTGAAACTGGGGAAGAATATGATGATCTTCAAGAAACTTACTCATCTGCATACAAACCACCTTCTCCAGTATTTTTGAAAGGCAGGAGAGTAAACTAATAGGCCTCAAATCACCCAAGGAAGAAGGTTGGTTATTTTTTGGTATTGGTTTAACAACTGCTACTTTCCAAGCTTCCGGGAAAATACCACTGGTCAAAGACCCATTGATTATGGCAGTGATTGCAGTCAAGGATTGAGGCAAGGTCATCAGAACCATATCCAAAGAAATTCCGTCAAAACCCTGTGCATTTGATTTAAACTTATGAATAACTTTCAGTATTGTGTATTCACTTACTGGGCTAAAAGTGAAAGTCTCTGAACTATACCTGTGATGTTCATAAAAAGTTAGCAGCGAGATCCCAACCAGCTCATCGCCAGGAACATTCAGGAAATGGGAGTTGATAAGATCAGGATCATCAAACTGCGGTGGAAGTTCCGCGGCCTGCTTCTTATTAGGTATTATATTATTTTTCAAATTTTTCCATAATTGTTTCGAATTTTTTATATTGTTATTAATATTTTGTTCAAAAAAAGCCCTTTTTTCACTCTCTATAGCTGCAATAACTATATGCTTCATACTCTTATAGGATTTTTTAAGAACATCAACTTTGAGAAACTTATATCTCTCATGATATTCATCCCTGATTCTTATCATTGTTTTTACTGTGTCAGTAATCCATGGGTGAGGTGGACCCTTAAATTTTGTAGTTTTTAGCGGTGCATGTAAGTTAAACAAGGTCACAACTGTTAAAGTAAACGCAGAAACTAGCTCATTAATGTGGACAGATGACTGAAAATAATCCCTGTTTACTCTGTTCAGGTCAGTCGAAAACAAATTCACAAGAATACTATTTAAAGGCCTGTATGTAACCAATCGCGGAAGTGGCTTCTCCTTTTTTATGTTAAACTCGACAGCCATTATAGCGTGATGTCCTAAATCCGGGGTGTGTTTCAAAACAACTTTTCGTACCAAAGTGTCAGTGCAAACTAAGTCGATTAAGGTCTGACTATGATCCGTGAAATGGGTTGGCTCAGAAATTACTTGATTAAGATTAAGGGACTGCAAAAATTGCTGAAGTAATGGAAGCTTCTTATTTTCTGGGTCAAGCATGTCTATGTTAAAATCTCCCACCAAGACAAGATTATCACACTTAGAGAAGAAGGCAACAGAGTCGGTCAAAGCATCAAGAAATGTAATAACATCCTGCCAAGGTGCCCGATAGGCAGTACCGATAATAACAGTTTTACCAACCACACTCAAACGCAGCCACATTTGCTCTACTGTGGGCACGTCGGGGTGGGGACAGATACGCACATTAATACCTTTCCTCACATAAAAACCGACCCCCCCACCGCGCCCCTTCTTAATAGTTTTAGGTCTAGGCAAGTAAAGCATTCTGTACCCTGGTAACTTCGGCGCTTTTTCATCCTCTCCTGCCTTCATCCATGTCTCATTTATTGCCATAACATCTGGGTTTAATTCATACATAGCCACAATAAACTCATCTTGACCAGTATTGAGTGACCCTGAGTTAAAAAGACCAACTTTTAGATGTCTCAGGTTAATCATTATAACAAAGGTTTAAATTACTACAAAATAATGCAGCAACATATTTTGTGTTACACAATAGTGAAAAGAATAGAATATTTTTATAAAAATATACAGTACACAAAATTAACAAGAATAACCAAATATAATTTGTTTCAAGATTATTTGGGGCCAAAATAACATCTTGATAAACATTTATTCTGTAAATATAATAAGCGATGAAAATGAGATATATTTTATGTTTTGAAAAGTAATAAATACAAATACATATAAGATAGCATATTATTTTGAAGTCACCCTTCACCACACAACCAAAAAAGCAACAGGTAGGACCAATTAACCCCCAGTACTCATAGACAAAAAAAACAGTTGAAAGATTTGTAAGTGACTCACAGTTACAAAAAATTAAATCATTACAGAAGACAGATAAGTAAAAAAGTAGAATAAGAACACAAATGCAGAGAAATAACTTGGGTACGATAATCACCACATTAACATAAAAACAAATACAAACACATAATAGATTCAGTGAATAACAGGAAGACTGTTCAAACCGAGACTGAACCAAAAACCCGCTTGACATCGGCCTCCGAGCGTATGGGGTACACCTGCTTGCCGTCGTCCTGCCTCGCATAGATACGACCTCGCTTGGTCCACGAGTACCGCCACTGCAGCCTGCGGCACTCATCCCGGACATGGTGGAAGAGCTGTCGGTTAGCGCGCGTCAGGCGCTCGTTAAGGAAGATGCGCGGTCCAGCAGCGGTGGTAACGGCCCGGCCGGCATCAGTGGTGGTCATCGTGCGGCGCACGCGCGCTGCCTGTAGCAGCTGGTCGCGCAGCTGACGCCGCGCCAGCCGCACCACCACGCGACGTTCACGAGGTGGCTCGCTTCCTCCGCCCGCACCCTGTGTCACGCCTACGCGCTCTGCAAACACAACGTCACGCTCCTCCAGCACCAGGCCCAACTTGGCAGCGAGCACGGTGACGGCGTGCAACACATTTTCTCCTTTCTCCTCCGGGAGGTGTCCAATCTCAATATCTGACAAGAGAGCCTCCTGGTCCCGGTCATTCAGTTCGAGCTTGAGCTGGGCGACCGTGCGCTCCAGCTCAGCTACCTCCACGGTCGCAGATCCTGCGTCACGCTGCTCAACTACCTCCAGCCGTTGCTCAATGCCGTCCATGCGCGCTGTGATGCCCGCAACAGAAACCCGGAACTCTGCAATCTCCTGTCGGAATTCCCGCATTACGGCCACGCACTCAGCAAGCTCATGGCGCAGCTCCCGTACTTCGAACCCAGGCACGACGTCGTCAGCCACGGGGGGCATGAAGGCCCCGGCGATGGGCGGCAGAAGCTCGGCCGCGGCACCAGCGTGAGGCTTGGCGCGTTTCGGCGCGGTAACTGCAGCCTCCTGCGAACAACTCCCGGAAATTCCCTTGACGGGGGTGTTATCACCCTTGCGCACCTTTTTCTTGCATTCTGGGCACGCCCACTCCCTAGTGACTGAAGCCGTCTCAGGGAGAGACACACACTCCTTATGATACATGCAGGGGCATACACTGCATTTCGCGGCCACATTAAGCGCAAGGAACTTCCCACAAGCCGCGCACTTGAACATGATGAAGCTTTGCCTGGCGAAATATCTTTCCCGAAAAACACACAATAGTGCAGTTATAACATCCGCAGGCGCAGTTAGAGAGCACAAGCAAAAGCCAAAGAACAAAAATTAAAAGTCATAAAACACAAAAAGAATTATTGTCTTCAGATGGTATGAACCACAGCTTGCCGCGCTGCACGATCTAACGCCGAGTCCTTGAGCCACTTAGCCAATGGATCAGTTGCAATGATGGTCGAAATTACGCTTACTTATCGTCCGTTGTCTCGCTGACTCAAAAGCAATACGACTAGTACGGTATGACTCATAGAGATTCAACCTACTATTTTAAAGTCGACACGGATGCAGCTGCACTGATTTTCTTTAATAACTGATCAAATCAAAGATAGAATGTTATGCACTTCTAGGACCGAACACTAGGCATGGAAATACACAGCCAGATATAAAATTTAATTAAAATTGACCACTTTTTGCACACTTTCGGATTATAATTCAGACAAAAAAACAAATAACACGTCCACTATGAATCGCATCCGTCCGCGAAGTCAAATGCGGATGTCGCGAGATGGGAAATAGCTGTTGGTTGTTAGTTGTTTTGTTGGTTGTTGAGACGTTTGCAGTTGGTTCCAGTCGTTAGCCATTACTCTCAATCATTTAAAGTAGAGCATAGCGACTTCACCAGATACTTTTTAATAGGAGGTCACCGCGTAGCTAGCAAAAAGCTAAGCGAGGGCTGCTATGCCCTTAGGCACTCGAACGAAGTTAGCTTCTAAGGAGATGTTTCATTCTTGCCTTAAGAGGGCACTATACTACAATTTAGGCTCCCTCTTTAACGCACGATAACCCGCGCGCCATCTCGCTCGCGCTAGCGAGTGTCGTGCACAAAAATAAAGTTTTTGTTTATTATGGTGAAAGTAAGGTGTTTATCAAAAAATTGATTTTAGCATAAGAATAAATAGTTATTACCTACTTGTTGTAGTAAAATTTATCTTAAAACACCGTAGGGTTCCTGAGATTTCTTTCAAAACATGTCCGAAACAAGGATAAAACTATCAAGGTTTTTTCACTTAACGTGTTTTCAACTTTACACAATAAATGCAAAAATATAAAAATTGCATATTCCAAAATATTTAACTCGTAGAACCCGTAGATACTGAGTTCTAGATCGATTTTGTTGGGCAACATCACATATTACGGCTTCTTAAGATCTTCTTCTTTTTCATCAGCTGGATAGACGCCCACTGCCGGACGAGACCTTACCATAGAATAGGGAGGATTTGCCATAATCACCGCGCTTGGTAAGCGGATTGGTGATCGCAGTAGGTTTTAAGTTCTCAGGTAGATGCTGCGCCAATCCCCTGGCGTAAACCCTTTACGCTTTTTACGACATCCACAGAAGGAGTGGTAGAGTCTTAATTCTTAGACCGTAAAGCATACCAATCGTATTATCCAAAGTTTATTACTCTCTTGTACTTAATTGTTAGATTATAGTAAATATGACACTGTACAATCATGAATACACAATCATGTTCACGCAATCACAAACGCAATTCAAAATGAGGTGGGTTTTGAATTACGTGACAAATATTTGTGTAAGTCCTAGTTGGCATTGTTTGTTTAGGCATTTATGATTCTGTTTATATAGAACACATACGTGGTAGGTAGCTACTTGTTGACGGAAAACTGGCGAATTAAATTGGTCCTTCTACTATTAGTATATACATCAGGCTCAAAGTCATACAGCGGGCTATGGAGAGCGCTATAATAGGAAAACTAAGATCACTGACATAGCTCTCAGAATTAGCAAGTTAAAATGACAATGGGCAGGTCATAAAGCTCGCAGAACTGACAACCGTTGGGGCATAAAGATATTCTCGAGTGGTGACCAATCGATCACTAAAGATATTATAAAGCTAGAAGGAAGCGAAAGGATGGAGGCGGTTTAAGACCGTTTGTCGTGGCATTCTAAGGCTTATATCCAGCAGCGGACTTCTACATACTTATGATGATGATGACTATTAATATAATTGTATGCTTTATGATTTGATTTCTTCGTACCTTTGCCTACTTAAGGAATGTCAAAAATCTTTTCGAGATATATATAGGTACATAAAAGATTCTGTTTTCTTTCAACATTAATTAGGTACCTACAGTCTTATCATTTTAAAATGTATTAGTTCCTACCGTTATCCCTACAAACATGAAAATGTATTTCGAGAGGTTAAATAAAATAAAATTACCATGAAACATAACTATACATATACATCTGAATGAGAAATTACGTTTTCGCGATTTAATAAAGAAAAATAACTTTTCATTTCAAAAACCGACTTCCGCCATTGAATTCGACTAAATATTTGGATGAAAAAAAAACGATGTCATAGTGGTGAAAGGATTATGATACTTTTTGAATGCAAATGCTTGGTCTGTTGCTAAAAATATCAAAATCGCCATATGTATACAATATTTGAGGAGTTCCCTCAATTCCTCATAGATTCCATCATCAGAACTGGATTCTGAAAAAATTGGACCAATTTGGAAGTATATCTATTCAAATAACAACAAATGCGGTAACAAACATAAAAAAAAACCTCCTCCTTTTTTGGGAAGTCGGTTAAAAATGTATTTATGCAAATGTGTGATACTTCTCGAAGCCCCCCGTCCTAAATACGTCATCTTTGGAATTACAAATTTCCACCGCCCTCAAATATTTATACCTGGGGGACCGTGACGATATTAACATAAACTTCATATCTACGTGTACAACGCCCGGGTTGCCTGGACCATTAAGTACGTAGTTACTTATAGCTATGTTGGTGGACTTATCCGTCGTCATGTCAAGTTTAAAGACTTTGAAGATAAAGATGACACTATTCCACTGACTATAAGATTATAAAGAAGTCATCAGATACTAGAATAATGTATTATTTGTTCTTCTATTCAATATTGTTACAATGGATTTCCTCAAAGTCACGCTTGATTCGATTAATTATCATTATTCAGATGTTAAATAACGGTCCTCATTTATTTTCAGCGCATAATTTTCATTTTTGATCGTCTCCGTCTCATTAGGATTTGTCAAAATTAAGGAAAGGTTGCCCGTACGCTTACGGCCTTTTGTACGCGAACGAAGTTCAGATTTTAGATATTACTTCATTAAACTCCATGAAATTTTGTACAAAGTACACTAAATATACGCCCGCACCCGCACCCCCGCTCGACTTCTTTATACAGCAGGAAGCAACCATGGCCGCTATCAGACTCAAACACCTAGGATTGTGGGGAAATACTAGGAGTCTGCACGCATCCATTCTAAACCGAGCGATAACTTACGAACCGCTACTAGCCGCCCCGTGTGATAAGATCCCTAAACAACACATATTTCAAAAACACTACCACATACAACTATACGAGGACCAAAGAGATCAATCAGGAATCAGCGAGGTCCATGTCTACACTGATGGCTCAAAAACTATACAGGGAACACAGGCGCTGGAATACACTCGCTGGATCTCAACATTAACATATCATTGGCACTAGGCACACTCAGTTCCATTTTCCAATGTGAATGTGTGGCCATCACCGAAGCTGCCACCGCAATGAACAGAAGAGGGATCACAGACTACAATGTAAGGATCCTCTCCGACAGCTCAGCAACACTCAGAGCTCTGAAGAGAAATAGCTGCAACTCCAAGCTCGTTTACGAATGTCACCAGGCCTTGGAGAGAATCGCCATAGGAAACAAGGTGACTCTATAATGGATAAAGGGACATAGCGGATCACTGGGTAATGACGCCGCAGATGAGCTGGCTAGAAGAGGGTCGGGAACAACCACAGAGGGCCCATCTCTATTCCTTCCTCTACCCTTTTCTCACGCGCTACGCACTTGGATGCGGCTTCGCACCCTAAACCAACACAACGAACGTTGGGCACGGACCACGGACTGCAGACAGTCAAGAGCAGCCCTTCCGGCTGTCTCACCACGACTCACGCGTCGTCTACTCAACCTTTCAAGACCAGACCTTCGTACCATCGTGGGGACACTCACTGGCCACTGTCTCCTGAACAAACACCTCTATAACATCGGAGCCACAGACAGTCCACTCTGCAGGGGGTGTCTGACCGAAGAAGAATCGGCTGCCCACGTAGTCCTGGAATGCGTGGGAGTAGCAGCTCAACGTGAACAAATCCTCAACAACCCGAGGTCACTCCGCGAAGCCTGAGAAGACCCCAGGAAGCTTCTGTGCTTCTGGACGGAGTTAGGCTGGCTAACTATCTAGCCAGTTAACCCTCACGCATAATGGACCATACATAGAGTTCGAATGCGGAAAAGGGAGTTCTTTAACATTAACATTAACATTAACCCCCGCACCCGCACGCAAACGTGGTGCGTCAGTTTTTATTTTTTTATTTTATGATTTGTTAAACATTTAATTTTATAAGAAACTAATGCACTACGGGTCTATATATTAGTGTACTGATTATGTCTACAAAGTTCCATGGAATTTGAAGAAAATATACTCAAATTAGAAGCAACCATCGTCCGCGTGCAACACACCATAAGCGCCCTTTTGCTAGCTACCTTGGTGACCTTCTCTTAAATGGATTAATTTTATATATTTTACTAGCATTTTTAAAAGCCAAAGTCTTAATTTATGAGAGTTATTCACGTTGCTTGGTTTACCTGGATCAAGTTATAGTGTGTGGTTGCAGCATAAAGCTTTTACCCCCTAACCTCTCTGGGGGTTAAACATACCTAACCCCGTACAGGGCAATAAAACCACGCGATCGTGAGTTGTGTGCAATATGCATGCATGCATACGACAGGCACACTTTGTGCCACAGTAAAGTGGGACGAGTAAGGAAAATTCAAACGTCGTGATTCGTAGAGGCCCTAGGAAGGGCAGGCGTAGTGCCTCTACGAATCACGACGAAAGCTCTGTTATAAGTAGAGACACGTAAGTCTAGCACTGAACTAAACGTGGAGGGGATAATTGCGCATGTTTACTGTCGCGCACGCAATACAATTAGTATAAGATAGATAGAGATAGAGATACACATCTCTACCAAGATACTTTACTTTTGACTTCTGCGCAATAACGGTCAGCGCTAGAGTTTCGTGCCGCTACTTGTACCACCTGTCTATTTCTGGCGTTATTTCAACTGACGAGCTCTGTGGCGCAGTGGGTGAGTAGTCAGCTGAGATGCAAGAGGTTGCGGGTTCGATTCCCGCTGCGGTACAAATGTTTATATGATCTGCAAATATTTGTTCCGGGTCTGGGTGTTATGATACCATGGTACTCGTAGTTCCTGATACCCACGACACAGGGCATCCTAGTCTGGGATCATGACTACGTAAGTGACTGTTGGGTGTTATGTTATGTTATGTAATTGTATTGAAAAGGAGTAATTTTAGTTTATAAGACGATTCAAAATGATCCTTGGGATTTCAATGGGCAGTTTTCAGGGAGGCAATCAAAAAGAAAAAATAGTTCTTAAAAATCCGGTAGATGGCGGTGACTCGATATGGTTCTGTCTTCTAAAGATTTTGCAAAAGCACCACAGATAACAAATTCTTTTTGCAGAGAACGGAGAAGCATACGTAGCACTAACAAATATCAGAATTTCAACAAAAACTTTTTACGCAGTTATTTCACCAACAAACGCGTACGAGAATGAGCGAGTGAAGTCAGTGACACTGACAGTTGGGGCTGACCGACAAAATTTAGAGAACCAAATCTGGATAGGCGCCATCTATGCATGGATTCAGAACTATCTTCTTTTAGCTGTCAGAAAACTTCCCATTAATAAAATTATTTTGATTTGGTTGGTTACAGGTAAAATTATTTGGTTAGTCATATTCGTCAAAATTAACAAATTTATTTTGAACTTCAAAATAAGTCTATAAAATGTAAATATTTGTCTGATAATATGATACCAATTAATTACGTGTGATCTACTGATTTTACTGAACTGCGTCCGGTCGCCGGCGCCGCCGCCGGCCCGGCCCGGTGCAGGCTGCAATATCAGATCAAAGCCAAATCCAAGTGGATTGCAAATTAAATATGCACCATTCGGTGGCTTGTATTTCCAATTGGGGAACTGATTTTTGGAATGAGAAAAGACTAGGTACTCAATATTTAGGAGACGATCTCAATATTTTTTTTAAATTACACCCTCATGTCGAACTTGCCTTGCCTAACCTTGCCGTCGTGTATCCAGCCTACGAATAGACTTGTCCTACTCCCATGGATGTAGTAAAAGCCTTAAGGGATTATACCAGTGGATGGGCAGTAGCATCCATCTGAGTACTTATCACCAACTGCAATCACTAATCCGTCTGCCAAGCGTGGTGGTAATTGCAAATCCACCCATTGTATTCTATGGGGGAGGTCTCGTCCAACAACGTATAACGGCTGATGATGATGATGATGCTACATTGCCGTGGTGTGTTCGGCCTACGAATAGACCCCTCCGTCCTTCCGTGGATGTAGTGAAAACCGTAATGAGGGGTTACACCAGGGGATGGGCAGCAGATATATAGATAGATAACTCTGTATTGCATTCACCCATAAAAATCCCCCTTATGAACCCTTATGGCATTATATGCAATGTAACCACACTGGTTTTTTTCTACCAACGTTCAAAATAAAGCTGTAATACCTTTGAGGAACCAGTGGCATGACATAAGAAGAATACAAAACGTGCTACGACACTGCCTACGTCGTAGAACGACCGTAGCATTTGTCTTCTTATTGTATAATAGCAGTACCTATTTTTGAACAATACCACTCTCTGGTCTGGTAATTAGCACTGAATAATGCAGAAAACTTAATCTATTTTATTAATATGAAATGAGTCTGATTATCATGATCCTTATTAACTACAAATGAAATCAAAACAAAGCAAAAGAATTTCATTCATTGAAATCACAAGGATCATTTTGAATCACCTTCATCTACGAGATCCGTTTGTTGTAAGAAATCCAGTTTGTGATCTCGCATGCTAGTTTTTCATATAGTAACCTACTGTCACTATGGCGTGTTCAAGTTTAAAGGTAGGTATAGTAGTTAAATAATAATAACTTTAATCGTTTGCGTTTGTCAGCACAATTATTTATATTTTTAAATGTTGTTTATACTTACTTGTTTTAGGTGGTCATCTTTGTGTAAGACGGACCATTTATGTAAGTCAAGCCGTGTTTGTTGCATGGTTCTTCTAGGCTTGGTCGCGTTGGAATAGGAGTAATTTTAGTTTATATAAGACGATTCAAAATGATCCTTGTGATTTCAATGAATAAAATTATTTTGATTTGATTTGTAAATAAAGATAAAGTGCAAATGGTGCATCAAACTAATAAAGTTATAGAGATATTAAAACATAAAGTGCAGCTATTTACCGGGATAACAAATCGCTTTGTCCTCTGCAGCTGGTCACTTACCACAGAAACTTGGATACGATAACAGTGAGAACTTGGTCGTCATTGCCAACTGCGCCTGATATACTAGCACGGTCGCGTGGCTGCGCTCGTTTTAATTGTTGTTTGCCACTGTTTGTCGGTCTAATGGGTTTCATGATTTACCGTGTTTTATCGGCGAGAGTTACTCACATGGAAACTTGAATAGAACCTAGTTTAAATCTCCGTCAGAATTAATTTGAAATTGAAAGTTTAGTTTATTTCAGTTAGCCAATTATGGGTCTACTGATGGCCCAGCCCATAGACGTAGCCAGGGGGGAGTTTAGGGGGTGGGGTTAACCCCCCCGAAATATTCAAAATGTTACCAAAAAATTTGATTGTTCTCACTTCTTAAAAATTTTGACTCATGTAATTTCGTGTACATTTTTGTTTATTTTTTTCTTGAACCCCCCCGAAACTAATACCTGGTTACGCCCTTAGCCCAGCCTATACACAGAGACACTGTATTTGTCTGGTGTCCGTCTGGACATTGATAAGAATTATGTACCTATCTAATCTTTTTCCCCACAAATTTTCCCTTCTATTTGTGAATCTAACACTGCTAATCTATCGCTCACTGCTGGATATAATAGGCCTTCTCTCTAACACACCACTCTTCGATCCTGTGTCAATTGAACCAAATAAGTTCCAACCACCACAACCTTCCAACCTTCACAATACAATCCCCCCATTTGATAGTTTTTTGATAAATATTGAAGTGGAGATACGGGAAAGACGGTTCTTGGACAAAAGCATGTGACCGAGTGTTGACCACGCGAGGCTCAGATCACATTCATTAGCCTTGTTAATAGAATTCAATGCCAAAACAATGAAGTATTTTAGATGCCAGTAAAAATAGATTAAACAAACCGTTGTCAACGACAAAGCGACAACTAATGGTTCGGCTTTGTTGCCAGAAACCTTACGATCAAAAGGCCAAAATTAAATGTAACTGAAAAATATAAAACGAAGTGCCTTTGGGCATAATAATTTTATTACGAAACATATCCCGGGCTTTGTATCTATTAATAAACACTTTAGGGGATATTTTAGGTCATAGACTGAGCGAGAGTCGTCTCATTCTCAACTATTTTTCTCAGAATGGTTGCACTAAGTTAACTTTAGGCTATAGCTTAGGTAAATATCAGTTAATATGCCTAGGTACCTACGTTACTAGGTATTTGCTACTTAGCGATAAAATCACCCATTGTTTTTTTTGTTACTTGTTGAGTATTATGGTGTGCAATAAACATTTTTTCTACCTATCTATACAGGATGGTGATTTTTACATTTGCTATAATTAAGTACGAAGGAGACTCTACCTCATTATAATTAACTATACCTATTTAGTCTGTGTTTATCCATTCCTATATTTTAAGTTGAAAACCCCTTTTTCACGGTTTCACAGTTTACACACCGTAGTGTTTTTAGTCGCCGAAATATATTTTGTGAAATCAGTCCCATTTCTTTTATGATTTAAAAAAATATATATATTCTATCTAAGTATTTTTGAATTACAATAATTCTGTTGGGTTTCAGTTCAGAATCACTATTTATTTATTGTAATAAAAAGGTCGGTAGGTCTAACAGAAAGCTTGCACATTGGGCATACAATATTTGCTTCTAAAATATGCAAAGACTGAAAACTAGGTTATCTTCTTTTAGATATACCTATCTAAATTAATTAGAAACAATTTTATTAACATTGTAATTCGCAACGTATTCAAAGTATTCGTTTAGGTTGTCAAATACTTTAGAAGTATAAGTAATATTTATTCTGTGGTATAAGGTACAATGAAATTTAGGACCATATTTTAATTGCTTTGCTTATATAAATCTTTCTTCTTTATATTATAATTAAATCTTAACTTTTAAAATACTTACGTAGGTACTTACCTATCAAACTAACTGAACAAATATCAATATTTACTTGATTACCGTCTTTGACCAATTAATTTATTTATTTACTTTCTAAAACAACAACGGTGATAATAATTATTTTAATATGTACCTACCATTGTCGATAACCATTTGTTTGACCAATTATTTGTATATATTTGTTGAGTCGTTTGAATTGAAATATGTATTTGCTGTTATTTCACACTATTTCAATGGAATACCAGGGTGTTCTATAACAACTTTTGCTCTAAGAGCTTATATAAAAAAACATGATATTAGCTGTTTTAGTTAATTAAGTACCAATCGTGAAGTCAAACTTCTTTAGGTAGGTACCCAAAGAACAAGTTCCCGAACTTGTTGGCAAATTTCGTTGGTATAAGATTTGTTCTGGCTGCTGGCTTATTTAGGAGTGTGTTGTTAATAGCAGAAAGTATGTTAGCCGAGTTGGCCGTTGAAAGCAATGGTGGCGATAGTGAGCTCACCACTTGTCACGTCTATATTCCTGCGTCTGTGCAACCCACAGTAAAAAGAGGCCCTTTGAGGCTTTTCTGCCTACCCCGTAGGGTATGTATGAACAAAGAGACAGCTGACTTTAGTACCTAGGTACATGTTTCAGAATTTTTCATTGGGGTCCAAGAGATAAAAACAATAAAAGAGGCCAAGTTCATCAATGATAATAACCTACCTATATTTTTTTTTATATTAGGAACAACAAACAATTACACTCAAATCAAGAATACAAATATTTCTTTAAATATAGGTAAGTACTAAAAGTGCAATCAGCCCCGTCGTCCACGAATTTGATATAAAACTATGAGGGCGCAATTTTGTTTTTGTCAAGTTTGTTTTGAAATAATAAATTCATATTATCATCATATATAGGTAGGTTATCATTGATGCAGTTAGGTAGCATAGGTAAGCATCTATTATTCAGGTACCTACATGCACGTGTGTGTACGATAACTTGGTACCTAGTACGTACCAGAATATTTTAAATAATTTTAATACATACCGAGGTATACCGTGTAAACATAAGTAAATACCTACCTACCTAAGTATTGAAAACAAAACAAAATGGCACTGTTCCTACCCCATTATAGACTAAACATTAATGGAACTTATTATATGAAATATGTAAAGGATTATTATTTTCTACAGTTTGCTCTGCCGGATATTAGTCTTCAGGAAGTCTAAACCGATTTCAATAGCGTGGATGGCAGTGCCGGGCGCACACATCACGCCGTACCCGCCGTGTCCGTAGCAATGGACTACCTTCACGCCGGAAATGACTTCTGCTTCCACGCGGACCGGCACGCGGTGTGGTCGCAAGCCGACTCTGTTCTCAACAACTTCAGCCGTCTTCAAACCCGGCAGCAAATCGCAACACCTCTCAAAAATCGACGCGGCATCGTACTTATCAACTTTTGTATTATAACTATCGTACTGTCTCACCCCACCCAAAGTCGCCACGCCATCCAATCCGGGAATGATATACGTATCGTAATCCCCGTAAAAAGCCGTCTTCAACCACGGAGCCTTCGCTTTTATCACCTGCCCGCGGATAGAAACCAAGTCATGATCGTTGCATAAAGTTTTCGCGCCCAAACCTGCGCAGTTGAACACCAAATCGTACCCTGATAGTGATGTGAAACTGTCGATAGTTTTCACGATAACTTTTCCACCCTTGTTTATAAATATTTTCTTCAACCACGGCAAGTGCTTCTCACATCCGATTTTTAGTGTCGAGAAATACGATCCGTACTTCCAGCCTTCTCCACAGATTTTTAATTCTTTCTCATCGACGGGTCTGTATTCGGGCACAATTTCCTCGATAAGATGGTTTCTGGTAACGTGATAGTTGTCTTTGGAAAAAATGTAAGCGCCAAACGGCATGATTCCAGCTTCGAATGCGTTCGGTGTCTTTAATATCTCCTGCCAATAGTTCCACGAGTCCACTATCCATTTCTTGGTGATATCTTTAGTCGCTCCTTTGAAGCTCAGCCCCGGTCTGAAGATGCCGGCGGCGACGCAGCTTACGGTATCTTGTTCGAATTTATCCGCAATAACAGTAATTTTAGCTTCCGTTAATCGTTCCTGGAGGATTTTAGCTAGGGACAGCCCCACCACTCCGGCTCCGATGACAGCAATACTTGGTCCTTTCTTCTCCATTCTTTTCTGAAAAAAACATAAACAATTTGTAAGTAGGTACGACTAACTAGTAAATTTACACTTGTCATATAACGGCCCATTTATAACGTTTCTCAAAAACCAATCGGTGTTAGTAAACGGTCCTATAAAAGGACAAAAACCGTTTACACAGATTTTTGGCACAGATAGGTTCATTCACCCATCCGGTGAGAGTCGTTCCCCAACTCGCCAACGTTTGTCCAGTTGGGGAATTGCAAAATTGTACTATTGACGTTCCCTAACTCGCCTACTTTCTGATCTGTCGATTCCAATACAGTCAAAGAACAGCAACGTTGTACAAAAATGTGAAATAAATAAGACTATTACTACAGAGGGAGGGTTACCAACGAGTAACACCCAAACGAGTAACACTGTTACTCGTTGGGATTTATTTTCAGAAGCCGGTGCACATAAATATGTCAAATGCAATCTGCAAAACACATTCGGCCCAGATGAATGGGTAGATTGCATGATCCAAGATAATATTATTATAAGTAGGTACCTACTTACTCAGAAGAATTTCTATGATTCCCTAGTTATACCTACCAAAGGCACAAATGAATAAGAGATACTACTTATGTTACCTACGTACCTATCTACTCCATAAAATTGACATGGCATGATGACATAATTATGACGATTATAAGTACATATTGTATATTATATATACTTGAACACCAATTTAATAGTTTGATATTTTGTATAGGTGGCTACCTACCTACGCTCAACACGAATCTTTGAGATAAGGTAGAGTCAATTGACCCTCTCGTTAGAGAGTAGGTATTATGTTCTGTGCAATGATGCCAACTTTTGGTAGATACTTATCTGACGATTTAAAAATAGCGATAGCATATCGCTAGTAATGTAGGTATGTAATGTAGGTATCTAAGCCAAACCTAACCTTACTATAGAGAACATTATGAAATCATAACATAACATGGTACTTATTAGTGAACACCCAACAGTCACATACGTACGTAGGTAACAATAGTCCTGATCCCACACTAGGATAGTCGTGTGTATCAAGGAACTACGAGTACCATGACCACAACACCACGACCCGCAACAAATATTTGCAGATCATGCAAACATTTGTCCCGCAGCAAGAATCGAACCTGAAACACTTGCGTCTCAACCAACTACTCACCTACTGCACCACGGAGGTCGTCAGGACTTGAACCGACATCGTTAGTATATACTTCACTTACTATAAAAAACTTAGGTAGGTACATAAATAAATTTGTGAGTATTACCAGCAAAAATTACTAAAGTAGGTACATACAAAAAAAAATAAACAAAAAAAAATAACCAGCTGATTTCTGCTCGGCCCTGCTGCGCACGCGACCACACCCACAGACTCTCAGAGATACTATGCTTTGATACTATGTACCTACCTACGTACGTATCACACACACCACATGGCCACACCCCTCGTCTCGCCTTTATTATGTATGACTAAGCTACAACATCTTTTATTATGATCGGGTTCCGTATTTTGTACGACCCCTAAAATGTACTACATAATAATGCACAACCTGATAATCCACGACCACAGCATTCCAACATTACTTTAACAGGCTATGCAATATCGGACTGTATTATTATTGTCTACGGCCTTATTGACCTTTTATTTAAATTATCAATAAATGATTACTATGACTACTAGTATTATGGTCGCATAAAACATAATTTACCAAGTCCTAGAAGTTGATCTACACAAATAATCAAAAAAGAGGTAATGTTTAAGTTTGTAAGTAGGAGTTGGAGGCTGCAATAACTGATCTGATTTTGAAAATTCTTTCATCGCTATGAAGCTATACTATTCCCAACTGCTATGTGCTATCATATAAAAGTATTTTTAGTATGAAATCACTATATTTGTAAATGTCGATGAAATATCAAGTTTTTTGGCAACCCTAGTGGGTTTGGAGCTATGTGCAAGTTTTTGGCTCTACTCGATATCGCAAACGAGATAACAGTATTTACTGAAAATACTGAAAAACCAGGAGAGATCGAATTACTTATAATTTTAGCCCTGCCCACCATAAAGTTAAAACATAAGTACCTACTTAGGTAGGTCCATACCTAATTGCAAATTTTTATGAGTTGGTTTCAATTTATTTATTGATTTATAGCTTCAACATCAAACATTTCAATAATTTTGGACATATTCTCTATTTAGACATAATAGAATCTACCTAACTTAAGTTGTGTTAGGTTGACAGGCACATTTTGACATCATCATTTTAAAAAACTACCAAACGTGCGATTGTAGAGTCATAACGTAATGTTTGTCTCTTTACATTTTCAGAAGCGCGACCGCCAAGAAAGAACTACAATCAGCTTTCCTCAAATGAAAAACTGGATAACCGACACCAAGACGATGTCCACATCGAAGAAACGGTGGCAGTGGAGTCTGATGCTAGCAGCACCGATTTAGACGAGCGCGACACACGCGGTGTGTGCCCACCTTGCGCACACGACAGATACAACAACAACATACGCCGCCATGCACATGATGATTTCAGCGATGATAGTGACTATGGTAAGTGTTAATCATTTTGTTTGCGGAAAATAAATATATTACGCGTAATAATGCAGCAGGCAAAAAACCGTACCCGCGCGGGGTGTTATATTATTTTTTGAAAAATCGATACTTTCCTATTTGTGACATGCGCATCACTGGTTCACAGGCCTTTTTAGGCACCTCAAAGTTTTGCACCCTTCTTAGAGATTATTTGTTAGCTGTCAGTCATGGTCAGTTCATTTGTTATGTCAATGTCAACGTCAGCCAAACAAACTAAACTTTTCAGGATTTTCCGAGATTTTGTTGTTTCGTCAGCTTTTGTGTTCTGTTTTTGTAAATAAATTGCAATTCTATGTTGACAAAAAAGCACAACGAACTCAAATAGTAATAATGGCAAACCTAAAGTCTGACTTGGATCAATACTTGCTTCAAAACGAGAGCCGTCGAAGTTACAAGTTCAGCTTGCCTCAGTTCTCGACGCCAAGTTTTTTCTCCCGGAGCACCGAAGAGACGCCCACAAGCACTACCAGTAGTACTGCTAGCTGGTTCGAGAATGTGCAGCAAGAATATTTTACTTTGGTAAGTTCTTTTGAAATTAGAATCTATGAAAAAGTTATTGGTGAGTCATAGATGCACCAGTAAACAATGACCCAGTTGGCAATTCTGTCGGTTGCACAGTCAGTTAGTAAAGTTAGTGTGTTGTGCGTGTGTTATTAAAATATTTACCTTTTCAGAGTAGAACACAGCGTTTCCTTGGTTTTGGAATATGCTTGTTCTTCGGGATATTGTGCTTCATACTATCCTTCCTCTACATACCAGTTCTACTTTTGCAAGCGAGGAAGTTTGCACTGCTATTCACTTTGGGAAGTCTATTTTTCATACTCAGGTAAAACATTATTATAAAAATACATTATTGCTACTTAATTTTGCCAGAATATGGTATTTTATGCTTTTAATTGATTTTGAACTATGCCTAGGTATTAAATCTTGGTTATATTTGTATAGTATACTAATATAGTATTATGGTTACAGTTTCAGTTTCCTGTATGGACCGTGGGCACATCTCAAGTCAATGTTCTCTAAGGAGCGAGCGCTGACAACATCAGTATACATGATCACTCTCACTGCCACCCTTTACTGCGCCCTCCACCTGCAGAGCACTCCGTGGACCATTATCTGTGCTGTGTTGCAAGTCATAGCACTGTTCTGGATGATGATGGGATCCATCCCTGGAGGTTCCACCGGGGCACGGTTCTTTGGAAGCATGTTCAAGTCATCAGTGTCAAACACTCTACCCATTTAACACATGGTGGGATTGAATTAAGACTTTTATTTGATAAGGATTTTTGTACTTTTTGGATAAATGCAATGGAATGAGTAGTAGAATAGAAACCCAGTTATTTTGGTTCTTTTCTAATTACAACATAATTTGTTATTAGTAATATTTAACTGTCTATTTTATATTAAGTTTTTACAAAAATTTGGGCAGTGTGGCTCAGCATAACATAAAGTCAAAGTCAAAAAGAATTTTATTCATTGAAATCACAAGGATCATTTTGAATCGTCTTATAAACTAAAATTACTCCTGTTCCAACGCAACCATAACATCCAATAGTTGCATACATAGTCCTGATCCCACACTAGGTTTCCCCGTGTCATGGGTATCAGGAACTACGAGTACCTTGGTACTATAACACCCAGACCCGGAACAAATATTTGCAGATCATGCAAACATTTATTCTGCAGCAGGAATCGAACCCGCAATCTCTTGCATCAGCTGGCTACCTGCCCGCCGCGCCATAGAGGTGTCAAGGAAACCATGTCTTCATAACCATGTGGTCTTTGTAAATGTGAAATAACTACTAATGTAATTTTATGGACACTGTACTATGTATTGGCCATTGATTTTGAAATTAAATTAGTAAACATCATAGATAGGTAGTGTATTTTACTAAATTAGTTATGAACAAACATTTGTATTTTAGTCAACACAGACAAATAATGTAACTTGTCAACGATCCTTTGCTCATAATCACAACTAGATTATAAAATACCTATTAATAAACTAGCCATAAGCAGCCCATGTTTTGATCTTGTATGATACAAAACCATTGACTTTATATTACTTATAATTATTACTTGAATAACTATTGTAGATGGCACCACAAGCTCTATCACAAGCTATTTGTTTATTTTGTGGTAGAGATACATGGACCCTTATTCTTGGATAAATCTCGTCCACGAGATGACGTTATATCTTGTATGACACCTGCAAAAGGGGTCCCGCCCTCCTATTCCTAACTGAAAGTCACTCGGTGACTAACGTTTGACAAGTAAAATGACTATCAATTGCTCAAAATCATCATTAAGAATTGTTAGTTGATGGTAGTTTTACTTGTCAAAACGTTAGTTCTGACTTTCAATTAGGGAATAGGGGGCTGGTTTGTGTGGTATCTCCAAATGAAAGTCCCTTTTGAGTTTATGGTCGTACCTAGTAAAAGTCAGTGGAGTAATTATGTAAACAGTAGTCACTTAGACCGACAGACTTTCAGGCTAAGTACATGTAAATGGTTTAAGGTAAGTGAGTCCGCGCACTCTCGATGGTATGTCCGGTCCGGTTGCGAACTGTCAAATTTAGGATAGCGGAAAGGTGCGCTAAATCGCTAACGCAGCGAAAGCGCATTTGCTGAGTGTTCGATATTAACTCAAACACACCCTTAATGTTAAAGAACTTTTCCGCATTCGAACTCTATGGATGGTCCATTAAGCGTGGAAAAAAAACAACACCCTTACAAAACTTTGGTTTTCATCTCAGAATCTTTATTCTGAGGTTTTCATACTATATTTTTGACGTCATCTCGTGCAAAAGATTTTGTCAGAAATTATAATGTTAGATAGGTACCTATTTAGGTGTAATTTACATGGTCTTGCCTTTTGTATATAAATAACTTATCGCTATTTTCCTTAATTTTGGATAGCTTTTACTGTGACTGCATCGTGCATTTTATTTTGAAAACATATCATAGCTTTCTTGTTCGTACTATTTTATGCACAATGTAGATATTGTTTAGAATGCAGATTATTTTTCAATTATTCTAGACTTGTCTTCTATTTAATACATAAATTATTTAAAACATTGAAAGTTTTTTTATTGCAATTTTAACGTTTGCCCGGCTGGCTGGTTTTCTCAGGGTTCAGAATGTTTAAATAAACGCACACAAACACTGGTACACGTTTAATATCGTTCATGGGAATTAATAGTTTACAATTATAGACAATTATAATGAGTACACGGTAATTATTATAATAAAATGCAATAAATAACCGTCGCGGGCGTGATCAATCACGGAATCGCGCGGGCCGCCGAATCTCTCTTACTTGCCGTGAGATGGCGCTAGTTATACTTGGGTTGATAGAGCGAGACAGAACGTCGCTAACGCGGCATGGTCCGGTACGGCTGTCACTGTCAGGTGATGGGCTAGTGTTGCGCGTTATACAATTAATATAAATAATTAAAATATATAAATATTAAAAGGAGCAGGTACAATTAGTCACTGAGCATGGAGAACTATTTTGTTCTCGATAATTAGTTTTTGTTCTGGCTAATAAAAGTAGAGTCTGAAAATGCGCGGCTTTAAAAATAATCAGCTTGGCATCCCCACATCCATAACTAACATGAAATACCTGGATTTACCTACAAAAGTCAAAATAAATAATTGTAAAGTGTTAGTTTTGGGGGTCTAGTCATTATGCGTCTCCTCTCGAACCACGCTAGCGTATGGTTCCGTAGTTTACTCAAATGAAGACTGGATGTCGCCACTAGTAGATTAGATAGAACGCGCGATCGGTTTTATTACTTTAGTTTCTTGTCTGTCGATGGACTAAAGATATACTTAATGATGACCGCTGTGGTGCGCGGCGGGCGAGTAGCCGGCTGAGATGCAAGACGTTGCGAGTTTGATTACCCCTGCAGGACAAAAGTTTGTATGATCTGCAAAATTAAATATTTGTTCTGGGTCTGGGTGTTATGGTACTATGGGGAAGGCCTATAATTATGTCCAGCAGTGGTCTTCTACAGGCTGATGATGATGAATAAACGGTGCGGAAAAACTACCTATAATAGGTACCTAATATAGTAGGTACGTAGCCGACGATTTAATTGAATAACCTCCTTTTTTGAAATCGGTTAACATCTGAAATTATCCGTTCTGACGCAAGCAAGTGTACAATACACGGAAGAATGAAATGGTACAATATCATGAAATTGTAGGAAAACTTTTTTTTTATTCTACTTAGCAAGCAAACAAGCATACGGCTCACCTGATGGAAAGCAGTTCTTTACCGTAGCCTATGGACGCCTGCAACACCAAAGGCATCACAAGCGCGCTGCCGACGCCGAGTCCCTGAGACATAAAGATGAAAAGTCTCATGTGCTTGTAATTTCACCGGCACCCGTACCCTTCAAACCGAAACGACGCGAACAATACTGCTTGGCGGCAGAAATAGGTACGGTGGTAGCACTTCCCTGGACGAACTCTTTCACAAGAAGTTCTACTACTAACAACACTAACTAAACTGTAGGCAACATTGTAATGTTCAGTGTATGAAAGATTATGATTAATGTCTTAATTTTGTGCCTTAAGTCACACAGCATAACCGTATTCCGTGGTTTCCAGACGAGGCGCTGACCTGTAACGTGTGCGACCGTTCCTTCTCCACGCGGCGCCAGCTCGCAGACCACCAGCAGAAGAAACGGCACTTTGGGTAAGCAAGCCCCAATTACTCCATCTAATTCTACAATTATTCGACGAACTCTGGCGCGGCGGGCCAAGGTTCGCCTGCGACGCATGAGGTTGCGGGTTCGATTCCCGCCTCGGAACAAATATTTGTACGATCTGCAGATAATTGTTCAGGGTGCTCTGGGTATTTTCTATGTATAATAAAAAAATACCTATATATGTAGGTAATGTATTGTATTTAGTATATCGGTTGTCTAGTTGTACTGTTGTACTGTTGTGTGAAATGTCCAGCATTTATTTATTTATTACTAATAATATAAAGAGAAAAGATTTGTTTTTAGATTGTTTGAACCCGCGACTATGCTTGTTTATTTACTCTAAAATGGTTTGAATTAAATCAAAGATCACTCAAGTCAGTAGCGCATCTACCACTTCCAGCAGTGGATGACGTCGGTGATGGATGATGAATTGATGAACTTCTATTCCCATAATTGGTTCACCGATGGTAAAACCACTGTCAAAGAACCCCCATCTATAACCAATCCAATTGTTTACAGCTGCAGCGCCTGCGACAGTCTGTTTCCCTCGCTGATGACTCTGGAACACCATAAGGAGGAGTTCCAACACTGGTCCGACAGCTGCTGCTCGCGCTCCGAAGAGTCTTCAGACGAGGAGGCGTGCCACGAGGACCGCCATCGGCTGCTCTAATGCTCACACCTCATTATTGCCGGGAAGCCCCAAAACTTGGGCACGTTTGTCTAGATTAAGGTGTGATTCCGACGCCGACGGCAGACCGCAGTTTTTATGCGACAAGTAGTAATAAAAAACCCCATAGCTTTATAAAAGGAATGGGAATTAATAGGTACTATTGGAAAATCCAATGGGACGCGGGATGGGTGGGAATATAAAGTTGTCCCATTGCATATTCCAATGGGGCAAGTGGGAATAAAAAGCAAAGTACATAAAATGGGATAAAAGTTAAAATATGAAGAATTAAGACCCACAACTTTGCTTTCGACTTCTGCAGTTTGCAACTAGTCGACCGACTAGTTGCTCGCTAACTAGTCGGTCGCTGCCGCTGTCTTCGGAATTATACCTTTATGCAAACGAATTATCACTTCTTGATATGCAGAATTTTAAGCCAATTCACACTGGTGTTTGAAGGTTACTCTTTATGGGACCTTCGACGTTTGGTATACAAACGCCGCAAGTATAGACCTTCGATAACATGGCCTGCCCGTACACTACTTTTTTTATACAGATGACAATGCGAATGTAAACTTTTAAACGCCTTGCTATACAACTGGCACTTGAACACTCTGGGAGGAGCAGACCATGTTATCGTAGAATACCTCAATACTATTCCGCTTTTCTATGAATGTACAAATTAGTCTTCTAAAGCAATTAGAAAGACAAGAAATTACAACAGCCAAACTTTCCTTGGCGCGCTCTATTATTTATTGCTCCGAAATAATTTGTTACCAGTGTGCGTAAGGCCTAACTAAAGCCAAATACAGTCCGAATTCAAAAAGCCTTTTGGTATTCCCCATAAACTTGTGCCATGGCTCATCAGGAAATATCGCTCCTGTGTTATTGGGGCATGATAAACATTTAAGTACTTGGTGTAAAAAGACCTAATACAAAATCTGAATTGTTGTTAGATTATGACAGGAGTTACTTATTTGGAGAACAGAGTTTGTTCCAATGTTATCTTACTAACAAAACGAAAAAGGTACTTGTAATGATAAAAACAAATTAATAAAAATCGAGTTTCCTTTTATTGTGTACAATCTTGAAGTTTACACATTATTTTACTTCAATATTCAAGCCTCAAGGTTATTCTTTTTACACCTTGTATATGAATCTATAAAAAAGACATTGTTCTAGTCTAGTAAGACGTATTGGCATAATGGAAGAACCTCATTACATAGTGCCAATAAAACATGCATTGGCGGGAAATGTCGACTGGAATTTCAGAAGAGCCGTATAACTCTGTCCGTTCTAGACCCACAAAACAGCCAAAATGTTAGTTTCATCCTGAAAACTTGATTATTTCAAGGTTTCTATACTGGGCCTAATAAATTGTTATCATCTCATAAGCAAGGCCTAACAAATATTTGTATTGAATTGTCTACAAATCAAAGATAGACATGGTCTCTATTTTGTTAACTCAATGCCCATACATTTTGATCAGGGAAGGATCCTATGAAAACAAGTCATGCATTGGAAAAGAAAACTATAGTGTAACTGAAAAAATGCAGTATAATTTAGTCAATACGCTAGTAAAAACAGTAACTATAAATACAATATTCGATGTTCTTGGCAAAGAATGAGATTCTGACATCAATTTAAAAGGCAAGATCGTAAGTCCAATAGGCCTATCTCAGACATTGCATCGTCTAGCAGCCAATACTCGTGTTCAAGGTTATTCTAGTCGTCAATGAGGCCATGGCCTCGCCAATGTACTTTCCATGGAGTCCTTTATATTGATAAAGTTCAATTAGTACAGTACAACAATGTGCAAGGAATTCGTGTCGAATATTAATGTTACATATCAATACGTAAAAGCGTATTAATGCGTGAAAAACAAATCTATGGGTGAATTAAATGTTTAAATAACTATCATATTATTATTATTAATCTTCAAAGTAGCGAATTCACTCCTCGTTTGTTGTTCACGCAAGTTAAACGTAGCTAAACCATATCTTTTGTAAATACAATTTCCTAGTGATATCCCGGCAATAATGCATATCACGCACTTAAAATAATCGTAATGACTGATCGTATTGTAATTACATGTAAATAATCACTCCGATAGATCTGTGTCATCAGACTATTTAAATATTAGTGACAAAATGATTAATCAATTGTGCCCCGATCCGACGCATGCGTCTCGCTCGAGGCTTCCAGCCTAGTATTAATATGTGTAACAATTCAATCACTCCACTAGCCGTAATATTCTTTTTATATAAAGTAACTACATTCATAAATCACGATAAGATAAGAACGTATCTACCGAACCGAAGCAAAGTGTACATAACGAATATTCGTACAAATAAAAATACGATTGAAAATATGTACAGAAATGTTTATTTTTTAGGAAACCACATAACCACAGAGTGACGGCACACGTACGCACTGCGCTATGTACTATGATCTCCAGTAGATAATCCGAAAGGCCGGCCGGGGCGGCTCGTACACATCTTTCAATTTTTCATCAATCGAACAATCGGGAATACAAATCACGAATCTCTTACAAAAGCATAATACGAGTGAGTCTAGGGACCGCGGGCGTCCGCGTCGCGCGCCTCTTGCGGGCCCCTAGGGGGGCGCGGGGCGCGGGCGGCCGGGTCGGCACGATACATGGTACGTTATGTTACGTTAGGATACAATATCTTGTGGGCTCGTCTCGTCAGGGCGCGGGGCGCACGCGGTCGGCGCGGCGCGGCGCGGGCGCGGGGCGCGGCGGGCGCGGGGCCGGCGGCTCTAGGCGGCGCCGTTCACGAGCGCGGCGCCTTCCGCGGCCTTGCTGGCGCCCGGCGAGCGCCGCTTGTCACGCGTGCGCGGAGTCAGCGCGCCGGCCGCAACCGCAGCGGCGACTACGCCCGCGCTCTCTCCCGCTCCGCCCACGCCAACTGCTCCGACAGCGGCCGGCACGCCGGGCGCTGCTCCGGGCACATTCCCGGCGCCTCCGCTCACCCCGTTCTTCCAGCCGCCACCTGAAAACAAATAATTCTTCAATCTCCGTCTGCAGAGTTTGACCGCCCCGGGAAGTCACCCCGCTCGACACGGCAAAGCGCTTTCATTGAACAGAGGCCGTACCATGAGCTTTCATAGCGATTCAGTTCACAAAATATCAGTTCCGTCATATCCGCAGCTATATTTAAAGGCCCAGTAGCAGAAGGTCTATAGACTTAATGATGACGGATATCAACGACGAACCGATATTTTGTACTGAATAGTTTTTGAACTGAATCGCTACAAGAGCTCATGGTACGGCCTCAGTCCTGCAATGAAAACCGTGTCGACCGAACTCTCGAACTGCCGATGGCGGTCCATCTAGTGTCCGAACGCAAGCATAGGCCGCGGCTGGAAAACACAAGAGACTTGAGGTCCGGTTAGATAAACTGCGGTGCGGTGGAAAATCGCGTACGTACACAAAAGTTAACGTGAACTAGTTTTGAATGGTTTGAATCTGAAAATGTTACTGCCAGTAAAACATTGCAGTGGAACATGCAATAGATACAACACCCTACTAGCACAATGTTAAATGATTGCAATTTCAATACAGAATGGCAAGCAAAGCTAACTAAAAACACGATTCAAGTAATGTTGTGTAAATCGAGCAGTTCATATTGAAGTTATCAAATAATGAGGAGCATCACAGGTAGACTGCCACCAACACATAGTTGAAAACCCCACTTGTCTTGCCATATAGTCCAACCAATGGGACAAGTGGGAATAATTGCGTAACATACAAATACTTTATTTCGTAATAGCGTGCACCTCATCCGCGCTGATGCAACACTGCGCGCCAGCCCGCCATGATTAGCAGACTTAGTATGCGCGAGAGAGTAAGTATTTAGTGCGGCACTAGCGCCAGTGGCAGTTCTACTTGATTTTTAGCTATTCATATGCCGATGGGACAAATATTACTTGTCTAGAGACGATACTATCTGCATGTGATGCATTGTGATCACAAACCCATAAAATGGAAACTTGCTCACAACTACAAGGTATGGTCACATGCCAGTGTGTATCATGGTGGATGGAGGCGGATTAAGACTGTTAGATCATGGCGTTCTGAGAGTTCTAGCAGTGAACATTTTCAGGGTGAAGATTGTTTTTTTGTGGTTGTAGCATTCTCCAAAATAGATCTGACTTGAGCCTTGAGGTCCTATTAGACTTTTACGTATCTCATGTCTAACATTTCCTTGTTTTATTCCTGATATATGAGGCGTAGAAAAGAGCCTAGTTCGTGACCGTTAGTAGAGGAACCAGTGTGGTGACAGGATGAGGGTGCGTCTATGCTGGAGCGAGGCGTACCTTGCTTGCGACGGCGGCGACGCGGCTGCTCGGCGTCGCACAGCTCCTCCGACGACGCCGACTCTACACACACATACCTACAGTGCCTTTTTGACCCACACTACCCTTGCTGTCTCATCACTACTACTAGTGTACTACATCACTACACTCTCTGTCCCACACTACACTCCCCGCTCTCGAGTACTCTACCCGACTAAGCGAGGAAACGCTTGTCTGGTACCGCAAGACTTGCACCACTATTATTTCAAAATATTTAGATGACTGATCAGACTAATGCACCAACCAACATAAGCTAGCATAGTGTAGTGTGGCTGGATTACACATTGATTAGTGCGAGTGCGAGTAGGCTTGATTGCGAGTGTGAGTGCTTAATGCTTAGTTGTGTCCAATACTGTTTAGCAGCTGCGATTATTAAATTCAGTTGCAAATACAATAACAATGCTCAGAAGCGTCGTCCGCGCAACAATGTTAAACACTAATCACTAAACAAGCATGTCCAAACGTGTTTAGTACCAGGCAAGCTGCGAGTCAGGGGGAAGGAAAGGCGCGAGGGACGGAGCTACTCGCAAAAAAATTGAACTCGCTTCTATTCACTTTACTACGCTGATTACTAATCACTCGCACTAATCAGTTGCTGTGTATTTTACTAATCACTAAGCACCTGCGCTAAACACCTGCACTCGCACTAATCAATGTGTAAACCAGCCTTAACAACGCGGTCACTATTAGCTAGAGATGACCTCTCAGTACGCCTGTCCCAGCAGTGAGAACATTATGAGCTGGCTATTATTACATGAATGCATAAATACAGTTACGAAATACAAATAAACCAGAATGCTACTATATAAATCGAACTACATTTTCAACTTGCACATTCAGTAATGTTTTCAGATTCTGATTCAAACATATACCTATATGAAGGATAGTACAGTTTGCTCCACGAGTCGTAAGCACGATGTCACTTTTACGGCTTTGGCCACAACACCACGACAACACGGCGCCCACGCACAATTTATTATAAAAACTTGACTGCGAGTACGGCACCGTGCCGTGTTGATGTGACCAAAGCCAATGTCGAACGTCACACCCCGCTATTAAGTCTCGTGGCGGCAACTGTCAGTGAATTTTATTGATGTGTTCGTAAATCTTCAAAACACAACAATAAAATTCGAAGTCAGGTACAGAGTTTTACACTACAACTAAGTCAAGAAAAGCTGTTTTTCAGAACGACGACGGTTCGATGTTTATTCTCGTGAATTGTGTCTTTGCTTCGCATTGGAGTAAAGAACTATTTCACAATTTAGAAAAGCATACTAGTTTTGTAAGCATCTGTACCCGATATGTTAGTTCCCTTCCCCCTATGAAGTGATCATAATAGTGTGTGCGTACGTACCTCTGTCTGCGCTGGACACGTCCTGGCTGTCCAGCACGGAGCTCTCGTCGTCAGTCTGTCGCCGTCTGTCATCGCGCCGCCGTCCGCTCTGAAGTAAACAAACATTCTTCATCAATATCCCATTTCATTATGAGTCAATGTATACACTGTCGAGTCGCATCAAATTTCAAGGCATTACATGCCTTCATTTGATTTTTGGTTCAAAGCTGCTTACCCTAAGATATTTTTCTTGATTGTTTTTGAATGGATCACAATTCACAAACTTAAATCTACTTATTTTTACACGCCAGTTATGAATAAAAACCTTCACCTGAATTGCGCGGTGATCCGCCCCGGTGGTATTAATCCATTAATTTCCGGGTCTCGGCCACAGTGAACCCGTGACGTGACAGCGACGTGAAGCGTAACATTTTAGTACATAAAAGTATTTTCATCCCATCTATTCGAAAAGGACGACTTGGTTCGCCTTTAAGTGCACCCAAAGGTGGTGTTTTCTGTATGAAGCTTCTATAAGTGCACCGCAATTATCTTTGCCGCGCTCTTTTTAAATTTGGAACATATCGAACTCAAATAATGTGCGCCGCAATTATCTTTTACGCGCACTTTTTGAATTTGGAACATCTTGAAAAGAATCAAACACAAATAAGTGCGCCGCAATTATCTTTGCCGCGCCCTTTTTAAATTTGGAACATCTTAGTGTTCAGCGCCAAAGAAGTCGTACGCAAATATTGTTTATTAAAAAGATATACTTAGAGGTTGGTCCCATTTCTTTCAGAATCCAGTTCTGATGATGGAATCCATGAGGAATTGAGGGAACTCCTCAAATATTGTAGGCATACATATGGCGATTTTGATATTTTCAGCAACAAACCAAGCATTTGCATTCAGAAAGTATCATAATCCTTTCACCACTATGGTTCTTTCATAAATTTTTTTTCATCCAAATATTTAGTCGAATACAATGGCGGAAGTCTGTTTTTTAAATGAAAAGTTATTCACGGATTGTTAGAAATTCATGGTTTTGTTTTGAAATAAAATATAAGGCGCCTTTTATTTTCTCATAGAGGGTGATGAAAAGTAGAGTGTAACACTCGGGTGCAAAATATATTTTTGTCTCGGGCGACGTACTTTGAATCCCTCGCTACGTTCGGGATTCTACTCTAGAATCCCTCACTTCGCTCTGGATTCAAAAAAGCGCCCTCGCCGTATAAATATTATTTTGCTCCCTTATGATACAATCTACTATTATTTTGTGGCGAGTTTTGATACCTTGATTAGAAAGGTGCGTGGGTGGTATGGGTTACTGTGTGTGTACAAACCTGGTGTCGTGCATCGTTGGGTCTCGGAGTGCGCGGGTGCGGATGCGCTCTTCCGTTCTCGAGCGGCAGGCGCGGACCGCGCTCGGGCCGCTCGCCACGGTCTGGACGCTCGCCGCGGTCAGGGCGCTCTCCGCGGTCAGGACGCTCTCCACGATCAGGACGCTCTCCGCGGTCGGGACGCTCGCCACGGTCGGGACGCTCTCCACGGTCGGGGCGCTCCGGGCGGTCGGCACGGTCGGGCGATCGTGGCGGGCGGGACGAGCGCCCGCGCCCCCTGTTGTCCCTGTATGAGTCACCACGGTCCTCGCCTAGCTCTGGAGTAGCGCGTCGGCCGCCGCCTGCAAATCAAATTATACGATCGTGAAAATGTATAGATTCAGTTTTATAGCTGTTCTAGCTATTAGTAGAAAAAGAAAATCAGCATTGTACACTGTCACTACATGCAGCCAACTAGAATTTCTTCTTGGAAGCTAGTTTGCCAAAATTAAATTAAATTGAAGCCATGGCATAACAACTAAATTAGATAAACACCACATGCTGGTCTATCTCCTGTTTGTGAAGCCGCAGAACGCAGTAGTTACCTGGAGGGTATCTATGCGGCGGAGGTCGCGAGCGGCGCGCTCGTGTGGGCGCAGCGCCGCGCGGCGGCGGGTAGGAGCCGGCCCCGCCCGACACCACGCGCAGCTGCTGGTCAATCTCCTGTTTCTGAAGCCGCAGTAGTTCCACCTCCTACAAAACGTAAATATTCTGATTCACATTAAAAGCATCGAACCCGCAAAAACATATTTTGCTAAGAGATGACTGCAGTCATGAGGACACCAATAGTACATTCTGGACTAGAATGGGATGCTGTACCTTGAGATGCGCCACGTGGTAGTCGACCAGCACCTTGGCGTTGGCGATGTTCTCGCGCGTGCCGACAAACACGAAGGGCACCATGCCCTCCTCGCGCGGCGCCACCGGCTGGGGCTCGTTGTCGCCCTCCACTTTCACCTGGAAGTTGTGAGAGATCTAGCATTAAATGAAATCGGAACGTTTCCGAGTCGAGAGGACATCTACCCCTACCTAGTCTACCTACATAAAGCTTGCTGATTTTGTAACTCGGGTTTTTTATTTAAATTTTAGTAATTCAATGCTATTTTTTTCCGAGATAATGCTCTTGCCATTACCCAATTTACACAGTTTACCTACAAAGTAAATTGCAACCAGAGGCCCAATTCTCCAAAATAATTTTATAACTACACTGAAAGTTAACTGAATCGAGACTGAATTGTGAATTGACAGAAAGTTGGTATTCTGCTCCCTCATTAACAACAATTTAGTCTTCTTCCAATTCACGGTGACTACCATTAGAGTAAGATGGTTATATATATATATAACTGGAAAGAGAAAAGAGAGGTTCCATCTACATAAGCTAAAATTATCGAAATGAATCGTTCAAGTTTCGGTCACATTTCAATATAATCACATTACAGTGTTGTATTTTATGTTAAAAGAATACCATTTCTGACATTTAAGACATCGACACAAGATGCGAACTCTATTTTAACTAGAGAACTTATTTTTATTTTTTTTATTTTTTATTAGTTAGAGAATTGGGCCTCAGACTGCATAAATAAGGTTGTCGCAAAAACGTAATTTTAAATAGAAACAGCATTGAAACAAGCACTGAGGGTCTAGAGGGAGTTTCAATTATTTAGTATGCCGCTAAGTCTCTAACTAAAGCATGAAGGTGCCATATAAATAAAGGGATAGCTGCGCGCTACCCCTTTCTTTTCCGTAGAAGCCGCGTCCGACGCTTGACTACATGACTAGCCTACCAAGCACGATGTATCTTGAACGCTGTGAAATTAGCCGTATAGCGAACTAAATGGCTTATTGCGATGCGACCGCAACAGTAAAACTTCAAGGCGGCTAAGATTTAACGTGCCTACTTATTTCACTGACTATTAGTTTAAACAAGCGACAAGAGTTACTCTTAAAACAACAAGAGTTACTCTTGTTGTTTTTGCGCGAACTACAATGGTGTACACTGGTTCATTTTTGGCCACCTAGTGTTAGGTCAATTATCAGTTAGGTTATTTAAGAGTGTCGGAAGCTTTATACTACCATCGCGGCGTGAGTCTCGTCACCGGCGGCCCTGTAGCTTCTAATATAATGTCAGCACGCGCTTTGTTTGGACAGTGAGTCGGCTGCCCAAACAAACAAGACCACAACTTTAGCTTACAAGTGTGTTCTTGGGGATGTGCTCAAGTAAATACACCTGCAATACTACACCGAGACCAATAGAACCTTACAGACCAGTGACTAATTAGAAGTGGGAATCTATAGAAATGGGAAGCTGTAGAGTTGGGAGTACACCAAATTATCATTCTTTATCATCCGATATTACCCATACTGTAATTTAGAATACGCCTGACAAGCGTGGTGATTATGGCAAATCTACCCATTGTATTCAATGGAGATCAGACTTCGTCCAGCAGTGGACATACACAGGCTGATAAAGAATTTAGAATATTTTTTTCTCAAACATGCTTGGATATTCGATCATTATTCAGAGAACCTTCTTGGAGATAAATCGAACTTCTAGTAGTGGTGAAACACACGCCGGCGTGGCCGTGGCAATGGAAGTATGAATGTGTATTGATGGATTCTATGAATGTGTGCCTCTTACGACTTACGAGCAATTGAATTTTGGTATGCGACTAGACTGGGTGGTTATTCGCTATGACCCAAGAGATTCCTTGTCAATAACGTGTGACGTCACCCATACGATTCAGCGATGATTCCACGCAGATATCGTAAAGAGCCCGCGTTATGTTACGTTTGGTTATAGCGAATACGGGGGCAAATATAAGAAATGAGCAATCACACACCGACTTGTACTTTCAACCACAAAATTCTTTATCGCATTATTTCTCTTGTGGTGTTACCTACCCTCACAACGCCACTCTTGTCGACAATCCACTGGATGACCTTTCCGTTCTTGCCGATGACTTTGCCGACGAGATCGCGCGGCACCTTAACAGACTCCTCGGCGTACTCCAGCAGCGAGCGCGCCGTCTTTACTGCCTCCAACGACTGTAAAAACAAAACGATCCTTGTGATTTCAATGAATTTAACACTTTTGACTTTGCCTAGGGTAAGGGACATTGTACAGGTAGCAAGAAGTCAGTGGATGGAGGTGGCTCTTTCCAATGCTGTACACAGGTCTCCCCTTACAATGGTAAGAGGAGGCCTACGCCAACTGGCTGATGATGGTGAAAGTAAGTCATATACACTGCGTCTTCCGGTTCGTCATGTTCGTGGGCCTCTATGCAGAGTTGATATGATTTATATCACTTGATTTAAATAGCAATTAAAATCAAGTAATTTATTTAAAAAAGTTTTTTGTTAATTTTATTAATAATTGTACCTAATTAAATAACTTTTCATTTAAAAAACCGACTTCTGCCATTGTATTAGACTAAATACCTGGATGAAAAAAAAATGATGAAATAACCATAGTGCTGAAAGGGTTACTACCCCCAACCTGGATGGTGTTTGGGTTGGTTATACTTTCTGAATGCAAATGCTTGATTTGTTGCTGAAAATATCAAAATCGTTATATGTATGCCTACAATATTTGAGGAGTTCCCTCAATTCCTCATGGATTCCATCATCAGAACTGGATTCTGAAAAAAATGGGACCAATCTGGAAGTATATCTATTCAAATAAAAAAAGAATTTTCCAAATCTGTTCATAAACGACGTAGACATCAGGTAACAAAAAAAAACACCCGAATTGAGAACCTCCTCCTTTTTTTGTGAAGTCGGTTAAAAATTAATATGTTGTGTTGTTTTAATTAATAACCGTCTTTCATATTAATCGTAATGATTAAAGATCAGAATGTATTTTTTTTTACAAAAAATCCGATTTACTTAATTCAAATAAATCCGTTTTTTTTTAAATCATGATACCAGTGGGTGACGTTTACCTCTCCGCATATCTTGAAGGTGCAGGACACCTCCTCCAGGTCGATGTTGGTGACGCCGCTGACCTTGCGCGCGCTCTGTATGTTGGCGCCGTGGGCCCCGATGGCGAGCCCCATGAGCTCCTCGCGCACGCTGAACTCCTCGCTGTAGCCGCCCTGCGCGTGGATCTTGGTGGACTCGAGCTGGCGCGCCGCCTCCTCCGTGCGCTTCACCAGCTGCAGCTTTTGAGTGAGGTTCCTGCAATTACACTAACGACATCAGCACAACTAAACGATTGCAAAACATTGCTGCTGAAACACCAACACATAAGCAAACAACCTCTCCCAAACGCACATACATATATCGGTATCCATTCTGTCTAGTCATAGTGTAATAATTTACAGATTAGTATGTCTATGTCTTAGTTGTCAGGAGCTTTATACTACCATCGCGGCGTGAGTTCGTTTCCGGTGGCCCTGTAGCTTCTAGTATAATATCAGCACGCGCTTTGATTGAACAGTGAGTCGGCTGCCCAAACTAACAAGACCAGAACTTTAGCTTACAAGTGAGGTCTTGGGTATGTGCTTATATAACAATTGAGTTTTTTTTTAAATCTTTTGTGCATAATTAATTTTGTAATATGGGAATTTTTCACCGACCAACAAGTTTCGACTTAAATTTCGAGTCTTCAGGGTGAGTCAACGCAACGCACTCTAGCTTCAGTGTTAAACGGAACGCGGAGGGAGAGCGTCGCGTTTACTCACACTGAAAAACTAAACTCAGAATTTGAGTTGACACTTGTACAAGTGTACACCGATATTAGCGGTTCGTGAAAAATTCCCGTTTTTACAAGATGAATGACGGCGCGGACGAGCTATATGGGAAGGCAGACAAACACCAGCCTGATAACACGGCAGACACGGATATTCATACTAACGAGATGTAACAAATCGGATCAACTCAGGGTGGATGAAATGGCTACAGGTCACACAGTAACCACATGCGACCCTCGGATGCCACTCAAGTTGAAGGGCAAAATTTACAAATCCGTAATAAGACCTGTTGTCATGTATGGATCGGAATGCTGGGCCATGAAGAAGAAGGATGAAAGAAGATTGCATGCAGCAGAGATGAGAAGTGTTAAGATGGATGTGTGGAGTGACAACAATGAATAAAATAAGGAATGAGTTTATATATTTATTCTGTGGCGGAAGTTTGAAAATTGCACCAGCGACAGAAAAGTTGAAAGGGAAACGTTTAGCTTGGTATGGGCATGTTAGGAGGAGGGATGAACGCATGTAACTAGGAGAGTGATGAACATGAAGGTTAGTGGACGGAAAGGAAGAGGAAGACCTAAGGAAAGATAGATGGATGGATTACGTGAGAGATGATATGAATGAGAAAGGAGTGAATGATGAGGTGACGGCTGACAGGAGAGAGTGGAAGAAAAAGACGAACTGCGCCGACCCCAAATAAATTGGGATAAGGGCAAGACAATGATGATTGCCGACCACTGCCGCCGTGTTATTCACCACGACTATACCTAAATTCGATTTATCTTGAAGAATGCTCTCATATTAATGATCTAATACCTATGTAAGCATGTTTGAAAACTACACCAATTCACCACACACAGGCACAAAGATGCTCGCGTATCAAGCGTAGATGCCGCCACCCGACCTATAAACTGGCGGCTTCGTACATAACATTACCTGTACTTACCTGAATTATTTTGTTCATCAATTTCACACCGAGAAAAGTTATAGAATCGGCCCCCATATCGTCATATACGTCGCTTTTAACACACAAAAGTTTCCATTTGACAGCCCTGCTTGCACAATTTACGCCTGTTGCAAACCAGTCGCGAGATAGAGCCCTGCGGCATGTCCCAGACACAAAAATCGAAGGCTCTCGGCGAGACAGTACGAATCGCAGCAATGGATTCCGCATTGCTGCGATAAAGATAGAGAACAAATAGCCCTGCCGGTGGTTACCTGAAATGCATCTCCTGCAGCATAGCAGCGCGCTTGACGGATGTCTCGCAGCGAGACATGACGGCGAGCGCGGCGCTCTCCGGCACGTACCACACGAGCGCGGCGCCGATCGCTTTCTGGAACTCCTTGTGCGCGTTCTCCACCTTGGCGCTGTGCATGTCGTGCAGGCTGCAAGCACAAACCATCGCTTGAGGTATCCATCCGACTGCGCCAGCTAACGCCAGTACGAACCCCGCCCACCAATGGCAATAGGGAACTCGACATTGGAGATCATTTTGGCAGCCTTAGCGTTGTCAAATATTTTGAAACTTGAAAGGAGGAATATTTATGTGATCCCATTGTTGCGTTTCCCATTGCTAGTTGCTACTGTAATCACTGGGCCGGTCGAGACCGGCACGGGCAGAAGTGCGAAGCCGACACAGAATTGGGAAACACGCACACACATCAACTCAACCAAACCCCACATTCATTTTGCGAGTTACCATCTTCCTGACTACGTAATTCTGTTGATGTCAGTTTCCATTTGAAATTACATTTTTGCGATTACCTGATATACGCAGTTTGTCTTCAAACCGTTATTGCAACCAGACTGCTTAAATTATGTAATTGTAAAAACGTCAAAATAGAAAGAGCATTGAGACTGATATATCAATAATCTTTCCTCAAGATGGAATAAAACACACTTTGTTTGTATATATTTTTTTGTTTGTCTGTTGGATATTTTTCCACAGCATTACAGAATAAAGTAATAAATTAGCAAATTTATAACGAAAAAACGGATTATATGAAAAACTGCCCAAGGCGAGCTACACATGACTGAGGGTCCCGATGTTGTATCACTTCCTTCTTTTACTTAAGTTGGTTAAAAGTATATAACCAAAAACATCCCATTCCTAAAAAACTAAATACAATATGACTTATTCATACCAATTTTCGATGAGAGTAATTTTTTTAAGTACTAGGAGACAGTAGGGACACATTTGTTTTAAAAAAGTTTCATAAATACAAATAAAATAGTTTTGCTATCTAAAGACCGTTGCAAACGATCCACAGATAGCTCAACTAATCTTATCACTACCAGATGAAAGTGTCATCAAGACACTGGCTGCATTGCCATGCTGAATGACAATACTAATTTGTTGAGCCAGAAAAGAGCCAGCTCTCGGAACATGTGTTGCATCATATTAAATTTAAAAAAAAACCAGTCAAGTGCGAGTCGGACTCGCATGGAGAGGGTTCCATACAAGTAGGCTAACATAGTAACCACTAGATCAATTAACACAATTTTATACACATTTTTCATTATGAGTATTTTCCGTTTCCCGTAAAAATTTGAAGATTTAAGATTTTCATTTAGGTTTTCCTGTAAAGTTTATGTTAGGTCCAACATTCCATATTTTTCATAATTTTTGGCTCAGTAGTTTCGGAGATAGGGTGAGGGGAATGGTAAATTTTAGCATATTTTAATTTATTAAAAATTATAAAAAAATGTTTTTGTATTTCTCATAACGAGTTCTTTCATTTGATATGTCACATAATGTATTTTAGACAAGTTTTGTTTTTCTAGTTTGCCCCCTTAAATTAACCCCCGAAATCAGAATTCCTTGATTTGCGCTATATGTCCATGATTGGGTCACCTAACTCTTAATATGTACCAAATGTCAGCTCTTTTGGTACAGTAGATTCGGAGAAAATAGGCTGTGACAGACAGACAGACACCTGAGTGGTCCTATAATGGTTCCGTTGGTGCCCTTGAGCTACAGAACCCTAAACTAAGTAGTAATTATATTCCTGCCCTTAAAACATATTCTGGGCTTTTTAGTGGAAGATTCAAACAAATTCATACAAAAGGAAATAGCATGTTGAGGTCATTGAACCCAAGCCTGGTTATATCCATCAAACTCACTGTTATTTGATTGTAACTTTGTGTGCCTACCTATTTATTTGTTTAACTTAAATGATATGAAATGTTTATGTACTTTCAACCTAATATATAAATATGAGGAATTATTTGCATCTTAGACAAGCCTTGTAAGGTTTTTTAGATGTGTGAGTTAAGTATACTTAAATAATGAATTTTTATTAATAATAAATAAATAATAATCTCTATCTATTTGCATCCAGATCATCATCATTTATCCAGATCATTAGTCTGTAAAGTCCACTGCTGGACATAGGCCTCCCCCAATGGTCTTGATTAGCCTCCATCCACGGACTTCCTGCGATCTTAGAAATGCAGTCAGCTCATCTGAGGGCTCTTCCTTCATTGCATCATGCGGTTTATTGTTGACACTCAAGAACTTTTAAGGTTTGAAGACTCTGTGACTCTGCAGATATATGGCCTGCCCAATGCCACTTCAACCACACCAGTAAAATAAGTAACTTTATACTCAGTATACAAAGAATCAAAATGGCAATTGCAAAGTGTGGTGATCATGTCAAATCCCACCATTGCATTCTATGGGGAGGCTTCGCCCAGCAGTGGACATCTAAAGGCTGTTGAAAAAGAAGAAGATATAAAGAATACTCACTAGTCCTTGAGATTATCAGGAACTGCAATTTCAAACTTGTGGAAGGTGTTTTTATCTATAGGTGTCTTAGTAGTCTTTACCCTGAGTCTATCTTTTGGAACTATCTCTGTGTAGCAGTTGTCCCATTCAAGGTACTCAATCACAAGGAATTCACCCCTCATCATCTGAAACACAATTTTCATAGACAAGTAAATTATATTTTTTTACATAATTGTAGTTTTCACATGCCCATACCAATTTTACCTGCGTAAAGATTTAACAAACAGCCTGAAGATCATATCAATCTTAGAGGGTAGGTTTTTACAACAAAGAATGTAACTCAATACCTTGATATTTGCAGTCCACCACCCACATGCTTCCTTCTCATTGGATCTAGCATAAACTTCCACTTCCTGGTTCTCCACGAAGTCCGTGTGTTTGCCGCTGTCTTTCGGAGGAAGGAACACTTGCGAGAACGGGAACTTCGACTCAGGCTGCCAGCTATAATCATAAGTAAATAACATAACGTCACCGATCACCTCAAAATTACACAAATAACAACAAGATTTCAACTCACTCATTTTCAAAGGCTACGAGAACCTCGGTGTCGAGCACGTCGGTGACAATGGCCTAAAAATAAAAAGAATTTCAGAACATTTTCCAATACAAGACAACTTAACGTTGCGCTAGATATAAGTTATTTAGGTCATATATATGAATATGCACAAATGTAAAAATTCGGCACGGTCTGCCCCAATTTATACAGTCCGCGATTGCTGCTAAAAATACAGAAAGCGACACAATTATTACAACACATGGAAAAATCACGCCCTGTCAGACGGACATGGCGTCCATTCCAGCCGTGGTGATCTTCCCGGAGAAATATTTTTGTAAGTATGAGACATAAGTCCACATAGATTGCGGAAATTATTAGGAGACAGGATACATTGATTAAATGTACATGAGCTGGGCGAAATAATAGCGTACTTCACAATTTCCAAACCTTGTAATAAGCACCATTTTCACCGTACACCTCGACCGACAAATCCTCCATTTTGGTTTGAAAGCAATTGATTTGGCGTTTTCGGAGCGAGAAACGAATACTCTCTGCGGATTGACCAATCATACGCGAGCATTAGCGCATAGACAATATTCATTTTATTTTTCAAATGCTGCGGCAGATGAGTCATCTTACCATTCGTCTTTGAATTTGGAATACCCTCTAAGCGTTTTCCAACTGGTGTTATGGTGTATATGGTGTTTAAACTTCCAACACTCGTTACGAGGTTCTGACGTGTTCACGTTTTCTGAAGTACTTGTCTTTTACTACATTCTTGTATTGAGGCTTCGTTTCAATATAGAAACACAGTTCAATGAGGGGTTTTCTACTTTAAATTCTCTAAGGTTTTCACGGCCGTTTCAAATCATGCTTTTAGCGTTGAAAACAGATGGCGCTGTTCTATAGTTATCTGTAAAGTCTTAGAGAATTTATAGTAAAAAGTGTAAAGTGTTCAAATAAAGTGAAATGTCAACATCAACAACGTAGATATATTTTTCGTTTCATGGTCTTAGCGATCTATGCACAATTTACTGCACATCAAAAAACCCAAATTCTTTTTGGGGGTCGCTAACTATACAAACACTAACCAATGACCACTGTGATTATAATTTCTTCTGTGTCTGCGAGTTCATGGAGTGCACGGGTTGCGCGGGACTTGTCTTAAAAGACGAGTCCCGCGCAACCCGTGCACTTCGTATATAAATAAACGAGACTTGTAGCAGTCTCTTCAATTTTACTTTTATGGAAAATACGATTACTATCTTGAACAATCTCACGAAGTTCTAGATCTAGGAAATAATGTTAGTTTTTCAACATAAAAAAATTTTGATACCACAAATGCAAGCTTCAAATCACAGGCCAATCAGGCCATAGTATAAACAGGGCCTCGAGGCAGGTTGTTCGATTTTTCTTTTTAAAAATATATTATATTAGGTATATTATTAATATTACCTATCTAGCTATATTATTTTTTATTTTTATTTATACTCACACAAGAAAACTTTTAATCACAAGCAGGTATAGAAAAATTACCAAAACATAACCTCAAAATAAGATTTCTAATTTTTTATAAAAAATACTGCATTTCCTAAACTTCCCTCATACGTGAAGGGATCTCCTCCCCTATTCCTTCCCTCCCCAACCTCAAATATAGATATACCTACCCTTACTTAATAAATTTTCCTGGCGCGACTGTGGGATTTCAAGCTGATCGACTCACGCAACGTGTAGTGCTAAAATGTCTTGTTTAGTAATCATTGATTTTTCTGACGTTGGTTTTTATATAATAACGCGTTTTTAATGATGTAGATTAGGTTTTTGCGATCCATATAGGATGTCTTATGAATATTTATGCAGAAAACACGTGCATGTAAAAGTAAAGTAAAGTTTATTTAGATGTTACGAACTTAATAATAATACAATCTTTACAATTAATAATTATAAATATTGTTGCAAAGTGTTAAAATACAAAAACATAATCTGGATTGACGAATTAATTTGTAAGTGCGCTAGCTCCCACCCTAGGAAAACCTGTGTTGTGGGTAGCTAGCCTCTTTCGAACGTGGGTCAATAAAATAATGCAATGTTAAAGTAATGTTATGCTTGAAGAGAGTACAGTATGTTTCCTAAACATGCAGTAAAAATCAAGATGGAAATGAAATACAGGCAAAATAGCTACGTCAGTACTTAACTAGTTAGAAATTAGAATTGAATATACAAATGAGAAAGAACAAAAAAAAACAAATAAAAGATAAATAAATACAGGGTGTCCCACGGATATGCCACATGGAGGGAAAGTACCTTGAATATTGTAGATGGAACATTTTACTGAAAGAAGACATTATTTTAATTTAAAAAACAATTTAAACTGCATTCATAGATATTTAAATAACTACATGGTTGAACCGGGAATCGAACTCGTTACACGAGAAAAATAATCAACCTGTAGCTTTATCATGCTGATCGAAAGGCTTCATCATAAGGATTATTTTTTGCTAATTAACATAGTGTCAACTATACAAACACTAACCAATGACCACTGTGATTATAATTTCTTCTGTGTCTGCGAGTTCATGTAGTGCACGGGTTGCGCGGGACTTGTCTTAAAAGACGAGTCCCGCGCAACCCGTGCACTTCGTATATAAATAAACGAGACTTGTAGCAGTCTCTTCAATTTTACTTTTATGGAAAATACGATTACTATCTTGAACAATCTCACGAAGTTCTAGTTCTAGGAAATAATGTTAGTTTTTCAACATAAAAAAATTTTGATACCACAAATGCAAGCTTCAAATCACAGGCCAATCAGGCCATAGTATAAACAGGCCAAACAGGGCCTCGAGGCAGGTTGTTCGATTTAAATATCTATGAATGCAGTTTAAATTGTTTTTTAAATTCAAATAATGTCTTCTTTCAGTAAAATGTTCCATCTACAATATTTAACGTACTTTCCCTCCATGTGGCATATCCGTGGGACGCCCTGTATATAATATAAATAATATAACATATAGATATATATACACGCTAATAGATAGAGCTATATGATGTTATTCGTGGTGGTATAATGATAGTTTGAGCGCGTCTGGGATATGGCTTATTAGAGTTCTATTATTTATGATATTTTCCTAACTATTTCTTCGGTTTGTCTTTAACTTTGTGTAGTAAGACAATCGGACGTAACGTTCCTACACCTATTTCTGGTAAGATAAATAAGATTGAGGCTTTTAAGCCTTGTATACATATATAAATGGTCCTAGGTAGTTATGACATCTATGTCCGAATCTAGTCCGAGTTTTAGGAGTTTTCCAAGCTTGCCGTCGATTTATATGAGGTTCAAATGTGTTTTTGAGAGCATATTTGTGAAACTTTTGTGGTTACTAGTATAGACAGTTGTCTTACGGTCAGAAGTTTGACATCTTTGTATACATTTTCAGTGGAGTAGGTATCTAAAGGGTTTGTAGTAGGCGACTTTAAGCGCTGCTCGCTGTGCTCGTTCTAAACGTAGCAAATGGGTTTGACTGTGACAGGCTGAACCCCACGCAGAGATGCAGTACATTAGCACCGACTGGCAAAGAGCTTGGTAGACCACCCTTATTGTTTTTTGATCAGCACAGGTTCTAAGTTGTTTGAAAATATAGAGAAGCAATTTGTTTTTTCCATGATAGGTTCTCATTAATTGTTACGCCTAAATATTTGATGCTGCTGACCTTGTCAATGGTGTGCGAAACTGGATTTGGCTCTGTATGATTATTATGAAGTTTGATGCTAAAGAAGGATTTGGGAGATGTGCGTTCAGAGATGCTAAAGGGGATACATTTAGTTTTATCAATATTGAGCGTTAGGAGGAAGCTCTAACCATTTAGAGACTAGACCCAAACCTGTTTGTGCAGTTTGGGATACTTCGCTCCAAGAGTCTCCGTAGAAGACGATGGCAGTATCATCTGAGAAAAAAAAATTTTAGCTCCCTCCAGGTTCAGCGTACACAGACTGTTGATGTAAACTAAAAACAAGGTAGGGCCTAGAACGCTTCCCTGTGGTACTCCAAACTTAGCCTCAGAGAAATCACTGGTGTAATTATCTATCTTGACTCTTTGTTTGCGTGCGCTGAGATATGAATAGAACCATGCCAGTGGAGAGCCTCGGATACCAAAGGTTTCCATTTTACGTAGTAAGATTGGCAACTGCACTTGCACACATTACGTTTTTTGTCGTGTTTCAGCTTTCGCATGTACCTACGTAGATTTTAGCTTGAGTCAAGCTCCTTACGTGCTTAAGGGTATTAAAAGGACAGAGCACTGTTGGTTGCCTAGGTAGCAGTCTAAAGATGTTCCATCATCAGCCTGTAGAAGTCCACTGCTGGAAATAGATCTCCGCCATAAAATGTCACAACAAACGGTCGTGAGCTGCCGGCATCCTTTGTAGAATAGTCCAACGGAATCACAGACAAACAGTAGTACAAATTCCATTTAGGTAGGCTAAGGTGCTGCGTGTCGTCGGAGCGCATGTTGGCAGATTGTCACTGGCTGTAGAAATTAAATGTCTATGGTTTTGGTTTTCTTATTCATCTTCTTTGAATAGAATTGTGGCTTTTAGGGGCTGTAGTTTCCACAACTTTCAATGTTGTCAATGTCAATGTCAATTTACTTTACCGATGCGATCTCGGGGACGATGAATGTATAATATTTAGGGATGTGTCATTATACATAAATAAATCGATTTTTCCTAAGAAAATATTCGATTTTGTTATATTAATCGATTTTTTCCTAATTTGTCAAATAATTTCAAAACAAACGCCATAAATATTATGTCAATAGATTTATTAATTAAAAATAAACAACAGAAATAGTAAGTTCTTATAGAATCAACATAAATTAAAGTTTTAGAACAATCAAATTTAATTTGAATATGGTTAAAATTAAAGCGGTTTTCACACTAATCAATCATTTAAATTATTAAAATAAAAAAAAACTAGAAATCTTTAAGCAACGAGTTCAGGAATACCAGCTTAGGTAAGCGTTTGGATAATATTCGGCTCACCTAAAAAGTTCACCTATGTTTTAGTTCAATCGTGTTTATATTTTCGTATTATTGGCATTTTTTCTGTATTTTTTGTGTAATATTATGGAGATAGTATTCTTTGGCAGTTCGCGTTCCGGGCTCCGGGCCAGAAGACCAAACTTAATGTTGGGAAAAATCGGTATTAATTGATTGAATGATTATAAAAAAAACGATTAATCGATTATTCATAAAATAAAATCGCGTATTAAAATAGAATTTACCTTAAAAAAACGATTTTTAATCGATTATTTCTTCACATTCCTAATAATAATTCATTATAGGTTTATGCTTGTGATGTGCTTGCTGGCCACAAAGCAGCAAAGCACAAACTAAAGGATACTACGTTACGTATTTGCTTTGCTGGTGCTGGCTGTCTTTAACAATTTAACATTCACAGTGGTATACTATTGTAGGTGTAATAATTTATTTGCTTGGGGAATAACTAGAATAATTTTTAGATGAGTGCTGAAAAAGATGTGATATTAGTGACGGGAGGGTCGGGCCTTGTCGGTCAGGCGATTAAATCTGTAGTGGACGCCGAAACCAAAGCCCTTGCAGGAGGCGCACAAGAAACATGGATATTCTGTGGTTCTAAGGATGCTGATCTCAGGTGAATATCTTCTTTAATAAGTTGACACTACTTAGGATAGGAAGGACTTTCCAATATCCACAATATAAACTATTGGTTTCCGTAATACGACATTTAATTACAGGCTTTTGCTATGTAAATCTACATGTAATAAAAATATGAACCTCCTAGCTCACAGTCAATATTGGAAAGCTGAGCCATGTTTAGTTCTAGGACACTGGACATGGCTACTTCCTCACAAAGTTCTTCACTGTTTGAGAGCATGCTGCTTTGGCAGTACTTATACCTAGTATTGTGTGGTATCATCTTTATTACCTACATCAATTACATTGCTGGCCAATTATTATAATACTCATAGATAAAGTAGTAATAATTCTTGAATTTATCTTGTGTAGGTACTAACTGATCAGATTCTGAGACTTGTGTTGGTTGAGACTTACAAGAGACAGAAATTAAAGGTGTATTACAGAGGTGTAAACCCAACAGTAGCACAAGCAGGTAAGCTACAGTAGAGCTACGCTTAGAGTTCCTTTTTGAGGTTCATGAAGTTCTATTGATAGCTATCAAAGTTGAAACCTACTTGAACATGACAGAATGCTTCTTTATAGTTCATTGGGCTCAAAATAAACTATTTGCATTTTGTCATTGTTAAGTTAGTAACACATGTATGGAAGTTGATTACGTACCTCTAAAAACCATTCATAATGAAGTGTCCATACTTTAATTTAGTAATACATCAGTACCTACCATATAGACCTAAGTTAATAATAATAATAATAATAAGCATTTATTGAATAAACCAATGTACATTTCAAAATGAAGCCCTGACTCGTAAACTAGGGCTACCTGTATGTCAGGAGTCAGTTCCTTCCCAGCATGTGTAACATGAAAATGGTTATACATAAAATAATGTTCTAGTTTAAAATTACTACTGCGTTTATATTAAAATAGTACTTACAATAATGAAAACATGAAGTAATTGTTTTATTGCAAATAATATATAATGAAATATTATGTGTGCGAGCGAGTGGAGTGTATTCAAGATAGTATTATTTTAGCACAACAAGTAGATCCTCAATATCACTATACTCAAATTTTTCAAGCCAATCTGTAATCTTATTTTTAATCTGATAGTTATTTGATGTTTTAGTATTAGGGGCTGAGTTAATTTTTTTATAAATTAATGGATTTGGAGTTATTGGAGTTGGACTCAGAACTGCCATAATGTTTTTAAAAATAATAACATCAGCTTGTTTTTTCAGAGACAAAGTGCAAACAGATGCATTATTTGAGAAGCACCGGCCCACTCATGTGATACACTTGGCAGCTATGGTGGGGGGTCTCTTCCACAACATGGCACATAACTTGGAGTTTTTTGTAAGTCTCTAAATGCTCTTTAACCTCATTATCATCATCATCAGCCTGTACAAGTGCAATGCTGGACATAGGCCTCCACTATAGAATGCCTTGACGACCGATTTTGAGCTGCCTCCATCCACCGACTTCCTGCAACCTTTAAAATATTGTTGGTCCATAGAGGGGGGTTTTCCTACACTGCGTCATCATCCAGTTTGTGATCACCACTAGAGAACATTTTTGTATATTGGTTCTGCGAGCAATGTGGCCTGCCCGTTGCCACTCGACCTTGGTTCTTCTATGGATCTTTAACCTCTGTTCACAAAAAAGAGGCCAGGTTCAAAACGGGTTTCCAGGAGCCGCTCGGTTTCTTTTAAGAAGCTGGGCTGGCTGGGGTAGTGTCCAGAGAGACAAAGCACAATACATCCCATAGTGGGATTTTAGTGCGAGCCTGTAGAACCCCACTTAGAATTGGAGACCCCTGATCAAAGAGTAACGTTATAAGCAACTGTTCTACCTAATGTAATCCTTGATAAAATAAATAATAAATAAATCAATAATAAATAAATGTTGGACATTTCACACAACATTATCTAGCCCCAAGCTAAGCAGAGCTTGTGCTATGGGTACTAGATAACTGATATACTAAATACAATACATTACATAGATAGATATTTTTTATTATACATAGAAAATACCCAGAACACCCTGAAGAAATATCTGCAGATTGTACAAATATTTGTTCCGAGGCGGGAATCGAACCCGCAACCTCCTGCGCCGCAGGCCAACCTTCGGCCGCCGCGGCACAGAGGTCGTCAAATCTTGAGATCTGTTATGAACTTAGTAATTCTGGACTGACGATTGTAGGTAGTTGTAGTCAGCATCATCTCGAAGTACCCTCATATTATGTTTAGTAATTAAATGTCAACCAACTACACTATAATAGGTGCACTCACACATATATATGTATATATGTGGTATGCAATGCAGCACATGATCTTTGATCAATAAATCAAACCATTCAGTGATTTAAAATTGTATATTTATCAATAGATTTTGATGTTACTCATCTAGCTTACATAAAATATGATCAGACATTGGTATTCACCTGTACCGTTTGTTGCCCGTGGTAATACCAGAATTACTACCAGTAGTAACACGGGTAAAAAAAAACCTATAGAGCTACCAAGCGATCCAATTTAATGATCTAGCAAAACGGGAAGGTTTTTTTACCCGTGTTTACACTCTTAGTTAAAATTTCATAGTGTCAAAGTGACAGGTGTCAAAATCTGTCACTTTGACACCTGTAACATTAAATAAAATTAACTGACTAAACTAAATTAATTCAATTAGGTTGAATAGGACTTTAAATTACAAATTAATTATTCATCGTGTACACTTCTCGGTAGAATCATACATAAACAATTTCCTTTTTACGTTGCACCTTCACTGAAAAAACTCTAAATTTTCCGTTGAACATGTAGGGCCTACATATTTTTTTTTATATATTTATCAATAGATTTGGATGTTTCTCATCTAGCTTACATAAAATATGATCACACATATTTACCTGTACATTGGCCATATTTGTGATGATTAAATCTAGTAATCGGCCATCACAATTATTTATCTTGTTCACTTGAGACAAATTGTTTGATGATATAAAATCGTTGAAGGCACTCATAAGCTTCTGTGACCTGGGTCTAATACCTTGGTTTTGTACTGAAAGTCCAAGGTTGAAATCTCCCAATACTATGACAGTCTTCCCTTGGTCCACGACTATCCCAACAGAGTTCAAAAAGTTCTTAAGAGACTTCAGAGAGACGGGCGGTGGAAGGTACACAACGCAGAGTGCTATCTTCTTCACTACTTTATTTATTGTTACCTTTAAAAGAACCCACAACGTTTCTTGATCACTTTCCCATATTTTGATTCGATGGGATTTAATATTTTTTGACACTGCAATAAGAACTCCGCCGCCATCCATCTTGGATTTTACAATTTTGAGATCTCTGTCTTTGCGGTATACCGTGTACCTTGAATCGATGATTTCTCTATCCATGATGTTAGAATTGAGCCAGGTTTCAGTAAAGGCAATAATGTTGTAGCTAGACTGCAAGATATTTTCTGATAGTACCACTCTTTTAGTTTTCAGGCCCCTTACATTTTGATAGTATATTTCGACCATTTTGGCAAAATTTCTCATTTACAGAACGTTATTCACCAACTGTAAAAAATGGATAAGTAATATAAACACGCGCATGTATTGCCGGACGGGTAGACACAGATTTTTCACATGTTACGATCTTGACATATCTTTTGTTTCATTCACTCATCATATTCTTCATAGATACTTGTCACTGAGTCTTTCTTGGTCATCCTGTATTAGGCCATTAGCCAGTTTTTTTTTTTTTTTTTTTTATGCTACTTGACTAGCAGACAAGCTTACGGCCCACCAGATAGAAAGCAGTTAGCGTAGCCTATGAACGCATGTAACACCAGAGGCATCACACGCGCGCTGCCGACCCTGAGACATAAAGATGAAAAGTATCATGTGCCTGTAATTTCACCGGCACCCGTACCCTTCAAACCGAAACACAGTAATGCGAACACTACTGCTTGGCGGCAGAAATAGGTACAGTGGTAGTACTTTCCCGGACGAACTCTTTCACAAGAAGTTCTACTACTAACAAGAAAATCAGATGAAGCGAATGTGATGAGTGAAGAAGCCAAACACCAAACAAAGAGGAACACACGTCATACTTTGCAGCCTTGTTGAGAACGAGTGACTGCAGGATTTTGTATTACCGCTATTCGCTGACGTCAGTTTTTTAAAGGTGTCCCAGAATGCCTTCCTGAAAAGGTATATATTTTAACACAACAATTTGAATATCGATTGATTTCAGTACCAGAATAAGTTATTTGTTAAAAAAAAGTTGAAATACTTACTGGATTTTTTTATAGAATTAATTGTGCTTTTTCGTGGGTAAAATCGCCCGTTTCGGGATAGCATAGTAAATATTCTGGAAGACCGATAAAATCCTTAATGAATCACTGCGGTATTATTATAAAATGAGTCAGCACACAATGGTAGAGCCCTGTGATTATTGCACTCCGAACGGGCGAACTAATGTTATGCATTGCATACGTGTGTACAATTTTAATGTAAAACTAAACTCACACGTACACCTGGGAGGATATTGCTTATCAGACTGGCAATCGCTTTTTATTACAATTTTGCAGTACATTGCACTGGGTGTTTTAGCTTCTTTTCCAAGAGCAGAAATATTCGAAACATAAAGCGCATTGTACCTTAAAATCGTATAAGCGATTGCCAGTTTGATTGACAATACGGAGGCAGGTGTCACGCTCATAGAGTGAGATTTAAAAATCTCCCCTCCCCCATTCATTTCTGGACATAAAATCTATTGATTTTCTAAATCACTTATTAAGTTAGGCTTAACTATTTCACTAGACTAGTCTAAGATAGCCATCTTTCTAGGAAAATAGAATATCAATAAACAAAGTCTTATTGCGACATACTGCATACCTACACTACATTGTCAATAATCAATATTTAAATTGTACGATAATGCATACCTACTCACAAGGGTTTATCTTATCTTGAACGTATCTTAACATCCTTTAACACACAGAATAAAGAAGCCACATGAATTATTTCAAAAATTGGGGTTCCCAGGACTTTGCATTTTTATTTTTTCATGGTTGTTGCATGCAGCTACACTTTTTCGGCGCTAGGCAGACTTCAGGCTAGACTTCTGGCTCCAGGGTCTGATATTGACCAGCATACTACGTATGTGACTGTTTGGTGTTATGTTATGTTATACAGGATCTAGGGTACTACTGAAGCTTACATCTTTAAGTTTGAGCTCAAACGTCAAGTTAAACGACATGACGCGCCACCCACGGTGAAGAGAGGCCTTTTGGGGTGTGCCTACCCCGTGGGGGAAAAAGGCGTGTGTTTATGTATGTATGTAAGACATATCTTTCGTCCGCAGACTCTATACAATATGTTGTTTTGTACACTTGCCATATTTACGGAGGTTACTATACTGCTGACACCGATTACAAATCAGTAAAAAAAACATAGTTGAAAAATTTCATAGTCAGTAAAAATTTTGCAATTAAAAAATATCCACCCGTGTTTACATTCACTGCACAAAATCAACCCCTGTGGCACGAGCCTCGCGGCCCGGTCGGTGCGGCGTCCTTTGACTTCGGGCGACTCTACGCCGGCGCGCGGCGGCGCGGGCGGCGCCTTTTAGCGGCATCCTTTGAGAATGGAATTTTGCGCGCGCGTGCGACGCTGGACAGTCAGTCATCCCCGAACGACCGCGGAATTAGGTCACGCGTCACGGTTTTTTGCCATCATCAAAATGTCAGGTACCTACTCTAATGTTGACTTAGTGGAAATGGTGCGATTATTTAAGGTGATTGCTCTCGCATGTGGCGCGAAATTCAAATTTTATTGTGTTTATTGTAAATCACAGCTAATCAACACTTCTTGAGATAGAGAAAACAGATTTTGCGAAAACTAGGAGACCTAGCACACATGTTTTAATTGATAGTATCTCATAAATGTCATTAGTTAAGCTACGCATACCTTTAAACCAAAAAAACACTGTAAAAATCATTGAAGAGTATTCGTAGCTGAAGTAATGATCTATATGTGAAACTATAAACTAAAACATGTGTGTTAGGTCTCCTAGTTTTCGCAAAATCAGTTTTTACTATCTCAAGAAGTGTTGATGAGCTGTAATGAGCAAAAACGCAATAAAATTTGAATTTCGCGCCACATGCGAGAGCAATCACCTTAAGTGATTACCTGAGTGAAGTGTTCGGTACCCAATGGATAGGGCGTGGTGGGCCAGTGCCGTGGCCACCACGCTCTCCAGACTTAACTCCCTGTGGTTTTTATTTATGGGGTGACGTAAAACCTTTGGTGTACGCGGACGAAGTGACGAGTGTCGAACAATAAAGATAAAGGATTGTTTCAGCTTTTGACAATGTGAAATTAAACGTATTTGTCCTTCGAAAGCTAAAACGATGCTTGAGGCGCCCCGTGCTCTTTAGTGCATCGAAAAAGTAGGTGGACATTTTGAGCAGTACCTAGGGGTATTGTAATAAGGTAATAAGACTAGACCAATAATACCTAACCTATTGGATAGTGATAACAGGGGTCAATAACCTGCGCTATTCGCACGCGCCGCTGCCGCCGCCGCACGCTGGGGGCCTATTCTCAAATCATAGTAGGGGCTTATTCTTGTGTGACCTAAGATTGTTTTCATATAAAAATCGGATAATAGTTATCTGTAGGATTTTTATTTTATTTTTAGATGATTACGTATACATTATGTTACGCGCTCTTCAAGTATGGCAAGTGTACAAAACCACTTATTGTATAGGGTACTTACTACTGAAAAGGAATCTTCAAGTTTGATTTGTTGTGTTCCGTTTTTCCAATTTGAATGGAATACCGGAAATAATGGCAGGTTATTAAATTTTTATAAAAATATCTTGTTTGAAACACACTCGCATACGGCACACAGACCACGGATTAAAGTTTACAACGCCTCTTATAGACACAGGAGGTACCGGTAAGATTTTTCGATAATAGCCCACACTGATGATTCAAAAACAAAATGTCATAGCGGCCCATTGCGTTACCTGCCGGATAACCCCAGATGGCAGCTCATACCGCAGCTTGTAAGTATGGGGAAGTTGTCTCAAGAAACGAGTCGTTCGAGAAACACAGGGTTCTATTATGTGTTGTCATGGTCCGAGAGGAGCGATGATTAAATCTCGATGCCGGGATTGGGGCCATAACGATGATTTGTTTTGTATTGATTTCAGAGGGAGAATATGGCAATTAACGACAACGTGCTGAACGCCAGCTTCCGATACAAGGTGAAGAAAGTGGTATCATGCCTGTCTACTTGCATCTTTCCTGATCAAACTACGTATCCTATTGATGAGACTATGGTGAGTGAGTAGTTGGACCAAAACACAGTATACTGTAAAACTGTGACCAAACTTCATAAGGCTGCGTTTCCACCAGAAATGAGCGAGGGTGCGTAGCGAGGAATGTGTTTTTTAAGAATCACTTCATTTACCTAGCCTCGCACAGCGCAGTTCTTGTGGAATCGGCTTAGCGAGCGAGGTTTTTATACGTACAAAACAAGTGAGGAGCGTGCGAGGAATGTGTTGCGAGCGAGAAACTACTAGCAGTCAGTCTGAAAAGAGCCCGCTACACATCCTCGCACCGCTCATCTACGCACCCTTCCACAGCCTCCCTATGCATCCTCGCACCGCTCATCTTTGGTGGAAACGCAGCCTAAAACGCGGGCACCATACTCTGACATTACTCATTGATACATCATCATCATTATACTTTGTGCACAACCTTTTTGGGTGACTATAACTATAAGCACCTGTAAGTGTACTTAATCCTATAGTAGATGCCTACCCAAGTTACTATAAAATTGCCGTCAAACTATCGACTCCAACAATTACAGCTTTGATTATATACACACTAGATAGAGCTTCATGACACAAACGCGTCGAAAAAAATATCAGCTAACTGTTAGCTGATAAGTCGCTTCCCGCCCCTCATTGTCAATTGTATTGTCAAGGCGAACGGTCGCAAAGTGAATTGAAATTTGAGCTAGCATTGACGATTTGCGCCATAAAAGTGTGCAGAAATTACAAAGGACGTTTAAAAACAACTAGTAAAGTCATCTACCATCGATAAGTATCCAGAATTCATAGTATTTTCAAAAGTATTTAAATAAAAACAATCAACTTATTAGCCCCGATTATTCAACTCAAGCTTGGCACTTTTGTCTGTGTTGCCAGTTTTTGAATGCTAAATTCCTTATGGTGGCTGAATAAATGATTCCTTATAAAGTGAGAATGTCGATTGGGTTCACTTGCTTTTACTTTACTTCACTTTTACCTATTGTAGGGGCACCATTTGCTGATCTAGCAAGATGGCCCACTACATACTAATCTGTGGCTCGGCCGGCAGGCCAGTCTCAAACCGTCCGCCGCCGAGTATAGTAATCTACCTAATAAAAATAATCGTTTAATAGTAAACGGTCCATATAATTAATTCCTCTCATCGAAGCGCAATGCTGTGCAGTCCGTGTGTGTCCCTTGTGAAGTCCTACAAGTGGTGACCCGCGACGGCCTTCGGTGAGGAGAGGTAAATTTGTGAAAATTATGACATGCAAGAATTCCACCATCGAAGTTATGCGTCGTGGTTTAACCTTCAAGTACATACGTCGACAGATCTCCCTGTACAATATGGGACCCACGACGACCTTCGATGTGGTAAGAAAGGAATTTAAGAAAATGGTGCGACGGCGAGAGACTCCCTCCTGAGATGATCCACCCCTCAGGAGGTTAAAAACCATAGAAGAAATTGCACCCACAACCAGACACCACGAGAAGCCGGATGCGGATCAAATGCAGATGAATCCGAAGCTTGTTTTCCAGCCACCATCATTGCCGTTTGAAAAGGAAGCGTCGACGAGATTGGCGTGTGTGGCCGGGGAAGTGATTGTGCCATCCACCCGCGGTCCCCCAAAGACGTCACGCTACGGTCTACATAGGCAGCACGGGAATAGTATATGCCAGCCATCACTCGGAAAATAGTTGCCCGGGAGCTCACCGGAGGATCTGTTGCGGACTTGGAGGATACTCAGTCGCACTGCTGCGAGTGACTGGCATGATACTCGCGCTATGTAGACCGGTAACGAGGGGAAGGTGCTGGAATGAACAAGGCTGCATAACATCGGCATAGGTGGGAAGTCTGTGATATAAAAGTGATAAAAGTGATTTAAAAGTAGTTTACAAAATTTTTAATTTTTTTTGAAGCGATTTTGCAGTTTTTACAATTTTTTTTTGTACAAATCGTTTTTTTATACTTGTTTTTTGGTAAATTTTTATACATATATATTTTTTTGCGGATAATTCTTGTACAATGTAGTTATAAAAATTCTTTTGGTTTATTAGCTTTGTGTAACAAATTGTATAATGGTACGAAGAGTTATTAGAAATTTTGCTCGACTTTGTTATTGTAAACGGTAGGTAGTAACTCGTAACCGATACCTTGTTATAGAGAACTCGTTCGATTTTGCTTAGCATACATAAAGACTATATTGTAATCTACATTGGTGAAGCTTTTGTACAATTTATAACAAGTTTAGAATTAAGATATTTAGAATATTTTTGATTTATATAACAAAAATATTTTTTAAGAAGGGGATGACTGTAGGGGCACCATTTGCTGATCTAGCAAGATGGCCCACTACATACTAATCTGTGGCTCGGCCGGCAGGCCAGTCTCTAACCGTCAGCCTTTCAGTATTGTACTCTACATATAAAATATACGTTTATAAGTGAACGGACAGTATTATTGATTCCTCCCATCGAAGGTCCTGAACATGTCGATTATCCGGAAGTGTACCTTGCGCATTACTAACACCTATGAAAAGTATAGTAGGTATGTACAATATATCGGCCAAAAAAAGTATAAAGCATACATACGTTATCTTATCCACTCTAACGAACGCCTATAGCGATGATTAATCAAAAGATGACTGAGATGAGATTATATTGTGAGTTGAAAATTTAAAATATACAGGGTGTTTTTTTGAAATGGGACAGTATGGGGATATCCGAATCCATAAGAGATACGGGAAAACTGTCTTTGGAACCATTTGCTCATTTTGTATAAAAACGATTTTGGCATAGTTATTTTTTTGGTCAAGCGTGAGTTCTCCACAAAAATAAGTAGTTTTGATGAAAAAAAAATTTTATGCGTAAATTTTTTTTTGATCAGTTTTATGTAAGGATTGTTTCATTGTATCGGAAGAAAAAAATCTTAGCAGCAGAAGTTAGTCAAATTTAATAAAATGTTTTCTCATACAATTTGTAAGTAATCTGGTACATACCTACGTTAGTAAAACTATCGCAAAAAAAGAAGGTTTTTAGAATACCTAATGTTCCTATAGTTCACAGACACTGGGTGAATATTATAAAAAAAACAAAGCTTTTTATAGACTTTTTTCCCACACGCTCGACATAATCACAATATCGCTAGTCTATCTATCTCCATTCTGTAAAAAATCAACAGATTCCACTGTTTGTTTTCTAGTAACCGGCAAAACTTACTTACCCGAACATAGTCAGTTTTTCCCAATAAATTGGGAAATATGTCAGTAGCTGTTATCTTTACGCACGCAAACAGACACAAAAGCAATGACGTGACGCGAGTGTAAGACAAACCTGCATGCATGTTTGTGTGTGTAGACACGCACACGCGCTAGCAAAGGCTGGCCTGTTTCTTTTGTAGTGATTGCAGGATGAAACTCTATCTAGTGTGTATATAATCAAAGAATTACAGTATTCTTCAGTTAGGGCCTTGACTAGGTAAAATCATGACTAATAAAAGTAGGTAATAAAAAAAAACAACAAAAATGCAATATAAAATCATGGTATATGTATTTACAATAATTTTCTACTTTAGATCTGATAATAGTATCTACCGTATGCTATATACTATACTCCGTGGTGTGTCCGGCCTAAGAATAGACCCCTACATCTCCTCCCGTGGATGTCGTGAAACCCGACTAAGAGTAGGTTGATGAGGCACCAGGGGATGGGCAGCAGCATCCACTTGAGTACTCAACATGAATACTGCGATCACCAATCCGCATTGCAATTGTATTTTATGGGGGGACCTCGTCCAGCAGTGGACTCCTGAAGGCTGCTGCTTACTGTCAAAAATCTGGACAAAATTTAATTTAAACAAAACAAAAATCCTTAGAATAACAGTTAGTAAATAATAGTTTATGAAACTACTGCATAACAGGGGTTATTAAAACATGAGTGTGAGTTTTAAGAACGAGCCTTGGCGAGGTTTTTAATAGTTTTACACGAGTGTTTTAATATCTAGTTATGTGCAGTTTCATACACTACTTTATCTAAACTCGTGCAATAGGTAGGTTACCTATTTAAAATAAAAGACAGTTAAAACAAACATCAGAATATTTTTTTACTAGCTGCGCCTCGCGATCCTGTGGGAATATCGGGATATTAGGTAGCTTATACAGGGTGTTTTTTTGAAATGGGACAGTATGGGGATATCCGAATCAATAAGAGATACGGGAAAGCTGTCTTTGGAACCATTTGCTCATTTTGTATGAAAACGATTTTGGCATAGTTATTTTTTTGGTCAAGCGTGAGTTCTGTATAAAAATGAGTTGTTTTGATCAATTTTTTTTTTAATGCGTTTTGACTCTGTTTTATGTAAGGATTGTTTCATTATGCATGTAACATCGCCTTAGGGCTTAATAAAAAAACCTCTAATGTTGTTAATGTCTCAATAAATAAATAAATAAATAAAATAATAAATTATATCGGAAGAAAAAAATCTGAGCAGCACAAGTTAGTCAAATTTAATAAAATGTTTTCTCATACAATTTGTAAGTAATCTGGTACCTACGTTAATAAAACTATCGCAATAAATTTTCAAAATGGCCTCCCTCTTTCTTTTTCCAGGTACGGGTACGTTTCAGAACAGTTCTAGTGGCCTTATAAATGAATAATGATAGTTAAAATTAATAATAATAATAACCTCAGGGCACGCTTGTGGCGAGTGTTCGGTGAGTGGCGACACCGCGGAGCCCCATTTCTCCCTGGGGTCAACAGAGACCCCTGACGCTCGGCTTGCCTTAGCCGGCTGGCCGAGGTGGAGGCGCAAGAGCGAAACCTATGCTCCAAGGGTGGAAGTGTTAAAGGCATAAAGCCGGGAGTAGCGCTTAGTGAAACTGCAGCACACCTCTCAACACCCTTTAGCCGTCCACGCCAACGTTGCCCCTTACGCTGCCATCATTGGCGGTACATTTAAGGGGCCCGTTTAGTGAACAGCATAAGTCACCACCTGCCTAAATCGTTTTCAATAATTTAGAATTGGCAGGTGCCGTTTCTTATATTATAATAGTCCAATGAACATTCAATTAGCATGTTCTCCTTACAATAGCACCAACTTTCATCCATTTCCACAATAGTTTAATCATCTGTCTTCCATCCACCACAACAATAATGTTTTTTATATCCTAATTGTAAAAGGGCCTCTTACTGTTGGCTAATACGGCCCCAGTAATGCCTCATAAAAGTCCAGGTTAAGCCTGTGTTTGAAAATAAATGACTGAAATAATACGTACAAGGTTCTAATGTTTAGTTAATGGCATTTCGTGTTTGTTCCAGGTCCACAACGGGCCTCCACACTCTTCAAACTACGGATACAGCTACGCAAAGAGGATGATTGATATTCTGAACAGGTATGTAGATAGAGCTTTCGTGAAACTTGATGGCTTGTCTCTGAATATGAGTCGCGGGGAGACGGTGTATGGAGGCGGCTCGAGACCTTTCTTTTTGTCATTTTATGTACGTCTTCTGGCTGGTAATTTGTGCATAGCTTTCTGAGGCCCATTAAATCCTTTCATCACCCTTGTTCTTTCACCATCGGTCACCAGAACCTTTATACCTCCAGTGGTGGTCCTGACGTGGTGTGTCCGACCTAGAATGGACCTCCCCTTCTCCTGCAGTGGACGTTGTAAAAGCTGTGTTGTGGTACTCGTAGTTCCTGGTACCAACGACACAGGAAATCCTACTTTTTTGTTTGGGATCAGGACTATGTGTGTGACGTCGTGTGCTATGTTGTTTTGATGAACAGTTTATATATTTTCAGGGGCTACAGTGAATCCGGTGGTTGTTTGTTCACGTCGGTGGTCCCCTGCAACGTGTTCGGTCCTCACGACAACTTCGACACTAGCGCCAGTCACGTGATCCCGGCGCTCATACGACGCATGCATGACGACATACAGAAAGGCAAGTTCTACCAATTCTGGTAATAAAAATTAGTCAAAATAAAGTTTTGAATAATTTTGACCGAAATTTGAACGTATCAACGTTTTTTCGGTAATTTTAGCTTAAACGTTCTCTCTTTACTCTTTTCCATTATATATAATATAACTATTATAATATAATGTTCATAATAATATGTTATTATGAATATGATTAGGATAATAGTTATAAAGATAAGGTAGGTACAATTTTTATTCGTGAGAATTTATCTTTATTATAGACTTTATCGATTGGTACAATAAAATAGTGAGTATCTATTTTCTGTATTTTTAATTGATTTGATTCCAAAGGTAAGCTGTTTAATAAACTATGAGAGCAGAAGTTTTAATTTTTAAAATCAATATAATATTTCCTTCATAAAAAATCAACGTAAACCTTTACATAAACATTACGTAAACATTAATATTGTACTTTTCTTCCATGCCCTGTCAAATGTTTGCACCCTGTATATATCGATGCTTTACTATAGTTTTCCGCATTTTTTAAGACACGCAAGCATATGTATCGTGTTTAGGAAATAAAGAAGCCGGGTCGGTGGACGTCCCTGGACAGCCGCGTAATGATTTGTATTTCACGGTGCAGATCGGTGGTTATCAAGGTACCTCTGTTCCAGGCGAGCCTACATTCACAGTGATGGGTAGCGGCAAGCCGCTTCGTCAGTTCATATACTCCCTGGACCTCGCCAAGCTGTTCCTGTGGACCCTCCGGCAGTACGACAGCGTGGAACCGATCATTTTGTCAGGTAAATAATATTCCCACTGCTGGTTGACATCAGGATGTTGGGACCCAGTAGCTAGGAACCTGGCTCCTATAAATAAAAGCTGGACATTTCTCACAACATTATCTAGCCCCAAGCTAAGCAGAGCTTGTTTTATGGTTACTAGATAACTGATATACTTAATACAATACATTACATAGATAGATATTTTTTATTATACATAGAAAATACCCAAAACACCCTGAACAAATATCTGTAGATCGTACAAATATTTGTTCCGAGGTGGGAAACGGACCCGCAACCTCCTGCGTCGCGGGCGAAGCATAGGCGTATATAGAGGGGGGGGGGTGGTCCGTGCCCACCCCAGAATGGCCTGGTGCCCACCCCAGGATATTGGGTTAGGTACGTCACGCCAGAAAAAGTTTTAAGTATTTTTGCAGAGAAGAAACGTAAATTAATATTATATATATTAATATATATTATATCAATCAATCGAAATAAATATAAAAACCTGCTTAAACGTCTTAACAATTAAATTAAAAATATTGATTAGCCAATAAGAATAGAAACCGCAAGATCACCGACATGGCTCTCAGAATTAGCAAGGTGGTCAGGGAAAGTCAGTGAAATCGAGGGGCCATCGGGATAGTTACTCTGTTGAAGTCCCAAAATTTCCCAGTAAAATATCTGTTTATGTTCCAAAAATTTTCACTACGCTCGCCACTGCCTCGAATTGCTGCTAACCACTGCCTGTAAATTTGGCTGTTTATACTTCTGAAATACAACATTTTCGAGGCCCGCCGCTGCCTCTGTTGAACTGTTTTTCGGCTGGTCTTGCCACTAAAATCACAAAAAACTTTGGCTGAGCACACTTCTTAAATAGGTACTAAATTTTCGCGGCTCGCTCCGCTCACCGCCAGCTGCTCTATATACCTTTATCGGCTGGTCTTGCTACTAAAATCACAAAAAATTTGCTGTCCACACTTCTTAAAATATAAATTTTTGCGGCTCGCTCCGCTCGCCGGTAGAGAACATTGCCTTGGTGAGGGTGATTTAAGAGGACTCCCCCAAAATGTTGGGCTGTGACCGCGCCTGTAGAGCGACTTAGGTACATAAGTTACATTGGCCGTTAACTCGGCTTCATCGGCCATCACATCTCAGGGGCCAGGCCCCCCCTGGAAAATGGCTCTAGATACGCCAACGGGGCGAAGAGAGGTCGTCCAATCGTCGGAGGGATAAACCAAGCAACCAAGTAATTATACTGAAATGCCCCACCGTACTTGAGAGAAGCTGACAAATTTTACAGTAAAAAAAACGTTTAAAATTCTGTCCGAATACCGGGTGCTAAATTCTTAGCTTGCTTTAAAAAACAAATATGTCGACTATGCTAAACGCCGCTGGTTGCTATGTTTAATTCGGAACCTTCCTGCACAATGTTCGATCACAAGAGATGAACTGCTTTTCATCAAAGTTTTTTATTTTTTCAAGTATTCCACACGATTAGAGGCAAAGATACGGTTTCGAATCCCGCTGGAACGGAACTTTTGGGTCACATTAAAATTTAATGTATAACATTTCCAGTGGACGAGTCAGACGAGGTGACAATAAGGCACGCCGCCGAGCAGATTGCGCGTGCGCACGGCTACTCGGGACGCATCGTCTATGACACAAGCAAGGCGGACGGACAGCACAAGAAAACCGCCTCCAACAAGAAACTGCGCTCCCTCTACAAAGACTTCCAGTTCACCCCCTTCGACCGCGCCATCACCGACACCGTGCAGTGGTTTAAGAGCAACAGAGAAACTGCTAGGACGTAACCAGTGTGCCGAGAAACATTGCTGCCGATATTGTGCGGCGTTCGTTTCATTTTTATTTTTTGAGGCTTTATTCTAAGTATTGCATGAACCAACGTAACGATTCGATGACGATTTTGACGATCGTCCGTGTATTACGTAGTAACTAACCATTAATCTTAATAAAACATCCAAGTTGGCAGTTAACAAACGACTATTTTATTTCAAACTAGGTGCCCGCGCGCGACTTCGTTCGCGTGGTCCCGGTGTTCCCGGTACATAACCAAAATCAAATAAATCCGCCCAGCCGTTCTACAGTTTTAGCGAGACAAACGAACAGCAATTGATTTTTGAGATACGGGAAAACTGTCTTTGGAACCATGTGCTCATTTTGTATGAAAATGATTTTGGCATAGTTATTTTTTTGGTCAAGCGTGAGTTCTCCATAAAAATTAGTACATAGTTTTGATCAAAAAAATGTTTTATGCGCGTCGACTCAGTTTCATGTAAGGATTGTTTCATTGTATCGGAAGAAAAAAATCTGAGCAGCAGAAGTTAGTAAAATTTTATAAAATGTTTTCTCATACAAATTGTAAGTAATGTACCTACGTTAATAAAACTATCGCAATAAATTTTCAAAATGGCCTCCCTCTTGCTGTTTCCAGGTACGGGTACGTTTCAGAATACCTCTTGTATACTTTATTACGGAATAATACTTAAATGCCAATCTACCACCAACACCACACTGATACACAAAATATGACACTTCCAGTTACGCTTGTTCTGTGTATTTACGGCTTTGCATTCTATTCTATTTGTTTTCGATCAGCCTGCCGAAAACTACCCACATTGTCGCGCATGATTATCGAACAACTTCATAGAATAAGGAGACTATCAATTTCTGGTGGCCTTACTGTTTTAGGTATTAATGTTGTGACACTTATTTAATTTTATGCACCTACACGCTCAACAAAATTAGCTATTACATTTAGTTTTTTAGTTTCTCATATAAGTGAAATGTATTTCTTATGAAGAATAAATATATCTTATCTTATATCTCTTAACCCGTCTTGTGGCCTTAGACAAAGATTTTCTTATTAAAGTTTGACTAAGTTCTACAGTTCTGATTTTTCTCATTTCACGAGACCATCAGAGCAGTAGAACAACATTCACCACACATCTTTGTCTAATGCCACTAGAGATGTTCTGAAAAAAAACACCCTGTATAGAGGATAAGCTACATAGATCTTAGACACCTATCACATGGTAGATGGCGGTAGTGACTACATAAGTTACATAATTTTCAATCTTGTCAATGTCAATGTTTATTAGTTACGTCTCAGAATAAAGAGTTTTAATCTAACCTGACATTGGCAATATTGTCTCCCGGCAAAGCGCCAGAAAAATAAAGAGTTACGTCTACCGATGGTCTACCGTAGACAGCAGGGTTGGATTTCGTACTATAATTATATAGTGTTTATAATACAATTTCATGCTTCGTACTTTATACTATTCATATCTAAGGATAGTACGAAAAAATACTATAATTTCATTACTTAACTTAAAAGACCAAATAAATACTATTCAATGCCAATCCAACTGTAAAAACAAAGTTCATTGGGTTGTGCTAGGCTGTCTAAAAATACAGAGAATTCGATATTAACATCGGCGTGCATTATATTCAGTGATACTGCCGAAAGAAATCATTTCTGAACAAAAAAATTACGTATTTTGGTGCAAGCTGTACCCTTTATTCTGAGGTATTTCCTCATGCTAATGCAGACTGCGAAAGAATATTCAGTAAAGTGAACCTCACTAAGATCAAGGTACGAAACAAACTGGCAACACAATCCATAGACGTCATTTTGTTGTCTTGTGACGCTATAAAAGACATACATATATATAAAGACCAGTGACGGATTAATACTACTTGATGCCCTAAGCAATCCACGCCTGCGAGCCTCCCTATCCTAATGTCAACTAGAATTGGTCTTTAAACCTTTACCCCTTAAAAACATTAGTTGTTTGTAAAATAAAATGATGATTTTTA